>OY560207.1:2873982-3582478 GCA_961405105.1 Perizoma affinitatum
ATATTTGCGGGGGTGTGATGTTATTCCATTTCAGCACCTTCTGTTTGATTTTTTGAGAAAACTTTTGTAATGAGGAGGCGGTTTGAACCGGATGCATTCGAAACTAGATGGCCGGGTATGTCTAGGATTGTAAGGACCATGCCACATAAAGCTACATTTTGACAAACAGTATTTAATTTATTATTTAGCAATGTATTTCCTTAGGCTCATGATAGGCAACCGTGATATATTTTTTTTAATTTTTCATGATGTATTCTGGTTTACGTTACGCCTGGCAGGTGGTTACCTTTACGCAGGCGTTAACGCCAACAGAATATGGTTGTCTTAACGACCAGGGCCGATGTGTCGAACGCTGAAAACGGAACACATCTATGCGACATTTATTTCCTTCTATTTCTGAGATAGGTTGTGCTTCACACAACGAAAATCAATAGCGATTGGCAATATACCTACCCACAGATAAGTGATATTCTGATTATGATTGCCACTGGGCATGTTTGCGGATGACCTACGATTAGGACAACGGACAAACAGACCATGTTTGTATTAATATATTGTATTTAGTTAACCATAAATAAAGTAGGGTCGCCATCGGCGCGAATGATTTAGCGAGAAAGCTAATAATCAAAAGGTTTTATATCAAATACATAAGTTCAGTTACAGGTTTTATTTTTATCTGTGGCAGTCCAATTATAACTCAGACAGTCTGGTAAAGATTTCATCATAAGACTAGATCGGCTAGTTCTCTAAAGCTTACTAGATGGCACTGTATGTAACTTGTATACTGACACTTGCCACCACATTATAATAAAGAAAACCTTAAACTATAGGGACGTAAACCCTAGTAGTTAAGTAAACTTTTACAAAAAAAAAACATGCACGTTACTGTCAGCCCCATGATGTACTTCTTAAATACGTAGAATCCGTAACCATGCAGGGGGTAGCCAGAACACGTCCAAACATTTTATTTGGACATGCCCACGTTTTACGTAGTAGTTACCATTCCAGTTTCCTCACTAAGTATACCTCCACTTCGTGAGCAAGTGATAACTAAAAAAAAACAGATTTTATTTTAATAAAAAAAAAACACTCTTTGAAGCTTGATAACGATCTGGATATTAAGAAATCTTATATATATACTTATATAAATTTGTCGCTTTGTATTTTTATCTGTCCATGCATCTTACATTTTATGACAGAATAAAGAATTTGCCTTATTTATTGAAACGACGATTTTAACGCAGTTTTCCATGTTTCGATGGCCCCCATATAAAGTATATAAAAGAACCCCTATATAAAAGAATTGAAGTTTTTGGAAAATTTTAAAACAGGTCATGATTATTATGTCTCAATATGTATATTGTCATATTATGTCTTTAAAAAAAACGTGTTTTGCATCGTCTATTGCAGCGTCCCCTACTGGCTTGTGGCGATAAAACCTATCTAAGCTAAGAATCTTCGTTGAAGTCAAACAAATCGATTACAAAACCCTCTTTGCAATCGGATAACCCGTAGATAAATGGTAACATACAACGAACAAACAACCTCCTAAAACGGTCGGGTAAAATAAAGCATACAGTCCTAGTTTCTATAAAATAAGTATTCATGGTCATCCTACATTTTGCAAATAAGTCCACTACGATTCTATCGACAGCATACCGTGTTCCCATGATCATTCGAATTTCGAACCGAAGCGTTAACAGCTAGTGACGGGCTGCGACTGCAATCTGTTGTCGATGAAACGCTTAGTCGGGAACTTTTATCGATTTTGCATTTGTTTAGCGCGATGCAGTAAATGGCACGTTCTGCCGTTCCTTAGCGCTTGTTTGCTGAATTCTAGTTTAGAATAGGTCTAGCAAGGCGATCTTTGATTATTTTGCAAGTTTCTTGACGATCTTGTCGATACAAAATTAATAATTGTACGTTATCTGACTACTTCCTAGTAAATGGATCTTTGTGGAAGTAGAAATCTGAGGATATAAATTATGAGGATTTAATGATATTAAAGGTCTATCTATAATATCCGTGACGTTACCATGCCGTACAAGTGCCTAATGTCGGTCAATATATTTTGTTTGATAAAATAAAACAGTTTGTTTACGTTAGTTATCGCGTTGGAAAATAATTATTACATTGATTTATTATTGATATATATTTTTTTCGATCTCTTGAATTTGACATCGTTCTGCCTTGAATGGCGATCAGACGCTGACACCGCTGTGGTTCTAAGCTCTGGCATACTGACGACTTAAAATCTTTGTAATCATTTCAATGTTTGTATGCGGATAACTTTCAACCGTTACTCTGATTTTTACCTTTAATGAAAGATATTTAGGTAATTTCAAAATCTTCTTGTAAAATAAAAAATAAAAAAGAAAGTGAAAAAATAGAAGAAGCAGACATAATGTTCTAATATAACAATGGATAAAAAAAATGGCGAAAGTTTTGTTATAAATTTTAGGGGTTAGTCCCAAACTAGGCATAGCCTGTATTTCGTTGAACCTAGATTTTCAAGCACTGAAATTGTAGGTACGTTAAATATTTGTTAGTTAGCATTGTTTATTTATAAAAGCGTTAGTTATTATGACCGAACTCTTGCAGCCACAATGTAAACAAAACATTATTTCTTCGAGCTTAAATGTTAAAAACGCTAAAGCGCGAGCGAGAGAGCGAGAGAGTTTTCGAAACGATCGGCAAATTCAA
This sequence comes from Perizoma affinitatum, assembly GCA_961405105.1. NCBI lineage: Eukaryota > Metazoa > Arthropoda > Insecta > Lepidoptera > Geometridae > Perizoma > Perizoma affinitatum. The sequence goes on from OY560207.1 coordinate 2,876,686, forward strand.
AGCACATCACTAGTTAAGCCTAAGGCTGTATTCAATCGCGGTGTATGCACAGCCCTACGCCCTTTGTTGTACGAGCATGCAGGCGCCCTACTCACAGTACGCATGCCCCGGGCGCGGGCACTCCAAATATTGTATTTTATGAAACCAATGTCTATCAGAACCACGCTTATGAATAGCAAATAAACTTATCTTAATTATGAATATCTAATCTTATTATAGAAGGCTTACTATCAGGTTAAGGCAACGCTTTAGCAATGGCCCAAGTGTTGCAGATCTCAATAGGCGAGTTGATGTGTTTATGAAAAATATTTCATAAATACATTGATACGCGCGATAAAATGACAAAAACTTTTCTGAATACATAACAAAACGGGAACATGTACCTATCAAATATTATATTTGAACTTGCCTCTGACTACCCCCTACTTGATCTACTCACTGAGTATGTTTCTGAGGATGTCCACCCTGTGGAATATAGATAGATAGAAGATAGAAAATAGTTTTATTGCTCAGCAAATATTTCAGCTTAAATAATAGTACAAACTTTAACATTGTTGTAAAATGGGCGGTCTTATCGCTAATTAGCGATCTCTACCAAATCTATATAATATAGTCGTGAGTGTGTTTGTTTGACGCGCGAAAAACAACCCTCCTTTAGCAGTTGGACGGAATTGCCCACTTTTCAGCTGTCAATGTCCACTGGCTCTAGGGCGCAAAAACTGGAAGCCATTACTATGCCTCATTGGCTTCGATATAATATTTCACCGGAGAGTGGCCTTTATACCTACTATATCTAATTACGCTAGGTTGTCTATGAAGCCTTAGAACTACGGAATGTAACTACCTACCTGAAAATTCTAATCTTTCTACCAGCTAAATGAGAACGGATCTATGGGGTTTGATGGCAAAAAAATGGCAAGGCCAAATATGACTCGCTCATTGAAAGTTCCGTGCCACGGTACAATAATAGATAAACACAAATTACTAAGCTGAGACAAACCTGATTGGTCTACAAGGTACATATGGACTACTCAGCACAAATAATCTACCGTCTCCGTGTTTTTTTTTGTGAAAAACTTACTGTCAATTATATACCTATTTATAATCTTTATTCTTTATTGTTCACTGAAAATTTGTTATTGTTTATTGAAAATACAGACAAAAAAGCGCTTAACGACAACAAGAGTTTTCTAAAAAATCTTGTTAGAGAGTTTTTATAAAGTGTATATTTTATGTATTATTTTAAACACCTGTCCTTTCTGTGCTTTTTCTGTTGTGTCAAATAAACTACTTTCTATTCTACTCTATTCTATAAATTCATAGGTGAATAAGGTTTTTACAAGATTTCATCTATTTTATTTTTGTATGGCGATTCAACTCGATAGTCGTGTTGGCCTTGTGGGCGGTACCCCGACTTTGAACCGGAGGTCGTTGTTTCGAACCAGTAGATTTTTCCACTGGAAAAAAAAATTACTAATGCGTTCATATTTTTTTGCTGAAAACGGAGAAGGAAACTTCGTGACGAAACCGCTAGCAACCTGTCACGTGGTAACTACACCCAAAAACTCGAACATGTGTCAAATATAATATTTGGACGTGCATCTGACTACCCCCCGTACTTGGTATTCCGAAATATATACAACACTGAGTATGTAATTGAGGATTTCCATAATACAGGGAATACAGTCGTTAGCGTGTTTCTTTTGTATGGCAACCCACCCCTTCAGTTTTGTGTGTTTATATTATGATTTTTATATTATTTGCCTCGATAGAGCCAATAAAACAACAGGCCCATTTCAAATCAAAGAAAGTATTTTTAACCAGGTAATTTAACAACACAATGGGTTTGCTTTGACATTTAACACGGGCGACGAGACAATAATATTTATTTTAGTCTGAACGCACCTTTTGAGAATCTAAATTTGAACGGGCCCGCCATTGCTCAAATGTCAAGTTCTTTCTTTTTAATTCGTTCAGAAACGTCTGCATATTAAAAGGAATTGTAGGCTATTTTTCAACATTCTAAAGATTAGTTCGGAATTTTTATAGTTTCCGATTGCAGTTAGCGCTTATTCGACATTTCCTCGCTGTCATTTACTCCAATATGGCCGAGATTGATTAAGTTTTAGTTTAATGTTGTTTGCGGTCTTTTTATGTGTCCGTAAATTCAACAATAAATCTGTGAGCTCTAAAGAAAAGGTTTTTATGCCCGTGTGATACAATTGACTTTTTAACGGCACTGACCGGGCGTTCCGCGTCTTAAGTAGGCTGCGTTTTTTATTTTCACGAAGACGTGCCATTTCTATTAAGTTAAAGCTACGTGTGTGATTATACTTCTTGTTATAGGAGGTGGTATATTATTCTTCTGTATTGTATGTTTATTTATTAATGTATATGTAGTGATATTTATTATGTTCCTTATTTAACCCGTTGCATTCTCCTCATTAATAAATTCGTGCGTACAAGATCTCTCATCTCCCATTGTACTTTTAATTATGTAAGTTCTTTATATTTTTGTATTTTTCTTCTTCTTAATATATTTTTTTAATTCATTCATATTTTAGTAAATATAAAACGAAACGGTTAATTAACTTTTGTCGGTGATGACATGTATATTACTAAAAACTTCGAACCTTACCTGAACTCATACAAAGCGATTGCAAAACAGAATTATAAACGGTTTTTCCGTTTTCGAGAAAAAATACAAATCTCTCAAACATGGAGTGGAGTTGTGACTTATGAAGTCAATTTCAACTGTAATTTAATTTTATTACTTCAATTAAGACGACACGTATTGTCACTACTTTAAAAACAAAAAAAAAACTACATAATAATTAACTAGGAAAAGAAGACTACCTTTGATACCTTATAATTATATAGTAATAACGTCAGATTTCTTATTTTTTTATTGTTAATATTTATTTCACGGGTGCTTATTGAGTTCCTCCTTTAGGTAATAAGGCCTTTATTGGATCGAAAATGGTTTTTGTTACATTCTCTACCAATAAAAAGCGACAATATCTCCTCCACTTCAACGAACGTATCTACTTCAACTTTAGTATAGCCTTGTTCCACTGTTAAGCCTCGGAACGGGTCTTACGTCACGCCGCACGCCACCGGGGCGTCTTGTCCGATTTTCCCTTTATTTACGTTACTGGGAACAGATTATATCCTTAAAATCGGAGAAGGGCGCCATTTTCCGATCAAAGAAAACATAATTTTCGCGATCCCTCTTGTTTGCCTATACACAGGACTTTAAAAAGTAAAAATACTTGTTACCATATATAAAATAATATATACACCCAATAATAGTCACGTACATAGTCCTATAGTCGTATAGGGTGTACCACAGTACTCGTAGTGTCAGGAACTACGAGTACTATGGTACACCCAGACCCGGAACAAAAATCTGCAAAACATGCAAACATTAGTCCCGCAGCGGGAATCAAATCCGCGCCTCTAGCAGCCGGCTACTCGCCCGCCACACCATCGATGTCGTCATTCCTACTTCAATGGGTTTACTTTTAAAACAGTAGGTAGTAAAGTAGATAGATAGATAGAAAATACTTTATTGCTTATCAAATAACACATCAGCTTAGTGCCACAAACTTTGATAATGTTGTACAAAGGGCGGGCTTATCGCTAAATAGCGATCTCTACCGGACAACCTTTGACATAAGTAGCTGTGTGCTGGTCAAAATAAACTTTTACTTTACATATATGTACAAAACGGCGAAAGAGAACATTGCGAGGAAAACAGTTCGGTTCTTAAACTAATAATCCAAGCGCTTGTTCCATCAGCTAGTGTTCCAATAAGTAGCGACGAGTTTTCAATCTGTACTACTATGAAAAGAAAAAAGTGAGCATATGTTTACTATACTTTGGACGTACCCCTGACCGTGCTCTATCCTCGTGTATATCCACGAAAGCACGTATATACGTGCTGTGTATTTTAAGCTGTCTGCCCAAAACGAGGGTAATGTTTTTCGGGTGTATTGTATAAAACAATAAGTATACAAGTAGAATATCAGTCATGTAGTTCCCATAATACAAGCTCTGCTTAGTTTGGGGTGATGCTGTGTGAAAAATGACCAGCAATATTTATTTTATTTTCCTTGAAATGATAATTTTAACGAATTTGCTCAAACTCAATTAACCTAACATAAATATGACAAGGGAATAAATACATTTTGAAAACTATAATAAGACATTTTAAGATATTTTTATAAGTTAGTCAGTTTACAAGCAAATCGCTATTAAATGTTTGGATATTATGGAAGTTGCTAAATGCCGCAAAGAATTCCACTATGAAGGGTCTTCAGCTCAAAGTCATTGTCATAAAATGCTCAACAAATGTTTGTATGATAGAGATCAATGAGACCGCCCATTGTACAACAATTTTAAAGTTTGTACTATCTATGTAAGCTAAAAAAAAATAGAGTGAAATAAATTATTTTCTATCTATCTAACACAACGCTCTGAAACAAACCAATAACACTTATTAACGAGAGCATTCATCGCGCTACCAACATTATAAAGTTTTTACATAAAAAGTATACAAGTAGTATATCAATCATGTAGTTTCCATAACACAAGGTGCTGTTTAGTAGTTTGGGGCTAGATGATGCTGTGTGAAAAATGTCCAGCATTATTATTTATTAATTATTTATGTATGTGTTCCATTGGCTCTCGTTGTAGCCTAAACGACTTGATGGATTTTGATAAATGAGGTGTCATTGAATTCGTCTGGATGATGCGAGTAACATACGTTTTATGAAGTGTAAAAAAATCCAATATAGCGGCTATATTCCGCCATATTCGATATCTGATGGACCAAGAAAAAATCTGCTCATCCTGTAGCCTAAACGACTTGATGGATTTTGATAAATGAGGTGTCATTGGATTCGTCTTAGCCTAGAGAGTGACATAGGATATAATAATAGGAAGTGTATTTTGTTATTAAATTTTATAAAGGAATATTAAGATTATAGGACCACGCATACGAACCTGCAATCGGGTTTCATTGTTTTTAAACTAATTACTTGTTTTTTACCATTGAAGGGACAAAAAAGCATACATCCTGTTGGTAAGCGGTTACTGTAGCCTATGGACGTTTGCAACACCAAAGTACTAGTAGAACTAGTGTTTTAATATCTTTGACCAGAGGTATCACTCGTGTGATGCCGATTCTGAAAAATCTTTGTGTCTGTAATTTCATCGACATCCTTCGAACTGTAATTTCACCGACAACCATACCGTTCGAATCGGAACACAGCAATGCGAGTGTTACTGCTTGACGGCAGAAATAGGTATGGTTGTAATAATTCGCCGGAAGAGCTCTTTCAGATCTGACGATGTTCACTATCGAATCCTCTGGGGATTACAGGCATAGGAGAGTTTTTTGTTGGTTTACAAAAACTGTTTTTAGGGTTCTGAAGCCAAATTACGAAAGCGTAACCCTCATAGCTCGTCATGTCTGTCTGACCGTGGGTCATACGTGTCTCCTTGCTAAATTAAAAGTATATCGAAATACAATTTTATATGTTTTCTTTAACTGAATTCAACGTACATACTAACATATTTAAACTATGTAGAAGAAGGTATACAAAAAAAACCGGATGGAACAGCTAGCTATCTAAAGACCGTTGCAAACGATCTATAGATTTATGATACCTACCCTTAATATTTGAGCAATTTATTTGTGTATATATGTATATATTATTTTCTTTTATTTATGTTATTATATCCTTAGTATTTAAGTATTAAAATATCAATAATCTATTTGTATTTAAAGATTTGCATTACATAATTACTACATATTAATATTTTTGTTTTAATCCTTTCTGCTCACTACCGACACATCTTTTTCCACAATACACAAAGGTTATCTGGAAGAGAATGCTTTTTAGCATTAAGTTCGCCTATGTACTCATATTTTTTGTGCAATAAAGAATTTTCTATCTATCTATCTATACCTATCTACTTACTCAGCCATCCATGTTGCGCTCACTGCATTTAAAATGCATCTTAGTACCTACATGGTAAGTACCTAGTATAAGAAAAATGAGATTTCTCAGTAAGCTACTTATATTGTAAATCTTAAACTAAATAAATTATCTTAAACCGTAATTGATGACATTAAGACCGGGAAATATAAGGCTTCAAAGTAGCAAAAGTTCTCCCCCAACATTTTAACCTTAAGTCTAAGAAGTATTAAACAAATTTAGCTACTCGCGTTTGATAGGAATAACCAACAAAAATTAATTCGAAGGATTTCTAATGACAACTTGACAATTGATTTTTTTTATTGAATAACAAACGTAATTATACATGTAGGTACAATCTTATCATAATATGTTTAATCACTTTATAATCCTAGATGGACAAACTTAGTATCAAAACTAGGATGTCCTGGTATGGCGTACTAATGTCCTCCGCCAGACAAAGTTGTATGTTTATATAATTACTAAAGACCAGTATAATAATTATTCGAATAAGAAAATAGTTAAATTACAAAAGTAGACTAAAAAATTGAATGCAATTGAATGATTATATTAATTTTATTTTAATTACAAAAGAGCTGTTAGAATGGCTTCCGTAGAAGCATAATTCTGTTCAACAAGCCAGACTGTTTAAGCTTATAAGATGTGCATAAAATTTTAGGATTCGTCTAGTTTTAATAAATATAGGAGCTCATTCATAATTATACGTCTTGCAAATCATGTGTTACATTTTATAAGTTTAATGTTTTTCGATGATCTTGATTCCGTTTAATTTGTAGAATGAAAGTGGAGTGTTTTTTACTTTAGGAGTCACGAAACAACTTTGGGACCCTACCATAGCTTGTCTGAACACGTCTTGGGCACATAATTTTTGCCTCCTCATACTGAATCCAGAAACTAAATTGGACCAGTCTGCCGTAGTTCCCGATATCGCCCGAAAATGGGCGATGAAAGTTTAAAATCAATTTCGGCGTCAGAACTTCTCCGCTATGCATGGATATTATAATCCGAGGATCGAATTTTTGGAAGTTTCCGTTCCAATCGACTGCGGGAAGCCAGAAAACATTATATTCTATTTAATCTGTCTGTATGTAGTTTACAGATCATAATAATTCGATTAGCAATTACGTGAACTCTACAGATTATAAATAATTATCGCGATTACTGGACAGTGGGCAAATGCGTGACGCGTCGCAAACTTTACGTATAGATACGTTACATACATACATTCACGCCTGTGCCCTTGAGGGTTAGGCAAAGACCGTGAACTACCATTTGCTACTGAAAGAGCTTCATTCATTCTCATCCCATTTTTCAAGCATTTTTATCGCCGGTTTAGGGTACCCTGACTTTTCTCCAAAACGTCGCCAATTTGGTCAGAGTACGTTCGCCGAGGTCTACCCCTTTCAATAATAATAGCCAATCACGCTTCATGGTAAGTAAATAAAAATATATAATCAAAAAAAAATCTGAAAGTTTGCAAAATAAGAAGTATTTCATAAACTTCTAACAAAGTTTATATACAATATAGTAAATAAATGTATTTAACTATTTAAGCTTATGGTTAGAAATTTAATCTTTATTTTTATATCGAAGCTATCTGCTACTGATATTGGGAGAGGACGGAAGATCAGCGCGCTACTTACCTACACCAGGTCTGCGGCGCTTTATGCTGACTCCTACCCCAATTTGTAGCTACTTACCTCATCAACATTGTAACCATCTTAGTTATATAACTTATTAAGAAGTAGTTGCAAATAAATGATTTATCTATCTATCATCTATCTATCTGAACATTTTCACAAAGCATAATCTAACTCCAAACTAAGCAAAGCTATGCATTGTATTATGGAAACTACATGGCTGATATATATACTGCATAAACTTTTTTTTTTGTTTATAAATACATGTTAAACATATTAAGTAATATTGTTTTAATTTGTAGGTTACAATTAGTATCTATAATTAGTGTTTATAATTGTGATGTGCGAATGTACATCAGAAAAAACAAACATGACGGTATTTTTGTTACTTGGTAATGCGGCTATCTAGCCTATTGCGATTCGGTCATTTTGAAATAACTAGTAGTTTTGCGCCCGATCTCTATAGTCACGGACATAGCTCTTAGAACTATCTGAAGTGCCATTGGGCAGGCCATATAGCTCACAGATCAAAAAACGTTCGGAAAGAAGGTTCTCGAATGGCGAAGACGATCCCCAAAACGTAAAGTAACACGCCGCCTGAATTCTTCCGAGTCGCAAACGGTCAGCCATCTATATTGTCACACCTCAATGTCTGACATCATACTGTGACCACGAAAGAACCGCGAACAAGGTATAGGTATTGTAGGAAACGTGAATCAATTTCTTGAACGAGATTATAAAGTAAGGTGAGTAAATATTGATAATTTCTTATCAGTTTGCTCACACGGCCTGACGATGCTTCTCGGAAAATAACTGACGTATTGGTTAATGAATAAGATACTTTGTGTGCTTTAAACGGTGAAGGAAAACACTGATAAATCTACGTCGATAAGATAGCCTCATGCAATTTTTTTTGTTGAAGTTTCAAGTAAATGTTTTAATTACCTTCTAGTTTAAAATAATCATAATAATGCTGGTAATTTTTTTCACACATCATCATTTTGTCCCAAACTAAGTAGAGCTTGTGTTATGGGAACTACATGGTTGATATACTACTTAAGTACTATTGTCTTATAAATACATATATAATATACATAGAAAACACCGAGACAAATATTTTCAGAGTATACAAACATTTGTCACGCGGCGGGAATCGAACCCGCAACTTTTTGCGTCTCAGGCGAGTCTTCGGCCACTGCGCCACAGAGGTCACGATTGTAGCTATCTATAATCGTGAGCAAAACTAAATGTAAATCTCTATTTGGCAATTAGATAAAATAATTTATTCGTAACCCGCTATCTTCTTTACCTTAAAACATTTATTATAAAAAGTTCAAACACAGAGTGAAGAGAATTGTATTTTTTCAAGAAGTTTGCGTTTAGAATATAAAATGAAGATATCGTGATGACGAGCGCGCCCCGTTTTGTCTTTACCTACAGGCGAGAGGAGGAAATATCTAGAAGGTAGAATAGACAAGTTTTCTTTGCAAAATTTTAAAGCTCCCGATGCCTTTTCCTTCGTTTAATGCAGCGCCCCTAAGACTTATCTAAGAATCATTCTTAAAAAAATACAAAACGATCGCGAGAAATCGCATAACAATCCGATTAGCCATTTCAGAGATAAATGGCAACAGACATACAAACTAACAATCTCCTGTGGCAAACACATGCCCCGTGAACATATTATGTCCTTATGTAGTTATGGTATAAAAGGTATAAAAAAAACACGCTCACGACTCTTATCCCAATGCTGGATATCGTCAGATATATACTACAAATCAGACGATATTCCATGAAGCTAGGAAGAAGGGGGTATTAAAAGACACGCCCTATAATTTTTGGCAAATGCCCACGTTTTAGCATACTAGTTATTCCTCGTGGCAAGTCGCAAGACGCACGCCACTTCTCGGATTTTGATTCTAGAGTCCGATGTGGACTAAATATAATGTTTGGACGTGCTTCTGACTCCTACTTCGTATCCTCAAAGATTCCTATTTATCTGAGGATGTCCATCATGGAGAATAAACTCGTTAGCGTGTTTATTGTTTTATAGTATTGCTACTTATTAGCTTTTTATAAGTTTAACTGCTTGGCAAAATAGATACGATGCAATCTACATTACTCAAAGATTTGCTGGAAGAAAATGCTAATATGCATTAAGTTTGCACGTGTATTGTTTTATCTAAACATTTAAACATTTTCTATAATTATATACATTAGTATATTTATGCAATACTTGTTGCCAGTCAAGTTTTCTCTCTGTCAAATTCGCCATATGAACGTGTCAGTGTTTATGCCACGGTTCGTATGTTACGCGCAGTCTGTGGTATCATCTCTCTTCGAGTATATATGCAGTACTTGTTGCCAGACAAGTTTTCTCTCTGTCAAATGTCAAATTCGCCATATGAACGTGTTCGTATCTGTGTTTATGCCACGGTTCGTATGTACGCGCAGTCTGTGGTATCATCTCTCTTCGATTTCTACCTTTTATTTAGGAATTCAGCTCATGGTACATTTACGTTAGCTCGGTATCGTTAAATTTTTGAATTTACTATGAATTTGTTTTGACTATGAATTTACTATTATTTAGTTAAGGCTCAAAATATTGTATATTTTACAACCGCGATGTCAGAAGTGAGGTCGTCTGTAACTTTTTTTTCTTATATATATACAAAGGCATAAACCTTTGTATTACAATATATATATATATTTTTTAAGAATGTATCTTCTATAAGTTCTAATATAAGTCGAGGTTGACCACCTCGATGGTGAGGCGGGTAAGTAGCCGGCTGCGATGCAAGAGGTGCGGGTTCGATTCCCGCTGCAGCACAAATGTTTGCATGTTCTGCAGATATTTTCCTAGTCTTGTTGTTGTAGTACCACGGTACTCGTCGATCCTGAGACCCACAACACAGGGAATCTTAGGGTGCCAGGACTAGGGTTGTGTATATTGGGCGTTTATTATTTAAAAAAAAGTCTTTAAGTTTTACCCAGCTGATTTGGGGTCGCTTATAGGGCTCTTTAGTCAGCTGATCCCGCTCATAACTCATCACACGGGATGAGTTGACTAAATAATTAATTTTATTAATTTTGCTTTGTCAACTGATCCCGCTGTTAAAAAAAGATAAAAAGTTATATCTCGGTCAGCGTTGAATTTTAGTTAAACTACTAAACGTGGCTCCGCGTTTATAAACAAAACGGTCTTATTTTTAGCATATTTATAAACAACATCTAGGTACTTTTCTTAACATAGGGTGTCCCAGAAATGTATACTATCCGGATAGGGAGACCACATAGGTAACCAATATTTTGTTGAAGGCTTATTCGATTGGAATGCGATTAAGCTAAGATTTACCTAGTTGTATACTTTTATGTTAGTTCTTTGTTATATATCAGACAAAATATATATTAGATTGATAGATAAAGAGTTTATGCATCTATAATTAGTGCGGAGCCACATGCTAGCAAATTAAAATCGTCGTTTTTTATGAGTATCGATAAACGTCGATAGAATGACATCACTAATGCGGGATCACGTGCGTTGTAATGAAATAAGTTTTGTATCGCGCGTACGATCGTACGTACACTTTCACAACACTAGGGTTGCCACTGGTTAAACTGGTATAAAAAAAAAAACAGTCATAACGTAAATACGTTCGCTTTTATAAGTTGGTTCTTAGATTAGTTTTATCGTCACAAGTGGCGCTAAAATACACAATGGAAAAAGTGTAATCGTTTTAAAAATGTTGTTAAAATTAAATTGTTACGGAACAAGTTAAATTATTTAAGATAAGTAGGTTAAAATCCTCCACATGTATTTCTATTCCTAAGTATTGCAGCGCCCCCTGAGTGAACCAGGCATTATTGACACCTATCGACCCTCTCCTCACCAATGTCAAGTGACATTGGTGAGTCGAAAAATCGATAATGAACGTGAAACGTTTTTTCTGATTGAAAATCATACACATCTGAAAGTAATTCATTTTCACAACCCTAAAACCTCAAGAGTGATTTCTCCACAAGGAAAACCTTGAGAATCGCGCTTGCTATATTTATTTTGACGTCTGATGCGGTATTCATAAAATTATAAGTAAGTAGGAAATATACACGTGTTTCGAAGAGAATTTCATCGTATCGTATTCTTTTTTCAAAAACAAACTTTTTTCTTTACCTTAATTTTATTGTATGTTGGTACCAAAAATACATGCATCATGACTTTTCAGAAGTAATAGACAAACAAACGGACTATCAAACATCCTTATAAGGCAACCGCATATTATACGGACTCCTGCCGTCGCTGATGTAAAGCCTATTGAAAACATTGACATCTTTATCGATAAACAATAGCGTGTTTTATCGACAAACAAACATCTCTACCACTCTCACGTACTGCGTACTACGAAATATTCTGTGAAAATACAATTTATCGTTTCTGTACGTCGTGCTGTCGAATAATACAACTTTGTACGAATTTTCATAGTAACACAAACAAAACATACTTGAAAGGTGATATTTCTGTTGCCAAGTACTGCTCGCATTGTTGAGTTCCGGTTTGAAGAGTTTGGTTGCCGGCAAAGTAACAGGCAGATGAGACTTTCCATTTGTCTAGTCAAGGCCACGTTACTAGCATGTTTTTGACAGTTCCAAGAGCATTGCCGTTCAGCGTGTTAACGCAGCCAGCCTTCTAGGGAAGCATATGTCTGGTAGTTGAGCTATCTAGAGTTTTAGTTCACAACGGTAATGGAACATCATCATTGTGGACTTGTAACAAAAAAATCATTATTATTATAAACGGTATTTAGATGTTATATCCTGTCTAGGAACTTACAGTTATACAAGATGATCGTAAAAAGCATAACAAATGGTAGCGGACTAACACACAAAAACCTATTTTTTACGTTATTTTATGTCTTCTTTCATGCCGTGCAACTATGACTCGTCCTGGTGCTCGATAAGTAGGGTTGACGACTGGCCTCCCGTTATAATACCCCAAACACATACCGGCTTTTTGCGTGGCGGGATAGCGGATGAAAACAAAAACATTCTATCTTAAGAAATGAGCTTATGGATTCTGGAACTTCAAGATAAATGAACAGTAAATCAAAGTTAACCGATTATTTTCTGATTAGGTAGGTACAAAAGGTTATTTTACTGAACCTGAAAATATTTTCTTGCAGATGATTATGTGCAGAACTTGAATAAACTGCTCACTGTGTTGTGGTCCAGAAAATGCGACATTAACCTAAAGCTATCATTGAAAATCCGGCAAACCAATTTTTGTTGACGATTTTCACAGATTGCTACTGTAACTTCGTTTCATACTTCTAAGACACAAGGGAAAAGTAGAGGGGGGCTAAGCACATTAATTTATTTAATTTTAAATGTTTGAGATGTTTTCTTTATGACATTAGAGCTATATCCGGTTTGAAGGGTATGGATGCCGCTGAAATTAGCAAATGAGATGTTTAACCCGTTATGTCTCAGGGTTCACATCTACTGAAAATATAATTATTTAAACTAAGAACAGCCGAAATGATTCAAAATATGTTTGTTTTTCATTTTACAAGATTTAAAGTATAAAGAATGACTATCATATTTAAAATGTTAAAATGCGGCTGTGTATTTTGATGCAGAATATTTGGCAGCGCGCCATCTATGTGACATGTTGCTGCAACTTTTCTAATCCCCAAGTCCCATTTAGTCAAAGTAGACAAAACTATTACATTATTTGTGTCTCTACAAATTGGCAAACAATCCCAAGGGTTCAGGTGGAGACGGGGCAATAGCATATCACTTACAGTTCGATCAAAACTATATTTGCATGTATAATTGATAACTTGGCTTTGGGAATCTAGTTTGGTACGCAAGGGACGCTATTTTGATACCGAGAGACCAAAGAAACATTATGCAATTGTGTCTGAGATGTTATTACTTACTTATAAATAGAAATCAGAGTAGAAATAAGCCGCTTGGAATAGCAAGTTTTCCCAAAAAGGATGCACTTTTTTTTACTTTATAGAACAGGGGTCTCCAAACTTTTTATTCTAAGGGCCAGACTGATTGCTCCAGAAAGCCCCAGGTATCCTCCAAGATCAGGCTAGTTATTTTTTTCCTTCTTCTTGGCATTAGCCGTTTTAGTATTTTTTTTTATTAGCGAGTAAATTATAATTTATTTAATAAAGATTTGTGAGACATTTCAAATACCTATTATTAAAATTACGCAATACGGATATCTGCGGAGTTTATGAATATAATATATTACTTACAGGTTAACATTATTATTGCATATGAAAGAAGCTAAGAACAATATATATACCAGTATCTAGGGACGAAAGAAATCAGGCTAGGTTATCAGATTAACATACCATAATTCACAAAATATTTTTTTTAATTTTTAATTGTGTTTTACTGCGTACGACAGGTGCTGCAGTTTGCCATAAGAGTTTGTTTATTTTTTTTTTCTGTAACCTTGTATCTCTAGGGAGCGCTTTAATAGACAAAGGAAAACACGACGAAATATTGCAAAATTTAAACCCTCGATATTATTATTTATTTTCCCTCGATTATAGCAGCGCCCCCTAGTGATTTGTACCGATAAAACTTATCTAAGAACCATCCTTGCAGACATACAAATCGATTGCAATAAACCGCATTAAGATCAATGATCCCTTTTTAAATAAATTATTCTTAAAAGACAAACATGCGGTGCCTAAATAAAAAAAAATGGCCATAAATTCATGTTCCGCATTTCATCTTAAGGCTTGGCCCCTCTAAACCCAGGACTTTATGAAGGTCGGCGATGGTCTCACAACAGATAATTCGATTAAAACCCTATCTTCGGCTTCTTGGCTAACTCACTTTCCTTACTTAGCCTTGTAGATATTCATAGTCATGTAATATTTATTTCTCTCATGTACACAGTTTAGTAGATGTTAAAATAATACATAGGATAGTAGGTAGGTAGGTACATGAACCCCGTACAATCGTGTAAGTTGCAAGTAACTCTTTGACTAAGCTTGAAATATAATTTAATTGAAACAATTGATCATTAGGTTTAAGTAATCGTAAAAAAGTCACTAACAAAAACAAATCAAATTCAATAATAATCTAGTCAACAATTAAATAATTACTTATAAATAAAATATCAAACAACTACTATACTAGTAAGGCCGTGTTGGCCTAGTGGGCGATACTCCGACTTCTGATTCGGAGGTCGTGGGTTCGAACCCGGTCGTGCACCAATGGATTTTTCCACTCGAAAAAATGATGTGCGCATTAACACGTGCTCAAAACGGTGAAGGAAAGCATCGTGAGGAAACCATGCCGGTCCTAGAACCAAAAATTCGAAGGAATGTGCCAACAGTTAGTGTTTCAATAAGCGGCGATGGGCTTGCAACCTGTCACGTGGAATGCTTACCACTTGCAAAACGCGGGCATGTACCAAATGTAATGTTTGGACGTGCCTCTGACTACCCCCTACTTGGTATCCTCAAAGATCTACTCAATAAGTATGTATCTGAGGATGTCCACCATGGGGAAGACAGTCGTGAGCGTGTTTGTTTGTTTTTTTGTATAATAATAAAGGATAGGCTAGGTTTTAAACATGTGTTGACAACATCTCCTCGAAGTTTGAGTGGTATAGTGGCTAGACTTTCAATCCGAAGATCGCCTTATGTCATGTGTCATAGGTAATTAATACTGTTTGGCGGCAGAAAAGCGGTGGTAATGATTTCCTACACAAACTCTTTTTCCAAAGAGTCTTACAACTGCACTGTCATCTAGGATCTAAGTGACGCAATTGCGACCCTCGTATTGCCACCCTTTGCAATATTATTCTATCGTATTTCTAGGGGCGTGAAGCAATATTTTACAAATAATTGTATTTACAATAAATATTTGAATAAATTATTCATTTGTTGGTTTGTAATCATCATCAATAGCATGTAGAAGTTCACTGTTGGACGTAGGCCTCCCCTAAAGATTGCCATGACAAAAGATCTTGGGGTATCAACTTTTAAGATGTCATATATCAATATTGAGTGGATTCTTACTGCGTCATCCGTCTCGTGGTCGCAATTCTAGAACCTTTACTCCCTAGGCCGCTCGCTGGTCGGTTCTGCAAATTAAATCTGCTCATTGCCATTTCCTATTTTTTTTTAATACAACTTAAGTGGAAAAAAGCATACAGCCCACCTGTTAGTAAGCAGTTACCGTTACCTATGGACGCTTGTAATATTAGAGGTATCATTCGCGCGTTGGCGACCCTGAGAGATAACGGGTGAAAAGACTCAAGTCCCTATGATTCCACCAGCATACATACCCTTCAAACAGGAACACAGCAATACGAGCATTACTGCTTGGCGGCAGATATAAGTATTGTGGTAGTTTTTCCACGGATAGGCTTTTCGCATCTTCTTCCTTTAACCCTCCTATAATAGGAGAAAAAAAAGAGAAAAAGTTAATTTATGTATTAATTTTTAAAACTGATGTGTTTTTCGTCACTTATTGCAGCGCCCTCAAGTGACGTGTGGCGTTAAACCATATCTAAGAACCTTTCGTACAAACGATTTGATAAAAAACATGAATATAGTTACGCCGTTTCTATCGTCTATTGCAACGACCTCTAGCGACTTGTGGCGATAAATCCTAATTAAGAAACACCAAACAGCAGCACACAATTAAACAGCATTATGTAAGTAGTTTACACAAATTATAAAGTACCTACACCCCCGACCACTTCAGAATCACATAGAATCCTTCCATTCAAAAGTTATCCGGAAGAGATCGCTTTTAAGTGATAGGATTGCCCATTGTACCTATATTATTGATGTGATATTGCTTATTTTGTTTATTTCATGAGTATTACGATAATTTTCATTCATCCATTCACGTTACCTAACAGTGAGGAATGTGTAATGGAATTCTTGGAAATGTTAAATTACCAATTAGCCTAAGATAGGCTAGATTGTAATATTACTAGGAATAATGTATCCTAGTAATATAATATATATATATATATTATTCGTCACAAAATGATAGTACGAAGGAAAGCGGATAAAAATCAAAAGACAAAAAAACGATGTAATAAATAATTCTGCATAGGGAAAAAAAAACATTCATTCATTTTTGATGTCCGAAAAACTATCGGATTTAATTATGTGCAAAAAAACAAAATAAATCGGATAACCTGGGATAACCCAGGAATTATCTTTGAAGATAAATGGTAACAATTCAAATTTCAATCCTAACTTAAAATCATTTTAACTGCAACTGTTCCGAAATATCAAGATAAATCATGATAAATATTTTTATGTATGTTGGGTGTAAAAAAAAAATATCTTACCCTGAATGCATATACGGTCTCCTTACACCGCGAGTAAAAAGATAACAGCAGAAAAGCAAAACTTTACCCATACCCCTATCGACGTCTGTGGCGCAGTGGGCAAAGGCCCGCATGAGACGCAGAAGGTTGCGGGTTCGATTCCCACCGCGGGACAAATGTTTGTATGACCTGCAGTTCCCATAACACAAGCTTTTGCTTAGTTTGGGGCTAGATGATGCTGTGAAAAAATGTCTAGCATTATTTATTTATTATTATTTATTATCAATAGCGAGGGGTGGTGCGACAATCGGGTTTTTTCATTACTTTATAACGTTATAAATCAATATTAAACAAACTACACGATAGTATGGTTAGATAAAAGTATATAGCATATTGTTAAAGGATCAGAAATTGGAATACTGGATTGGTACCTCAATATAATAACGCAAAGAACTTTTTGTAAAAAAATACGTTTCGCTTTTCTCATTTATTTTAGCTCTCATAATATTTGTTTAATGCTTTTGCTGATGCTAACTATACATACTATCAATATGTTTATAGTTCGATTTTTGAACTGTAGTTTGTTATTTATTTAATTCGTAGGCATGTTCCATCGGTAGGTGTTTTAATAAAGCTGTGATGGGCTTGCAACTTGTTGTCGCGAGGATTTCTAACTAGTTGCGAAACGCGGGCATGTGCTGTTTATGTCATGTTTGGATGTGCTTCTAACTACCTCCTGCTGAGTATCCTCAAAGACATACTCACTGAGTATTGGGAATACACATGGAGAATACAGTCGTGAGCCTGTTTGTTTATTTTAAATATCTTTTTAATCGTATGTTTTGATAACGCACAAACAAATACGGAAGATCTTTACACGCAATTTTGACGTAACTGATATTTTAATAACAAGCTGATTGGGAACTTACATTCAACTAGCCTCTACCCACGGCTTCGCCCGCGTGTACCTATGTGTTAATCTGATGTTTAAGCTATATTACTGTAAAGTTTCATCAAAAACCGTTCAGTTGTTTTTGCGTGAAAGAGTAACAAACATCCATGCTCACAAACTTTCGTGTTTATAATAGTAGTAGGAATAGGATAGGATAGGATGTGACATGCTGTATTAATGTTAGGCTTTATTCTCTCATCTCACTACCAGCTGTGGGAGTGTGAACTCAAACACAGCTTTGTACGTACAGTTAGAGACAGTTAATGTATTCTTTCTTCGTATCAAATTAACAGCATTAATCATCAACAATGAACAAGCGGATGTACAGTCGCACACAATAGTGTTAACTTAGTTATTTATAAGGCATTGTAGCGCATTCGTTCTAAGAAACTCAACAAGGCGTTGCGTGTTCAATAATTTTATGTTTAGTCTACAAATATTTTGTAACAAGAGCCTTACCCATAATCGCTGTTTCATTATAAACATTTTTTTAAATGACGAATGACAAGCTTTATTTATCTGTAGTCAGTGTTTGTATGAATAAGCTTCTTAATTTCTAATTTTTTTGCTCTTGTTATCTGGAATATTATGCTCCATAGCTTCGTTTGCCTGTTGCCTACAACTTTTAAAGTGCAATAGAAAGTTTCTACCTACTTATTTTAATATTTGTAAGAGCCCATGTCATTGAATCGACATTGATTATAATTTTAATATTAGAGCCATCGAATAGACATTTAATTTAAAATCTATAATTATGAATGCTTAACATGACCTACTTATCTACAATGCAAGTACATATTCGTCGAGTACAATGCAACCTAATAACGTAGCATAACAACTAATGTACCTGTATACAAGCAAATACAGTTTACATTTTTCATATTTTTTAAAAGCTTTAACTTTCAATCCATTAATGTGCTCAATGACTTTTACCGGCGACTGTACTACAACGGATAGAGTTTATTAGTACGAGAATTAAGTAAACCACGCTTAATACAAGTGTCTAAATAAAGAGTTGCTAAAATGTGGTTAGCAAGTCACTTTTAACTTGTAAGGATGTGAGTCATAGTTCATACTAATTTGAAAGACGATTGCACAAACATTGGGACGTTGGAAGGTATTCCACGAAGAGCACGAAATTAAACGGGCGACACTAAGATAATAATCTTCTTTACAAATAAAGTTGAAGAGTTTGAGTTTTTGGTTTTTTGTTTGAACGCTAATCTCTGGAACTTTAAGACGGATTTCAAAAAAAACTTTTTGCATTCTATAGCCCAATTCTTGAGGATGATTATAGGCTATTTAACATCACGCTATGACCGAGCAAAATAAGTAATAGCGCGGGAAGGCGATGCGACGCGATAAGTCTGGGCCGAGGGCGTTGTTAAGTAAGATAATATTGAATGCCTACAATAATATTCATTTCAAAAATTGACGTATATTCTATTCGTAAACTAAATGAAACAATGGAGCCGTTTATTAAAATTATCGTATGTGACGTGTGATGGCCATTTTGTGTGTTTATTGGGTTAAGATAACCCTTGGAAGTTTAGGGGCTAGATTTTGGGACTTTTATTACTTCGCGGGCTAATTAGAACTAATAGTTTATTCTGAGATGTAGGTTTTTAGATGTGTACCTGTACAAAAATAAAATACTATCTACTGCCCACGGCCCGAGTGGTACCCAGATAAAAAGTAGCGTTTTTGGTCGACTTACGTAGCAAGATTGACCTCCACGAAAATCCCTTCTATTTTAACGGGATAATATACAGCCATTGTCCAACGTGAAGGTCTATCCTAAATATTGGTGAAAGACTTTGAAATCGGAAGAGTTGTTTCGGAGATTACCTCCTACATCTTAACTTATATTTCTATATTTTTGTGTAGGTAGTTAGTTAGAGATAAACTTAAAGTTACATTGTACATGAGATTGTAAACGGTGAAAAGTATTCAGTTCAAGTCATCAAGACGTTTTTCTTGAAATTGTCGACATTTGGCGTCCATTTCGTGTTTTTTTAACATCGAACTTTTTACCAGGATTGTTCAACAAAGAAAATGAGAAAGTACCTGAAAAAAACATAAGAATCAGTGAGAAGAGCTAGCCGTGAAAATATACCGTTTTATGAAATGATAACATCGAGCCGTTAAACATAGCGTTTTAGATGCGAACATAGGAGCGCAGAAAGGCCCCTAAAATTGTATTTTCGGTATGAATGAGAACCAAAAATTTGCGCCTCGACTACCGAAATTATGAAAAATACTTCGGCAGTTTTTTCTATAGCAAGCACTTTATAAAACAAAATACTAAATACAGTAGGACTTTAAAATGTCTCGCGGCCTGGATTCAAAGCCACGTGCGGGGGATTGCCCGTATGAAGAATTTATCTATTTTTTGTTTCAGCGCACGTATCAGTATTACTACCATTCGGATTAAAAAAAATAACAAACAAACACGCTCACGACTGTCTTCCCCATGGTGGAAATCCTCAGATACATACTCAGTGAGTAGATCTTTAAGGATACCAAGGGGGTACGTCTAAACATTACATTTGGTACATGCCCGCGTTTTGCAAGTAGTAAGCATTCCACGTGACAGATTGCAAGCCCATCTCCACTTATTGGAACATGAACTATTGGCACATGCCTTCAAAAAAAAAAATTGGTTAAATTAATTAGAGTACCTACAGCCATGAAAGACGAAATTTTATTGTGACAGAAACAACAATAAAAAATAAAACAACGCGGTTAATCCGTTTAAAAATTTTCAATTTTATAATAACCAATCTTAATTTTGAATAACTTTAACATCACTCACTGATATCTCAATTTGGTTATAATTTAAGAGTAGATTCACACGAAACATACATTTATCAAATAACCTAACAAAATTATGGGCCCCTAAAAATGCCACTACCCATTTAGCTATTGGTTGTGACAATCAATAATACATTCATACATCAAGAGCTAACGGCTAGGATTACACAATTTCAATTAATAGGGATGGGACATGACATGAGTTGTCGATAAAATGTAGATGATCGAACGCGGTCGCGGGCGGTCGCACATTAACTACGAAGCGTCAACAAAATTGACGAAAAACATTTACCGTAATTTAACGAAATCTTACCGTATTTTTTACATAATTATTTGCCTATCTATAGTAAATTAATTGTTTTATAAATCGATATATTATCTTTAAATGGTAGACAACTATTTATATAAATAAATAATAGTACAGTAATATTCGAAAAGAAAATCTAAATCGTTGCGTGTCTCAATGCACATACCTTAAAACTTAGAGAATCTTGAAGTTTATAATAATAAACTCAAAATTAACTAAAAACCAACGTAAATCGGCTTAACCCGCGACAAAGTTCAATAAAAGCAAATATTGAGTTCAGTTACAACTGGAAACCACATTTGGAAGTAAAATATAATTCTAATTAGACCCGAACAAACACAAAGTAATAAAATCTTGGTTAATTAGTGCATGAGTTGAAAAGTTTATGATTTATTGTTTCTGTATACTCAACGAAAATATGAGTTTAGAAAGACAACAATTTCGTTTTCGTTGAATTTGTGTTTGGTTCTAACGAGGTTTAAAATTGTATTAGTTCTTTTTTTTAATTTTGAATTATATTTTTTTCCTTTCTTTGTAAAATTGTATTCGTTATGATTTTTTTTTAATTTGCCTATTCAATTTTTTTGGGATGTCCATTAAAGTATGTTTTATGGGTGACGGTAAAATTACAGGCATGAGACTTTTCACCCGTTATATCTCGGGGTCCCAACACGCGTGTGTTATCTGTGTTGCAAGTATTTTACGGTAACCGCTGACGAAGATGATGTATGCTTCTTTGCCACTTTAGTAGGATACATAAAAAAAGTATTCTTATACGACTTAACAGGGTTTTTGTTACATACTATATTCCGCAGCGCCCCACCGTATTACACAAAATACCCACAGATTATCGATAACCGACCAACACTAGCGCTAGTGATGTCCCATTATAATAGGCGTTTTGTTTACAATACGTATAGGGGAATCCGAACCACTGCTTAAACCCAAAACGAATCACACACCTCACAAACCTCACACTAAAACACACCCTAAACTGTTAAGATAAGAGTGAATTTCCGCTATAACTGTAGCAATAACCGAAGGGTGCGAAAATAAATGGCTTAAGTGGCAGTTAGTGGTGAGGTGAAATGGACTGTATAACAATGGTGTTAGAGGTTAAATTGGACTGCTGTTTAGATAGGATTTATGGTGTTGTCTTGTGGTTATGTGCGTCTTTGCGCACAGGAATCGATATCTAGCGGTTTCTGTCACCTTAGCGGATTTTTTTCACGAGAGATACGATATTATGGTTCCTTTGTTCGTCTTATCGTTTCTATTTTGTTCTCCTTTATAGACAAGGGTTATGAATTTTATATCCGCTATTTGCTAACCACAAGTCAGTGAACGAAAAAAACATATATTCATCTATTCAATTAATTTTGCATGAATTGTTGACTACACTTTTGCATTAGGGATACTTACCTTGTTTTTATAGTACATTTAACCGACGAGCTTGTATGAAGAATGTGATGAGGATGATAGAAAGAAAAAGTGGTATCCCAGGATCATAGCAATGTGAATCCGGTCTCTGCCTACCCCTATGCCATGGCCATGGCTTCGACCGCATTATACCCGGATAAAAAGTAGCCGATGAAAGGTAGTGTTTGTAAGATATGCATTCGCTCGACCGTTTTTACGTTTGAGAAAAGTCTAAAAGTCTATATTTCAGAGAAATCATTTTGATTAAATATCTAAACTTGAGTTCTTTTTTTATCGGCAAGCTGGGTTGCCACAGAAAAACCTTATCTAGGAGACGCGTCTAGCATCGTTCAGAAAAATATTTTTTTATTAAATATCTGGACTGAGTTCTTCACTA
Source organism: Perizoma affinitatum (assembly GCA_961405105.1). Taxonomy (NCBI): domain Eukaryota; kingdom Metazoa; phylum Arthropoda; class Insecta; order Lepidoptera; family Geometridae; genus Perizoma; species Perizoma affinitatum. The sequence goes on from OY560207.1 coordinate 2,899,542, forward strand.
ATTGCCTTCCTGTGTGTCAAACTAGGGTTGCCACGGAACTCATCTACGACGAAGGAGACGCGTAAATAAGTCTGATAATATTATTTGGAAGTGACATGAAATTATTGCTCACAATAGAAAGATGAAAAAAATAAAATAATTTTATTTGACTTACACTTTACAAAGAAGAGACCATTTATAAGGATAGAAATCTAGAAATAATAAATCAAACTTTTTCTGTTTTAACACGCTTATAATGTAACTCACTTAACTAACAAACTAACAAACAATGTAATCATATCTTGGAAGTCAATTTTAACCTACTTCTAATTGTCGTATCGAAATGAATCTTTGTATGTATATGTTGTTCGGATGACAATACTATAATTTGGTATCTTGGAGCTGATCTGATGATGGAGCCAGGAGGTGGATAGTGGAACTCTTCAGTGGCCACTAGTACACCCCTCGATGATATGTTTTGGGATGGTAACGTGGTCTGATGATGATATTTTTCGTGCCTTATAAAAGTGTGTTTTTTAATTGTTTTTTAAACCACACGTTTTATTATTTTAAGGAACGCTGTAAAAATTTTTGAAACCGTCATTCGTTGGTCAAAAAGAAAATATATCTTATCGGTAGATGAAATGGTAAAATGTCTTGACGAAAAGTAAATACAAGTCAATATGTAACTGCGATAACAGTCAATAAAATAAAGTGTGATCAAAGTATACCCAAAATACCATAACTATATTTTACCATTTGACGAAATCTTTCGAGTTTTTACGTCCCTAGTTCAAAAGAAATATATGCGGGTCGACTTCTGAATCTCCTCCGGTTTTTCGTCGGTTTAAAAACATAAGCCTTCCACTAATGACGAAGTTTGATGAATTACTAATCTTATGGATTCAAGTACCAGATTGACAGCTTTCTTTTGTATGATCACCATAGACAATAGAGGTAGTCTGAAATAAAGTGTGGTAAAAAAAAATAGTCTCTGCATCGTTATTCAAATAGATTGGTGGTCGGTGTCGTTCATTTTAGTCATATTTTTTACAAACAAACAATCGTCCTACATAAAAATAAATTGACAGTGCTGCCAGCTGGAACCTAAAAACGGTGGTGTCAATTTTAAACTTCTGTTTAGTTGCTAGGGTTGTCGATGCTTCCACATTTTAGGACATTTTTCCTATAAGGGTACATTTAGGACACTTTTATTTTAGACATTTTGAGGTCTACAAAATCAAAAGAAAGAAGGTTTCTGTACTTATTCCCTGATGGTTTTATCTTTGCAGGGTATCTCGGTGTTGTCCCATGAAAATATTATAAAGATAATGATAAAAATATTTTATTTTGTGTCAAATAAGGAGTACACGTAAGAGTTATAAAGAAAATAAGATTGACAACAAAAACGGCCGCCACTCAGCACTATGTTAAAGAAGCCCCTTGTGCCACCAAAACGCTGGTCTTCCGTGACGCCGGTGTACGTGCGGACCAGCAACTGTGACACACGGCATCTATATAATCACTATACAGATACAAAATTGGTCAACAAACTGTTGAATAATAGAAGAGCAGGATTCATTCATGATAATTATGCAGATTATGAGAGTGATTATGTATACTTTTTAAACTATATAAATACGCAATAAAAATAAAAACTTAAATTACTAAAAATGAGTACTAGAGACTCAGAACGACCACTTATGTGAGGGATTTTTTTGTGAAGCTAACAAAAGTTTTTATAAAGAATGTTTAAAATACCAAATTGATTTCATATTTCTTAAATGTGGAGGAAGGTTATTCCAACATTCCGTGGCTGCATACCTAAAGCTAATTATCTGAATTAGAAAAGTTATTTTTCTTAAAATCTCAAAACAAAACTTGATAAGTATGTTTTTGTAGATTGTATGTTTATTTAGCAAAAACAATAAAAGGAGAAATGTGTATTAGCCCTGCAACTATAATTAGGTAGGTCAAATTTTGGTGTACAATTATTCAAAAACTACCTTATGACCTAAAGACTTGTGAATCAATTCCTATATCTAAAAATAAACTAAAAAATGTTATCTCTGTAATAATTAATACTTAAATAACTAGTAATCCATTAGTTCTATTTGTAGCTTAAGCTCATTATAAGTGAACCATGTTCTTTATAAGTATTTAATAAACTTCTAACCAGAATTTAAAACAACAGCAATATTGTTCGGCTCTTTATATCTGAGTAGTATATCTACTAATCATTGGATGTGTTACCAGCACACAAATATTTCAACTATTCATAGATATTTGACGCGTTTTTATTAAAAGTATTATTTAATTAGCTCGTAATGGAAAGTACTACCACCGTACCTATTTTTGCCGCCAAGAAGTAATGCTCACTATGCTGTGTTACGGTTTGAAGGGTTTCGGTGAAATTACATGCACCTGAGACATTTCATCCGTAATGCCTCAGGGTCGACAACGCGAGAATATCTCTGGTGTAGTGCCCGGACCGGACATACTGAAGTATGTGGCAACCCTGGATTGTATGTTAGTTGTCGACCGCGCCAATTTGAAACTCGATTAAACTGCGGCGTGTTCTGACCTCCACACAATTTGATCAGAAATATGGCATCCCTATATGACTATCATGTTAGTATTGCATCTATAAAATAACATTAGTTACCTATGTCCCATCAGACATGCAAAGTTCTTGCGATCAGTTTTGTTTTTGTCGGCGTCTGTACTGTTTAGAATACACTGTGACTTAGATTTTTGGATTGGGTAGAACGGAGCATATGTTTTGGGTTGAACGGGTAAAATAATATTGCGTAGAAAAATTGTGGGTTGAACAGGGAAGCACTCTTCTTGTCAATTTAAAATGAAATTTAAAACATTTATGTAGCGCTATGTAGTAGGTAAATAAAAAACAGCTAGGCTATCTATAGACCGTTGCAAACGATCTATAGCTAGTTCAACTGATCGAGATCACTACCAGACGGAAGCGTTCCCATAATACTGGCCGCATTGTCACGCTGAATGGCAATGCTAATGTAGCACGACAAACAAAATTATAGCATTTTGCAAGTTTATGATGGTGGGACTGTTGTGAAAAAAATATTATTTAGAATTAATATCCATACTCCATATGTTAATTAGCCTACTTATAACTAAAACTGAAATAGAAATGCCCCTTGCTGATCCATCTACCTGGACAGTTCAATGTCGCGCCAAAAAGGTGTTAGCTTAGCATAATGCTAGGTAGGTAAGCTACTTACTTAGTACTGGTTTTCTGCTAAACCTGCGTAATTTTCGTAGGTTCGTAGGCACCACTGCGTAGTGACGTCTGAATTTAAAAAATGACTTGAAACTATATTTTGTGGCATCCCTAATGACTAGGTGAATGAGTTAATTAATTTTAGAATATTATTACGACTATACCACGTACTTTATTAATGAAAATATTTTATTGTGCTCCATAAACAGATATTAAAATAAACAAAACCTCTTTGTCAGGCGCAGGCGATGCTAGTGAATAGATTCTAAAAAGTCTCAAAAAATCGACTTGTAGAAAAATGGATTAAATTATATCAATTGGAGTTTATTAATTCCTAGGCGATTCCCTTACACATATTATGATACATTTATAACCAAACAAAGCGCGAAGTGTACAATGTGTTTCATTGTACACTTCCTATGTATTGTTTGATGTACATTGTAGAAATAAATTGCATAATATTTTAGAATAATTTAATAACCTTGTTCTTGTTTCTTGTTTCAGGTATGTGCAAGTTTTACACGATTCAAGCTACTAATGGTAAGATGGTTTTAGGACACCGTTTTGGTATTCTGCCGCAGAACCCTAATATGTATTTTCACTTGATTTGTATGAATCAACATAAAGACGTTTCGAAGAAATACGTGTTTTTAGAGCGAATCATGTTTTATTCTGATTCATATTCTGAAAGAAAACGAGCGTATATTATTAAGGTCGTTCAATACACCTACTTTATTTATTCATTACCAACATTATATTACTTTGAACATATTTTACATTGAATAAAATGAAAAATACAGTATAGATACAAACTGAATGCTACAAGGTACGGTAAGTTTAGGATCGCGGTTAGGTTAATAACGTACGTAAAATGACAGCTGACCGAATACTGGGAAAGTTACATCAATATAAAGTTACTAGCAATGGATAAACACACATACAGCTAAAAATTATTTATAGAAAAGGTATAAAATTTACTCATGCATACGGAATCCGACGCATTTTGCATCGTCATGTTTATTAATAATGATAGTAAATAAATTTCACGGTCGTTAGACAATCAATTTATTATATATTTAAAAATATATATAATTTTAGGGTTCCAATATGAGCGGAACCTCGGCATACATCCAACATACTTATTTTGCCCGTTTACATTAAGCTTCGACAAGGACTAATATTTTTTCATTCTAATTTACAGATTATAAAGTTTGTCTGGAAGAGATCGCTTTAAGAGATAAGACCGCCCATTGTACCTTTGATTTTATGAATTCCTGTGTTTTTTTTTTATTTTGCTTTGATGTGCAATAAAGAGTAGCTATCTTTGTATGAAATAATAAAAGAATACTTAGTGACAACGTACCTAATATGTACCTAATTTTATTTCAGTACAATTTGTTACTTAATTTCATGTGGATGTGGTTCTATTTGTAAAATCTTTGATTGCCTGTTATGGTAAATCAATGAAATTAAATTCAATGAAAAATGTAAAAAAAACTTAGTTTGATTCTGATTCGGTTTGAGCTATTTTCTCTGGAATACTTGCCTCAAACTGAAGACGACGACGACGCTAGTGGTGCTCACAAAACAAGCTTTATAAAGCAGGTTGACCAAGAAATAATGAGTGAGTGAACAAATTGTTTGATGATAAATAGAACCTTCAAAATAAACGAATTGTGAAAACCGACCTCGTATTCTTAGCGTATACATAGTCGCTTTTTTAAGTTGTTCAAAAATTTATTCCCAACTGTGGGATGGATCACTCCCAGCTATGGGTCTGACTGACAGGGGACAAACAAGGGTCTCTTAAATATTAAAGGAACTTAATGTCCCGGAGGGACAACAGGATCTTTAGTTACCGGAGAACCCACGAGGTAACTCCGGAAATTAATAGCTTATGGTGCTATGAAGTTTAAATCAATATGCCGGTGAATTGAAACATACCTTCTCTGTGAATTTGTACATTAATTTAAATAAAAGGAACTGTAACTTAAAAATAAAGATAACCCAACTGCCACATACATAGTCCTGACCCCACACTAGTCACTCGCCCGCCGCGCCTCTAGAAATAACAAAAAAGCATAATAATATTACTTATTTAATCTTACTTCAAAAGTGAAGCATCAATAGTATGCTGCTTGCTCGTAGAGACGTGCCTAACACGCGCACGCGGTCATTTAGTAGTATGCCGCTCGGCCGCCATTGTTAGGCATGGCGGCAAAATTCTCACATACACAGCCCAGCCGATGCTTCAATTTGCAATGAAGTTGTGCGTAATATATAATTTTATCTAGTTTATGCTATAGACAAACAAAGAAATCTGGCTGCAGTTTCTTAAGCGTGGTTCTATGATCTAATTTGTTATTAAATAATATTCCTTTATATTATTTAATAACAAATGACACTTCGTTTTATTAATATGTCTCTCTCTAGGCTAAGATGAATCCAATGACACTGCATGTATACTAATCCATTAGGATTTGATTGTTTTTTTTTAATCATAAAAAGTTTATGGCGGTGCGCATAACTGCCTTAATTAATTTTCGTAATATTGTGCATTCTATGTCACTCTCGTGATCAAGGCTATTCTAATGACATTATTTATTCTATGCATTATTAAATCCATCAAATCGTTTAGACAACACGTAAGCAGTTTGATTTTTTGTTCGATCCGGCATCGAATATTGCGTATTACAGCCACTATATTGTACCTTTTTAAACTTTATAAATCCTATATTACTCGAGCCATTCAGGCGAGCCTCAATGACTCCATGTTTATCAAAATCCATGAAATTTTTTGACTACAACGAGAGCCAAAGGAACAGACATGCATACATACATCCGAAAAACATTACTCTTTTGGGTAGTCGGATAATACTGTAAATATAGCTTTAAGCACGGGAAACGACAATCATGCATGAATTATCATTAATCGGATCATAATTTAATTAAAACTGGTATTTACTTATATATGTTGTCTGTGTAATTTTATAATAATCGTATATCTTATTTAATTGGACATTTTCATACTATTTCCTTTTATTGTCTTTTATAATATGAGCTCTGTGGCTTGAATTAAACTATTTTTAATTTATTGAAAAAGTCAAATAAATTTTGATTTCATTTAAAATTATAACCTAAGATTATAATTTTTGTTATAACTTATTCAGATTCAGCAAATTCAGTCACAATTATTCGAATGCGGAACCCCTCGTAAATGGCTTGAACGCACGCTTGACCACATGCTCCCCTTGGCAATTTAAATAAAAACAATAATAAAACATTCACAAGTAAAGAACCTTCTTAGAAATGAGTGCGTGTCGCCTGCCCGTTACACTCTCCCCAAGGATACATCCAAACTATTCTCGACAGGGACACGAGAGTAGACAGAGAAATATACCATAAAAAGAATTATGGACAGTTAGAACTAAATAATACTGTAATTAATGTCAACGTTTTAATAGAATTTGGGGTTTGGCGCCATCATAATCATAAATGGATCGTCCTTTGATAAAAATAAATTGCAAACACGCTAACACTTGTATTCACTAATTTGAACATCCTCATATACATACTCAGTGAGTAGATCTTTGAAGGTACAAGAAGTGAGGGGCAGTTCCAAATATTTGGCACATGTCCGCGTTTTTTAAAATACGTGACATATTGCAAGCCCATCGTCGCTTATTAGAACTCGAACCAATGGCATATATCACCAAAATAGGTTTCTGTAAATATATATGACCACCTGTTCTACATTTATTCATTGGGTTTTTCGCTCCGTTCAAATCAGTTCACCTTTCATTGCGCGTATCAATGAACCGATCATGTTTTTTTTCTTCGAGCTGCGGGTAAGGGCCTCTAGCTGGCAGTATTTACCCTAGCTTCTTATCTGGAAGCTGAAACTTCCAGCCCGCTTAGCATGAACACCCAAGACAACGTTTTGTATACGAAAGAGAAGACAAAAACTATTTCCGTCGCCTATTCTGTCAAACAAAAGAGAGAGAAAAAATATTTTTAGTCTTCTCTGCGGTAGATAAAATCGTTGTCTTGATTCTTCATGGTAAGCAGGCAGGTCACGGTGAATTGCCCAGATGTCTTCAGGTGGTCCATAATGTATTTAGCTGTAGTTATTGTATTGGATGTTGGTGCAAATATGTTGAACAGAGTGACATTGACATAAAAGTCAGAATACAAACACCGCCACAGATAAAATAATACTATAACACTTTTGAAAAGTCATTTCTAAGAAGAATGGCTTTCACAATTTGTGACATTTACAAGGTATTCCAATATGCTTTTAGAGTGAAAGCATTAATATGTAATGCCGTTTTCACTTGCATTACGGGACCCTAGCGTTTCGTGCCGACAATATGTCGCCTGAGCGTTATTGTGGGACAAAGCTAGCCTGTGTCCTTTATGATCGCCCTTTAACATAAACTCAGCTCTACCCCACGAGTTTTAGGTTCAATACAGATCGTCTGACTGCTGGTGCTGTGTCTGGTTTTGTCGAAGGTATTATGAGTTGTCAGTCCCTGGTTTAGGGGTCATTATCGCCTGGATTCGTACTGTAAAGTTATTTAAAAGAGAATGTATGTTTTTTGTAACTATTTTTCGTCTGTGCTATTCTGAATGGCCCGCTAGTAGTGATTAATGATACGTAAACTAGATTGAACGTTAATATCGTTATGGACCACTTTCTATGTACCACAATATGTACTTATGCCCATAATGTGGCTAAGAAACTATAAATATGAGGTATAATAAATTATATCCTATTATACTATGGTATTATGTTTAGAACCGTGTTAGCTTGGTGGACGATAACCTGACTTTCGATCCGAGGATCGGGAGTTCGAACTTTGCATTACCTAATTGGTGAAATAAATCTGTAGGCGAGGAAAGCAGCGTGCCATAAAACTAAAATTAGAAGGCATGGTTAGGCTTGCATTCTGTCACGTGTTATGCTTCCTTCTATGCAAAACGTGGGGCATGTGTCAAATATGTAATTTGAGTATGCCCTGGACTACCCTTTATGTGGCAACCTCAGGTATCTACGTACTAAGTATACATATTGTGTACTATGAGGATGTCTATCTTGGAGATACCTGTCGTGAGCGTGTTTGTTTGTATTTGAGTCTGTTGTTCCTTTGTGCTAAATGGCGCCCATAAATGGAACCCATAAAGAACATTAAATTTGCTTTCTTCCTTTTAAGGGTTCCTTATCTCAATGGGAAAAACGGAACCTTTATAGGATCACTTCGTTGTCCGTCTGTCTGTCAGTCTTTCAAGACCCTTTTTCTCAGGAACGCGTGGAGGTATCAAGTTAAAATTATCAAATACGATATCTAAGTCTACAGTCACTAGGTGCGCTAAAAAAATCAAACTTCTAAGTAAACTCAATAAAAGATATATTTTGTTTATATTTATATTATGTTTTTATGTTTTTTGATACTCCATGAAATATGGCAAGAAGCACTCACAGCTCAAGTAAAGGGAAAGGTCCGAAAATCGTTTATTTGTAGTTATATAATGTTTTTTTTTGTGATTACAAACTTACACTTGCAGTTGCAACACATCACAGAAAATTTTTTCAACTACAAAGTTTGATAGATAGAACAATATTTTTTGCAGAACTAAAAAGTACTGTACATAAGCGAACTTAATGCTAGATAGCATTATCTTCCAGCTAACCTTTGTTTAGTATGGAAAAGTCTTGAGTTAGTGCATCAATAATAAGTTTTTTTTTAAATAATATGCTAGAGGTATTTTATAACTAAAAAGTTTGTCTTTCAATCCGACTTATTTTCGTAAGAGCAATGTGTGATGCTTTACAAGCTTGTACGGAAGCCTCGGTGCGCAAATTAAATTCGCATTTAGCCAGCTCTCCATATAAAACTAACCAAGCTCCTTTGTCTTAATTTCGGTTATATTGATTTAAATGAGTTTTTTTTTTGTGCGGGGGTTTTATAGTTATGTCACACAGATGGCGTAGTACCGAACTAAACGGTTGAAAAAATACCTACAAATGGATGACTGTCAGAAAGTGGGTTCATTGACATACATGATTATCTTCTTGTCCTTATTCCACATTACGTGGGGTCTTCTTCCGCTCTTCTCTATCAGCCGTCATCTCAGTACTCACTCCTTTCTTAACCATATCATCCTTTACACAATCCATCCATCTTTTATTTTCTTAACTTGGGCCAACCTCGGTTCTTATGATTCTTTTAATTATTTACTGTACACAGAAATAGAAAACTAAATATTAGGTTAGGCATGTTTACAAAGGCGTGTAACCCTAAAAAGAGTCCGCTCTTGTTTCCTCACAAGAGACATTAAAATTCGCATTAATTGAAAATTTACATACATTGCCATCTATTTAGTTTGCTCTTGAAGGAACTATACGAAATGAATGAAATCAAAAACATTTATTTAGCACGACATAAAAAAAACAACAAATATTTTTGTTTTTGATAAGATGGAAAAATTAATACTAATTTATTCAGGTCATGTCACATTTCATGGTCACTAGATTACCGAACATATGAAACATTTAAAAATACCTACTCAAATGCAACAAATAACACAAACACAATTCGGTCGAAAATTACACAAAGACCCAGAAACTCAATCAGTTTTACCGCTAACTGATATGACGGCGCGGTTTCAGCCCTATTTCCGAATTAGAAATCTTTGTTAAGATTAACTTTGGTTCTGCACGCACTGGGCTGTTAAAATGCTGCGTTTTAGGGATCCGTATCGCAGTGTACTCGTTCGTTAGCGACAAAAAATAATAAAAAAAAACACATGAACCACACGTGCGGTTGTTTCAAGCAACTGCGTATTGCTTGAAACAATCCTATGGTTCTCCATTGGTTGGTAAGCGGTTATCGTAACCTATGAACGCTTGCAATAACAGAGGTATCACTCGCGTATAGCCAACTGCTTTAAAAATAACACTAGTAATAGTCCCTATACTTGTTTATTTTCTATTCGAATCAATCAAAAAGGTATTATACAGTTTGTAACAAAAACTCTGTTCCACCCAATAAAGGCGTAAATACTTGTTTCTCCTTCAATAAGAATACCTAAAAAGTTATTAATAAAAAACAAAGATTTTCAAAGTAATCACAATCATACTTTTTAGGATTAGTTCATGTTTTAGCAAGAAACTCCACTCTTCTTTAATAACACTAATTTGTAACCTCGATCGAAATTTTCAACCATCTCAGAATCATTCTCTATACAGAGCATAATCTGTTCGTATCGGTTAAAACAAAACGCTCGTTTACGGAACCCAGTGCGTGGCTGTTTGTCCCCACAGTTTAACAACTTGCCAGTCATCTGATTGATTAAACGTTATTTGTATCTCTATTATCATCATCAACAGCCTGTGGAAGTCCACAGCTGGACAGGGCTCCCCTAAAGAGTGCCGTGACGAACGATCTTGGGCTACCTTCATTTACCGACTTCCCGAAACCTTAAGGATGCCATCGTTCTATCGGGTGGAACCCCAGGTGGTATTATCATCTCTATTATTTATGATCTAGTCACGTCCCATCGGATCAAGCACACTAATGCCAAATAGTTTAATTCGTTATTTTATAGAAACGACACGTAAAAAAATTTGGTGTGTGTAGTGTAGTGGATTCGGAAATTCTTTGCATCCTTGACGATTTTCATTCCTTCGAGGGGCAAGTTTTATTATATAAGTTTGTCACGAAATTGTAATGGTTGTTCGGAAAATAACTTAAAAACACATGCTTTATGAAATAGGCCCCAAGTACATTGTAGTAAATAGGTAATAAACTTACATCAAAGGTGCATGTCGCTGTTTAACTCGTAAACCCGCTTTTCTGCGAAACGACCGGTTTCATTTTAGTACGTCCGCCGTACATACCTACCTAACATATTGTGTTGTGCGCTTACGTGAAGTTTTCAATAAATTGCTGCATTTTTCTTGTTCCTAAAAAATCGAATACCAAATAATCGAATTTTTATATTGTACTTAAGCTAGGTACGTTTGTTTAAGTTTAGGTAAATAAATGCCCTTTTATTTTAATTTTTTATTTACTTTTCATGACCTGTAAAAACCCTGTTTTAATAAGTAGGTAATTAAAATAGTAGGTATAATGAGAAGGTATGTCTGTATGTAAGTAAAGAGGTCGGGGACTCAGCCACGCTGTTTTTCCGCCTCGCCTACTGATATTGCTGGTGACGTCACAGCTAGCACTACAAAATCAAAAATTGGTATGACATTAACAATCTAGCCTAACCACTCGTAGTAGAAGACCAGCTACCTACCTACAGTCCCTAAAGTGATATATTATAAGTAGTTACCTAGGTACGTTAGGAAATTATAAACGCAAAATCACAAAAAAAATTAGTAGATACCTAGTTACTTATTCTATTTAATTTATAACGCTCCAGTTTGATAGTTTGATTTATTCAACTGTTGGGACAACTTTAAAAAAATAGTTTCGTCAAGTTTAACAAAGTAGGTCTAATATAGAATAATATTATTAATAGGTTAGTAATCACATTTACAGAATACATTTTATACAGACTAAAACAAAAAAAAGACAAGGTAGGTATCATAGATACGATAGCATCGCTTCGGAAATTCTAGAACATACATTTCAAACAAAACAATAACCACACTTAAAAAATGCATTAAACATAATATGTATTTAATATGTATGTATTTACAAAAAAAGCTTTATAAATCTCTCCTATGTAAATATTACATTTTACTTAATTATGTTTAGTACCTAACTGTTAAATGTAAAACAGTAGCTAGCAGTATAAACAAGAAAACATTTTTGTTATTTACATCAGACTGGTTTACAAACTTTTTATAAAGGAGATCTGTACAAAAGTCTGCTAATTGGTAAAACAATTATTATTAATCGTTATTATGCAATTATTTAGGAACAATATATATTGTTTATCAAATTACTAATACTTAGTTATGTCTGTATCATGTTAAACTTTCGTGTCCAATAAACATTTCATCAAATAATCAGCTGCTAATAACTTGTAAAAAGCGTGTAATATTTAGACTCAAACCGTAGAACACAATTCCGAAAGATTAACCATAACGAATCAATGTTCTACATTGAACAAGACAGATGTCGGTTCAGAAGTGAAAACTCATCGTTGTTATTATTTGTAAGGGCTGTAAGCACCCAATTGAAATGGATTTATGCTACTTCGTCCACTTCGATGGTCAAGGGTGGCGTTTAGAGGTAGGGGGAGCAGAATCTCAACAAACATTTAGACCTCCTTTGGCGTCAGACTTCAAAACGTTGACTGTCAATGAGTTTTTTAATCTGTGGCAGTCAAGTTTGACTAAGAGCGCCAATTTGTATGAATGCCACTTGGTCCACTCCGATGGTCAAGGTTGGCGTTTATAGGTAGGGGGAGCAGAATCTCAATAAAAATTAAGACCACCATTTGCGTCAGACTTCAAAACGTTGACTTTTTAGTTTTTTATCTGTGGCAGTCAAGTTTTACTTAGAGAGCCAATTTGTATGAATGCCCTTCCGTTTCCGTGGACAGTCAAACTGGAGTGCCATAGATCCAAAATAAACCCCATCATTTATTGAACTATCCGATTTTTACTATTTTATACACGAAAGTTAGGATGGATGTTTGTTACTCTTTCACGCAAAAACTACTGAACGGATTTTGATGAAACCTTACAGTAATATAGCTTATACATCAGAATAACACATAGACGACTTTTTATCCGGGTACCACGCGGGCGAAGCCGTGGGCAGAGGCTAGTTTGTAATAAAAATATTATCATGTACCTACCTAATTTATATTTATTTGACTTGTCCAAGAACGCGCAATGTGTTAAAAAAGTGAATAAATGAAATTAATACAATTAATTTTATTTAGTCTGTAATTCCGGTTCTCTCAAATTCCGTCCAAAGCATCCATCCATCCAATATTGCCATGATGACATCCTCAAATCTAAACTCAGTACGTTGATTCGTGGCAAGTCCATATTTGGCACAAGCCCACGTTTTGCATAGAAGTTAGCATTCCACATGACAGGTTTGTAAGCCCATCGCCGCTTATTGGATTCTAAATAATGACTCATAAATTCGAATTATCGGTTTTAGGACATGCCTGTTTTTACGATGTTTTCCTTCACGTTTTAAACAATTATAGTAAAAGCACATAATTAAATAAGGTTTTCGCGATTCTTTGATATATGGAATGAACCCGATGAATCCGTTCAAAAGTTAAAAAAATCAGCTTAATTTTTCAATTGGAAAATCCTTTGTAAAAAACTTTTTATACTTCAAACTCACGATCTTCGGATTTCTTTCAGAAGATTCTTTTGCAAAATATTATTTAAACAACAAACATATTATGTACTTACATAAATGTTTACTGACCACGTAGGTTAAACAATGGATTTGACTTATGTAGGTACATAGTTATATTTCTACGAGCTCTGTGGCGCAGTGGGCGAAGGCCCGCTTGAGACGCAGAAGATTCCCACCGCGGACATATATTTGCAGATGCAAACGTTTGTCTCGGGACTGTTTTATATAGATAATATGCATGTATTTAAAAAAAAAGTATTTATGTAGTATATCAGTCACGTAGTTCCCATAACACAAACTCTGCTTAGTTTGGGGCTAGATGATGCTGTGTGAAAATGTCCAACATTATTTTATTTATGGTTTCAGCAAATACAATATGTCATGAGCGGCACGGTAAAAACCAGTTAAAAAGAAGGAAAGTAGCAGTTTGTCTACATGATTTTATTTGCGTTGGGTGTGAGCTGACAGTAAGTTATGTCACTGTCTGCCAGCCGGCAGCCGGCAGTCGGCACCTTTCGAGGAAACTACCCGCTCCACGGGGGCGGTAGCGTTCTCAAAACAATCAGTGTTTTTTTATCTGTGGTAGTTCCTCGTTGTACAAATCAAATGTAAGTAAAATAAAATAAAATAAATCTTGTTTATACCATAACTAGAAAAAAAACATGCGAATAATCTAGGTTAATATGTTTTAATTGATATCTAATTAACTTATGAAAAAAAAGAAACACTCTCACGACTGTCTTCCCCATGGTGGACATCCTCAGATACATACTCAATGAGTAGATCTTTGAGGATACCAAGTAGAGGGTAGTTAGAGGCACGTCCAAACATTACATTTGGTACATGCCCGCGTTATTGTAGCATTCCACGTGACAGGTTGCAAGCCCATCGCCGCTTATTGGAACACTAAATGTTGGCCTTCGAATTTTTCGGTTCTAGGGCATGCCGGTTTCCTCACGATGTTTTGCTTCACCGTTTTGAGCACGTGTTAATGCGCACATTAATTTATTAGTCTAATATATTTTTTTTATCATTATTATTATTCATGTAGTTGAATCCTTTCCGGGTAAAGGCATCCAGTTCTTTCCAGCGGTCTCGGTCTTTTACCACTTTAGTCCAGTCTTCTGATTTTAGGAGTCTCTTTATTTCGTCGGTTTATCTAGCCTGTGTTCTGTCCATCTCAGTGGCCCATATTTTTTATCCATCCTGGCTACATGTCCTGCCTAGTGTCATTTAATTTTAAGCAAATCGAGATGTAATCGGTAATCTTGGGTACTTATGGAGACTAGTGTCAGGCCATTTATAACAACTATTGGATAATAAAAATAATGTTAATAAATCTCTTTAGGACATGATAGGCCCAAAATAATCTTGCTCGTTGTATTTGTGTTTTTTTTTAATCTTACGGTATAAAAGGTATATTTTTATTATTTAACCTGTCCTTTCTATGCTTTATTGGTGTGTCAAATACCACGTTATTACGTTTTGATCTTTATCTGTAGGTTTTGGCATAAAAGACAAAAAATCTTGGTGGAGAAAATTGGTACACTACGAGGTCAGAAATAACGACCTTCGAATTCGAAATCAGTGTTGCCAGCCACTACACTATTGCTCTAATTTCATTTGTAACGGAATAACTGTTTTGCGAACGCACCCGGTCACTTAGAAGTATTGCGTTGGCGCGAGAGAACATAAAAAATATAGGAAACTGGAATACATTATTATTTATGTGCCTCTCCGTTCCGGCAGAGGGCAGGCCTGGGTCACTTCGAAACCGCCTGTAATGTGGAATAAGCTTCAGTACGCTGACTTTAGATTCAATTTCAGACTACTAACTATAAAGACGACAACAGACCCAAACAGACATCGACGACGTGAAAGAAGGAGATAGCGTGATGACTGGGCTCAACTTGCAGAAAACAAAAGAGGTTTGGTAAGAGGCGTTTACCCTGTAGTGAGACAGTGAAGTCTTAATATTAATAATAACTATTAGGACGCAAGATTGGTCGTCCGAAACAAACTTGGCGGCGTTTAGTCATCGCAAAAGTGTAGAGTGTCAGACTGACCTGGAGCGAAGTAAAGAAGAAGGTGCTAGATATAATGTACTGGAGTAACTTTCTTTGCCTCAACGCGAATTCAAAGAGGAAGATGAATAACTACCGTAAAGGGTTGGAATTTCCATCCAGTGTTTTGATCCAGTACCTCGAATTGAACGCTGGATCGGTGTTGCATAATTCTACTCCAATATCTTGTGATTTCTGTATATTTATAAACAGTTTTTTGACATGGCTATGATTAATGTTCTTCCCACAGACATAATTAGGTACTTAGTTTGTATGTTCGTCTCGTTCGTTTTGTATTATGTTAAGTTTTGTGTGTTTATTAATATCTTTTGTGTTCAAGGGGAAAATAAATAGATTTTCTTTCTTTTAAATATAAAGTACCAAGACATGTTATATTTGACCTACTAACTAACTAAATTTTTTCACAAGTATGCGAGCATTGGTCTATTTACCAATATTCTTGACCTAAATAATAACGTCAGTCGCTTATAATCTTTCGAAGATAGAAATCCTTGATTGTAATATTTATCTATCTATCATATTGATGATGCTTTTTTTTTATTAAGTATCTGTAATATGGGATATCACCGTAATTTTTGAAGGTTACCATTACTAAAAATTTCAGAGTCCCCGAAATTTGAATTCATATATCAATTGCTCCTCGATGTGATACATTATACGGTAATACTTCGACTATTTCTCCTAGTATTCTTTACGAGTTGCCTCGCGACATGACGTAATGCTGTCACTTTTGAAAATGGAATACATTTTTATTGCTAGATTTTGTAAATGGCAATTTTAAAGGGTACTTTTCCTTATTCATTTGGCCCGCGCCAGTAATCAAATGACAGATAAATTGCAAATTGTGGTGAAATAAAGTTAGAAAACAACAAACAAGTGCTCAAAATGGTGAAGGAAAACATCGTGAGGAAACCGGCATGCCCTAGAACGAAAAATTCGAAGGCATGTGCTAACAGTTAGTGTTCCAATAAGCGGCGATGGGCTTGCAATCTGTCACGTGGAATGCTTACTACTTGCAAAACGCGGGCATGTACCAAATGTAATATTTGGACGTGCCTCTGAGTACCCCCTACTTGGTATCTTCAAAGATCTATTCATTGAGTATTTATCTGAGGATGTCCACCATGGGGAAGACAGTCGTGAGCGTGTTTGTTTTTTTTTTTTTTTATAAAGTTATAAAATAGATCGTTTTCGTTCACTAGACTTCTGCGAACCTGTTTGCGACTAACTTGTTTCGCATCGGCTCCTACTTACTCTGAAATCATAGCCATAAAATCTGAAACTGCAGCCAATAGGTCCACACGCGCTCAAAAACATCAGAAACACACTCTTAAACTACAGCAATCCGGTCAGAAATCGCTGCTCAGCGCAGCCGCAGAGTGGGTACTCTGAAAACACATCCAACGTCTCTGGAAATGCAACAAACCTGTTTCGCATACGCAGCTAACACACTCTTAAACCACAGCTACCAAATAACCACCCACTTTGAAACCGCACTCAACTCTAAAACCGCGGCAACCCAGTATACAACCCATTCGTATACTGGTAAACGTTCCATCTTTATAATGAGAACGGCGAAGGAATGGAACAAACTATCATCATCTGTCTTTCCTGAAAAATACAATCTGTGTTTCTTCATTGAAAGAGTGAATAGGTAGATTATAAATCCTCATGCTGGATCATCGGCCATATCACTTACCATCAAGTGAAATTATAAACAAATAAATAAATAATGCTGGGCATTTTTCACACAGCATCATCTAGCCCCAAAGTAAGCAGAGCTTGTGTTATGGTCTACATGACTGATATACTACTTTTATAAGTTTTTTTTTTGTAAATACATTCATATTTTACATAGAAAACACCCAGATCCCGAGACAAATATTTGCAGATGCAAACATTTGTCCTGCGGCGAAATGAAGGTATATTATTCATTAAAAAAACGGGTAGAAAATTCACCCGCCATGGTAGCGCTCTCTGATACCGTAGCCAAAAGTATGCGAGAGAGGTTTCAGAGTAAGAGATTGTACGGATTGCAATCTCTCACTCTGAAACCTCAGTGAATGTTAAGGGAAAAACATGAAAGCATCATTTTAGTACAATTTCAATAGACATATCGTTTTGAACCGCTGAGCAAAGGTATTGTTAAATTGAGCTGTCACCAACCGACATCGCCTACGGGCTGGATGCGATTACTATTTTGATACAAACATTTATAATTATAAAGCCGCTTACACAAATCGATTGTCTAACTGAAATGAAATGAAAAACATTTACTCGGCACGACATAAAAAAACAAAAAAACAAACACGCTCACGACTGTTTTCCCCATGGTGGACATACTCAGATACATACTCAGTGAATAGATCTTTGAGGATACTAAGCAGGGGGCAGTCAGAGGCACGTCCAAACATTACATTTGGCACATGCCTTCGAATGTTTGGTTTTAGGGCATGCCGGTTTCCTCACGATGTTTTCCTTCACCGTTTTGAGCACATACAATTTTCGAGTGGAAAAATCCATTGGTGCACGACCCCGAGTTCTGATCCGGAGGTCGAACCCACGACCTTCGGATCAGAAGTCGGAGTATCGCCCACTAGGCCAACAAGGTCAACAAATAACCGACGAACCATATTAAGTTCTTAACCAGTTAAAAACAGTTCTGATAAGAAACAATAATTATTACCTATCAATTAATTTGCATTTTTGTTTGTTTCAAGAGAATCTGTATATCGTTTAAAAAATATAAATATAAGCACCAACTTCTGATAACGGGAAGTTGATAAAAGGTCCAATATGAATTGATGGGATTTTTTGATAAAATGTTGAATAGATATAGATGAAGCTTTGATCGTGCCCATAAAAAAACAATTTATGGGCACGATCAAAGCGAATTAAAATCTGTTAATCTGTTAGGCCGTGTTGGCCTAGTGGTATCACCCACTAGGCCAACACGGCTATGCCTACATATTAGTAGACCATAAATGCATCTTGTAAATACATCTCCAGAGGTGAGACTTATCTAGTTCAATGAAGCGCCAAAAAGGTTTCACCTCAGCATAATGCTAGGGTAGGTTAGGTTACCTTTATTTACAACTAGAGGAACGCCCTCGACTTCGTTCGTGTTAAGTGTTTTACATACTAATATAAGCCGCTGGTGTAGAAAACAGCTCACAAAAGTTTCCTTTGCTCCAAACCATTTGAAAACGTGATAAAAAAGAATGAAAGAAAATACGTTTATTCGACACAATTTTGATAATTTCCCTCCTTTAACCATTATCTCACTCAATCAGACACTTATAGTTAAAAAATAAAGCCGTAAATTAAGTCACATCGTTGAAATGAAATAAAAAACATATTATAATATGTGGCACAACACGAAAAAAAAACATATTTTAGGTTACCTACCCTATCTAGAAAAAAATATGTTAGGTCCGTACAAAACAAAAAAAAACATAGTGGATGCCCCAGGCACCTTCCTTTCCTTCAATTCAAAAAATAACATATATCAAATTTATTAAAAAAAAAAACAAATGTAGCTTGTAAAGTTAAAATATTTTATAAGTTTAACCTCTGCTTCTGAACCCCAGGCAATAATATTTTGGCAATTTCTGATCACAACATTTAGAATTTATAAGAAACGTCTGAACACATTAATCGCGCTCCATCGCTCCCTGTGCAAACGCACCCTAACTCCCTGAGCACCATTAAAAGAGTACAAAAAACTAATACAGCTCAATGTATGAACTGTAAAGGTGTTCTCTCGAAAAGTTCATCTGCAATTGCAACCAATAGCACAGAATGAAAACTGATCCGAATTACGCTTTGTCTCATGGGCTTGTAATTTTACCGCCATATACCTTGCAATCTGAAACACAGCAATGCAGATAAGTAGTAGAACTCCCTGTGAAAGGAATCGTTCGGGGAAGTAAACCTTTCTATTATCTGTCGCCAAGCAGTTTAATACTCGCATTGCTGTGATCCGGTTGAGGCTATGGTTGCCTTTAAAAAAAAGGCACATGAGACTTTTCACCCGTTATTTCTCAGAGTCAGCAGAGAGTGATACCTCTGGGGTTGGAAGCGTCCATATGTTACGGTGACTGCTTACTAATCACCTGTTATTACCACTGTCTGCGTGTTTGTCGTGTTGTATAGAAAAATGCGAGGGTGCATTATGATTGGTGGCAGAAAAAGATACGGTTGTAGGAGCTTCTCTGTCTCTTTCTCGTGTATGAATGAAAGGTGAAACAGAGATTTTTGTCTACTTTTCTGTAGACCAAAATGGTTGTCTTGCTTACTAAGGATTTCTTTAGAGGGACTATCACACAAAACAGCTGCAAAAATGATCTGATGTTGCGTTGCGCGACCACCAATTAACGACAAACAGCTGAACCGACTGACGAAAAACTGAAGGTAACGCGTGACAGTGGCACGTATGAATGAATGAATGAATGAAAATACTTTATTGTAATAAACCACAATATAACTAAATAAATAAAAACTTACTATAACGCTAACACTAAAATTGCAATGGGTGTTCTTATTGCTTAAAAGGGATAGGAATATCTTCCAGACATCGTTGGGATGGAGTGGAATCTATTCTTAAATAGATTCCGCTCCATCCCAAGGATGTCGTTATAGTAAAACAACGCGTTCACATTTTTTCGTCACGCTCGTTTGTTTATGTCGTTCGGCTGAAACTCGAAGCCTGCTGGGTCCACAGCTTGCTTTAAATACTCCTAGAGCTAATGGCTTCTAGAATTATGGTTGGCTGCGTCGGGCGAGACACTGAGCCACTTCGATGAATAGTTTAATATGTTTAAGTGCCGATCGGGCAGTATGGGTGGACAATCTCTGCCTGTTTCATCATCTGCTGATGTCCACTGCTATATCAGAGTATTGATAATAAGTACAACGGCTGTATGGACTTCTTGTAAACTTGATTTAACTTGAAGGTCACCTTCAAGAAGTCATTACTTTACGGTAACTTTTACATGAGGTCCTAGCGCAATGTCACTCCGCCTGTGTTTTGAGATCTCAAATAAATTAGGTTATCTGTGGCAAGTATAATTATATAGCTCTTTCAAATTCACACAGATGACGGTTTAAAATTGAACAACAAACAATCACCCATCCAAATTTTGATTGTTATGAAGGTTGCAACGTTTATCTGCTTATAAGTTTTAATATATATCCCTTATACAAGAACCCCTAGAGACAGTTTTCTAATAGATGAAATATAAAATAACATGTAACAGATTAAAGATTAAGGAGTCTATATTGGATAGCAGAGTGCTGAAATATTAGTTTTTAAACGAACTTAGCTAGAAGCTAAATTTTAATCAATAAATTGCTCTTGGCGTGTATTCCCGTTCGTTTCACTGCAATGGTGGTGGGACTTAGAAGAACTTTACTAATACTCGTGATGCATTAGTTTTTAAGAGTTCAACGCCAAAAAGCGAAAACGAAAACTTCAGGTGCAATCCACATATAAATGGCGTCAAGCGTTGAGATGCCTACGGTTCCATTCGTATTAAAAAAAGATATGGAAATAAGGCGCATTTAAAAACACAGCCTGGGCCACGCTATTTTAGCGCCGCTGCCCCTTGATTGCCGCCAGTTCACCTTATTTCTGTATACTTACTTTGTTTAAAATTTGAATGAAACGGCAAGATCTGCGCCAAAAGCCATTTTTGTGTAGTTTCGTCATGTCCACTAAAAATTACAATAATACATAAAGCTTATTAATGATATATAAAGCTTATTAAAGTGCCTCTACCCAACCCCCATTTTAACCCTGTGTCTTTAAAGTATGCAACACAGTTTAATATGCTAAAAGTATGCTATAAGTATGCTATTTTTTTGACAGATTTTCAACGATTATGAGTTAACTTTGGGACCCTAATATATCGTGTCTCGACACATCTTGGGCACTTTGTTGTCCTAATATTTCCTGCTAGTTTCGTGATATTTTGCACAGACAGACAAAGAAATTAATGGTGGGACGAGAAAACCCCGACGTTATCATATGTATTGCAGCGCTTCCTAGTGACGTTTGGACAATAAAACCTAACTAAGAATAATTCTAGAAATTATACAAAACGATTACAAAATACTGCAATACAATCAGTTATTTTAACAGATATACAAAAAACCTCTTATCCCAATCACATATTACTGGGTCCTAGCCTCGCGGGCAAAAAAGAAAAAAAAAACACCCACGATTTTGCAATAATAATGGCACATTATTCCGCGGCGTGGTTCAAAAACTCCCGACCATGATTCTCTTTATTTAGATAACAATGAATTCGTTGGGGGACTACATAATAAACTTATAAATAATAATAATATAAGTGGAACAGACGAGTATGATTATTGCATTGTGTTTCTGCATTCGTTAAAATCGTATTGTAGATTTTTTAAAGAATTGCTAGAACTCCGAAATAGATTAACAATATTTCAATCCCTCGTATTCCGTAAGATATAGCTTTGTATTATTTTCTTTATTATCAAAAAAAAATAAAAAGTAAAACGCTATAAAAACCGCACCTATAAAACTATTTCTTTATTTATTTCGAATAATTTTATACAGGTTATCCTCAATGTATTCCTGAAAAACTAATGAAAATCTAATTAGCGAACAGTGAAATAAATATTAATGCTTATCTAGTATTTTTACGTAATGTACTATATAAGGTTTTTTTTTAATTTGTGACGTATTGTTAGATATTTCTTCAAAGTTTAAAGGAAATAGGACAAAACGAACCTTTAATTGTGTCTTCATCAAAAATCTTGAACTACGCTGTTGGACTCCAAGATGATTACTCACTTTGAATTTTGACTGCCATCTGGTAAGCTATAGGGTCTGCCACTGATAATAAAACTTTTATGAGAAACTTCTTTGGAGACTTACACATTCCTTTTTCAAAAACCGAATAATAAAGATTTTACCTGCATCCTTGTCCAAAATAACCCCATTCTATTTCCAAATAACAAAAAATATTTCCGCAATTTTGCCTTCGCAATTTTTGGCTAACAAACTAAAACAAACTTGTATACAGCCGATAGCCTGCTAAATAGACTGAGTAGGAGCTGTAGGCAGCCCTACTTCATCCCAGTACCGAAGTCCGACCTTTATAGTTTCGCCATATCCGTCTGTCCATCCTTAAACAGAACCGTTTTACTAGCAGACAGTGATATGATTCTGAAATGTTGTAGGGTAATAGGTTAGAAATCGTCTATAAGTTATTTAGTTTTTTAGTAAACAGGTATCAAGTCTATTAAAGTAACAAATAATTTGTAGCATTAAAATTAGAAATAAAATTATTTTTTCTTTCAACATTTTAACCACTTAGCAACAGCAGAGACTATATATTTTTTTATACAACGTAAGTGGAAAACAAGCATACGATCCGGAGCATACTGTTTTAAGCGGTTACCGTAACATATAGACGCTTGCTACACCAGAGGTATCGCAAGCGCTTATTATGAACAATAATCCAATCAAAGACATTTATACATTTTGTGGCCTCTTTCACTCCAAGTACATTTTACAAATGGCACTGGGTTACGTAGGCTAGCTTGCAGTGCCTCCCGGTCTAAAATGCAGTTTGCAAATATCGCAAGTAAAGTAGGTCACTCTATAAACGTGTTACCGTTTGATCAGCTAGTTCATTTGGCGGCAATTCGATTTCAAATCGTGATATTTCGTTTCGTTTTGCATAGAATTTTGACGTTTGGTTGGCGCGAATTTCAATGTTGCTCTTTGAATTTGTATTTATAATATATTAAGCCCAATGTCAAATGCAACGAATATTACACATGCCTGTTTACGAATATTACAAATTTTAAACAAAGCAAAATCGTGCATCGGGATTTCAGGTAAGCAGGGAATTAAGAGTTTAGTTTCGTGTAATTGTGCAGACAATTTGTAATTTCTGCGTCCACATGTAAAAAAGATAATCACGTAAAACGTTTTTTTGGATGTTTAGAACGTTATCCTGGCAAAAAAAAAACGAAATAACGGACTTAGCTCAAAACGAAAAGTATATTTGTAGACAGAGAGCGTACTAGTGCAAGATCTTTGGTTTGTAGAGCCTACGATCGTACCCATTAATTACCAAAGATCTTGAACTCTGCTAGTAATACCATAAACGGCGCCCCATACATCACCTATCTGTGATATTTTACAACAAATTGAAGTCGGTTTTTTAATTGAAAATTTTTGAATAGCCAAAATTGTATACTTAAATCTTGGGTCACGCAATATACATTTTTGTCTACTTTGATCTGTGGAAAGGGTCACTTTATCAAGTTCTTCGGTGTCGGACAATATCGAAAGATTACGAAATAATGTATCGGAAATGTGGTTACATTATTGTTTCCCATATACCTACTATGCCATAATTTCCAACGAGTAATCTTCAGATAACTCAGGTATCTTTGACTTGCCACAGATTAAAAATAACTTACAATACTGAATACGGAAAAAGTTAAAATTCAAAATGGAAGCTTTAAAACGATTGCCCAATTTCACCGGCTAGCAATCACGGGCCCCTTGAACAAACAACCATACTTTCCGACTGAATAATCGATTATTGCAATCGAATTAGAAGCTATTTCTCGATTGGCCGGATCCGTCGACACTCGATTATATGGATGTATTTACATAAGAAGCTGTCTCTGCATTCCCGTACGTATTAAAACAGTTTCGATCGCGAAACAATGTTCACAGACCACGCAGGTTTTACAAATATTTGCTGCTACATATGATTACAATAAAAAGATAACTTTACGTACTTACATTAAAGTTTTTAATTGACCTACTCTAAAATGCCAATCACGGTCAAAGGTCTTCCAATAAGTTGCATCGTTTGACGACATAATCTGCAAAGTATGTTTCGCTCATTCTAGCACGCCATAATAGACAAAGCGTAGATTTTTAGCAGACAGTGTATACGAAAGTAGCAGATGTGATGTATGAAAAATTACTTGCCTAAACGGAATACGTGATCGATGACGTCTCGTATTTCGAAGAAATGAAATTATATCATCGTGACACGGTATCATTGTAATATAATATTACCTCGTTTTTTTCTTTAAAAAATTAATACGGTTGACAATTGGAAAAGATCGTCGTCGATATACTTACGTCTCTTTTTGGTTCCCGGGGGGTAAGCGCCGTTAACCTGGTTTCTACGTAAAAGTTAGGAAACCGGGTGAAAAATTCTATCCTAATAAACGTGTTAGGAGGGAACCCGGAGTGTCACTCGATAAAGTCTTTGAATTAGATACAGTACGTAACTCGGTTCAGATAGTTTTCTATGACACAATTTTGAAGTAGATTGGCCCCATTCGAAGAATGAATAATGTTAAATTTGGTATAAAATGTAGCCGGCTTGATTTTTTATTGGAATATATGTACAGTCCGTGAAAAAAGTAAGTGTCTTAAAATTTCTACTACGTACAAAATCTGAAAGAAAACACTTCTAAAACCGGCCTTACCTTTTAGTTATTTTAGTGTTTATTTCATAAGGTGTACCGACAGTAGATAAAGTATTTTTATAACAAATTGCAACTGTTGTATTTATAGGTCGGTCAAGTAGGTATATATAATATGTAGTTTATTAAAAGATATTTTAAGTACACTTATATTTAGTTTCTTCTTTCCTGTCTTTGTACACATACCAACTTCATCATTTCTCTATTTTTCCTCAAAGGTTTGTTAAAAGAAAACTATGTTTAGGGTTAAGTTCGCCTTTAAACATGCCCCACCTAATATTTTGTTTTATATATCTGTGTACATTAAAGACTAATAAGAATTAAAGAAAACATATCTGACATATTGTCGTAAAAACGGGCCACATTGTCACATAAATAATTCCGACGTATTTTACCCGGCCACAACGTAAATAAGCCAGTGAGTCAGTTAAAGAACGCTTCTTCAAACCTTTATGTCTTAAATTATCAGTCGAGATGAAATAATTGAAGCGATATCCATTTATTAAATCCACAACTGAAATATGTTAATTAAAACGCGCTACGGAAAAAATGCTAAGTGAGAGTTGCACTCGCTCACTGAGGGTTTCGTACCCTGGGAAATTGCTCTGGAGATAGGTTATCACCTTATTGATCCCTAATAATTACCACTTAATGTCCTACCAAGTAGTATAATTGTAAATATCAAAGTTTAGATGTTTAGATGTGGCGATGTTTGTTGTATTTTTCTATAAATACATACATATTAAACATAGAAACAACCGGATCCAGAGAAAAAAATTTCAGATACAAACATTTGTCCCGCTACGGGAAATCGAACCCGCAACTTTCTGCGTCTCAGGCGGGCCTTCGCCCACTGCGCCAAAGAGGTCGTAATTAAGACAGTGTTTTCTAATATAACATCAGAGGGCCCAACTGGTAGATAAAAATTATATGGACTATGTTGTGAGACCTTCCACTAGATAGGTCACAAAAGCTTATGTCTGGCTAGCATACAAGCTAGATACAGAATGTTGGTGATAGACAAACGAACATACATCGGGGTGACACCATTGTTCCGTTTTTCAAATATGGTACGGAACCCTGAAAAATAAGAAATAAGAACCGTTGCCAATTCAAAAAAATCCGGGTCAAATGCATTGTCGGCTACGGAGTGCAGATTTTAAAATAACTTCGCTGGAGGGTGCCACATTTTAATAAAACTGATTCTGTTTTACCCTTGTTTCCTAAAAAGCGGCGATCGTCATGTGACGGCCTTACCAAGTGTAACAGAGTATGGTATCCTAATAGATCTTAATATTAGTACTTTTTTTATAACAAATAATTACTATTTCCTGAAAATACACCATTATACATATATAAAAACCAACCGTCATACATCCATAGTCCTGACCCTTCACTATGATCCCCTGTGTCGTGGATATCAGGATCTACTAGTACCATACTACCCATTATTTAGACCCGGGAGAAATATTCGTAACGTTTATTCCACAGCGTTTGTTGCGTACAATCTTGATAACGGCTGTACCGATTTAGATGAGATTTGGACTATGTATAGTAACCTAGAGTAACACATACGTATGCTACTTTTAACTCGGATAGCATACGGGCGTAGCAGTGGAGGCTTTTATTATGTATTATTATTATATAATAAATTACCTCTAAGTAGGTAAATACCTAACCCAAACATTTTCATGACAAATTAGTCGTGATACCTAACAAACCAATGTACCTGTATTCATGCAAATTAAGCATTCATTAATTTATGGGTTTTAGATATTTGTTACCTCATAGTAACGGCGGTATCGATTTGGATATATATTTTTTTTTAATTTGAAACAGCTATAAATTTTAACCTGGACTAAAACATAGGCTATGTGTTAGTCCAGTTAGTGTATATTTACTATTTTAATATACGATAGGCAGCAGCAGACTTTTAAATAACGTTAAATTATTTCGAAGTTTTGAAAGCCGAGTTCACCGCTACATAATGACCGCTTTTTGGTAAACCCGATCTTAAGTGAGCACTAATATTATTTTGCAATTTAGTTGCCTTTCCGTGATTGGTTAGAAGATAACTATTTTGAAGGGCTATTAGGAATGCTTGGAAATTCACAGACTTAGGTGCACTGCTGGCGGCTTGGCAGCTAGGCATCTATGTAGCTTGGGTGGCCGTAATGCAGACGTCTAGATAGGCAGCTTGCTACGATACATGTGGCTTGTCCGCTATGCGTCTAGGTAGCTTGAGTGGTCATACTGCAGATGTCTAGATAGGCAGCTTGCTACGATACATGTGGCTTGTCTGCTAGGCGTCTAGGTAGCTTGAGTGGTCATACTGCAGATGTCTAGATAGGCAGCTTGCTACGATACATGTGGCTTGTCCGCTATGCGTCTAGGTAGCTTGAGTGGTCATACTGCAGATGTCTAGATAGGCAGCTTGCTACGATACATGTGGCTTGTCCGCTAGGCGTCTAAGTAGCTTGAGTGGCGATACTGCAGATGTCTAGATAGGCAGCTTGCTACGATACATGTGGCTTGTCCGCTAGGCGTCTAAGTAGCTTGAGTGGCGATACTGCAGATGTCTAGATAGGCAGCTTGCTACGATACATGTGGCTTGTCCGCTATGCGTCTAGGTAGCTTGAGTGGTCATACTGCAGATGTCTAGATAGGCAGCTTGCTACGATACATGTGGCTTGTCCGCTAGGCGTCTAGGTAGCTTGAGTGGTCATACTGCAGATGTCTAGATAGCCAGCTTGCTACGATACATGTGGCTTGTCCGCTAGGCGTCTAAGTAGCTTTAGTGGCGATACTGCAGATGTCTAGATAAGCAGCTTGCTACGATACATGTGGCATGTCCGCTAGGCGTCTAGATGGCTTGGGTGGCCGTATTGCAGACGTCTAGCTAAGCCTCTTACTGCACTGCAACAGCTTGCAATGGCTTAGTAACTAGGCGTCTAGGTGGCTTATGTGGCCGTACTGTAGACAGCTTGGCAGTTGGGCAACCATACCTCAATGTGTTCACCGACCAACGCAGGGTGACCAAGAAAGAGCGGACGACCTGAAATATGCCTAAGATGAATATGTTATCTAATTTCATTGTATTTCTTTGCAGGTACGTACCTCATCCAGAATGGTTTCTAAAAGGTAAAGGCGGTGAATCCATGCTGGACATGCTGGTCAGTTTTCACACAGCATCATCTAGCCCCAAACTAAGCAAAGCTTGTATTATGAGAACTACATGACTGATATACTACTTAAACTTTTTTTGTAAATACATACATATTATACCTAGAAAACACACTCGAGACAATTTGTGCAGAAACATCTTGTTGGACATCCTCAGATGTTTTAGAATCAGAATCCGAATATTTTATTCATATGAAATATGTCTACATACATGCCTATATATGTAACATAACCCCTTGTAATATTTCGTACAGTCCGTTCCATCCAAAGGTTGTCTGGTAGAGATTGCTAATTAGCGATAAGACCGGGCATTGTACAACAATGTTAAAGTTTGTTCTATTTATCTATCTATATATGTACATGTCCATGACGGCCTGTACATATATCTAAGTTTTTTTGTCTGTATTATCTGTGTACAGAAAATAATAGTAAAGATACACGCCAAGTATGGCAATGTGTAAAAGTAAAAATAAAAACAAATTTAGGTAATATATCTTAGTATTTGTTTTAGGTGCCATCATTGTCATCACATAAATCCTATTTATTATCGTAACTAAATAATCTAAAACTCTTTCACTTGTACAAAGGTTTGCTTAAAGAGACAGATTTTTGTTTAAGGTTTTATTCAAGCCACAGAGCTCGTATAATAGACAGTCACAACAAAAGCTAATAAAATGAAAATAAAATAAAAAAGCGGTGTGGTCCCAGCCTAAGCATGATGCTATTTGGGATAGGGTTGTACGCCCATCACTGGTACACACCAATAATACTTTGATTTAATATTTTACTACATTATGGAATCTTTAAATGATTCAAATGACGACGAATGATTGTGTAAGTGAAATTAGTAAAAGACAGCGATTTTTAATAAATGCAAACTGATTAAGAGGTCGTCCTGGTAGATCACTCAGTCATATATTTCGTAAGATTAGGGTAGTGGTTAAAAATAAAACAGATTCTTCGATATTCAACTGATATTTTCTTAAATTTTTATTAAGCTTTTCTGTGTAGACGTTCGACGTTCAACGTCACTCACTGAACCTATATTAGGTGGGCCTCATCCAGAGCCTTATAAATTCGTCTAATATTTTTTTTTTGTGGATTTTTGTCATCGCTTTATGTTGTCTGTGTCGTGCATTTTTTTCCTGAAAAACATTGCTGGAAATTGCCCGTGTGAACACCTTATGAAACAAACAAAATAAACAATAACATTAAAATTAAAGATACAATGGGCGGTCTTATCGCTTTTGAACTATCTCTTCTTCAACCTTTGAATGAAGAGGATCCTAGATGTTTTTTTTTAATGACCGGGGGGGATCTTCTTTCATACGTTACCATATAATGTATGAAAGAAGAGAACCTACGTAGATTATGTATATTCGTGGTTTTTTTATTCATCCAAATCGGCCGTTACGCAGATCCTTAGCAACAATCATAGAATAATCAAATTTTTCGCATAATAATAGTAGGAAGGCTAATTAGCTACTCAAATGACCAACAATAGGTTATGGTGTAGAAACCAGTCGCACAATACTCACATTATCCAGAAATAGAGCAGGAGCGCATCGCTCTGTGTTCTGGAATGAGTCGGTTGTTAATTTGTTTTCTCCTGAGCCGCGATCGATAGCAACAGCGCGGGTGGGAACGGCTCCATTAATAATGACGACACGATATTTTGTCAAGAAAAAAGTTTGCTGGACTTACCCGTTTTTTATGTATATTTATTACTATGTCAGACTGATATCGTAGATACATACTTTGTTATAGCTATGTATGTAAATAAATAGCAGAATTCTAATAAAACAGTACCATAGGTTATGTTCTGTTTCCAGTTATGATTTATTTGACTTTGAATGAATGAATGTAAATACTTTATTGTCAAATATATTACAAAATAACAAAATCCTAGAAATAAATTACTTTACTTCAGAACTATGACATGTAGAGCAACTGTTATAGGCTACGAAAAACAACTATCAATGTTTTGGCCAATTCCTTTTTAATTGCCATTTTTTTGTATAAATAGTCCAGAACGAAATAATAAATATTGGCATTGATCTATTGACACATTTCCTACTGAAAATTGCCTAAAACTGACCGGTTCCGGTTCCGGTTTGAAGAGTGCCGCTTAATTACAGGCGTACGAGACTCATCAACTTTGTCTTTAACAATCCCTGCCCAGTTGTGTCTAGACAAATACCTCACGCTTAGTTTTCAAGGTAAAACTTGGCAACAGTCACGTGATATTTCCACAGCTAATGTGTCTAGACACCACTGGTTTTATAGACGTCAATAGGTGACGGTAACTGCTTACCGTCAAGTGGGCTGCAGAGCGTGCTGGGCCTATAACCTTTTCCAGGTAAACAGGACCTGGAAAAGGTTATAGGCCCAGCACGCTCTGCACTTTTTTGTAATGTCCATCTGTTTGCACATAAAACTAGATGTATTGGTTACAACTTATGGCATTAAAAAATGTCGTTCTAAAACTCGTACAGAGAATGGAAATGTACTCCTAGCGTGTCTACGTGCCCTTAACCCTACAATACTTGTGATTCAGAGCGCCGTGCACAATTGTGTTAGTCGCGCCGAGTGCGGAACCAAGAGATTAGGGTTCACTGTTTAAATGGACATGCTTTTTTAATGTATAGTTGTAACCGCTCTGGGGTGACCCACCAATTTTAATTACAAGTTGCAACCAATACGATTACTGAGCAATTTTAATGGACGTTGTAACCAAAGAGAGTATTGATCAACTTTAGTGACAAGTTTTAATTGAACCACTAGAGCGATTTAACATTTTTAATAACAGATTTTTATTTATATGAGGCGATTGACAAATTTTAATGACAAATTGTAACCAATGGGGTCATTGACCAATGAAAAATGACAAGTGAGTAGTGACCTAAGGGGCTATTGACCAATGTTAATGACCAGTTTTATTTTGACCGGACGATTGACCAAATTTTATTGACAAGTTGTTACAAGTTTGTGACCATAGTCGCATTGACATATGAGCGCTCCCGTGCTTCGAGCAGAGCTTTTACAAATTTGTGACTGTTGTCATGCCATTAGTTCTTTCTTGGTAAATCTTTACTCTAAGACTAGAGTAAAGCCGGGTGAATTAATTAGCGTGGTGAAAAAAATCAGTACATCTCTAATTTCGTTTCATAATAAAAGCGCGCTCAATCCTACAAGAAAAAACTTCCTTATGCTCCGATCCACATATCGACACTAGGTTTTTTCCACATCCATGTTTAGAAAGTGACAACTAGATCAGGCACACAGACGAGCGATTAAAATTGATCAACAACCGGTGATTGTTACGTGCTACATTATAGTATCTAGCATCCCGACGACGCGACGGCGCAACCGTATACATACCACAAAAGTCATAATCAAGAAGTGAAGTGAAGTGAAGTATACATAACACGTTACACCGAACGAGCTGTAACCTTAAGACGTCATCTGTCCATCTGTCTGGGGCTTTTTACACTGCGTCCGCATCGTTCGGTTATTAAGTGTTAAAGCCATAATATTATGTACTGTTACATGTCATTGCTTTAAGTTTTTTTCTTTCAATCACATAGCTTTGAGTACCTACTTATCAATAGAATGGCATTTTTTAGTATCGTCGCAAGATGTTGTCTCTGTTGTGCAACTTTTTCCCGACAATAGTTGCTGTAAGTTGCCCGTGTGTAAAAGTGTTTACACACTGGAGTTTACCGTCGCCGTGGGAGCTATAACCGCGCCTGTCGGATCAATAATTTTTATTTGTGTACTCCTTTCGTTACGCTGAAGGGCAGGGGAGTCACGTGGCTTGATAGTTTACGAAACTACGGGGAATTATTGATGAGAAAAGCGGGGGAATTGCTAATGTGAGACAGTCAGGGAAATTATAGGTGTTAGATAATTTTTTTAAATACGTTCGATAAATTTTGGACTGTGAAGGAATGTTTTGCGAATGAGACAGACACCTGTAGATAGCATTCATCAACGCTATAATCTAGTCTAGTATAATCTAGTAATCTGAGTCTGAAATATTGGGAACCAGGAAGTTCCCAATATTTCAGACTCGGCGTCACTCGATTCATCGCGTATTGGCCAACACATTGTCGATTAGAAGCGAAGATACAGGTTCAAGCCCCGCTAAACCTGAATATTATATAAGATACATTTTAATTTAATTTATAGAATACTAACTACTGCCCACGGCTTAATAAGTAGACGATGTAAAATAGTAATTTTCGTCGACGTTGCAAAATTGGTCTAAAAAAAACGATTTTATTTAAATGGGATAATATACAGCCACATTCCACCCTGAAAGTCAATTTTAAATATTGGTGAAAGAATTTATAAAGTTGGGTTGTCTCGGAGTTTACCTTCTACATCCAAACTAACAGACATAAGCGCGTACTGATTCCTGTAAGATTAATAGCGATACGATGGCAAATCATATCATCTTACAAATATGAATCTTATAAACCAGCCTCTGCCGACGGCTTCGTCTGTGTTTCACCCGACCTATCTATTATTCTAGGTCTCGAATTAAATCTGTTCCAAATCGGTTCAGCCGTAACTGTGTTATTTAGCAATAACACAGAGGTGTATATCAACTTGGTGCTATAATTAGGTAAAATTAAGTTTAGAGCTGTCAAAATTAAGTTTCGTATTCAGTTGGTGCAAAACTAACGTAAAATATAGAATGACAGCTCTAAAACTAGTACGTTTACTCAACTTAGTGAAAATTCACAATAAGCTATTCTGTTGTACATTATTTTTCGTAAAATAGTCAACGAAAACTTAAGTCAGCACTAATTTACATCGCGTCAAGTCGCGATGTAAATTGGTGCTGACTAAAGTTTTGCAGCTGTGATTCGATGTTATTTCCTAGCAAAGACACGAGAAAACCTACAAAAAATACTACTTAGAGGTTTTCTGTCTCAAAATGGACGCGTATATATTGTGGTTACGTATCACTTGTGAAAACGCACAAGATTTTGTTTATTTTATTTATTGAATTTTCCTTGGAATGATAACATTAACGAACTTGCTCAAACTCAATTAACCCAACTTGGATGTGACAAGGGAATACTTTTTGAAAACTATCATAAGACATTTTAAGATATTTTTATTAGTTAGTCAGTTTACAAGCAAATCGCTATTAAATAAATAAATAATGCTGGACATTTTTCACACAGCATCATCTAGTCCCAAAGTAAGCAGAGCTTGTGTTATGGGAACTACATGACTGATATACTACTTGTATATTTTTTTTTGTAAATACATACATATTATACATAGAAAACACCAATGTTTGTATATAAGTTGCTAAAAGCCGCAAATAACTCCACTGTGAAGAGTCTTCAGCTTCCTCAAGGTAATTATAAACAAATGGTTGTATGGTAGAGATCGATAAGACCGCCCTTTGTACAACAATGTTAAAGCTGAAAATTTTAGTGTGCAGTAAGTATTTTCTATCTATCTAACACAATGCAGTGAAACAACACTCTGAAACAAACCAATAACACTTATTAACGAGAGCATTCATCGCACTACCAACATAATAGTGTTACGGTAATAGAATAGGCAATAAAACTAGAGCATACATAGAAGCGCAACTCCAGTGGCTCTCGGACATATGACTGAAGGCACAGAATACATATTAAGTACTACGTACAGAATAAGCACTCAACCCTTTCCACCGATCAGACATACCTCACCTCGCCCGAATTTCAATAGACACTTGAATTGCTCTAAGCAGATGTCCCATAAGTCATATGTGCTTCGTGAAATAGATGTCGAAAAGATTGTTTACATTTTGAATTGACACGGACGTCATCGTGGCCGACCGCGTCTCGCCGTCAGCTGGTCTCCGAGAAGAAAAGACGGAGCGCGGAAAATCATGCAATCATGCTCTGGCGATAAGTTGAATTAAATGGTGCATACCTTAGCATCTATAATCCAAACACACATACAACGACGTCGTCCACGTACACAGAACGACGATGACCAAAAAAAGTATTTATGTCTCAATTTATTGACATTTATTATATTCAATTTCTAGATACTTATAAATAAATTTTTTGGTCCTTATTTTGATGATAAAATCAAGCACGAGTTTTTGTCCTAAATTTACCCAAGCAAACCCTATACATCAAAGTTATCCTTTATACGTAAAAATTAAAAAGTATCCACAGTTAAAAAAAAATACAAATCTATAGGCTTCGATAGCCAGGTCATGTTTGCCAGGGATGAGAGAGAAATCGAGGTGTGACACGTAAACGGAGGTTCCCTTTTCGCCATTTGGCTTCAGAACCCTTCTCAGAGAAGAAAGTTTCAGTTCTACGTATTCGTAATAGTACTGCCAACATAACAACGTTTAAAGGGGAGCGCTGCCAACATACGAATCACGAATATTAATAAGGAGCTAATCAGAACGTGCCTTTGCGTAGTAATTGATTTTGCGTGTGCAAATCCTTTATAGTGGAATCGTGTTCCAATTTGGTGGGTACTTTGTTACCACAGAACATTGAAATCTCTATTACGTTCTGTAGTTACAGAGAATGCCTTTGACAGGCAGTCACAAGTAGATTATACGAGTAAAATAGTATAAACTAGCTTCGTCCCAGGCTTGCCTGCGTGTCACCCAAATAAAAAGTATATATTTGTTATATGTGATTAGGCGACTACAATAAAATAAAAATAAAAAGCATGTTTATTCCGCAAGTAAAAAAAAATAATTACAATGCTATTTATAAACATAACATAAACTCACGCATGTTTTCCGAAGGAGTTCGTACCACGGATTTCCACTTGCGACGATCCTGACATACCACTTTTGTTTCATTCATTCTTCTCACATTCTTCATACATGCTCGCCGGTGCAGGGTATTCTTGACCTGACCTTTCGACCTGACCTTTCGACCAGAACGTGTCCAACCTGGTCAGAGTACGTTCTATTTATCTTATAAAGTATGTTTTCATTGACAGTTATCTAATTGATAAGTAATAATGGTCACGAACTATAACTGTTAAACATTTCATCCAGATCGGTCCAAGAATTATGAAGATTCATTCATATTGAACTGAACGCAGTTTTGTAAATAGATTTTACATTTGAAAGAAATCTAAAGAAAAACCCGAAAACCCCTTGAAAAAACGAGAGATTTTTACACGCGACGTAATTAACTTGTTATGTACAAACTGATATTACATAAAATAAATTAACATCCAAAACTGACACCTATATAGTCCTTGTGTGGGGCACCAGGATTCCTGTATCAAGGATATCAGGAACCATAAGTACCGTGGTACTACAACACCCAGACCCGGAACAACTTGCAAACATGCAATGGCGCAAAGGTTATAAATCTGTCTGCGTCATAAAATGCATTTCAAATCTGGGTTCCAGCCCGTCTTATCTTATATTTTTTTTATTATCTATCAACATTGAATCCTTTTGTTATCAACAATTTTTCGTATTTAGTAAAGCTAGGTAGCGTTAGTTTTAAATTATCATGTATATACTCATAATAAAATAATTAAGTCTACCATCACCACTTTAGTATTGCAAATTGAATAGTCTCTAGTATCAGCGTCATAGCTTTTCCATGCTCTTTGCATTTTCAAGTACTGTACAACCAGTAAACATCTCGTAGCAAGTGCTACAAAGTGCTACGTCGTAGAACCCCTACACCATGCAGGCCTCTGACATGGCCTATGGTGGAGCTCATTAATAGCTGATTAATCATATTATGTAATTTATGTGATATCTAATAATATTCATATATTAATAATAATAATCTATACTAACAATGAAGAGTTGTTTGTTTTTTTTGTTTGAACGCGCTAATCTCTGGAACTACTAGTCGGCTTTGAAAAAATATTTTTGTATTTGATAGCCCAATTCTTGAGGAATGTTATATGCTATAGACCATTATGCTACTCTCAGGAGCCGAGGCAAAAGAAGCAGTAGAGTGGGCGCGTGATGCGACGCGGTACAGCGCGGGCCAAGAGCGGCCGTGGCATAGCTAGTAATTAATAATCAGACCGTGAAACACCATTAGTTCAATGTTAAATTTTATTACCTGGGTTCAACAGAAACCACTGCCTTGGCTCGCCTTAGCCGGCCAGTGGTCAGGATGCAAATAGCGGAACCTATGCTCCAAAGGTGGAAAGTGATTAAGGAGTAAAGTGAAATGCAGCACACCTCTCGGCAACCTTTTAGCCGTTCACAACAACGTGGCATCTGCGCTGCCTTCGTTGGCGGCAATTATAGGGCCCGTAGCCCTGACAAAAGCCTACCTATGTTCTTTCTATAATTCTCGGTCCTCGGTATTAAAAGCCAAATCCTACTTATATTATAAAAGCGAAAGTTTGTGAGGATGGATGTTTGTTATCTTTCACGCATAAAGTAGTGAACGGATTTTGATGAAACTTTACAGTATTATAGCTTACTAGCTTCTGCCCACGGCTTCGCCCGCGTAGTACTCGGATAAAAAGTAGCCTATGTGTTATTCTGATGTATAAGCTATATTAATGTGAAGTTTTGTCAAAATACGTTCAGTAGTTTTTGCGTGAAAGAGTAACAAACATCCATCCTCACAATCTTTCGCGTTTATAATAGTAGTAGGATACATTAGAATTACACATAGGCTACTTTTTATCCGGTTACAACGTGGGCGAAGCCGTGTGCAGAAGCTAGTCCTTCATAAAGGAGTCAAGATTTAGTAGTCTATGAAATATTACGTGTAACTTGTTAAGTTAGGTTATGTCGGTAGGATGATGATATAATGTATATCTATCTATCTCTTTGAGTAGTCCACTAAGGTCCCGATAGATGGCACTTATTGCAAACCACAACTCTCTATGGAGTCTACATGCACTTAACAAATTATCAAGCGTAGCAAATACTCGTTCAAATCCTTACTATTACCTTATTATATTACCAATAGTTCCAGATATGAATTAACTATTTGACTGAACCTAACAATTAAAAATATTTCATACATTATGTAATAATAATTAATTTGTGTATATTTTATTGACGTTCTTCTTGTTTTTAAGCTCTCGTTTAGTTGTTTGCGTTTTTTTATTTTTTAAATTAAACTAAATTCTGTCCTATTCTATTCTACATGTGAATAAATACTTACACATAGGTAATTAAAAAGTATTTACTTTACTGTTGACTATTGGTGATTGGATTTTGTTAGACATTTTCATAATTTGTGTAGCTAAATTGACTCCATGCAAAAGCATTACCTATCTATTGATTCTCGCAGTCGGGTTGTAACACACGTCGCGTCGGGGTAACGTAATCAGTCCCCCGATTCAGGACGAATCGAGTCTCACTGATTCTAAAAGTCTAAAAACATTTTTATCCCCAACTAGCTGACCCGACAGACGTTGTTCTGTCGGTGAATGTGACAGATACGAAACGTCAATTCGACAACCATAGAGTAAGCAACCACGTTCGCGGTTCGATAACCAAGATCAGTTTGTATAGGAAAAAGAAAAAGAACGAAGAAAACTTAATTCGGAATATTAAGAACATTTTCGAATAAAAAATAGTCAATTCGGTCTAGGCGTTCTTAAGTGATGCGATAAGCAAAAATGAAATACTGTTCTTTGGTAACGAACAGTATCGTTACTAAAGAACAGTATTTCATTTTTGGTTATATAGAAGTAAGGAGCCTGTATATGCGTTTAAGGCTGCCTTCAAGAATATTTTTTATATAGGTTAGAATTTTGAATTTACTTGCATAGTTAAAACATAGACTTTGCCCGTGTAGTACCTAGATAAAAAGTATTTTTTTTTATCTAGGTACGATCGAGCGGACGCAAACTCACGGTGGGTTTGCGTCCGCTCGATCGTTTTTTCATCGAAATGCCTTGAAAATTGGGCTCCATGGAAAGCTCTTTTATTTCTACGAGATAATATGCAGCCTATGTCCATCCTGAAGGTCCATTTTAAATATTGGTTAAGGTATTTCGGAAATCGCATTTGTAGTTTCGGAGATTAATTCCTACATCAAAACTTACAAACTATACCTTTTTTAATAGTAGTTAGGATTTAGTTTTATCGGTTCGGTATCGGTTTGGTAAAATGTCCGAATCGAGCGTACCGAACCGAGCGATCTCGAATAGGGTAGTGGATCCATTAGCGGCACCAGATTCAATGCAATGTCCCAAAATTAGATCACACGAGTCTTAGACGTCTGAAATGTCTGGCTAGCCCCTTCCTTGAATGATTGGTTCTTATATAGGTTTAATATAAGGTTATATATAGGTTTAATATATGTGTCTGGTTTTAATCGCTACAAGTCATTCACAATTGAAGAAAGAAAAACGTTAGAGGTTTTAAAATTTTGTAAAATATAACTTTTTATAATGATTTTCACAAAAGTTGCTTTTAAACAACAGATAAAAAAACTTATCGCGTTAATTTCGTGTCTTTCACCCCATGCATGTTTCAAAGTCAAAGTTGATAGGTTTTTATTCATTGTAATCTAGCTTAAAAATATAAGATCATATAGAAACGACAGCTTATAAACTAAGATGAATTTAAAATTGTAAAATGAATTTACGCCTACACCTCGCATGAGACCAAGTCTAGGAGAATCAGGCAACAAGCATTATGCTACAGTGTGATGCCAATAGAACAACTTAGACTATACAATATATATATATATATACAATATATATACAATATATATGCAATATATACAATATAATATTCTATAGACAACTATAGAACAAGTATTGCAACAGCCGTGGTAGTAATCTTGTGACCACAGCTGTTGTAATGCAGTAAACGCGAAATATACTCGTATAAAACTAACAATTATATTTACTGATCGCGACAGTTTGAAGAATATATTTTTAAAAATACTTTGATTCTTGTACTCAACTACGTAGAGTTACCTACAGTCTTCCCTCGGTCTATGTACCTACAAAACGATGCTTGTTATGTCCCTCATAACAAGGAATATTTGTGAACGTAACATAAACATTCATATTAGCAGTTACATAAACGATATTGCCATTGTCACGAGTATAATGTTTTTAACAGCAGATTGCTGATTCAATTTAAGATAAGTACCGCTGTGTCTTGGCAACAATATGTTTATTGATCGAGCGAAGCGAGCACAGATTAAAAATATTATTTAACTAAATGTAAATCGGGTAAACCAAATTGTTAAAACAATATAATACAATAAATATATTAACAATAAAAATACACTTAATTTTAAAAACAATAACGCTTCTAAATAATAAATTCTAAAACAATTTAAAATTTAACACTAATTATCTACACAACAAGATCTGAGTCAACAAAACAGACACATTTTTGACTCCACACTAGGATTCCCTGTGTCGTAGGTATCAGGAACTACGATTACCGTGGTACCACAACACACATACCCGGGTTAAATATTTGCAGAACAAGAAAATATTAGTCATTTGTCATCTATGTTACTTGCAAATGAACATAGATGACCATATGGAATGTATGGACGTGCCTCTGACTACCCCTACTTGGTATCCTCAAAGATTTTACTCTTATTTCTACTAATAGTGATGAACTATCAGTAGGATAGGATTTTTTATATGAAGTTACTCTTATTAGTTAGTTATCTTACGGATTTTTCTTTATATTCTGTTAGGCGGGGTCGGCTCTCTCTTTATGATTTTGCGTCAGGATGCTCTGTCCTTGGTTAATCTTTCGTCTTCTGGGCTTTCTTTCAGAGGTGGGTCATACTTGTCCAACACCCCTACTTGTTCATCGGCTACTTTTAGCCGGGTACCACGCGGGTGAAGCCGTGGGCAGTAGCTAGTAATTGATAAAGTGTAGCTTTAACGTGTAACTTAACCTCAAAATACGAATAAGTATAAAACTAAATAGAATTTGCACTATAATTTAAATAATTTTATCCTACTAATATTATAAATGCGAAAGTTTGTGAGGATGGATGGTTTGTTACTCTTTCACGCTAAAAGTACTGAACGGATTTTGATGAAACCACAATAATATAGCTTATACATCAGAATTTTTACCCGGATACCGCGCGGGCGAAGCCGTAGGCAGAGGCTAGTTAATAATAATTTAACTAAAATTTGAATTTGCGATAGAACTTTTAGACTTGAAAATTCGGTTTACTTTCTGCTGGACAACACGTTGACCTGTCTCAAATGTTTCCTGAATCCGGCCCTTAGTATTATATATAATGCTGGACATTTTCACACAGTATCATCTAGCCCCAAAATAAGCAGAGCTTGTGTCATGGAACTACCCATGGGGCTAGATGATACTGTGTGAAAATGTCCAGCATTATATATTCCACTAAGGGCCGGATTCAGGAAACATTTGAGACAGGTCAACATGTTGTCCTTGACTGATATACTACTTATATACATATTTTTTTGTAAATACATACTTATTATAGAATAAAAACACCCAGACCGAGACAAATATTTGCAGATGCAAACATTTGTCTAGCGACGGGAATCGAACCCGCAACCTTCTGCATCTCAGGCGGGCCTTCGACGACTGCGCTACAGAGGTCGTCAAAGTAGTTTATAATGGAAGTACCTACCTAACTAATGATGTCTGTTTATAATTGCTGCCTGTTGCATCGGGCAGAGGATCCCCTTCAATGTTCTGCCTTTTATAGTTTACCAGCGATTAGATTAGATTTAGTGATAGTGTAATGGGCCCAGGAGACCGAATCTACCGAAAACAAACCTAACTATTTGCAACACACCCTACTACTATTATAAACGCGAAAGTTTGTGAGGATGGATGTTTGTTACTCTTTCACGCAAAAACTACTGAACGGTTTTTGATGAAACCTTACAGTAATATAGCTTATACATCAGAATAACACATAGGCGAAACCGTGGGCAGAAGCTAGTGAGACATATATAGTCCTGACCCCACACTACGATCCTCTATGTCGTGTGTATTGGAAACTATGAGTGCCATGGACATTTGACAGATATTTGATAGATAGATAGATAGAAAATGATTATTGCAAAAGATAAAACAAGTACCTACATAGGCGAACTTAATGCTAATTAGTATTTTCTTCCAGCTTCCTAAGAAGAGTGGAGCGATAGTGCGTTTGGCTGATTACCAAAATAAGAGAAAAAAGTGTTAAATAAAATAACTTCTTAAAATAGAAGTAAACTACATAAATAAAACTAAAAATAATCCATACTTAAATATATACCTAAATCCAAATATATATTATATTTGTAAGTTGTATGTATCTAAAAATACAAATATAATATAAATGCTCATCAAAGTCAATAAGTTTAAATTCATTGATCATATAGAAACGTCAAATTAGACGAACTAAGTGAATTTAAAAATTAATAAGTGAATTTACGCCGATTCCTCGCGCTCGACCAAGCCTAGAAGAAACAGGCAGTGGGAATCAATCATTTATAATGTCAGCGAATATTTAGGGAATGGCTGTACTAACTTCAAATCTTAGTAGAAATTGTCGAGTAGGTATGTAGCGTTAGAAAACTACGTTAATTTAATTTTTTTAAAGTTTATTTAGGCCGATTCCTCGCGCGCGACCAAGACTAGAAGAAACAGGCAGTGGGAATCAATCATTTATAATGTCAGCGAATATTTAGGGAATGGCTGTACTAACTTCAAATCTTAGTAGAAATTGTCGAGTAGGTATGTAGCGTTAGAAAACTACGTTAATTTAATTTTTTTTAAGTTTATTTAGGCCGATTCCTCGCGCTCGACCAAGCCTAGAAGAAACAGGCAGTGGGAATCAATCATTTATAATGTCAGCGAATATTTAGGGAATGGCTGTACTAACTTCAAATCTTAGTAGAAATTGTCGAGTAGGTATGTAGCGTTAGAAAACTACGTTAATTTAATTTTTTTAAAGTTTATTTAGGCCGATACCTCGCGCGCGACCAAGCCTAGAAGAAACAGGCAGTGGGAATCAATCATTTATAATGTCAGCTAATATTTAGGGAATGGCTG
Organism: Perizoma affinitatum; assembly: GCA_961405105.1. Classification (NCBI taxonomy): domain Eukaryota; kingdom Metazoa; phylum Arthropoda; class Insecta; order Lepidoptera; family Geometridae; genus Perizoma; species Perizoma affinitatum. Next base: position 2,941,899 of record OY560207.1, read on the forward strand.
TACTAACTTCAAATCTTTGTAGAAATTGTCGAGTAGGTATGTAGCGTTAGAAAACTACGTTAATTTAATTTTTTTAAAGTTTATTTAGGCCGATTCCTCGCGCGCGACCAAGCCTAGAAGAAACAGGCAGTGGGAATCAATCATTTATAATGTCAGCGAATATTTAGGGAATGGCTGTACTAACTTCAAATCTTAGTAGAAATTGTCGAGTAGGTATGTAGCGTTAGAAAACTACGTTAATTTAATTTTTTTAAAGTTTATTTAGGCCGATTCCTCGCGCGCGACCAAGACTAGAAGAAACAGGCAGTGGGAATCAATAATTTATAATGTCAGCGAATATTTAGGGAATAACTTCAAATCTTAGTAGAAATTGTCGAGTAGGTATGTAGCGTTAAAACTTTTTTTTTAGAATGACAACCTATCCAATAATTATTGTTAACCTACTGGTTAGTTGTTATACTTATAAGGACATGCATTAATCTGCAATAATATATTTAGTATAACATATTCACATTTTTTTTTATAATATATAATCTGAATAAAGACATTTATTCATACAACTATGTAGCTATCTAAAGACCGTTGCAAACGATCTATAGATAGCTCAACTGATCCAGACCACTACCAGGCGGAAGCGTTCCCAAAGCGTGGCGAAGCGTGGTGGTGAATGCGAAAGCGTAGCGGCCAGTATGGCCGCATTGCCACGCTGAATGGCAATGCTAATACGTTGACCCAGATAAGAGCCAGCTCTCTTGTCAAGCGTCGCTTCGACCAGTCGCCCTGAAAGAATTTTGAAAACGCGAAGGGCCCCGGTTCCCCGACAATTATGAAATTGAATAATTGTTAATGTGTTTTTCTGTCTTAATAAATGATATTCTATTATATTAAAAACCGCTTTTCTTGCGTCGCAGCTGGCCACTCGCACGCCAAGCCAAAGAGGTCGGTGTTACCTTATTTAAAAAAAAAATAGTTCGTTTAAGTCACACAGATGGAGATTACTCTTGTCAAAAATGTGGCTTTATTGTTTCCCAGACATTCATGCTATCTAGTAAGCTTTTGTAAACTACCCCGGCCTGCCAACAGATATGAACATATCTGTTGCTTGATTTGTTTTAACGCAAAACAAACTGATTCCACAGACAATAAACTGAAGTTTAAAGTCTCTACGGCCCAAGGAACTTAGAATAGATGCCCACCGTCGTCAATCCTACATATCGAGTACCAGGATGAGACATGGGGTGAAATAGAACACAAAACAGCGTATTCTGCCTTTGCGCTGCTTGGCAGGAGTTTTTTTTTAAGTTTAACAGGTAGCGAATTGGCAATCCTGTATGCTTTTTAAGTCTTCGTTCACCCCATAAATATCTCTGTATTTAAAGACGATAATCGGAAGCAAATTTAAACTAACTTTGATAGTGTCAGTTCAGACTACTCAGAACTACCTAAACACATAAAAATAAAATAAAAACTTTCGTTGCAGAGCACCTCCGCTAAATCAGTTTTGGAAAGTGTTTCAATCACCTAGGCAGCATACGTTTATGTCACGTATTTGTTGTCTATTTCACCCCATGTACTGATCCTGGTACACGATATGTAGGATTGGCGACTGACGCCTCCCGGTCTTATTCTAAATACTTTACATTCTGTTGAAAACTTCTTTGCTATGTGTTCCCTCGAGTTGTCAACTGTACTTAGGTACAAAGTTGTTGGACACCGCGAAAGTATTTATAACTTCCTCTTATATTTCGATTCTGTAGTACTTATAAACCGTATAGGTTTGTAGTATTATCCTTGTTTATTTGTGGGAAAACATTTTTTTAAAAGAAGTTACGTATTTTTTTTTAAAACAACAGTCTCAGCATTTTATTATCTATTGCAGTGACTTATAGCGATAAATTTATCAAAAAATCTTCCTAATCGAGTCATACATTAAGTATATTATTAATAATACATTATGTTAGCTTCTGGAAATTGGCGTCAATTTCTAGTAATTCCAAATTAGTTTTTACTTGTTGTTTTGTTAAAAACTTTGAACGTATATGACGGAGCAGAAGCTCCAAGGTGGTCTTTAAAAAGTGTGACGTCAGCAATGCTAACGTCACTATCATTACCAGCATGCTGGTCGCTCATAGTTGATGACGAAAGTAAACTCCAGGAGATGTTCTTCAAATTTATTCTTGGTTGTACAGAGGCTTTCAAGGTCTGTACGGTCCGACGGCTCGAGCGAGAATGAATCGTACTCGTTCCGTCGCCCGTATTTATGCAAATACAAAGACAAAGGCAGGCAACTTGTGCGAACAAGCTAAAACTGCCTGCAAGCATTAATCATTTAAGTTTACAAATGGTTTTGAAGGTAAACATGGTCAAAATAATAACTTGATTACGTAATTACCTAATTGTCATTTGATTACAACAATCAAATGATAACTAGCTATTAACTAATGATTTTACACAGTAATATGACAATCTTAGTGATGATTCGTTAAATAACTCGTGGTTCTGCGCCGATGACTCATTGTAGAAGCAGAATAACGCCTTTGCGCCGATACGGCCATACTGACAGGCGGTGCGTGCTCTGCACCAGCCTTGGGTTGTGATCTTCGAGTGTCTGAAACAATGAAATGGTTTTTCTTTTGAGTAGGTATCTGTAAGCATCGTGTAATGCTTGACAATTTTATTACTAACACCAAAACACATCTGTCTTAGGTGTTGGTATACAGTTGGTTATTGTACTCTGTGGTATTAGTAACATAAAGTGTTCGTGGGTGTACACTGAGGTACTAAGCGTACACTGAGGTACTAAGCGTACACTGAGGTACTAAGCGTACACTGAGGTACTAAGCGTACACTGAGGTACTAAGCGTACACTGAGGTACTAAGCGTACACTGAGGTACTAAGCGTACACTGAGGTACTAAGCGTACACTGAGGTACTAAGCGTACACTGAGGTACGAAGCGTACACTGAGGTACTAAGCGTACACTGAGGTACTAACTGTACACTGAGGTACTAACTGTACACTCAGGTACTAACTGTACACTGAGGTACTAACTGTACTCTGAGGTACTAACTGTACACTGAGGTACTAACTGTACACTGAGGTACTAACTGTACACTGAGGTACTAACTGTACTCTGAGGTACTAACTGTACTCTGAGGTACTAACTGTACTCTGAGGTACTAACTGTACACTGAGGTACTAACTGTACACTGAGGTACTAATTGTACTCTGAGGTACTAACTGTACTCTGAGGTACTAACTGTACTCTGAGGTACTTGGTGTACTCTGTGGTATTTGGTGTACTCTGTGGTACTTGGTGTACTCTGTGGTACTTGGTGTACTCTGTGGTACTTGGTGTACTCTGTGGTACTTGGTGTACTCTGTGGTACTTGGTGTACTCTGTGGTACTTGGTGTACTCTGTGGTACTTGGTGTACTCTGTGGTACTTGGTGTACTCTGTGGTACTTGGTGTACTCTGTGGTACTTGGTGTACTCTGTGGTACTGGGTGTACTCTGTGGTACTGGGTGTACTCTGTGGTACTGGGTGTATAGGCTCTAAGGATGAAGGAATAGATGTTTAGAAACTAGTCCAGGACTCGTCGATCAGATCGTCCAGCTCAGGAGGTAGATAGATGGTCCTGGCTCGTTTGGTGCTGCAACGGTGCCTTGAGGAGTTGGCGATACGTCCTCTTCTTCGCCGATACGGGCTCTACGGATTCCAGGACTCGTCGATCAGATCGTCCAGCTCAGGAGGTAGATAGATGGTCCAGGTTCGTTTAGTTCTGCAGCGGTGCCTTGAGGAGTTTGCGATTCGTCCTCTTCTTCGCTGATACGGGCTCTAAGGATTCCAGGACTCGTCGATCAGATCGTCCAGCTCAGAAGGTAGATAGATGGTCCAGCCTCGTTTAGTTCTGCAGCGGTGCCTCTTCGCCGATACAGCCTCTTGACCGCCAGGATGTGGAGCACGACGCAGTTGATCGTGGTCGTGTGTATCTGTAACAAGTAACACAACTGGAGTACACATTCAAGCTCGGCCTACCCTGACTAAAGGGGTGTGAATTCATTTTCAGTACAAAATAAATTACAAGAAAGGATGCCTCAATAGTAATCGCAATAAACTGGCTCTGAATGAAAACTGCGCAAGAATAATTATCTCTAAACGCAGGAGGAACGTCCGTGTCTCGAAACGAGAGAACATTCGGCACCACTATCATCATAAAATGGGAACGACCGACCTGATTGTTTTAACGCACAAACGCCGCCGATTTCGTAGATGATGACCCGCCTCTCGGTTGCTACGCCGCTGCTTCCGATAGCACCACCCGGTGCGGTAGACACGATGGCCCCGCAGCGATAGCAGGTGACAGCCTTTCTGTTGTCCATCAGGGTTGCAGAAGCTGATGTAGACGATCCGTGTGAAAGCTTGCCTTTTCCCCGAAAGCACCACCCGGTGCGGTAGACACGATGGCCCCGCAGCGGTAGCAGGTGACAGCCTTGCTGTTGTCCATCAGGGTTGCAGAAGCTGATGTAGACGATCCGTGTGAAAGCTTGCCTTTTCGCCGATAGCACTACCCGGTGCGGTAGACACGATGGCCGCGCAGCGGTAGCAGGTGTCATCCTTGCTGTTGTCCGTACTTTTGACATTGTATCTTCGAGTGGTTGACACTTGGGTTGCCGTTGTAGTTTGGCATGAAGTTGTAGAGGCTTCGATCATGTTTTTGCTTCATGGAATAAGCTTTGTAAGACTTTCTCCTTCTTTTTGGGCTGCTGCTGTTGGTGTTAATGATGGTTGCAGCATAGTTCTCGGCACAGTCGTAACGTGATAGGAAAATGTCCTTGAAGTTTATCCAGGCCATGCCGATGTGAGACACTTCGGAAAGCCATGTAGATGCGGTAACTTTCAGCGATTGACTAGGGCGATGACCAATGCTCCTCCTTCCAAGTGTTGTTCGGTGAGGCAGGTTTCCACAGTTGAGCACTAGGCACGTGGATTTGCATTTGGCTGTTCAGGGTTGAATTCTGGCAGCGTTATAGTCTTCGGTGGAGTTGCCGGAGATAGCATCACTTCAATCAAGTGAAGAATATTCTGGTTCTGCTGTTCCAGTAACCGCTGCCATTGGGTATCAGACGAATATGGTGCCTGAGCTGATGAGGAACTGGTTTGGATTGAAGCAGTGTCCAATCCCACTTCTGATGACGGAGCAGAAGCTCCAAGGTGGTCTTTAAAAAGTGTGACGTCAGCAATGCTAACGTCACTATCATTACCAGCATGCTGGTCGCTCATAGTTGATGACGAAAGTAAACTCCAGGAGATGTTCTTCAAATTTATTCTTGGTTGTACAGAGGCTTTCAAGGTCTGTACGGTCCGACGGCTCGAGCGAGAATGAATCGTACTCGGTCCGTCGCCCGTATTTATGCAAATACAAAGACAAAGGCAGGCAACTTGTGCGAACAAGCTAAAACTGCCTGCAAGCATTAATCATTTAAGTTTACAAATGGTTTTGAAGGTAAACATGGTCAAAATAATAACTTGATTACGTAATTACCTAATTGTCATTTGATTACAACAATCAAATGATAACTAGCTATTAACTAATGATTTTACACAGTAATATGACAATCTAAGTGATGATTCGTTAAATAACTCGTGGTTCTGCGCCGATGACTCATTGTAGAAGCAGAATAACGCCTTTGCGCCGATATATAATTAAAAATAAATATTATGCGCTGGCAGCACCAAGGCTTTCGGCGCATACGACGAAAAAAAAAGAAAGGAAGCAGCCATGTTGGCTATGAGGTTGGTTGTTTGAGGGTTTATACGAAAACACGTTTTTGTAAGATCGTGCGTGGTAAAAACTATCTACAGAAATAACATCTTCAGTAAAAGTGTGAGTGGGATAACATATTCTATGGTGAGTTTTAAACAATTATTTAGTACGCAAGAAAGAGATGGTAAACATTTCACTCCTGTCAAATTAGTCTTCTTCGTGTTTTAAGTGAGTGTGTTTTGAAATCACAGCCAAACTTGTATAGAAAAATTAAAATCTGATTAATTTGTCAGCACTTAAAATAGAGCAATGGTCATAATTATTCATAAGTTGGTGTACAAGAGAATCGACGCCAATGTTAGTAAACATATGAGTGTGGATGAAGGTATGTGATGGTATTTTCTTAATAATAGTGAGAAGCGTGGACCAATAAAGGAATGATTGCTCCTCGCCACCTGAATATTAATAGAGGGAGCAGAAATACAAACATACAAACATACTAACATACTCACCAACCGATCACGGAACACTTGAGACAGCAGTGTAGAGTGTGGTTTAAAAAACATATAAAAACCCTTATTATTCACTAAAAACATTTATGTGCATTATTTGTATCCAAATTTGTTAACAGAATTGACTTGCTTTGTATAACAACAAATGTTATAAAATGGTTAAATAAATGAAATGAAATAACATTATATTTATCATGACTTGAGGTTAAGCACTATTGGGGGGTGGAGGGGTCTTTGTTTTGCTTATTTTGGATGACATGGGGGGTAGGGGAGTCTAGATGATGATTACGTCATCGGTAGTTATTTACTTTTTTACACGAATGGCAACCCTCACATTATCTATGCTTGAAAACGAAACGCATTTTCGAGGATTCCCGCAAGTAATGCATCCTAAACGTATGCATTACTTGCGGGAATCGCTTTAGAACCGATTAGGGGAATTACCGCGTCCCTTTTTTTTTGTCCTTTACTCTATGTTGAATACTGTATCAGTAAAATCTAATCTCTATCCTAAATCTATTCTTATTTTTGAAATTATAAATATAACATTATAATCATAAATAAAAAAAGATACATTTATAATTGAAAAATGTTTACGTAAGCATAGGGGGAAGGGGTAAGAGCTTTGCTTACTTTTGCTGACAAGGGGGATGGGGGGGTAAATAATTGTAATAAATCTGCTTACGTAATATTTGAACGGCCCCATATCGGTAAACATTCAAACTCACAAGTCATTGCAAATATCGCGTTTAAATAGCAAATAATAACGAATAAAAATTACATTCCTAATACTTTACCAAAACCAAATAAGAACTGGCTCTTATCTGGGTCAACGCATTAGCATTGCCATTCAGCGTGGCAATGCGGCCAGTATTTTGGGAACGCTTCCGCCTGGTAGTGATCTGAATCGGTTGAGCTATCTATAGATCGTTTTCAACGGTCTTTAGATAGCTAGCTGATTCATCTGTATTTTTTGTATATACCTACTTGTACATTTTTTTTAAATGTTTAATAAGTGTAAAACTGTAATATCAATTCGAGAAAAAAAGCTATTTTATCGTGTCCGACAGTAAATAAAGCTATTTTTCGCCATATTCTCCAATCATAACATTACGGCGTGTTTCCAATAAACTTGATACGTCATGGTTCAGGTTGAGATTTGGATTGATACAAGGAAATCCTTTTTGCCTGACGTATGAAGAAATCAATTGCAAGGCCTCTATTTTTTTTTTTTGTGTATTTACCTTCGTGATGGCGTCGCGTCAGACTGAGATTGGGATAGAGGGATGACCTCGATATGTTCCAAGCAGATTGGCCCATTTTGGTCACAAGAAAGAAGTGAATGGATGGGGTCGGGAGAAATCTTTACCCAGTGGGACGTTAAAAGCCTAAATAAAATAAAATAATCTATTTCATTTTTCTGGAAAAACTAAAACCGACTTCAATCAACGGGAATTTAATAAAAAGTCAATTATTAAATTTCATCTCCTCTTTTTTCATCCTCAGGGGTGATACACCACTTCAAGATATACCATACCATACCCATTAATAAAAAACATAAAAATCTATTTTAAATAACCGATGATGGGGAATTACACGTGAACGTGATTGAGGATGCGAGGATGTCATGGGCCATAATGGAAATCCTCAGATTCATACTCAGTGCGTAGATCTTAGATCCTAAATAGGGGGTCAGAGCCACGCCCGAACATTACATTTGGTAGATGCCCATTAGCATACAACGTGACAGCTTGCAAGACCATCAAGCTGATGGCCTTTGAATTTTCTCCATATAAATACGGGTCATATCAGATTGAACCAAACAACAGAACTGTATGTTACCCATTTATCTCCGAAATGGATAGCCCAATTGAAATACGGTTTTTGGCAATCGATATGTATTTTATTTATACTACTTATAGCAGGCAAATAAAACTAACGGTCCACCTGTTGGTAAGCGGTTACCGTAGCCTATGGACGCTTGCAATACCAGAGGTGTCACGCGTTGCCGACACTGAGATATCAAGATAAAAGATCTCATGTGCTTGTATCCTAGCCATTCCTTTCGAACCGGAATTGGAAAACAGCAATGGGAACATTACTGCTTGGCGGCAGAAATGGGCACGGTGGTAGCACTTCCCCGAACGAACCCTTTCACTTCTGCTCTACTACTCTTAAATAAATAATTGTATGATAAAATCGGCGCCATTAAAGCTTTATTTAATTTAGCTTACATTTGGTTTTTTATTTGTACCTAGTCGGGATTCAGAAAATATATTTACAAAATGACTCTTGGGTTCACATTCGAACGGAGCTAAACACCAAATTAATCTACAAAACAACTAGAGAACAGTGACAATCATAATTTTAAATAAAAAAATCTGAGGTGATCCTTTTTTGAGAGATTTAATCTCGGAATCCACTCGTCCGATTTGAAAAATTCTCTCACCAAAATTTAGAATGGACCTGCTGTGGCGACAGACATTATCCCGTTAAAATTATGTTTTTTTTCTTTTTTGCAAGACCAATTTTGCAACGTAAGTCGTCGAAAAAACGGTCGAGAGAATGCGTTTCTTAAGAACGCTGCCGGTAAGAGCTACTTTTCATCGAATACTTTTGATCCGGGTGCCACGCGGGTGAAGCCGTGGGCAATAGCTAGTCATAAATATTGATAAAAATTCGTTGACACACTGACTGACTGACAATCAACGCACAGCCTAAACAGTCATAGAGACCTGAAATTTGGAGCGTAGGTTTCTTTTTGATGTGGGTTGACTATGAAAGGATTTTCTAAAATTCCATCCTACGAAGGCGCAGCGGACAGATGAATTTTGTAAGCTGGTCTTTATTATTCTTATAAACAAGAATTGAAGCCAATTCGAGTGTGATAATAACAAAACCATGAAATTGGTAAAACATCTCGTCATGAGCTACGTCATCCTATCCCGGCTTCCCCCGGGAATAAAACTAATTCCACGCGGGCTTGCCCACTATTCCCGGTTTAATCCCGGCACACGAGATAAATATGTTAACGTCGGAATGGTATTTCTTTTATCAATGAGGTGGAACGATGTACCATGATAACATGATCCACCCTTAAGTTTTTTTTTACTCGACTACGGGAAAGCCAAAAGAGGGGTATGTATCTTCAGACGATAACACAACCATACGACAACGATAACACGGTAAATTGTACAAAATTGGAAAATCCCGACTGTTAATCGATTGCAACATAGAGGGTGTTCCAATCGATGTGACTTATGAAGATAAACACCCTATAGCCATTCCCAATATAATTTGCAAAACACAATAACGGAAAAACTTTCCAAGTATGTTGACCTGAAAAACGAAATAACCAGAATGTGAAAAATTAGAGAAGGTATCCATCATCCCAATAGTGATTTCTTCAACAGGTGTTATTCCAAAACAACTATACCAGTCACTTGCCCATTTCGATTTCCCCAAAAACACATATAGCCTTGTCACAAAAAGCAGTAGTATTGAACACTGCAGGAACTTGCGAAAGTTCTTACAAACTGATTTTCTGAATTTGACGTAGGCATCAAATTCTAATGTCATGGTATCATCAACCAGGTCCACTGATGTGCACTTGGCTTAGGCCCGTGCATTATAATAATAAAATAAATAATAATGCTGGACATTTTTCACACAGCATCATCTACTCCCAAACTAAGCAGAGCTTTTATTATAAGAACCACATGACTGATATACCTACTATATATACTTTTTTTGTAAATACATTCATATTAGGTATAAATAGAAAACACCCAGACCCGATACGTATATTTGCAGATTATACAAACATGTCCCGCGGCGGGAATCGCCGAAACCTTCTGCGTTCAGGCGGCCAGTAAAGTCACAAACGATGCCAGTGCGTTGCGTCGTCGCGTCGTCAGACCGTCATGATATCAAGGCACTGCGAACCATCTGAGAAGACATACCAATCAATTAGATAAACCAATATTAGGTTTATTAAGTTACCGTAACATAACCATGTAACTGTAAAACTTACTTATGAGAAATAAAAAAGCAGCATTATTCAAATTCAAGAGTCTAGAGTTACATCCCTTCATCAACTAAATCGAGCTCAAAAACAACTGATAATACTCGAACGGCTGAACAGATTTCTTGAAACATAGCTAAGAACACTCTCGACTTTCAAACGAAATACTCCTTAATCTTAATTGTATAAATAAAAAGCTTTCACACGAAACACACTCGCGTCGCCAACTTGCCGAAAAAACGACCACAACGCATCGCATCAAATCGCGTGCGTACCCTACTCCGCTTCTTCATCAGTCGGTTCCGCTGCCTGTCGCTGGGAAGACATAACTACAATCTAACTGGTGGTCGCGACAACGCAACTACAGGCAGCGAGGCCATTATGTGTCTAAGCCTGTTAATGTCATAGGAAATTAGTAATGGCGGATTCTAGTCGCCATTTTGTAGATTTTTGCGGTCATTCCCATTTCTCCTAATGGTAACAGATCAGTAACAAATAAGTACGTTACCTCGTAGTCCTTAAGAATATAAAGACACTCTTAGAAATTGTACAAATGTCAGCAAAACATGCAAACGTTTCTTCCGTAGCGGGAATCGAACCCGCACCTTTACGTCACAGCTGGCAGACCGCACGCCGCGCCATCTATTCTAATTGCATTTCATAAATCGATTTCATATGTCATTATATTATTCTTGAGCTAGCTAGACTCAAATGTGTCTTTGGCTGTTGATGTCATAGAACATTCAAAATGGCGGACGCTATAATTAGGTAATAAAGTCTAACATATTTTTGAATTCGATTCCTTAGTTTAGGCGTTTTACATCGCCATCTTGTTACGACTCAGAAAAACCAAAAGTGTACACTTGACAGAGACAGATCAAAAAAAAATCCGCACTCATATTTTATGGTTTATTTTTATACTATTGGCCAGTATTATCAGGAAAGTTCGGCACAAACAGGAACCGGATGTTACGGAAAGCGCGCGAACGCTGGCTTTAAGCGGTTTGTCAATACTCGTTTGGAGACCGAGCTTAGTTGATACTTTAGTGAAATAAAGGAAAACATCGTAACTGGCATGTCCTAGAACAAAAAAATCTAAAACATTTTGCTTGAAAGAAGCTTCTGTGCGACTGAATCCTTTCACCAGTCTGAGTCTTGCAACTTCTGTCACTAGGCTTTTCCAGGGAAATAATATATTTAAAAAAAAATCCTTTTTGTAAATTAGTTGTTAAAAATATTTTTGCCACAATAACTTTTTCAATTAAGCCCAATTTTGAAACGTAAGTCGACAAAAAAACGGCGAATGCGTTTCTTACGAACGCTGCTTTAACGGTAAGAGCTACTTTAAATCTGCTACTTTTTATCCAGGTACGACACGGGCGAAGCCAGGGACAGGAGCTAGTTAATAATAGATTAGTATAACTTAACAGTAGTTAGTCCGCAGTAACTACTACCGAAAAGAACACGATGAACAAAAATCAATTCGTTATACGATAAAAACTGGATAAAGTTTGTATGAAAAATCTTAGTCTTGCCTGTTAGAGATCGCTCACAGCGATAATGCCCTCCATTGTATCACCGTGACTTTAACATTTTGTGCTAAGTGTTTTTTTTTAATTCTTGTGTATACAAAAATATTGATCAATCTATTTCCTGGAGTTATAAACCTAAATAAATACTCTATTAAACGAATAATTACCGTAGCTGTACCCGTATTGGGCCCAGAGTATTTTATGAACCTAAAAAGGGGTGTAACAGGGTTGTAGAGGACTGAAGTTTTAATAATATCCCAAACATGTCAACCCCGGCGGAAATAGAAACCGCGAACTCATGCTTGGTACTCTGGTGCTGTAACCACTCAGCCATCATGTCCAGAAGTGTGGGTTAATAGTTTAAAAACTCGATGGCCCTCGACTGTCAATTTTTTTTAATGTTTATTACACAACAATAATAATTCTTGCTTATCATATCTTACAGCAGTTATTAATAACTTTATAAACGGACAAAATAAATTGATTTATCTACGCCCCTTATTAAAATCAACACACAGCCTAAACTGTAAGGGCCTTAATTATAAACATTGTTAAACAGTTAACAGCGGCGATGGGCTTGCAACCTGTCACGTGGAATGCTTACTACTTGCAAAACACAGGCATGTACCTAATGTAATGTTTGGACGTGCCTCTGACTACCCCCTACTTGGTATCCTCAAAGATTTACTCACTGAGTATGTATCTGAGGATGACGACCATGGGGAAGACAGTCGTGAGCGTGTTTGTTTGTTTGTTTTTTTCGTTAAACAGTAATAGTGACTAAAACCTGCGGATATCATTTCAAATCCAATAGAAGATAACAAAACACTGTTTAGTTAACCAACTATAATAATTATCTTACTAATAATAGTTATGACCCTTTGTCATAAAGAACTGCCATTTTGTGGTGTGATTAAATAGAAATGTATTTTACGAAAACCCACCTCGTTTGTGAATGGAAATATGAAGTTAGCCCGAAACATGTTACACTAGTGTATGATCCAATTTTTAATGTTTAATTAATTTTAAATACATATTTTTTCTCTTATTTTGGTAATCTGTAATTATGTACTTAAAATAATAATAATAATATAGTGTTTTCATAGTATGTGGTACACCACTTACAACCCCATGTAAGTCCGTTCCATCCAAAGGTTGTCTGGTAGAGATCGCTTATCGAGAGCGATAAGACCGCCTACTATACAACAATGTTAAAGTTTGTACTATTTATTTAAGCTGAAATATTGGGTGTGCAATAAAGTATTTTCTATCTATCTAATCTTCTACAAACGCACTACCGCTCCAGTCTATCCAAAGGTTAGCTAGAAGAAAAATTAAAGTTCGCCTATATACTTGTTTTATCTAGTGCATTAAAAACCATTTTCTAAAAATCTATCTGTAAGATAGTTTTGTATTTGCGTTGACATGACAGGTTTGTGACGTCACGAGACCGCACGATAGCAATTTTACGACTTCCAACGACGGTGTACATCTCTGCATGGCATGTTATGGCGAAGTTATATGCCATAGTTCAGTTCAGTTCAGAATGTGATCCTTACAAAAACATTTTCAATGTAAGAATTATGCGAAGTCTCGCAACTCTACGAGTACCTACTGGTCGGAAACGACCAAATCGGCCAGGGTGTCTAGACAAATACCTCACTCTTAGTTTTCCTTACACGTTAACGCAAATTTGTTAACGTAAAACTTGGCAGCAGTCACGTGATATTTCCATATATATATTTGGCTATGTTCCTAATACACCCAAAGAAATAGAGTCAATCGGTTGGTGGAAAGGTGTCTAGCCTTAATTATAATCAAAAAAAAAAAGGTAATAGTATCATCGCTGGCTTTTTTTTGCCAAGATAGATAGATAGATCTTTTTTTATTCAACACATACAAATACAGCACAAAATTTAATGACAATGACAAACAATTAAAAAACACAGTAGAATACAATACGTGGGTGCTAACCAGTACTAACGAGGGCAGTGTATGCTGCAGTGGTAAATATGAGTTGAAAAGGTCCTATCTCAGTAAATATGGCCAGCATTTTATTGAAAATGTAGCGTTTTGAACGAAAACGCTACGATCTGGCCATTTTGGTCGTCAGCTCTTAGGCTTTACCGTAAACAAAAAATCTGATACCGCGTTTACATATGCGTCATTCGCCCATGAATATTACATGGTACTTATCTGTGGCAGAATGGGTATTTCGCCACAGATAAGTAGACAACATTCGTACACGAATGACGCACATGTAAACGCGGTATGAGATTTCATGCCCCCGGGTTAAAAGTAGCTTATATGCTTTTTGTTTCAGTTTGACTTAAATTAGTAAGCTATTCTAATTTATATTTGTCGTTTTGTTTTTTTTACTGTCCCCCCATCATAACATACTTTGTTTATTAATTAATGCCGTGCTGAATTAATTTCGTTACTAACTGACCCGACACAAGTTCTGTCCTTGAATGTGACAGATACGAAACGTCAATTCGACAACCATAGAGGAAACAATAACTAGGTTTGACAACCAAGAACAATTTGTATGGGAGAATTGTTCTTGGTTGGAGAGTGACGGGCAAATTTCCCAATTTTTCTTTACATAAAAACCGAATTCGGTCTATTACGGACATTTTAAAACGATAAATAGAAAAGATTTTGCCATTCATTTTTATTTATATATAGATACTAGATAGACTGCAAATCATACGTAGGCATTTCATCGTAATCATCATCATCAGTCCACTGCTGGACATAGGCCTCTCCCATAACGCCTCAAGAGCCCGATTTTAGGCTCTTCTCATACACTTTCTGTGCGCCACCTCTCTTAAGTCATTGCTCCGCCTAGCTTGGGAGAATAGATAGAGAGAGAGAGACCTAGGCATATGCCACATTATAAATTTTTACGTGGATCTACGTACGGTGTTATTAGAAAATTGTCAATCGTGTTTTTGTTACTTAGGATGTTTGAAATAATGTTATATTGTTCAAGTATCAAATCATGTCAGTCCAGTATGATGGACAAGTTTTGATCGTCACTACGCATCGTTAAGTGATTGGCCCCTCAGCCAAATGGACATTACTATGCTTATAATCCAGTTATATGTACCTATTTCAGGGGTCGTGTGAAAAATAGAAACTTTTCTTGGATAGGTATTTTTTTATTTTCCACTCGAGCCGAGTTACAGATTCTTTCCGTTATGTACAACTTGTTCCTTTCTCACACCAGAATACCAAAAAGCCCCCAAAATCTTCCGATGAAAGATCTTTAAAGAAGCCTCCGGGCATTCTCCTTGTTTTTTTAGATCACCATCGTCGGCCAATCACTGCTCTGTCAACTTTCAACTCGCTAAAATAAAGGCGGGAAGCTCTGTCATTGGCTAAAGTCAATGGAAAGTTCTGTGATTGGCTAACTTCAGGTGAGTCGAAAAGCGACTGAAATATACAATTAATTTTAACAATCGGAAATCAATCATATAAGCAATAAATTAATAAGAATAAATTTTCAATTATTTTTATTAATATATGTATATATTTTTATAAATACAACCAAATGCTAATTTCTTTTAAAAAGATAACAAACCCTATCTCTACCTATTGGGATATTAAAGACACCAGCCACCTTCGCCAGTTATAAACGGTTTATTTTAAGGATCTAGTTAGTTATCATAAAAAAATCTAAATATTACACAATTTTTCTTTAAGTCTCTATGTTGACAGCCCGTTCTAAAATTTAAATTCATTTTTTAACTCAGACTGGGTAATGTTGACTCATTAGTACGACTTAAAAAACGGTTGTATAGCTACAACACTTTTGTAAGTAAGTAGGTCCATGCAGTCAGGCTTTCACTTGTATCCCATCAAGGAGTCTACAAGTTCCGTGTAAAAGTCCGTGGATGGAGATAGCCTTAGATGGTACTTTGTAGAGATGGCCTATGTCTAGCAGTGAACTTCTACACGTTGTTGATAATAATGTTTTATATCTGTGAGCAAGGAGAGGGACCTCCCTAGGGTCTTTCGCGTAGTTACCTCATACGCGTATATAATCTGTGGGATGTACTTAAATGGAAATGCGGTGTATTTTCTCGCCTACTGGGACTATCTGGGCTTAATGCGGACACTTACTTTGACGAATTTCTTCAGGTAAACATAACTAGAAGCTGAACCACAGTGGATTTTATAAGCATTTAATTAGTAGAGCCATTCGATGTGGAAATTAAGTGAATTTTAAAGAACACGTTACCTTTAAGCGTATATTATAATCTGATGAAGCTATTGCCACCAACTTTGGTGTTTGGTTACTCCTCGGCAACTTTCGATAAATATATGAAGCAATCGCGTCCGTAATCAACACATGCAAGGTTGTGAATGCGATTGGTGCCGTTATATGTGTGAGTAATTTACAAATGCTCAAGTTTTATTCATAAAAGATACAAGTCAAGTAGAAAAATGCCACTCCATCTGCGAAAGTAAAAATAAAAAACAAGTTCAGGTATCCAAGTAGGTACTTATAACTTTTGAAACTATCATGGTTATAAACAATTTTTTTGTAAAAAAGACATGGTTCATGCAACAGTACCGAAATATCAGGAAACATTCACAAATCATGGTAAATATCCCGTTTTTTAGTAAAAAGTAGGTACTTAGTTAGGTATCATTGTCATTACATGAGTTTCGTATCTATTAGTCCATTATAATTATATATTTTTTTTCTTCTTTCTTCTTCATTCATTCACTTCACTTCACTTCAATGCACTTCGAGAACCTAGTGTCTAGACAAAAGTAACATAGGTAGATACTACAAACTTATTATTTTACCTGATCAATTTGTTAAATAAATAAATATAGATCTAATTCATACTACTGATATTTCCTATCGTAATTAGATACGTATGTGCACAAAAACTCTTTCACTGTGTAGAAAGTTTACTTAAAAAGACAGAATTTTAATCTTCACGGATGGTCTTCAGATTTAGCCTTCTGTAACCCGCTTAACGACCTTGAGCCGACCTCGACCTCGACTGACTGAATACTTAATGTATAAAAAAAAAATATATGTGTTTGCCTATCAATCAACGCAGCCCAGAAACCAAGTATTTAGAAACCTTTTAAATGAAGAGATCCTTTGAACAATTAATTTTAATAAAATGTTAAAACCCTGTACGTTTATTTCCATGATTTATAGCAGCGCCCTCTAGTGACTGGTGTCGATAAAACCTATCTAATTACCATTCTTGATGTCACTCAAATTGATTACAAAATACCGCATTTCAATCGGATAAGCCATTTCGGAAATAAACGGTAACAAACAAACGTACAGACAAAAAACGGCTAACGCTTTGACGGGGTCGTTACGTCACAGGTAATAAATTACTTTCTGACATGGATTCAGCAGTGACGTGACCGCCTTCTACCGGATCTGAACCCACGACTTAGAATGGGGGTAGAAACCCAGACGGACACATACCTAATGACCACACATCCGGAGAGCATAACCCCCTTTCGTATTTAACGGATACAAAGCTTTTTAGCTCGCTTTTTGTGTTAGAAAGTCTTGCTAATAAACGAGAGTTTTTATTTTTGGTCTGTGGCTAGTGTTATTGTTTTGTAGTTCTTCAAAGCTACACATACGGCGATTTTTATTTTTTGTTATAAAATAATAAATTAATAATGCTGGACATTTTTTCACACAACACGTCTAGCACCAAAGAGCTCGTGTTATGGGAACTACATAGAAAACACCCAGAACCGGAGACAAATATTTGCAGATCATACAAACATTTGTCTCACTTTTGTTATACAACTATAACTTTAACTTTTCCTTACAGATAGTAATAATTGTTTGACACAGGTTAAATGTTCAATCAAACTAGTTGATTTAATCAACCGATATGTTTTAACATCATCGATTGCTCACTATGAGGCGTTACAACCTATCTAAGAACCGATAAAAATCGATTGCAAACAACCGCGTCACAAACTCATAATTATCCATTTCGGAGATAAATAACTTGTCAATTTATTTATCTCCGAAATGACACATGAATATTTCAAATGTAAAATTCCATTGATGTTTTACACTCAGATTGGAAGTTCGATTACAGCCCACTAGATATATTATAAAGAAACGGTGAAAAAAACATCGTGAGGGAACCGGCTTATCTAGAACCAAAGAGAAGGTATGTGCTATCAGTTAGTGCAGAATGAACGACTAAACACGGACATGTCACAGCTCTAATGTTTAACTATTCGTGCTTCTGACTACCCTTCACTTTATAACCTCAATGCTCACTAAATATACTTTGACGACCTCTGTGGCGCAGTGGGTGAAGGCTCGTCTGAGACGCAGAATGTTCGATTCCCACCGCGGGACTAATGTTTGTATAATCTGCAAATATTTGTCTTGTGAGGGTATTTTTTTTGTATAATATGTATGTATTTACAAAATAAAGTATATACGTACATCAGTTATGTAGTTCCCATAGTACAAGCTATGCTTAGTTTGGGGCTAAATGACGTGTGAAAAAGTGCCCAGCAATATTTATTTATCTGAGGATGTCCACTTGGGAAATGCAGTCGTGAGCGTGTTTGTATGGTTTCGTGTTTATTTGCACTGTGACTTCAATAAATAAACATCTAGGTAACGATTCGTTTCCGTCTAACCCCGATCTTGTCACGCGACCCAGCACTATGTCTTGCATTTTGGTTCGCCTCTAACATAATAAGAAACTTTTTGCGAAATTTAAAAACGTCTGACGCTTTTTCATGGTCTATTGGAGCGACCCTTTAAATAATTAAGTTTAACCAAATTTATGAAACCCACGACGTATATTTCCGTGATCGTATGCGGCGCCCTCTAGTGACATGTGGCGGTAAAACCTATCTGAGCCATTCATGAAGTCATACAAATCGACTGCAAACTCGGATTTAAATGGGATAAGCCGTTTCGGAGATAAACCATAGACATCTAACGCATATAAAGCTTCATTCGTCGCGGGTAAAAAACAAAATTTTAGAATGTTAATACTTTATTGTACACAATAATAAAAATAGATATAACTTAACAAAACTAAAATAAACTTAAAGTACAATAGGCGGTGTTATCGCTTAGAAGCGATCTCTTCCAGACAACCTTTGGATGGAGAGGATTTAATGATATTGTTATAATGGCTGGGGGTGTACTAATACTTAATTAATTTGGAAAAAGGACCTACGTAATCGAATACGATAACTGATAATAACCGGACGGATAGGATTTTTGTTACATACTGTTTACCTTTGATTGAAACCTTCAAAATCTACGAGTGTTTTCAAAATCACAGTTTGTTCTATCATTGTGATACTTTCCGCTGAATTCTGCAACTCAATATTTTACACGACTTGATAATTACAGCTTTAAGCTTACAGCGCCATCTCTTTTCAACTCTACATAGATCATGAGAAGCGTTCCAGTACTTGAACTTTTTTTTTTTCAATTTAAATTAAGTTTGGGTTGGGCACGATTTTGTCTGGTAGTGATCTGGATCAGTTGACCTATCTATAGATCGTTTACAACGGTCTTTAGATAGCTAGCTGTCTCATCTGTATTTTTTGTATATACCTACTTGTACATAGTAGTATTAAAAAAAAGTATCGTACATTTAGGTTTTAATTTATTTGATTCAAGATAAATTTAAACTTTTTGTAATAAAAAATATGCGACATTTATATTAATTTTATTCAGTTATCAATAGTATTAGTAGTACATAAAGTAGGAGCTACATCGAATCTATTAACTGAAGCCGTACAATATCAAATTAATTTCTAGAAAATTATCTAAAGCTGATTGAAGTCTTCTCGATTACAGTCACGAACTGGTAAGGCTCTTCAAACAATTCTCTTGGGCGGTTTTGTTTATTTCACCCGTGAACCGAGGACGCTTCGTTTTATTGTTTGAGTAAAATTAAGATTACAAATAATAAATAATAATTATATAAATAATTAGACAAATAACCCACGCTTATTTTCTTTCACGCTAGCGCAAAATAGACAAAAAAAATCGCAAAAGCTAATGTAATTTCCAAACATTGATTTTTAAGCGTTAACGCCAACAGAAAGTAGTTGCTTTATAAGGGGCCTGTTGAGTTTGGGCATGTAAAAAGGATAGACGATAGAGATTTACAAAACAAGTAAACAAGTCTAGCGTGAATGGAATAGTTGGAAGAGAAACCTCGACGAACGTACTCTGACCAAAATGGAACATTCTGGAGAAAGGCCAAGAGTACCCTAAACCGTTGGTTTATGAAGAATGTAATGAGGATGAATCAAGCGAAAGAGCTATGCCAGGATCGTAGCAAATGGAAATCCGTGGTATCTGCCTACCCCCCCGGGAAACAAGCGTGAATTAATGTATGAACACACCGTTATACAGTTTTTATAGAGTAAAACGTAATTCAGTAACGTTTGTAAAAATGCTATATCTAGGCTGCCAAAAGCATAATTCGAAAAGCAATAGAACTCCTTTTGAAAGAGCTCGTCCGAGGAAGTTCTACCACCATATCTATTTCTACCGCCAAGCAGTTATTCTCGTATTACTTTTTGCAAATGTCTCATTCTTTTTTTTTTATTACAGGTAAGCCGACCGAATTTCTACGTGACCTGTGATGGTAAAGTAAAATACCGTATAACTGAAAACTCGATTATTAAAAAATATCTTCTTAGAAATAAAGGATGTTTTGGCGCCACTAGCTACTCAACAGTCTGCCGAACCAATCACAAACCAAATAAAATAATATGGCGGCTTAGATAGCCAATAAGAAACGTGCTTTGATGCTGGCGTACTCGCAAGATTCTTGAAATAACGTCATAATAAATAGGCAGTCATATACTTTATAGTTATGATAAAATAAAAGCTTTTTATAAGCTCTATAGAAGTTTTTTATTGTATTTAGTTGTAGGTTGGGTACATTAGGACAAATTATGAAATGTTTTGCACAGGGTCCGATTGGCTTGATTATCAAGTTTAGATGGCTTAATAAAAAAAAAAACAATTCTTTATTGTACACATATACAAACGTACATATAGGACATATACAAAGGTGTTTAATTAACGTAATTATAAGTCTTTTACGTGTTTTTATCACGTTTACTTCATGAATAAGGTAATATATTAAATTATAATTATAAAAATATATTGCTGCTGTAAAGAGGCATTGTGCAACAAAGAAAATTATTAATTAGGTTGGAACATATATATACAAAATAAATAAAAATAATAATATTTTTATGAAACGGCTATCTAAGTCAACTATTGAACACCACATTCACGACCACAAAAATTTACAAAGTCGTTTTATAAAGTCTTCTATAAAAACAATAATAAGTATGTAGGTACAAATATCATGTCAGATACAAACAAACAAAACGACTGTTACTCGCTATATCTAAACCACGACTGAAAAATTATAGCCGAATAAAAGTTACAGATAATATATTGACGAAACGACTTACACACAAAACAAAAGAAAATCCTCCTAAAGATATAGTAATAGAGTATGTAATACGACAGTTATTGCAAAATGAATGGATGTAAGAAATAGTCCCCATTTTGAAGTACGAAGCATCATCGGCAGGCGGTAAATGCCAATATTCCGTAACATTAAAGTCCGGGTTCCAGTAACAGTCGTAAAATATTAAATACTACTCGTTTATCGGTGAAACAATGTCAAAACTATGTAATTTTTTATACAGAAACAAGTCGTTATCCGTAGACCCGGTGTTCCATTAACAGTCGTAAAATGATAACGTCTAGTTTATCCGTCACGTAATGAAAAAACATTGACAGTTTTCACCCGGATACAGGTGTATTTTAGAACCCAGTGTACCAACTAAAATTAAAAAAAAAACGATTGTTAAAAAAAATCATTTTCACGCAGCATTATCTAGCAAAGTAAGCAGACCTTGTGTTATGGGGACTACATGACTGATACTTAAATACTTTTTTTTGGAAATACATACATATTATACATAAAAAATACCCTGACTCGAACTGATACAAATATTTGCATACCATACAAACAATTGTCCCGCGGTGGGAATCGAACCCGCAACCTTAAGCGTCTCAGGCGGGCATTCGCCCACTTCGCCACAGAGATCGTCATAATACCATTTTATGCCATCCTACTATAAGCACCTAATTTCGTTTATACACGACATTTCGTTCCAAAAAGGTTTTTTACTACTGCCAGGCAAAAAAAATATGTTGGTAGGTATTTTAGATATTTATTATAGACAAGCATCCCTTCAAATCGAAATAGTATTCCTAGGTGTGGGGCTTCATACGTGATCCGTTTTTTTAGTAACAACGCCATCTAGTGAAGGAATAAAAAATTCTTTAAAAAACGAGCAATTGCTGATATCGCCCCCATGTGTAGCATCTGTAGGAACTATTAAAAAAGTCATTTAATTGACCGATACTAGGGGTTTATTTCGGGTAGTTTAGGGGATACAATGGCGATTAAAAAGCTATTAGTGATTTCGTCCACTTAATAAAACAACGAACATAAAATCGATCTCTGTCCAAACAAGAGGGAATCTTTTAGGGTTCTGTTTGCCAAATTGAAATGAAAACCCTTGCATCTCACTCTTTGTGTCATTCACTGAGCCCACAGAGGTCCATCACTATTCCCTGTGTCGTAACTACGAGTACCATTGTACACACAGACCCAGAACAAACATTTGCAATTCATGCAAACATTTTGCCCCGAGCGAAATCTAACCTCTCGCGTATCAGCCACTCAAAAACCAGTTTTTTCCAAAAAAAAACATATACACGATTCGTTTCTATTTATGGACATCCTGAGAGACATACATTACTAATCTGATTTAAATTTTTGTGTATTTTTTTGCTGACTTACCTTTGCGCTAGCTTCAATTATAGTAATTGGTTTTAAGAGTTTTAAATTAAAGTGAAATCAATAAATTATTCAGTAATTACTGTTAAAATAAGTCCAGAAATGTTTTGGTCCGTTGGCACGTGCCAACGTTATGCGTGGAATTCTTCCAAGTGACTGGTAAGCCCATCGCTGCTTATTGGAACACTAACTAGGGCAAGCCTTCGCGTTTTCCTTCACTGTTTTGAGCATTAGTGTTTCAGCTTGAAAATTAATCTACGGAACCCCACAACACATATTTAACGGTAACAATATCGTAATGCGTATTAAATTACTGAGAGAAAACATTGAAAAGTTCAGTCATTTATCCAAATGACTGATTTCCACTAATGACTACGACATACTGCCATTATTTTATTGACGTAGATTAATGATGAATATTTTATAAGATTAGCCATAGATAATAAAACAAATGTTAGATCGGTATTCTACCGTCCTATTCTAAAAAGGCGCATCTACCATTTTTGACAAATTTTAACCACCCACGGTAATCTATAAAAAGGCGCAAATCGTATCTTATTCCTGAATGTTGCCGACAAAAGGGCGCTTCTACTATTTTTTTACATATTCTTTCTCCGTTTCCTGTTCTTGTTGTATGCGACTTCTTTGAATAGGAGTGCTGTATTAAGGACTTATACGTAGACAAGTTTTTTTTTTTAATTTGACCGCTAAAATAATCATATTATTATTACTAAATGAAAAACTAAACACACAACAGATACATACATAGTCCTGACACCACATTGTATATCAGGTGTCAGGTATCCTGTGTCGTGTATATCAGGAACTATACCATAACACCGAGACCAGGAACAAATATCTGCGGAACATTTGTCCCGAAGCGGGATTCGAACCCGCACTTTTTTAGTGTTCCAATAAGATCGATTTGCAACTTGTCATGTTCAATGCTAATTATTTGCAAAACACGGGTATACGTTTATTTGTCAACATATAATCTTGGAAAAAATGTATAATGTATTATAATTATAAGGCCAATAACAGATACCCCATTTTTATAAATAATGTAGTGGGTTGTGGAGGTAGGACTAAGCACTATTAGGTAAGTAGCTGCTAGGTGACAAATATAAATACATTAAAAAATAAACATTTATTTCAGTCAACAACAAAAACAACTTAAAAATAATGACATAAATTAATTAGAGAATAACATACATACAACTTATCACTACATGTTAATAATGTTTGGACGTGTTCCTGACTACCCCCTGATTGGTATTCGCAAAGAAAACGGACTGAGTATTCATGACATTTCATGACGCTGACGCTGACCAAGGCCATCTGCAGCCCTGCAGTTTTAAAGTCCATAATAAAAAAAAACAGTATTACCCCGAGCAAGTGGATCAGATGTATCGGTGGAAGATGAATGAATGATTGAATACCTTATCGTACACCTTGTATCTTATAATATAAAAAAAAAACAATACAACGAATAAGTGGAAGATCTTCCATTTTACAAATGGAGGGCACATCAGCTTGTGTCCACCATATTTGCATACTGCCATTTTGTTCTACTAGCCATAACTAATATTACTATAATAGCAATACAATGATATAATGTTACCAAATAGATTATACGCCACAATTACCATCATTATTAATTTCAGTAATATAGCCCCAAGCGTTTCTAAGCACAGACAAAACTTTCTCGCTTACACCTTTAACGATGGAGTGAGACAGATATAGCCTATATATCTAGCCTACAATTAGTAAGCTGGGTCTGCGATTCTGTACATAAATTCATAGTTATCGCATTTTAAGGTATGTACAGGCGAAAGTACTTACTTGAATTAAAAAACACGCTCACGACTTTTTTCCCCAAGATAGATATCCTGAGATACATACTCAGTGAGTAGGTTTTTGAGGATACCAATAATGGGGTAGTCAGAGGCACGTTCAAACATTACAATTGGCACATGCTATCGTTTTGCAAGAAGTTAGCATTTCACGTGATGGGTAAACCCATCGCCGCCTATTTGGCCTATATGTGACACTCTGCCACATGCCTTCGATTTTTTGATTCTTGCCTTTTTCCTCCACCGTTTTGAATATCAAAATCTATTAATAAATTATCTTATGCCAAATTTTCTTTATTTGGCATAGAATAATAATTCAGGGAACCTAGTATGTAAATCAAGACATATTTAAAAATAAACGCTCTGTCTATAAAGTGTACAATGAACACAAAATTAAATAACATGTAGTTTGAAAACAAACTAAAAACACTATCTTCAGTCCCTCGATAGTTATTTCTAATTGTCGATACGACAATTAGAAATCGTGTTAAAAACATGTTATTATCTTTAGGGACTGCGAAGAAAATGGACTGCGGGGCCCTAGAGATACTATCAAAATTAATATTTTTTTCATTCCTAGACCGTCCACGCCCACTGTTTTTAGATTCAAATTTCAACATTAAAAATCGCAAAGTATAGTCACTGCGTATAAAAGCTTGTTAAAAACAATAGGTACAATGATCCATATTCGTTACTAAGTACATAAAGAGAAAACAAATTCGGTGCTATATTAGTAGACAAAACAAAAGCGTGTTTTTCATAAGTACTCGTAGTTGCTTTTTGCGGAATAGAGTTGCTATACAATGATTAAAACTACAGCTTTTCATGGAAGACTTAACATTGTCCACGTTTTTTTAGTACTAACAGCATTTCCCGCTCAGAATCCCCAAGGGTTTGCTTTCGGCAGGTCCTATTGTTGGTATTATTAAGTTGGTATATTCACATTTATAATGTGAATATTTTCTCATTTTTAGTGAACAGTACGTGCCCCATCTAGTTACATCTAATGTCAAATTATATCTTCTCAAATGAGCACATAAAAGCCTTTGGCGTGTATGCAAATAGCGATGTCAGTTTAGTTACTAGATAATTTTCGAAATGCCTGCCTATTCATAATGTCGGCAACAAGGAGACTCGAAACGTTCCATTTGAATATGCACCTTGTTTCTTGTTGCATATGAAATTTAATTTAATAAGTTATAATGTGATAATTATTAGTCATAAATTATTTTGAAAATTCTTTGGTGAATATTTTTTATTTGTGACTAATAGTGAAAAAGGAAAGAAAAAAGAAATAAAGTTCTAAGCAATTTACACACTTTATCTCACTGTTTCATTGACCTAAAGTTGACCAAGAAAGAAGCAATGACGTAAGAAATAATGTTCTTATACTGAACAAAGGATCTGTTCGTGATCATACTCTCTTTTTTCACTATTGATTCGTTCATCAAGTATCAAATCCATTTAGTCCCTACTACAATTATCGTCACCCATGGACCGTAGCTACATAAACGTCAACGTCAAAATTGACAGACTAAACGTCATCGCATTTCGCGCCATCAAAAACTGTCATCCGCTGTCGAGTGACGCGGGCAAATTAGTTTGGGCGCTCCGTAACTTCACAAGTTGACGTCAGCCGCGTTATTTTCATGTTAAATCATTTTTTCGCCCGGTTTTATTTCAAAATTCGAATTCGACACTCGCTGTTTTTCCATAGACAAGATATTTTTTATAGACCTCTTTATTTTTCACGTAAAGGGCGACATATCGACTGATTATTCTGCCACTTTGGAAATGTTTCACGGCCAGACGACCCGTTCATATTTCAAGTGCAACTTTGCCATACGGAAGCATACAGATTATGTTAATAGCAGTCTTTGTGATCACAACGTATGGTAATACTGCACTCAGGAATTGAGCATATCTTTATAACTTGAATATTTCAGATTCGCTAAAGAAAATCTGGATTTTTAGAGGATTTTTAGCGTTCTGAAGGTGCATGGCGAAAACAGAACCATTATGCTTTCGTCATGTCCGTCCGTCTGTCACATCCCTATTTCTTTCTTAGTTTCGTACACGTGTTTTCTTGACCCATTATAAAAATAAGAAAAAAGTACCTACTCACCTAACTTTTTGCGCATCAGTACAGGTAAAGTGGAGTTTGATTTTTTCCCTTTAGATTCCCTTTTCTAGGTCTCATTGAATAGTTTTTTAAAAATAACTTAACTTTTTTCCAACTGTACTTTTAGAACTGCCAACGAAAACTGCTTCAACGGATTACCAGTACTAATAATTTTCGTGGTTTTCATGATTGTTAGAATAACTTTAAGATAATATCATTTTTATAATAACTTTAACAAATGTGGAAAGTTCGGGACTCTAACATGGCGTATCTCGCTCGACACATCTTGGACACTTTGTTGTGAATCGGTTGGCTAGTCGAGTAGGTACAATCGAGGTTACTCAACAATAATAAATTTAAACGCCCTAAGACTGTAGTAAATTTTGAGCTGTAATTTTATCCCCCTTTTAAAACTAAATTACCTTCTCAAGCACCGAATGGAAAGCCATTCTGCCACCTGATACTAATGTTCGAACCCGCCATTTCCTGTAAATAACAACTCCATTTAGGTTACTTAAGTTTGGAACAAGTTTGCGGCAAAATAATGACGTTATTCGTTTCTATAACTTCAACAGCCAGAAGTTGACTGGCCTAAAGAGTCCCATGACGAAAAATTTACCTCACAGACTTTCCGCAACTTATATTTAGGAAATTAGTATAATATCAGTCATGTAGTTCCTATAATACAAGCTCTGCTTACTTAGTTAGATAAACTGGCTTAGTTTGGGGCTATTTTTCGGCCAAAATTCCTCACTCAAGAAAGATAAGAAGTCGGGACACAGCACACAAAATATTTAAAACTATTGTAGCTAGTAACTTTTTTTTTTACTTGCAAACCCATTGGCGTTTTTTTGGCAAGTCAAACCAAGTATTCGGCTAGAACTCGTCACGTTCCGTCCCATCCCATAAAATGTACATATATCTTCTTAAACAATAATTACGTATGCACTCGTAGCTATCAGCGTTGCCAGACGTCTTGATATTGGCGGGTCTTACGGATTTTTAGCACAAATTGAAATGTCCAGATTTTCGGGGATTACTCAACTATGCGGCGGGCGCGGTGAAAGCGCGGGTGGCAAACGCAGAAAAAGATATATAAAAAAGTTATTCGTAACTCTGTTAGTAATACAGACATTTATTGTTATTAGAATAGGTAGTAACGAATTTTTATTTAAAAAACACTATGGCTATCTTTCTTATATCTTAATTTGAAACACAAATAAAATAAAAAGTGAGTAAAAACTAATTTATTATTAAATTACTAACTATTATTATAATAATTATAATGGACATTTTCACACAGCATCATCTAGCCCCAAACTAAGCATAGCTTGTATTATGGGAACTACATGACTGATATACTTATATACATTTATTAGTTGTAAATAGATAGAAAAAACCCTATGAATTTTTTCGTTATTAGAGTTCCGTATCTCAAAAGGAACCCTAATAGAATCAATTCGTTGTTCGTCGGTCTGTCTGCCAAGCAAGACCCTTTTCGCAGGAACGCGTTGAAATAAATATCAAATACTACTGTTAGCTACTAGTTTTCTACCTACATGTCTATATACCGAATGTATATCTAAATAAATTGGGTCGTCTACAAAAAGAAAAATAGACATGGGTATTGCCGATACAAATATTTGCAGAAATATGCAGTCGACGACTGAAATATGTTTAAAATCTCCCCCGACCGTAGGATACCAGTAAAAACAATATTTGTCATAGTTTGATAGATACCGGTGCGGTAGTGCTGGGGTATGGAATGTCGATATCGATAGTTTTAAATGAAGGTATCGATTAATACATTTCTAGTAAAACTAAAGTCAGCGACATCGTTTTTGAAGTGGCAATATGCAGGCTGTTTAGCTCGCAGAACCGAAAACGGCAAGTCACCCTATGGACTATTGGCATCTCAAAGGTTGTACAAATTCGTTGAATACGGGCATCCCAAGGTAGTTCGTTATTTATGGCAATTGATAATGATAACACACATACAGACATCAATCAATTAACAAGCGAATGCATGAGATTGAAATTAAAATGATTCAATCGTGAAGATGGCTATCGATGGACTTTCAAAGGCAAAGTCAAATGGTTTTTATTCATTGAAATCACAAAGATCATATAGAAACGCCAACTTAAAAATGATTTAAAATTTGAAAGTGAATTCACGCCGATTCCTAGCGCGTGACCAAGCCTAGAAGAATCAGGCAACAAACTTTGCCCGGTTATTTTTTTGATGTTCCTTCATTCAGCTGTAGTGTGGTGCCAATCGAACGAGTTGAATTCATTCTTAGAAAAAAAGTACTAGTTATAGAAGTAAATAAAGTATCAACCAAAGTTCTTAAGACACGTCGCGAATCGAAGTCGCGATCCTACCTCAGTGTGGAGATACGGTTGTTGTAAACAAAACAGACTTTTCTGAATCTAAAGAAGCTATAACCTAATTCTCAACAATCGATATCTTTTCGCGTATGACTTAATAGCGTGTCCCAGCACTATCTGACAAAGGCATTTCTGCAGCACGCGGCGACCGGCTAGGGACGAGAAAAACGTCTTTATAACACACCTGGGCACTGCTTAAATCTTGTGGCCTGAGAGTAAGAATTGTTTTGATACTTTTGAAATTTCCGTCATGAAATAAGGTGAACGCTTCAGTACTTACCCAGATTAGTGCATCAGAAAGCAGCATATGAACGCACCGAGATTGAATAAATGTTGCCAGTTCTTTTCTATCGAACATAGTTTTAATTTTATAAGTACATATGGAATCGATACTTGCATACAAACCGCTAGACAAACCAATATTAGATTTATTAGGTGTACTTGTTAAATCAACTTATAAGGTAAGCCGTGTGTATCACGACTTTCGTTGAACTCCTAATATGTATGATCCTCCAAATAACAAAACCCTCCTTCAGCAGTCGGGTCAAACTAAGTTTACTTTCATGTTCTACAGATATTTGTTTCTGGGTGTTGTGATATCACGGTACCTATAGTTCCTGATACCCATGATACGGAATCCAAGTGTGAGGTCAGGACTGTGTAGGTATTTGTCTGTAGGGTGTTTAATTTTTTATTTATTTAAAAAAACTTAACGAACCAAAGTATCAAAATCATAGGGTCCTGTTTCCAATAGCAGGTGTACGGGGACGACTCAAAAACAATTACGACCGAACATATTAATTTTATAGCCATAGGTACGCGGGATTCGTTTTATTTACCGCCCCAGAATGTTAATAGACAATATTTTTTTTTTATCCGTAGAGATTTGGCTGTCAAATTATAATGCATTTTGAAAATCGACCCCTAAGAGGATTTAACAGGTAAAGTTTCTATAGAAAATTGTATTCCTTGGTTCGATTCGCTCAAAACACGGTACTATTTGTACCGTGTTTTGAGCGAATCGTATATACCTAAAGTGTATACCTAAATAAACTTTAATTTAAATAATGATACACGTAATTTTAATCGTTTTTAACTAAAATGACATCGTCTATCTTACTTGTTCCCAAGCCATCAACAAAATAATTTGCTAAATCAAAATTGCTTCACAATAGTTTCAATTCTCAAGCACACAAGATAATTCCCATAATTTATACGAAGATTGTATTTGACAGATTCAATTGTTTAATACGATCCCACATCAGTCACGAGTGGTTCTTATGTCAATTGACACTTTCTAGTGCGAACCTAGACCTTATCTCGACGACTTACGGAACAAGGATTGAGTGTGGTTATCATGTCAGTTTACAAATCGGGGCGCGAGTTTAGACTTTATTCTTGGTACTTTAATCGTCTTTTACGAAATTGGTTTTAAACCAATGGAGTTAACATTAAGGTTGATATTGCAATGCAAGTGGTTTGTATAGATCGATTAAACGTGATTGATACTTGAGCGATACGATTCCGATTGCTGTGGTTACCATTTGGCATAATTGGTCACACGTTATTTGACAGCGATCATTTCCCAAGTACTTTATCTGTGGAATCTCTTTATGATGTCGGCTGGGAGAGGGTGGTTTGATATTGAACCACAAGGCCACAAGAGCTCAATGATTTTTATTTTTATTTGGTTGGCTGATATAGTACCTATATAATTTCGGTATCAAACGAGAAACAAAATACGTGGTGATCCGAAGTCATGGATCACCAAAGTCTAGAAAAGACCGTAAATATTTTTTTTGATTGGTATAAGTTGGTATTTATGTTTGATAAAGTTGATTCGGCGAAAATACAAATAAATGGCAAAAATTTATAATTCTCCAGTAATAATGAATACCGCAAAAACAATACGTAAAATTTCCAATGACGAAAACAATTAAAATATTATGTTGAGTAAACAAGCTGCGCTGAAATGGCCGCCATTTTGAGATGTGACGTAAACAACTTATTTGAGAGGTAAGGGGTCGCTCGTAACCGAAATAATTTACATAAATACCTATTTTTTCAATGGTTCTTTATTGGCCCGTCTTGAGCTATATTGAGAAAAATAGTGAGACGAACGGAATATAAAAACTTTTACTTGACAAAACACTGTACAGCATCAAATATTTTTTAGAAAACGATTATTGTAATTACAATAATTTATAATGTAGAATCTATTTTTTCTCAGTCAACCCCAGTTTTGTACCCTATTTTAGATTAACCTTATTTTATTAAATCATTTTCGATGCACTGTTGACCGTCGCCTCTCTACAGCGATAATAATAATATAAATTTAATGTGTAAACGACTGTGTTTGTGAATTTTTTTTGTTCAATTCGTGTACAAAATTGACGAGTCTAGGCCTGTTCACGTAATTTAGGTAGCTATATTTATTACGCTTTTTTACATGTTTCGCCTATGACAATAAAGATATTCTATTCTATATATATTAGATTAGATATATTAGATATAGATATTCTATTCTTTGCCGCAGCTGTCTTTTGCATCGACAAAACATGCGCTTTACATTCAGCTACTTGAGACTTGTTCATATATTCAAATATAAAAGTCAAGTGAAGACTTATTGCCTCAACTGTACTAAAGTGATTATAATTTGCCTATATAAAAAAAATTGGGCCGAACGTGGAGCTGAAAAGTAGGGCGAAATAAGATTTATTATAATAAAATTTATTGTCGGCCGAATATGGCATACAAAGTGAGACGAAAGCAGATTTTTTGAAGTGGGCCGAACTTTCTAGGGACGAACATGGCTTAAATCATTCTATCCTTTTTTTAGATAGATGGTACAAAAACTAATAATAATAATCTATAAATGCCATAGTATCAAGAGTCGATATATTGAAAAAACAGTAAGACGAAAATGTTTTATAGCCCGCGAAGTTGCTACTAAAATTAAGAAAAGGACTTCGGCCAAACTTGTGTGGACTCCTTTTGTACAAAAATTTAATTAAGGACATTGGGCAAACTTGTGTGGAGGGGGACTGATGCCAAAAGTTCTTAGAACCATTAGCATACAGTATAATCTCTGTGCAATGATATCAACTGTCGTAATATTGAGAAAAACAGTATGATGAAAAGATTTTAGAGCCCGCGAAGAGACAACTTTTGAGTACAAAAAGTTGCTACTAAAATTAAATAAAGGGCATTCGGCAAACTTCTGTGAAGGGAGACCGAGCAAAGAAGCTCAGAACTACGAAAACATATAACTTTATAATCTTTGTGCAGTATCAAATGTTTTGTTTTCACTTACAATCGGGAATATATTTAACGAATTTGGGTTCAAAATTATAAGTAGGTACTATCTACATAAAAAAAATATAAAACACACAACAACAGTTTTTAAATCTTGTGTATTTTAATGACGAATGGCAATTTGAATAGTCTATTTTTGGTATATCAATCGAATATACATTTTTTGTCTAAATAATGCGAACATTTTTTTTTTTTTCGTGAGGAAACGTTAATTTTTGGCGGTAGATCCAAAATTTCGAAGGCATGCGACATCAGTTAGTGTTCCAATAAGCAGCGATAGACTTGCGACCTGTCTCGTTGAATGGCACGCCCAAACTTTACAAGTGCTAATTGTAAAGTTTGAGCGTGCCTCTGACAACCCAAAAAATCAAAGAACTACACTCGGAGTATGTATATGAGAATACATTCGTGAACGTGTTTCCTTTAAAAAACAATTTTAAGAGAGGAAACTGATAATTTTTCTTTTTAATTGCATCAGTTTATGTCGCTAACATCAAAATATATGGCCACATCGTTCGTCAACAAATACCTTATAAATCTCGGCGAAAAGTTACTTTCTATAGATTTCTTTACAAATATTAAACCCAACAAAGCTTACTCAAAACGTCCATTAACTCTTTCATAACTGTTATAGTATTTTAGCGAACAATACCACTTCAATCTGAACTCATAGGAAATGGCGAAAACAATCTGCCATATTATAAATACCTGTTTTATTACTAACATAAGAATGAAATCAGTCGCGCGTATCGCCCTTCTAGAGCCGTAGCCGTCGGGGACTGTCAGAATGATCGGACATTGCAAGTTCCATTACTTTACAAATATTCTCAACTTTTTCCAAACTTACCTAATTAGAACAGTTCTTGTCTATCTTATCTATACTGCTAATAAACCTGAAGAGTTTGTTATTCTGTTTTTTTTTTATTTGCACGCGCTAATCTCTTGAACTACCAGTTTTAAACATTAAATCACCCAATTCATGAGGAAGGTTCTAAGCTATTTAACATCACGCTACGACCATAAGAAGCCGAGCAAAAGAAGTAATAGCACGGGCAATGCGACGCGGTGGATCGGTCGGGGCCCGAGGGCGGCCGTGGTTTAGCTAGTTCTATATAAAATCATATGGCATATTTCATTCGTGGTTCCACTTGCTACATATTAGGTTTCATAAATATGTGTTGATTTGTTGCGAGTCAGTAGTCAAAGATGACGATGAAAAAAAAATGTGACACCTACTTCATCTTCACTATCGGTCACAAAGTCCTTTTTAGAGCCAACATGACGCAGAATGAGCAAGAAATAACCGGATTCGATGAACGAATCGGTAAAATCCGACATCTAGGCTGGCCACCAACATCATTTTCATGATATGAGTTTTGAATTAAGCATATTTTTGGCCGGACCGAAGTCGAAAAAAGTCGGACGACCGGTAACCCTATAACGTTCCAGGTCAGAGAAAACTCACACCTGTCTTACTCTAACACACGGGTTATTCGCTGCACGAGCGAGACGCACGACAAATGAGCCAAGTTCATTAGGCATTCAGAAAATGAAACTCAATCATGTTTCCACGCGTTTAGGAGAGACTTGCGAGCAACGCGATTGTAGTCGCTACAGCCGCGCGATTGTGCCGCGCCGTGAATGAGTTTATATTTATTTTATTTATGACACAAAATCCACAGCCCTTTATTTAAAACAAATAATTCTTACTTATCTTATCTTCCGGGCAATAACGGATTTAAATTTTATACACCAAAAAAAATTTAAAGAGGTAGTCGAAAATTCCAAACGGATTTACAAATGAATGAAGGATTAAAGTCAACAGATGTGTAAATAACCTCGTAACTTACTCAGTAAACATTTTATTGAAACGCAACTTTATTTTAATGAAAGTTTGGATTTAAGCCATGTTCGTCCCTAGAAAGTTCGGCCCGCTTCAAAAAATCTGCTTTCGTCTCACTTTGTACGCCATATTCGGCCTACAATAAATTTTATTTTAATAAATCTTATTTCGTCCTACTTTTCAGCTCCACGTTCGGCCCAAGTTTTTTATATAGGCAAATTTTAATGACTTTAGTACAGTTGAGGCAATAAGTCTTCACTTGACTTTTATATTTTAATTTATGAACAAGTCTCAAGTAGCTGAATGTAAAGCGCATGTTTTGTCGATGCAAAAGACAGCTGCGGCAAAGGATACGGCTGCGTTCAAGCCCTAACAACAACGTGTACTGATAAGGCACTAGACAAAGGTGCACGTGGTTTCTAAAATTAAAGTATGACATGAAACAGCTCAATTGTTCACATAATTCTCAGTAATCTTTACTCTGCACTTGCCGGAGTTGCGAAGTTCCCAGGTAGGAAACAAAAGGGTTGCTCTGGTGACCAATAGCGTTTTATCTTATCAGTAAAAATGACTAGGACAAACGTTACATTTCAAGCAAGTGCTCGCATTTGAGAGTTAAACGCATATCTGTACAAATGTCTTCGAAAGTGGACTTGCTTTATTGTGAAAAATGTGAAAAGTGAATTTGCGTACCTACTTTCAAATTGTAAAGAATCTTATTTGTGAGCAGTTTCACATGGTGAGTTACGTTTGTGTAATTTATTTTAACGAAGAAAGATAACACTCTATACTTCTTCTATATTATTTAAGTTTATTTTTATTTTGTGATTATATTATTTTTTGTGCATCTCAATAAAAAAAAAACTATGTCAGATATAATATATCGAACGTAGCATTAAAATTTTCACCAAAAATATGAAATCAAAGTATTAAGTGAAATACTTTACGTATTCTTATTCGAAATCAGCCAATAAATCTCAAAGGAATAAATTATATCTCATTGCTTAAATTCGCATAGAATGAACCGTCCACGACAAAATATTATAATTTTATCCATGATTGGATATCTGTTATCCTCTCTAAGTATAGTTTTTTTTAATACTCATAACATTTCAGGTTTCACAATGACGGAACCAGATGAAATATATTGCCCTAGTCAGAGTGTTAATATATAATAAATAATATATAGTAAATAAATATTTCTAGCCGCATTTGTTTCTTTTAATTATTATACTTATCTTTGAGATTTAGGTAGTAGAGAGCTATGAGTTCGATTATTGTGTAAACTAATAATACTAGTAATGACCATCACTATTGGGTGATGGTAAGTGCTGGGTGGTAGATAACATACTTCTTAGTCTTCAACCTATAATGATTGATGATGACCGTGTTTTGGTTGCGCAGATAAATTATACTTTTGACTCTAACTGTACTTACACTAAGTTTGGTATGCGAGACGAACATGGACAAATATCATCGTGAGGGACGTATAAAGACTTTTAAATAATGTGGGCCGAAAACTAGGGACGAATATGGCATAAATCAAAGTTTGAAGTTGGTTTAGGCATAGATCGTGACTCTACAAAGGTTTATGTGCAAAGTAATTCCTACCTAACTACTTTTTTCAGCTTAAAATATTGTATGGTATGTAATATCTAAAATACTTTACTTAGACGACCTCTGTGGCGCAGTGGGCGAAGGCCCGCCTGAGACGCAGAAGGTTGCGGGTTTGATTCCCGCTGCGGGACTAATGTTTGGGTGTTTTCTATGTATATAAGTATATAATTAGTATATCAGTCACGAAGTTCCCATAATACAAGCTCTGCTTAGTATGGATGTCCAGCATTATTATGAAGTTAACTAACTTAACTCCTTGAACAAAAGTAGGTCGTCAGCTTTTAATATTGGCGAGTGACTCACATTTAGTAAGGTTTCTCATTTAAAATGTGCTGGAGTTAATGAAGCGTACAGAGTCACTATCGCGCGTTAGTAACGCGTACTATCGCATTGCTCGGAAGTGCACCTTTAGGGGACGGCTTTATGCCTTAATGAATAATGTAGAAAATTCCGGAAATCATGATTATTTTATTGAGTGATGTTTATGCGCGGGTGTGATTCAATTTGGCCTTGTTTGTGCTGTAAGTAATCATTTATTTTATGGTGAGAACGTTTTTGTGTGGCCATTTTACAACCTTTTTTTATTATTCTCACGCGTACCTATTTGTTTTGTAAAAAAAACAAAAGGTAACATTTATTTATTCAGCACGGCAACTGTGGAGTTATGAGATAATTATGTCTGCAAATAATTACGCATCTCGTCTGTCTGCACTAAACTTAAACAAACATTTAGGCGTGTCTTAGTGACAGATAGATTTTTATGACAATATTAAGGTCATTCCGGCTGAACTAAAAGTGACAGTACAGTCTTTAGCACTGAGTGAATTTGTTTCATAGAATTCTTTCGCCGTACCTTTGACTAGGTCTGGCTAAATCTCATAGTTTTAGAACGAAAGTTCAAAACATTAAGCATGAAAGGAACCTTTACGAAGCGCCTTTTATCCTTTTACCACTTTTATATTCATCATTCACATAATTAATACAAATGCTTCATAATAATTAAGTCGACACAAGTAGATACTTTAAATATAAATATTAATTTTTGACAATAACATTTTACAAATTGTATACGAATCCATAGGCTCCTGAACTAATAGAAACCGTATTTCAGGAGCTCCTTAAAATAATTAAACTTTCTACGTGATATTAAACTAGGAAAACAAACTTTTTCCTACCTGTTTCAATAGGTAGAAAACAGAGTTTAAATCAAGTTTTAGCACACTGACATATTAATGTTTCTCTCAATTCCGTTCTAACCTATGGCTTATATTTTTGTAGTTTTGGCTACAATGATAGAATAAAACTAACACTGTACATAAACTTAACATACGTCCTATAACCTAATAATAACTACTCAGTTTGTTAAATAAAAAAATCTCAACCTATTTGTTTAAATCAATTAACGTTTAGACTATGTACCTATTAAGATATTTCTTTTTTATTACCTTGTTGTATATTTTTTTAAATATTCCCCCTGCCATCTTGTTGAGCAAACTTAGTTCAATTTGGTATAAACCGACCTATTCTAGGTACGCTAAGAAAATATGATTAGGTAGCTTTGACTGGAGTTTTATCAAATTACGTTCGTGTAACACACGTTGCTCGTTATAAATTTTAACTCAGGGAAATATTAAATTTTTAGTTAATAAGGTTTTGAATATGAAACTGAGATTTTTGCAAAAGCGAAACGAAAATGTCCAATGTCGTTTAATAATTAGAATCCATACTAATCATAAAGATGAAGAGTTTGTTAATTTATTTATGGAATAGAATAGAATAATCGTTTATTGTCTTACTGTGTGTACAAAGATGGAATAAATTGGTAACATTTAGTAACAAACAGTTAAGGGCAACTGTTTGTTACTAATCTCTAGTGTTACCAGTTGGATTTGCAAAAAATAGTTTTTGCATTTGATAGTCCAATTCTTGAGGAAGTTAATACAATCACGCTACGGAAAGAACGCTAAGTGAAAACGAAATAAAAGCGCGGGCGGGCGATGTGACGCGGTGGGTCGAGTAATTTCATAAAAAAACAATATATTTATGATAGAAACGGTAGGCGGACAAGGGAACTCCTCAATGGATTAGCCAACTTCATTTTATCAATTCGCTGTCCAATTCCGAAAACTCATAAAAAAAACAAAAATTGTTTTGAAAAAAATATGTTTCTACAATAAACCCATTTCTCTGGGTGAATCTGCCCCTGTACACATTAATTTCCTCCTATGGCACTCATATTTTAATTAATAACCATCAATTAAGCAATTTAATAAAATTAATGAATTCAGACCCTCAAAGATGGCGTCCCGTCAGGTAAGTGAAATAAAATTATAATTGAATTATTAAAATTGTCAACTAATTAGTTTTCGTATTGCAAGAGGGAAAACAATTAGACTGCGACAGACGGACGGACAGACAATTGGCTATTAATTGAAGAAATGGGGAATGTCTTATGCCAGCCGCCATTTTGATTAATTCATACATTATCTAATTGCTAACCTCAAATAATTAATTTAAACTGATGGACTTTCTTATTGGATCTTAAATTCGCGCTTTGCTTTATTTTTGCGACGAATCCCGTAATAGATCTGTAGGTAATCATTTATTGCTTTAGATAAAACGTACACGCGAACTTAATGCTAGATAGCCCTTTCTTCCAGCTTATATAGCTGGAATAATTATCTGTGGTGGTATAAATATTTCGATGGATTCGTTAAAAAAACCTAGTTCGTATCAAGCAGTAATGCTCTCATTGCCGTGTTCAGGTTTAAAGAGTATGGGTACCGGTGAAATTACAGGGTCGGCAACATGAGTGATACCTCTATTGTTACAATCGTCTAAAGGTTACGGTAACCGCTTAACAACCAGTGGGCCTTAGTTGTATGATAAATATGATGTTTGAACAACTTTCATTACGGGCAACGTTAGATCTAAAGCGCTCTTATTTCGCCGCGGAGGACAGGTTGAGCTGGTAAGCCATGTCGGGAGACCATCGGCCTATTGACACTAGGCACCAAAATTGCCACTTAGAAAACTTATTTAACTAATATACTAACATACCACGGCCTTAGACAGATACATAGATACATTTATTCATAAAAAAGGTTATCTATTATTTTCTATAAACACAGAAAATTCAGTCAAAAAAACTTAAAACAAAAGCGAGCTTTACCCTAACAAGAGTTCATACACAGTGTTTCTATAATGTTGTAACCACGTAAGCCAAGGTAGGTTTGTGTTGGTTATTCACATTCTCTAGGTTCGCACTTTATATTAGCTAATTACATTAGGTATGTACATTTATCTAAGCCTACCTAAGAAGGTACGATAGGTATATAAAACATCTCTTATTTACAAACACGTAGGTTAGGTATTTACTGTTATCTTTTATTTTGTAGGTGGACGAGTTCACTTTTTTTTTTAATAATAAAAATAAAATAATGCTGGACATTTCCACACAGCATCATCTAGCCCCAAAGTAAGCGGAGCTTGTGTTATAGGAACTACATGACTGTTAAACTACTTATATACATTTTTTTTAAATACATACATATTATACATAGAAAACACCCAAACCCGAGACAAATGTAGCCAGAATAAAGTCAGGTGATGATGATAGAAGACTTCTTTTGTTCGAATCCTAAGGTTCGTAGCGTAATGTTAAATCCTACTACTATTATAAACGCAAAAGTTTGTGAGGATGGATGTTTGTTACTCTTTCACGCAAAAACTACTGAACGTATTTTGATAAAACTTTACAGTAATATAGCTTATACATCAGAATAAAATATAGGCTACTTTTTATCCGGGTACCACGCGGGCGAAGCCGTGGGCAGAGACTAGTTAAATCCTACTACTATTATAAACGCAAAAGTTGGATGGATGTTTGTTACTCTTTCACGCAAAAACTACTGAACGGATTTTGATGAAACATTACAGTAATATAGCTTATACATCAGAATAACACATAGGCTACTTTTTATCCGGGTACCACGCGGGCGAAGCCGTGGGCTTACCCTTACCTTACTCGAAAATTGGGCTATCAAATTCAAAAAGATTTTTAAAATCCGACTGGTAATTCCAGAGATTGGCGCGTTCAAACAAATTGAAATCAAACAAACGCTTTAGTATTGATTCGCTAATTGTATAAAAGTGACCTTATTTCCTTTATATTATGAAAACACCGATATAAAATGTATACCAAAATACCTAAATTAGTGATGTAAGGTAACACAAAACAAAATCTTCAGCTTTATAATTAGTATATAGTTAGTAGATATGCGTCATATTATTGTTATACTAATATATATATATTTACATATTTAACTATTATAAATATTACATATTAACCTATTATACCAATTATCTACTCGTAGGTAACGTATTTCTAGTTTTTAAGAACGCAGATCTGTGAACATACCAGGTAGGGTGTAGTCAGAGATACGTCCTTACATTATATTTGTCAACAAATACATTAACATTAAGTTTTTTAGGTTGCAAGCACATCGCCGCTTATTGGAACACTAACTGATATTACATGCCTTCGAATTTTGGGTTCTAGGGCATGCCGTTTTCCTCACGATGTTTTCCTTTACCGTTTTTAAGCGAATAAATAAAATAAATAATTATTTATTTATTAAAGAAGTCAATGACGTTATAATTGAATAATTAATTGGTGCACGACCGGGTTCGAACCTACGACCGATCGGAAGTCGGGGTACAGCCCACGAGGCCAACACGGCTTTTATTGAAACGTCCTCCATACTAAAACGTTTGCAAAGGTTTGCTGGAAGAAAACTCTTGTTAGAATTAAGGTCGCCTTTGTACTTGTCCTATATGTAAGTATTTTTGTCTGTATTTTCTGTGTGCACAATAAAGAATAAAACACCCAACATCTTTTAGCTTCTAAAAGTTAAGCATACTGGGCCTACGGAACTCTAGAAACAGTGGCTCCACGGAACCCTAAAGAGGCAGACGAAAGTCGTACGGGCCCCTGAATTTTGTATGAGCCCTTCCATTGAGGCGGCACACCTGGCTAGGTAGGTACTAGGTACACTAAAACAAAAGCTTTGAGGACAATGACGAATGTTTAATTTATAGCTAACGGCGCAAGGTAAAAGCGGAAGCGTTTTTTCTGGTGCATCTAAACAAATACCACTTTCTGTTGGCGTTGACGCCTGCGGAAAGATTGAATAGTAAGGGAATGACATAAGCTGTGGAAAT
This sequence comes from Perizoma affinitatum, assembly GCA_961405105.1. Classification (NCBI taxonomy): domain Eukaryota; kingdom Metazoa; phylum Arthropoda; class Insecta; order Lepidoptera; family Geometridae; genus Perizoma; species Perizoma affinitatum. The sequence goes on from OY560207.1 coordinate 2,982,991, forward strand.
GTCACGTGACTGCTGTCAAGTTTTCCCTTAATAAATTTGAATAAGCGTGAAAGGAAAACTAAGCGTGGGGTATGGGGTCACGCTTTTCCTTTTTTGCAGGCGTTTACAGAAAGTAATATTTGTCTAGACACCCTGGCGTCATAACAGACTTAAAACCAAATCAAATCATTTCACTATTATTTATAAAATATTAAGTGCAACATACCTATTTGTCTCGGGATCTGGGTGTTTTCTATGTATATCTATTTATCATATGTAAGTATTTACAAAAAAAAGGATATACGTAGTATATCAGTCATGTAGTTCCCATAACACAAAGCTCTGCTTACTTTGGGGCTAGATGAGCCCCAAAGTAAGCAGAGCAAAAAACTACACTAAAAAAATCTACAGATCACCAAATTTAAAATAAATCATCTAGTGACTTATACCAATCACCCTCCGCCTATTGAATTCTTTACAGCTGTAAATTGCGTTAACATAAAAGAACAAAAACTAGGCACTTATTGAAAGCCTAGGCAGTCGTGCTAAACGTCATTATAGTACTAGGTAGCTTTTGTTCAATACCATTTTAACATTAGCTCAGGTCAAATAGTGCATTCCACTTCGCTTCTCCTTTTCATCTCATAAACAACAGAACTAGAATTAGTATAGATTTATAATCTGTACCATAGCTAATAGACCGGGTGACCACTGTCGTCATTCCTATTTATCAAATTCAAATTCTTTATGTTATGACAGATATCTATGGACTGTGGGAGTATGATCATGTTTCTGTTTTTCGTCAGCAGCGATGGCTCGAAATCCGTTCACGTCGAGATGCACACATTTTTAATGTCATTCGCAACCCTCCTCTGACTATCTTAGTGAGCGTTTCCCTAACGTGTCAACAATAGGCCGACCAGTGCGATTTACCGGACGTTTTCAATTTATGACTCCACAGTTTAATACGGCATCGTATGCCGGCTCATTTACAATAACTGTTACCCGTCTCTGGAATCATATCCCAACCATTCTCCGTGAAGCTTCTTCAGTTGAAGTGTTTAAGGCTAGAGTCTACAATCACATCCTTGGTGAAGGCAACGATTGAGCAATTTGCCTTTTGTACCTTTCATATTTGAGCATTTTATAAGTGTATATATTGTTTGTATATTATATTTTATTTTCTTTTATTGATGTTATTATGTCCTTAGTATTTAAATATTAGTATCAATCATCTAGGTGTATTTAAACATTTGCGTTCCATAATCACTAAATATGATTATTTTTGTTTTAATAATTGTGTACACTACGAACACATCTTTTCCACAATACACAAAGATTATCTGGAAGATAATGCTATTTAGCATTAAGTTCGCCTTAGTATATCAGTCATGTAGTTCCCATAATACAAGCTCTGCTTAGTTTGGGGCTAGATGATGCTGTGTGAAAAAATGTCCAGCATTATTTATTTATTTATTAATGAACATAGGTACATTAAATTCAGTTAATCAAAAACCAGTACTAGTGATTCAATCAACATACGTTCTTATTGCAATATTTTGTGTTCTTTTTCACTCCACATGACTTGTCCGTGTACACGATAGGTAGGGATGACGACTGTGGTCTCCCGGTCTAGAAGCTGAATAAAATACTTAGATATACCTTAGTTAGTTAATAACTAGTAAGTTCCTATATCACAAGTTTCGAAAGCCATCGGTTAGTGTTCCAATAAGCGGCGATGGGCTTGCAAACGCGGAATGTCACGTGGAATGCTTTTTGTGAAACGTGGCATGTCCCTAAACATAATATCCAGATATGCCTCTGACAACCCTCAACTTGGTATCCTCACGGATCTACGCACTAAGTATACATAGATCTGGGGATGTCCGTCATAGGGATTATAGTAGTGAGCGTGTTTGTACATCTCGCGCTAACAATCTAAAACCGATCTATATATCACATCCACAATCTAAAGGTTGTCTGAAAGATATCATTTTTAGCGATAAGACCGCTCATTGTATCTTTTATATTTATGATTTTATGTATTTTTATGTTTCTTTGTTTTGCAGTAAAGAGTCTATCTATCTATCTATATTTTTCCTGGTTAGAGTATTTTCCCGGCAATGGTGGTTTTTCCAGCTATGGAACCTTGCTAGATCGTTTTTTCGTCTAAAACCCCTGTTGACATCAAAATCGTTCGAGAATAAACACCTAAAAATAATAATTAAAAAAAACACGCAGGTATTAGGTTGAGTACCTAATACCTGCGTGTTTTTTTTTAAATGATAGTTTGATGCAGTTAATATAACATGGTTTATATAGAAGTGCTCTAAAAATGATTTGTTACCGTGCAAACTATGTAAAATAATATTTCGGAATAATATACCACTGTGTTAAAACAATTTTCCGAAAAGCTGAAACAGTTTTTCCATGTTAAACATTTTTTATAGTAAACAAGAAAAACATAAAATAGTCCAGGGCCTTATCTAGGATGGGGTGACCGGGTCAAAAGTGCCTGTATTGCGCTATATCGTGACTGTATCTTCAACCAACAAAATTTGTCCTAAAAATAAAATGAAAAAAAAAACTTTATCCATATTTTATGTAAAGAAGAGGCAATTCCAAACATTACCTTGGGCACAAGCTCTCGTTTTACATAACAGTAAGCATTTGACGTGACAGCTTTCAAGCCCTTCGTCGCATTATAAAACACTGAGCAAACCGGCATGGTTTGCTCACAATGTTTTCCTCCACATTTTTGAGCAATTGTTTTTACTTAAAAAAAGCCGTGTTGGCCTAGTGGGCGATACCCCGACTCCTGATCCGTGAGTTCAAACCCGTTCTTGCACCAATGGATTTGTACACTCGACAAATTTATGTGCGTGCTCAAAACGGTAAAGGAAAACATCGTGAGGAAACCGGCATGCCCTAGAACCAAAAATTGGAATGCATGTGCCAACAGTTAGTGTTTCAATAAGCGGCGATGGGCTTGCAACCTGTCACGTGGTATACTAACTTGCAAAACGCGGGCATGTACCAAATATGATGTTTGGACGTGCCTCTGACTACCCTCTACTTGGTATCCTCAAAGATCTACTCACTGAGTATGTATCTGAGGATGTCCATCATGGGGGAAACAGTCGTGAGCGTGATTGTTTTTTTTTTGTTTTTACTTAAATCTGCATTACCTTTCATTATCGGCGTAATTTAGATCTTCCGTCACAACATGCCCCAGGGAACTAAATGTTTTACAACATTTAGTGCCGTGCCGTAAAGTTTCGAAGTCAAAGTCAATAGGATTTTATTAATTGAAATCACAAGGATCTTAAAGAAACGTCAGCTTAAAAACTACGTGATTTTTAATTGTACAGTAAATTTACGCCGATTCCTCGGGCGCGACCAAGCCTAGAAATATCAGGCAACAAACTATGCTTGGATTATTTTAATGATCCCTCATTCAGATATAGTTTGGTGCCAATCGAACAAGGTGAACTTTCACTGGGGGTATGCCCCTACTCCCAGTTTTGAATCCGTCTCTGTGCCTTGCTCGCACACGATAGCAGCAAAGCCTTAACGATGGTCATAAACCTTTATGCGGCAGTGCTATACCTCACTGTGCCATATCACAAAATGTACCTTGTCACATACTATACCAGTCACAATATAACAGTCACACAATATGTTTATAGTTGGTCATGATTTTATGACTACAGAGTCAGGTATTCGTAAATATCCTGCCTATAGTTATAGGGTCTTACTTATAAACAAAGTTTCATGTTACAGGTCTGTTAAAGATCGCAGCGTTAAGACTTATATGCGGATAACAGAAAGTGTCATTGAAATATGTAATAAAATATTTTAATATCATTTATAAACTGTATCTTACAAAAAATACAGATGAAACAGCTAAAGTCCGATGCAAACGGTCTATAGATAACTCAACTGATCCAGATCACTACCAGACGGAAGCGTTCCTAGCTGTTTCAAAAATGTATTAACTGTATTTATTTCGACGAAATAAACTTGTCCAAGAAAAGTCCAACTTAATCTTGTAAAGTTTTCATTGTTATTCCTTTAAACCAATCTTCGTTGAGTTCGTTAAAACTGCACACGATTTTTTGAACTGTTATCAACCAATTTTCACACCGCACCGAAGCGAGCGGTTGATCAGCTCAACAGTTGAGCCATCCAAATACTGTTGCAAATTATCTATAGATCCCAAAATGCTGGCTTCATTGTCCCGCTGAGTGGCCATGTTAATGTTTCGACCATGACGATTCCGCAATTCCCTTATGTTTCCCATCTCAAAACCAACGCTCCACCTAGTTTTGATGCAGATTGCGCAGCGGTGCAAAATAGAGAACCTTTTTTGTAATGTATTTACCTGCCTGCTTAGCATGAAGACCCAAGACAACGGATTTGTCTACCGCCGAGAAGACAAAAAATATGTTGTCCCTCTTTTGTTTGACAGAATAGGAGACAGAAATAGTTTCTGTCTTCTCTTTCGTGTACAAAATTTTGTCTGGGCTGCTCATGCTAAGCGGGCTGGTCTACCTATTTTATTCCTGGTCTATTTAGTAGTAGGTATATTTGGTTGTGTATTTTCTTTATTTCTTGTTCTAATCTGTTTCTCTGTCTCTGGTTACAGGTGGTGGGTGTTCGTTCCCCGCCAGCTGGACGGGCAGCTGGTTCCAATCGGGCACGCTCGGGCTCATCGCCATCAATGCCAGCCACATCCAGTCCAAAGGCGACTGCGCAGAGACGGACGGCAACGACAAATTCCTACTACATGACAGGTGAGTCTGATTGGCAAACAAGTCCCCACTGGACGACTGTGATTTATAGTTCGCTAGCGGCTTTGCACGCGTGGAGATGTGTTTTTTTAAACTATACTCCCATACAAACTGTTACATACCATTCCACCCTTTAAAATTTAAAAATCCAAAAATAAATAAATAAATAATGCTGGACGTTTTTAACACAGCATCATCTAGCCCCAAATTAAGCAGAGCTTGTGTTATGGGAACTACATGACTGATATACTACTTATATTATTTTTTGTAAATACATACATATTATACATAGAAAACACTCAGACCCGAGACAAATATCTGCAGATCATACAAACATTTGTCCCGCGGCGGGAATCGAATCCGCAACTTTCTGCGTCTCAGGCGCCCACTGCGCCACAGAGGTCGTCCTGTAACACGTCATTATTTATGTATGGTGAGTAACTACAACTCCAATTTTCAAGTTTAGGAACTTGAAAATTTGAATCTACTCTACAAATATTTGTTCCTGGTCTACGTATTTTTATACCATGTAACTCGTGGTTTCTGATACCTAAGACACAGGGAATCCTATGTATGTGACAGGTGGATGCTTTTTTATATATTAAAAATAACGTCGACAAACCCGTTGTCTTGGAGCTCATACTAAGCAGTTCCTATCCTAGCGAAGCTCGCTTCTCTTATGAAGAATACCAGCTGACTTATGAATTATTTCTATTTCAGGAGTGACGACTGCTACAGATGTCTTGTGATACACGAAAAGCACAAATACGTGTTGCAGTACAAAGAAAGTACGTTAATCAATTATTTCTATCGAAGTAGCCTCCTTTTATATATACATCATTTTTGGGTTGCCATATTTGAACTGATGTCTTCCATGAGGAAGACATGATTGCAGAGAGAGAGGTTGCATTTTTTTTTAAACTTAGGTATTTCTTTTGGCCGTAAATAGACCAGACATGTTAAACTAGTCGTAGGTAGTAAACTTAGGTTTTTCTTTTGGCCGTAAATAGACCAAACACGCTTAAACTAGTCGTAAGTAGGTACCATACGATTGATTATTGAGTAATTAGTCAATGCTTCAAGTAGGGATGGCGAAGAAAGTGTTTTTATTGCGTAAAACATCTTTGCATTGATAAATGGAACATTATACAGCTTTTGATGTCATACAAAAGCTGTATAATGTTTAAACTCATTGTGGGCCTTTTTAATTTACGTTAGATACGATACACAAGGGCCCCGAACGTACAGTGCCATCTAGTTAGAATCAAGGCAACCTTGCATAAATAAAACAAAAAACTATCTTTGTTAACCTTCGAAATTACAAAAATACAGATGATTTTTTTATCTATGGCCACTTAGTTAAACTGATAATATGTTTTTTATGAGTAAGGGTTCGGTCAAATTGTCGCGGTGGCGGCGGTGGCGATCAAAGGGAAATGGTTGTCAAAGTTTGCGTGAATGTATGCCACCGCCGAAATTTTCCCCAGACGTTCGATTCGAACTGAATTGCCGAAGATCACTGCACTGTGTATGTTATGATGAGATTTATTTGTGTTTAGTAATATTTTTAAGTAGGTACTTATACCGTTTTGAAATTATCATAATATCTTACCAGTAGACGTCCACCGTACCAAGACCCTTGGGGAACTTATGAAGAACCATGTCTTGAGCCGCTTCCTTCCACCGACTTCCTTTGACCGTCACATTATCCATCAAGCGACGTCATTCCACACCCTCACTGCGACGCGAAAATAATGTTCACTTTGTTTAATTTCCAGCATACTGCTCTCCAAAAGACTCCCTATCGTCAATATGCGAGCTGATAACGGGAGACGCGCCTCTCTACTCCATGTTCAGGAAGGAGCCGAGACCTATCCCGCAGCCGTGCCCATTCCACCCGCCGCCCTTTACCTTCGTATACAACCGGTGAGAGTTGCACTGTATATACCAATAGATGGCGCTATTCCTAAAACTTTACAAGTTGCTGATAGTCCGAGGAGAATCGCTACAACCTCGATAATCTGACTCATCCGAGACAGCTAGTGCGGGAAAGAAAGCTCCTTTAGGAACAGTTTAACAATAAGGAGTTGTAGACCAATGGTTTATGAAATAAATAGACTTTACTTTCTTTTAAGGCCCGATCAAACATACGCGGTGGCGGTGGCAATCAAAGGGTAATGGTTGTTATGTGGTAGTCAAAGTTCGCATGAATGTATAGATCGCCACTGCGCATATGTTTGACCGGGCCTTTAGGATACCTATCTCAGATTTAAATGATCCTGCGCAAAAAATAAATTAATGAATGAAACAACTTTATTGTAGGTACACCACAAGATAACAAAATAAAACAAAAAACCTATATTACGATCTTACAAGCGAACTCTTCCAAGGTTAGTGGGACCTTGGGATGGAGTGGTATTTTAAATTTAAGGCTTTTGCTTTTTAGATGTATTTTTTTTAAATCATCTAAAAAGTGGGTCATTTAATGTTCTGTGTTTTATAGGCATTGTAGGGACAATTTACCAAGAACTATGTATTGTAAATTTCAGAGGGACGGGCGATTGTACAAATCCACCATCGCGGGCGGAATCATGTACCGACGATTCTAGATTGCTGCTTCGCTACATGTCGTGTCCGGACGTACCCGGCACGGAGAGCAATGGTAAATATCATCAGAATATCATCGACTAGCTACTGCCCACGGCTTCGCCCGCGTGGTACCCGGATAAAAAGTAACAGAAAAGTTACACGCTATCAGACAGATGGGACTGTCAAATAAATATATAAAAAATGTTGGACATTTTCACACAGCATCATCTAGCCCTAATGTAAGCAGAGCTTGTGTTATGGGAACTACATGACTGATATACTCCTTTAATATATTTTTTTTTAAATACCTACATATTATACATAGAAAACATACAGACCCGAGACAAATATTTGCAGATCCTACAAAAACTTGTCCCGCGGCGGGAATCGAACCCACAATCTTCTGCGTCCAGACGGGCCACAAAATGAAGTTATATAAGTAGTATATTAGTCATGTAGTTCCCATAATACAGAAGAGGGCTGTTCGAGAAATTTGTAATATGGGTCCCATAGAATCACTTCGTCAGAAGTTTAAAGGAATAATATAATGATTTCCTTGTCAATACATCTATGAAAATCTGATGTATGTTCACAAAAATATTAATTTGTTTAAGAAAAAAAAGCGATAATCACAATGTTAATACCAGAAATAAAGATGAACTCGCTGTTACCACTTGTAGACTCCATAAAGTTTTAAATCGTTTAAAGGGCAAGGTGTACGCTTTTATAACAAGCTCCCAAGAGATATACAAAAATTGACAATTAACAAATTTAAAAACATAATTTAAAAAATCGTAATAAAAAGGTATACTATAAAATATCTGATTATTTAGATGATAAAAACTCTTGGCATTGAAAATGCTCCAAATCGTTGTTTTGTAAAAGGATCATTAAAAATAATTACCAGCCTTGTTTTCTTGCTTTTCTTTCCTGGCTTGGTCGCGGAAGAACAGACAGTAGATAAAACCGACGTTTCAAAGTGATCCTTGTGATTTTAATGAATAAATTAATTTTGACTTTGACTTAACTTTACAAGCTCTGCTTAGTTTTGGGGCTAGATGATGCTGTGTGAAAAATGTCCAGCTTTTTTGTTACTATTTATCTGGTATATTAAGGATGTTTCTTACAAAGGTTTTATCGCCATGTCACTAGAGGGTGCTGCAAAAAATATGTTTTTTTTTTAATTTTGTAAAATTTGTCACAGTTGAGGAGTTGGTCTGCTTAGCCACGTGGAAGGAAGGCTCCACGCGGTACCTGGTCGGGCAGATATCGCAGGTTCAGAGACGGAACTCGCTGGCCTCTGATGAAGACACATACAGGTACCCTTTCATCACACTGGTTCTTACCAGAATTGTACATACTTAGAGGTAAATAAATATATATGTATTTTGTAATTTTGTAGGTACCACAAAATATTTCATGGTAACTTTGTTATAGTTACAGACACAATGTAGAAATATTAATATATTACATATTTTTTTTATGTTGTCAGTCTATAATTATTTTGGTATAATACAAAATAGTAATACCATAATACAATTGATTATAAGAACAGATAAGATACGTTTTTTTTAATACAAACAAATGCTACAAAGATTTTTCACAATTTGTAGTTACAATTGGTTTTGTTACAAAAGGGTAGGGAAATACAAACACGCTCACTACTATATTCCCCATGATAGACATCCTCGGATACATACTTAGTGCATCGATATTTGGGAATACCAAGAAGGCGGTAGTCAGTGGCACGTCTAAACGTTACATTTGGCATATGCCCGCGTTTTAGAGTCAGTGTTCCTGAGAGATTGCTTATTGGAACACTTACCTAAGGCAGTATTATAATATCCTGTGCCTATGGCACACGCCTTTGAAGTTTTGTCCGATTTTCCTTCACTGTTTTGAGCACGTGTTATAAAGTACAACCTTTTTAAAGCGAAAACGTCTTATTTCTCGCCAGTTAGGAGGGCTAGTTTTGTTATAAGGGTTAAAGCCCGGTGTTTGACCGGACTTTAACGCGGTGGCGGTGGCGATGGCGGTGGCGGAGGCGGCGCACATAAAATTTCCAAGTGCAAAATTAATTGTTAAATTAATAGTGTAAATTAATCTACATTAAGACAATCGGGGTACCGTCCACTTTACCAACACGACTCTCTGATTATTAGAAATATCAAAGAAGACAAAAAAACCGAAATATATACTTACACACGATTTAAATCTTAAATAATCTAAAAAGTCTCTAAATCTCTTTATTTAATAAAATTATTTATTTACTTTGTTTGCTTGCAACCTGTCACGTGGAATGCTTACTATTCGCAAAACGCGGGCATGTACCAAATGTAATGTTTGGACGTGCCTCTAACTACCTCCTACTTGGTATCCTCAAAGATCTACTCACTGAGTATGTCCACCATAAGGAAGACAGCCGTGAGCGAGATTTCTTTTTTTTTTTGTTTGCTCAACTAAATTATTTTTATTAATTTCAGATGTTTCATCTACAAAGGGCAACACAGTGATAAAACAATGACGTACAACATAGCACAGTCGGGTGACGCGACCTGCAATGGACTGTCTTCACCCATCGACGGCAGTCGCACCATGAAACTAACTAATAGTAAGTATTTTTCGGATCGCCTTATGCGATTCGCTATCCGTTTAATTTGTCCTCGGCACAGAACGACTGCTTTTCGTGGCAGCTTTAGGTATACGAAATGTTGGAATAACCTTCCTCCACCTTTAAGAAATATGAAATCAATTTGGTATTTTAAACATTCTTTAAAAAAACTTTTGTAAGCTTCACAAAAAAATCCCTCACATAAGTGGTCGTTCTAAGTCTCTCTCTAGGTACTCTATTTTTAGTTATTTAAGTTTTTATTTTTGTTGCGTCTTTATATAGTTTAAAAAGTATACATAATCACTCTCATAATCTGCATAATTATCATGTATAGTACTTAAATAGATGCCGTGTGCCGCAGTTGCTGGCCCGCACGTACACCGGCGTCACGGAAGACTAGCGTTTTGGTGGCACAAAGTGCGTCCTTAACATAGTGCTGAGTGGCGGCCGTTTTTGTTGTCAATCTCATTTTGTTTATTGCTTTTACGTGTACTCCTGTATCCTTTATTTGACACAAAATAAAATATTTTTATCTTATCTTATCTATATCTTATTTCCTTACACCTTTATTTACTATAGGTGACGTATCAGTATGAACAACTAGTTGAGTCATCGGAACACCTGCCCAATTAAGTATTAGCATATAATCACGCCTGTTTGCCGGAGGTGTAGGCAGAGACCAAGGATTTCCACTTGCTACGATCCTGGCGTACTTCTTTCGCTTCGTTTATCCTCATCAAGTTCATACAAGCTCGGCGGTTTAGTGTACTTTGACCTGGCCATTCTCTAGAATGTCTTCAATTTTGGTCAGAGTAAGTTCGCCGAGGCCTTCCTCTTCCAACCTTCCCATTCCCGCTCGCCTTGTATACTTGATTTGTTAATCTTCTTTCATCCATCCTCTCTATATGCACAAACCATCTCAACATACCTTCCTCAACTCTCGTTACTACATCTTCCACACTGCTCTCTTATCACACTGTTTCTCACTCTATCGCTCAAATTTACACCACACATACTTCTCAAAGCTCTCATCTCCACTGCATTTACTCGAATTTGATATTTCTTCTGCCATACCTAACTTTCACTTCCATACATTAGTTTCATACTTTATACAGGGCTTATATAACAAGATTTCTTTTAAAAATTTCAGGTGATGACGAACACGATCGTTGCCATTTCCCGAGTTGGATTGTGGATCATCACAAATGGTTCAGCCTGGACCACTCACACCAATATCACTTCACTACTAAGAACGCTACACTGAAGGTAACTTTAATTTGCTTATTAATAAAAAGCCTCTGTCCACGGCTTCGCTCATAAAAATGACTATGTACTTTGACAATGTACTTAATGAGGAATCGATACTTACATACACCATAGACAAACCAATATTATGTTTATTAAGTGTACTTAGCATAACCATGTAACTGTAAACAATATTATATTTAAAAAAAAAAAAAAACGAAATGTGGTAAGCCGTATAAGAACACCCCATATTGCCAGGTCATATTTATAAATAAATAAATAATGCTGGACATTCTCACACAGCATCACCTAGTCCCAAAGTAAGCAGAGTTTGTGTTATGGGAACTACATAAATGATATACTACTCATACGTTTTTTTGTCAATCCTAAATATTAAACATAGAAAACATCCAGACTCGAGATAAATATTTGATCATACAAACATTTGTCCCGCGGCGGGAATCGAATCCGCAACTTTCTGCGTTGCCTTCGCCAACTGCGCCACAGAGGTATAGAAATCACCGCATGTGAATATTTCACATAGAACCGACAACCGTTGGGGAAGAAAGGTTCTCGAATGTCGACCACGAACCGGACGACGCGGAAAGGCTCCCAAGCAGCCCGAAAACGTCTTAAAGACAATATATTTGGCACATGCCCGCATTTTCAAGTAGTTAGTATTCCACGTGACAGGTTTTAAGCTCATCGCCGCATATTGGTTTAGGTTTTTCTTAAAATTAACTAGTTCTGTACCATTACAGATAATGAACGAGGATGGCAGTTTTGAAGAGAAGCGGTTGGTCTGCCACTTAATTCTAGAGCAGAAGGACAAGAAACATATTAAATTAGTGGCGCACGTCACTAGAGGATGGTAAGAATTATAGGCTAACATATTAACTATTACACTAAAAACTGTAATCAACAGTTAACATATAACTGTTGATATATTAGATACTAGAGACAAATACTGGGGTATATTATTTGGTAATATTATTAGGTATATTAGGCACTAAATGAGGTTATTATATTAGAAAGATAGAAAATACTTTATTGAACATCAGCTTAGTTAAATACTAAAAACTTTGACAATGCTAAAAAGCGATCTCTACCAGACTATTAGACAGACAGACTAGACACAAAAGCAGGTCAACGATTAATTAAAATATAAATAGCTCTATTTCCACTTTATATAATATTATGTTTAGAATTGTTCGAATTGTTTGATTGTGGTACGGCTGCCCTTGCACCCAAGTCCACCGCGTATCATCGCCCGCCCGCCCTATTACTTCTTTTTCTCGGCTCTGAAGGATCGTAGCGTGATGTCAGATAGCCTTCCTCATGAATTGGGCAATCAAATGCAAAAATATTTTATCAAACCTAAAGTCAAAGTCAATAGGTTTTTATTCATTGAAATCACAAGGATCATATATATGAGGTCGCCTAGCCCCAAAGTAAGCAGAGCTTGTGTTATTTGAAAGTGGGTGTTATGGACCCTACTGGTAGTTCCAGAGATTAGTGCGTTCAAACAAAAAAAAAAAACTCCATTATTTTGGCGGTAAAAGCCAATAATTGCTAATTTTAGAATAAAATAGAATTTAGTTTATTTTGCAAAAACACGATACAAATAATCACAATAAATAATAAAAACGATGTAAAGTGATAAACAGTAGTTGCAAAAAAAGGTCCCAACTCAGCATAATACTGGTTGCAACAACCAGCGCTGGTCTTCCGTTAGAACCGTCTTTTGGGGTGCGGACTTGTAACATTCATACTGAGTAGGAAACAATAATAAACGCAAACAATAAAACGAGAGCTTAAAAACAAGAAAAACATCAACAGATTAATTGATACATTGGTATATGAGATTCTCTAAATATTACTCTTCAAAATCTAAAATTGTTTGGATTATTATACAAATATTGTCATTTCCCTTTAGTGTGAGAGCAAAAATAGCAAATGATAATGATGTTTTGAAATGATTGTGTTCTGCTTCCAGTGAATCCGGCCACGTCTGCCTGAAGTTCCACCATCGAGATGGAAACGTATTGGAGCTGCAGCAGGGCTCCACGCTATGGGAGGCTCCTCAGGACGCTTGCAACGAACCTGCTAGAAACTATATCACACTTATTAGTGAGTATAATATGTAAAAAAAATAATTTATGTAGTTAAAGTATTTATGTAGTATATCAGTCATGTAGTTCCCATAACACAAGCTCTGCTTACTTTGGGTATAGACGACCTCCGGATCAGAAGTCGGGGTATCGCCCACTAGGCCAACACGGAAAGAAAGAAAGACAAGAAACCAAGGCTCCTGAAATACAGTTTCTACTAGTTCAGGAGCCTATGGATTCATATACAATTTGTAACATTTTATTGTGTCAAAAATAAATATTTCTTTCTTTCTTTCAAGGCTGGTTATTCTTTTTAATGGTCCTTATACAAAACAATAGGTACCTACCTTAATTTTTTATAGAGTTCTTTTTAGTTATTTTATAGAGTTAAACTGCATTGAAAATGCCAAGAGTTTTTATCATCTAAATAATCAGATATTTTATAGTATGCCTTTTTATATTTTTTTTGTTTAATTACGTTTTTAAATTGTTAATTGTCAATTTTTGTATATATCTTAGGAGTTTGTATATGTAGTTCGGATGACCATACTATAATTTGGTATCTTGGAGCTGATCTGATGATGGTGAGGATGTGTATTCTGAAGTTCCTACAGTGATTAAATGAGTATGAATGCGTCGGTATAACCGCCGAGCCGATGCGTTCGGTTTTTCCTGTGTGGATCAGTGGAAGCACTTGTATCACTATTGTAACTTTGTTAGCTTAATCTAGTATAGTATTATATTATATAAGGAAAGGGCAGTTTGAGCAGAGCTAAATATATTAGTTCTTGGTATGGTCAGTGATCGTTGAGGAAAAGAGGGCTGATTCAGTCACAATTATGCTTTTATATTATTGAACAGCGCCATCTGTTGGCAGTGGTTGGAACTATGATATACTAATGATCGAGTCTGACAAATTATTCGGTGTTTCTCACGGACCAATCAGTATGCACAACTAGTTGTGCCATCCCAAATATTCATTCCGTTAGACACAACTTGGTAGAACTAGTTTTGCTATAAGTGTTCCTTACATAGAAATGTTCCATATGACATCACCCTTTCTGGGTGGTCATAAAAAAACCTAACAACCTAACCTATCTGAGTTGAATCTGATTCTTCAGTTGTGCTAAGTTATGTCTTAAGGAATTAATATTTGGGTAGGTGTTACGGCTAGTATCTTGCTATGTAATTCGGCAGTTAAGCCATAGATGGCGCTGTGGTTAACTATAATTTTGTAACAAAATCTTGACAGGATTTCTTGTAATATTATTTATTATAAATCATATTGTTTTATGTCGTTTCAGCCACTGCTTTGTATCCTAACCGGTGTCCAATCTTCGGGCGGTATTCAGTCGTCAATTCGCTGGGCGATCGACGCACTAGACGCCAACAACTCACTATAGGTAAATAATGTTTACATACATGAAATAATACAAATTAAATGCTAAAAAGCACATTTTAATCGAATAAGCCGCTTTAGAGATAAACTATTACAGACAAACATACCAAACAAACAAACATAGAATTGAAATTATCGTGGTTTGGATATTATTAGGACTATACATTCTTACGACCGTCGAGGTTGGTCCTCTAAACGGCCTCTAAATATCCTAAAACAAACCATCATTGATCGCAGCGACCCTTAGTGACTTGTGGCGATAAAACCCATCTAAGAACCATGCTTGAAGATATAAATATATTGCAATTAACCGCGTTACAATCCGATAAGCTTTTTCGGCCAAACATACACCATAGAACCGCATTATACACTACTAGCTTCTGCCCACGGCTTCGCCCGCGTGGTATCCGGATAAAAAGTAGCCTATGTATTATTCTGATATATAAGCTATATTACTGTAAAGATTCATCAAAATCCGTTCAGTACTTTTTGCGTGAAAGAATAACAAACAACCATCCTCACAAACTTTCGCGTTTATAATAGTAGTAGGATAGGATATTGCCTAATCAAATTGTCTCATTCTAACATTGCCTGTTACAGGGGACGGCACAGAGGGTGAGCAGAAAGAGCCAGAGTGCGTAATGGGCGACGTGCAAAGCGTTAGCATCGGCTGTGGAGCCGCTCAAGATACCATCGAGTTCAAATCATCTTGTACAAGCACGGGTAAGTTCGTTTACCAACAGGTGTGAGGTATGCTGACTTGACATTTGGGTTTAATATAAAAAAAATACTGCTGCCTGAATGTTTTAAGTTCTTTAGACGTTGCTAAACACTAAAATGCAAACTATCTTAATTTATTCATTGTAAAAATGGGATTTTTCACTTACCGCACTATCGGTGCAGTGCACGACGCGCGGAGGTAAAGCGTCGCGATCACTCACCCTGAAAAAGACTCTCGGAATGAGTCGAAACTTAGTAGGTGAAGGTGCGGTACGTTTCTACAATGAACTATCTTAATTTATTATCAGGAAAAATACTTGAGAATTAAAAATACTGTTTAATACTGTAATAGACACTCTGTGGCGCAGTGGGCGAAAGCCCGCCTGAGATGTAGAAGGTTGCGGGTTCCCGCGGGACAAATGTTTGTATGATTTAACGATTCAATTCGTTTTCTGGTTAAATATGTTATATTGTGTGTGCTGTGTGAAAAATGTCCAGCATTAACGTGATGAACGTTAATGCTGGACTACTAAGCAGAGCTTGTGTTATGGGAACTACATGACTGATATACTACTTATATACTTTTTTTTTGTAAATACATACATATTATACATAGAAAACTCCCAGATCCCGACACAAATATTTGAAGATGCAAACATTTGTCCCGCGGCGGGAATCGAACCCGCTACCTTCTGCGTCTCAGGCGGGCCTTCGCCCACTGCGCCACAGAGGTCGTATGTAATACGTTCATATGTAATTTTGTGTATCCTTCCAGTTTACACGTGTCATGGTCACTGGACCGGCGGCAACCGCGGCTATGTCATCGCGAGCGCTGTCGCCCGCGCTTCAAGCCATCCCAGAGCTATCTGCTTCGTGTACACACTGAGCACCAGAAATGGTGAGTATTCTCTACGTGTACAAAAATAATGAACGAACAAACTCCATGATCCTGAGGGCCTATGCTGAGTTACAAATACGTTGAATGGAATTCTGTCGGACGTTTGACGAGTGTCGACGCTAACAGTGTCTAAAGTCTGGGCACGAAGAACTAGGAAGAAAGATAAAAAAAATAAAAAAAAAACAGTTATTAAATCAGAGGTACAATGAAAAAGCGATCTCTTCCAGGCAACCTTTGGGTGGACAGGATCGATGTGAACAAATGAGGGCGGAAATCCGATAACTGAAAATCTGTCAGTTTTTATCGTTTTTCACAGAGAAATGAGCTATTCGAGAATGAATGTGTGATCGTACCGGGGTCACTTTACTCCTTTATTCTTTACTAGTTACTGCCCACGGCTTCGCACGCTTGGTACTTAGATAAATAAGCCGAAGAAAAGTGTATCTTACCGGTAAGGCAGCGTTCGTAAAAAATGCATTCTCTCGACCGTTTTTTCGTAGACTTACGTTGCAAAATTAGTCTCCACGAAAAGCTTTTATTGTCACGGGCTAATAAACAGCCAATATCCACCCAGAAGGTTTATTCTAAATATTGGTGAAAGGATTTTTGAAATAGGATGCTTAGATTCGGAGATTACTTTCTCCATCCAAACTAATAAACTTTGCCTCTTTATAATATTAGTGTAGATTGTACCCACAAATTTACGAATAAAATACAGAATGATACGCCACATACAAAGGCGAGCTAAACCCTAAAAAGAGTTTTCTCCAGCACTTTTGAGTGCCTTGAGCTAGAGAGAAGTCTCATTACTAATCTTCTTTACTAATGATAAAAGCTGAAGAGTTTGTTTGTTTGAACGCGCTAATCTTTGGAACTACTAATCAC
Organism: Perizoma affinitatum; assembly: GCA_961405105.1. NCBI lineage: Eukaryota > Metazoa > Arthropoda > Insecta > Lepidoptera > Geometridae > Perizoma > Perizoma affinitatum. The sequence goes on from OY560207.1 coordinate 3,000,221, forward strand.
ATTTAATTTTTTTTTTTTTATTATTGGGCTATCAAATAAAGCCCAATTCTTGAGGAAAGTTTCTTATAGGCTATTTAAAAACACGCTACGGAAAGAACGCTAAGCGAAAACGTAGTAAACGCGGGCGGATGATGGTGGGTGTGATTTTATATTAAATAAATATATATTTATGCTAGAAACAGTGGGTGGACAAGGGAACTCCTCAACAAACTAGCCGACGTCATATTTATCAACTCGCTGTCCGATTCTGAAAATGAATCGTCATAACGAAAAAAAAACATAAAATGATGTTTTAAAAAAAAAAACATTTTATGGTTTTAATCACCTGCTTTTAATCCGCGATCATTAGGAGGCTAGCAAAAGAATTAATAGTGCGGTCGGGCGATGCATCGCGGTAGATCGTTCGGGGTCCGAGGGCGGCCGTGGCACATCTAGTTCATGATATAACATAATATGATATGAATAGAATATGATATTTCTTTTTTTTTTTACTTTCACGTTTATCTTTGCAACAATTACCTACTAATTTGTGTTTCTTGTTTAATGTACGTAAGTTCTAATAATTACAGTTTAACGTAGCAAGATCTCTTCTATTTTATAATTATTACTGCAAGCTGTGGATAATGGTGTTGGTAATATTTTAATTTTAGTTTATTATGTTACTGTCACTTATTACTTACTAATATATTATTTGTTATCCCTAAGAAATAAAATAAAAATAAAATGATAACTCCTTATTTCAGATACGAGAGGTGTCACCCAGCAGCTATACCTGAGCGCGGTGTCGCGTTCCTGCGACCGGAATGTGACGCCAGGCGTAGCGGGAGACAGCGCGTACAACCTGACCATCAACGGTAAACAATACAACTATACATCTATCTTATCTTAGCTTATCTTATCTTATCTTATCTTATCTTATCTTATCTTATCTTATCTTATCTTATCTTATCTTATCTTATACATAAATAAAAATGAAACGCTGTTCGTTGGTAAGCGCATCACTTGATAAAAGGCTTTTTCAATTTTTGAAATGTTTGTATAAGTCCGAATTAGGTTTTTACGGAAAGAAAAATTGGAAAACTTGTCCGGAATATCCAATAAAACGTTGTCTCTTTCTGCCATAGCAGATAAAAAACTACTTATAACATAGTACAGTTATATATGTGCACATAACACGTGCTAAATACGGTGAGGGAAAACATCGTGAGGCACCAACATGTCCTAGAACCATAAATTCGAAGGCATGTGCCATTGGTTTGGTTCCAATAAGCGGTAATTAAACCTCTCACGTACTTGTGCTAACTATGTACTTTAAAAACGCAGGCATGTGCCAAATACATCACAGACTTATGAGGATTTTTCCCAGTTACTCGAGTCGATTTTAAAAGATATCATGTCTCTTTTTAACAATGTCTTTAAATCTTAAATGGTGTTTAAATATTGAACTTTATAATATTGACGCCATGTTTTTAATCCCCAGGCACGTGCGAACAAAGCAGCAAATACAACAGCTTAGCGCAAAGGATCGTCCCCGCGGCGGCCATGTTGATGACGTCACTGCTACTCTGCCTCAGATGATAAGCGAATAGCCAATCACAGCTTGCCGTTGGTTTGATTTCATCAACATTTAGGGGAAGCCCGATTCTACTGACTTAGCTTATGCTTAGTTTACACGAAGCGAGACTGCCAGCTGATTAGTTGCGCGCGCAACATACCATTACGCTGTCTTCAGATTATTTGCTTTCTTATAAACTTACGATAGTTACTTACATCCGGTTTCTGGAAGTTTGTCAACTCTATAATGACATAATCTATGGTCAAATTTAATGTCAAGTGATGTTTATAATTTAGTCAACCAAGATTTGACAACAGATTAGTTTGGTCTACCTTTCAGAAATTGACCGCTAAGGAGTAAATCGCTTAGTCTGACTGAAATCAAGTTGAGACAAGACAGTAATAAGTTGCACAAGTAACTAACCAGCTCGCTGTCTGTCTAGCTTCATGTAAATTTGGCATAAGGGCAGTTTTATATGAAAAGCGGTCCGTAAATGCCTGACTCTTTTCCTAAGCTAAGGGCCGAATTAAGGGTGTAAAGATTTTTAATAACAGAAAATAGCAAAAAAACAAAGGTGCCATAAGTGGTGATAATACAAAAACTTTTTTGTGTCTAATAAAAGATTTTAGTTCTACACACTGTTGATGACTGGGATCAGTTTTAAAACACTATAATTTGTAGATAGGTACTTATTGTGGAATGTTAGTTTCCTATTATCCTTCTCTTGTGAAACTTTTTGTTAACCTAGAGTGCCCTAAAGTGACCATTGAAATGTGGTGCAAGGAATTAAGGCGCGCCCCTTAGGAAAGTTGAATACAAACCCATATGATCCTTGTGATTTTAATTTGAAATAATGAAAAAAAAAACAAATTCATTTTTTAAATCCTAGTCATGGTGAAAATGGGCTGGCCTTAATTTTATAAAAGATTATAGCGATTTTGAGGAAGGCACTGTTCATATTAGTAAGTTGAGAGGCTTCAAACCTAAATAGATTGTTGTCCAACACGGCAAGTTTTAGCTTCAAACTAGTTGCTTTTTGTGATAAAAGGGATATTTGCCAGCAAAATACCAGTGAATTAATGTCATGTTGTGCATTGAGCAGCTTTTTAGATCATAATTTTGTATTTATTGACATGGCAACACTAATGTGGATGTTGCTAAGACAAATTATTTTGTGACCGAATAGGCTTTCAAACTCTATCCCTGTTAATTTAAAATCAATTTTTGTCTCAAATAACTTTTCGTTCGAAGATATTTTTGTACCATGGCAACTTTTGTCACAAAGTAAATTGTTATCCAGTACCGCAAATGTATTAATTGTTAGGTTAGGCGAAAACTAAACAATGTCGAAAAGAAACGAAGAAAAGTGATCATTATGTACATAAGAAGATGGTTTAGTATCGGTAATCGAAAACTAGCGATCATTTGATAAATGTTAATTATAATTAATTATTTTTTAAAACTTGATAGTCAGATGTTGAAATGTCGCAATTTTAACAAAACAATTTCATGCCATTTTGTTTGAAAGTTGTGGCAGAATCAAACATTTGTACAATATTTTATAAATAAAAAAACATTATTTATAGAAAAAAACGCTTTTGAAGTATACATTTGTACTGTATGCTAAATATACAGATTAAAATTAAGACTAAATTAATTTAGATAGACATAAATGTAGACAAAATGCTCAGCATAGTTTTTTCATTGCATTTATTTAATGATGACGTCCAACCTTTTTTTTAAATAGATTTTTACCATTCGATCATGATTTTTTACAACAATTTTGTAAACGATAAATCAGATTTAGAAGATTACCGTTTACATCGGTCAATATAAATCTATGAAAGAAAGGTGATGTACTGTTTTCATGTTCTTTACTATGTTGTCAAACTTGCCAGAATGTTAATGCTTTCTGCACTATTTTATGATTTTCTGGCAATGTTTTTTATTAATCGATATATTTCTTATAAATAGTTAAAAATCATAAAGTCTTGACCAACAGTAGTTTAAAAGTATATTTGCTCATACGAAAATAGTTGGAAAATTTTATTTGTGATATAAAATTACTTACTTTTAAGAAAAATACAAATAAATGTAAATATTCACTAGAATCAAGTTCCTGACTTATTTGTTTTTTGTTTGTGATACCATTTTCGTTTAGGTTTCTAAGAATTGAATTGATCAGATTGCTTGCCTACACTTAATTGTTTAAATATAAAATGTAGCCCGAAAGACTATTTGTACATAAAATAAGCTGGATATGAAAACATATTTTATAAGTGTCGTTTTAACAGAAAGTATTAATTTTGAAATAACCGATGATAATAAATAGTGTTAGATTATTTTAATGCTTTGAAGCCGTTCCAAATTTTATTTTATAGTTTGTCAGCACTGAAATTGCAATTCAACTCTGTGAAAGTGCAATGGTTCCGAATTATAGAAGCATTTAAAAATAAAGATAGTGCTAACTGTCCTAATTTGCTAAAATAGTCGGCCAAGCCAATAAGCTATTTTTCGTTATTGACGAGTGACATTCATTTTATAGTTCTTCAAAGGCGATGTGATGCGCTTAACCGAATGGTTCTATATCCATAAAGTAATCCATCTGTACCCGGATCTATATTTAAAACACCAAAATATATCATGATTAAAAAAATGAGGTTTATTGTTTCCCTGGCACACATTATAAGCTACAGTGCCATCTAGTTATCTCGAGGGAACTAACCACGCCTGTCAACAATAAAAAATACCTCTCTAGGGATCATACAAATACCTAAAATCACAATGAACCAAAAAGTTCGAAGTGATGTGCCATATCGGTTAGAGGTCCAGTCAATTGTGCCACGTCTTACCATAACGTAGTCATTAATTCAACCGGTTCTGTGGGACTTTGAAGACCTATAAAACGTTTGTCCTTATAATCTCAAAAAACATCTAGTGCATGGACACCATTCATTTAAAAAAGGACATCAAAATTCATTGTTGTATCCAACAATAAAACTTTATCTAGACAAGATGTGAATTTTGTAATTTTAATCATTTACAACCTTTACGATGGCAAAAATGACCTCGTGAAGTTTTTGAAAGACTACATACATAACATTTCTCAGTTAAATGTAAATTAAAGTGTTAAAAATGTGCACGAAAGTTAAAAAGTAATTTCACCACTAGAGTTAAGGCAGCTTTTTGGGTTATATTTTTATTTATTAATACCTAATGGTAAGAAGATTTTTCACTTTGTGAATATTGCGCACTATTTTATGTAAAAATAAATTGTATTACTCTATGGGAATATTATCGGCTTGTAAATATATTTGGTTATTTTTTTCGGTATTTATGATATAAACTTCATTTTCGCAAATTGTTGTAATATTCTCTGGTTTTTTTATTTTATTTTGGTCTCATTTTTTTTTTTTTTTGATCACGCTACGAGATACGATTGTAAACTAATAATGTGTAAGCCTATTATTATATTTTGACTACTGAAATATATTTGAAAAATCACATTTTTGTTTTAATTTTCCGTTGAACTTTATTTCGTTCGATCACTTCGATGGCTAGAGCCCCCAATTTTCGATTCGAACCCATTACAGTTTATTTCACGACGCATTAAAGGAAACGATTCGTATCGTGCCGCAAATCTATATTCCTTAGTATTCGATGTAACCTAATGAAATTTGCACAACATATTAACAGACTACAAACTATATGCATAGATTGATTTTGGTATACTAACAAAAAAAAAACATGAAAAATTAACTTGTAGGAAGTAAAGTTTTGTAGTAGCACTATTGTAAAGTTTTTTGTATATATTATCTGTGAACGGAATAGGAACGTCAAGAACGACGCTCTCCTCGTTCTAGATTCCTTTGTCCTTGTATCCAAGACCGTGATGTGTGAATAAACGCTTTTTATACATACTATATAAACTACTTTGTATTTCAAACAAAACGATAAACTTATTGCATTAAATACTTTTATTATTTAGTATAATCATAAATGTTGTTAAACTTTAACATAATAGATTTATAATTTAACCTTAAATAAATAAATAATGCTGGACATTTTTGCAACCTTCTGCGTCTCACGCCCACTTCGCCGCAGAGGTCGTCAATTAAGTTTATTAAGTTTATAATGAAGCTAGCCTGTGTAGTTGTTTCGGTATAAGGGTTTTTTAGCTTCCTCCAACAGCTCTTTTGAAACGGTTTCTGTAGGTTGCTTTAAGTATGTATGGATCCTATCCTATCAAAACTTTCGCGATCAGTATGTAAGATCAATCGAGCAGTCATAAGTATCCTACTTACTTTATAAGAAAGAAAGAAAATATCGGAAATAAATATATGTTTCACGGCTAAACCGCTTGAGCTGTTTGTGAAGCCTGAAGACGGTCAAACGCTACTTTTATCAAAATACCACGCGGGCGAAGCCACGGACAGAAGCTAGTTTTAAATATAATTTGGCAAAGCAGGTATTTATAAAATAAAACCAAAGAAAACAATTTATTTTGGTTCATTACCGTCCTAAAAACACGTAAAACATTATTTAGTTTTGTTTTTCACATGTTGATGTTTTTGATTTGGTATAAGTACCTACCTAATCAAAAGCGACGAATATTATAATAAAATAGAGAAATATGACCAAGTTTTATTCTTATTCAATTCATACAAAATAGTAGACTTAATCTCATACGCATCGTGAAGTCTCGGTAACAAAGAAAAGTCAATGTGAAGTTCTAAAAGTGAAAAATTACTAAGAATCCTAGAATTGTATGTACATACCTATGTAAAACTACCATGCCTAAAACAAATAAATAAAGTAGGTAGGTAACTATAATAAGTTATGTAGGTACCTATTCTAAGAAAATGATGAAATTAAGTCCAAGTATTATCTAATTTCTCAGTTAAAACAATTGCCTCAGCTATTCATCGAGCAAAAAATCCACTACTCTTTCACCGATCGCAATCGCCGCCGCCTCAGTGCTTCCTCGCGGAATTTTCGGCAACACACTCAGGTCTGCGACCCTCAAACGAGAGATACCACGCACGCGCAGCCGATTGTCAACCACAGATCCCAGCGCAGCCGCGCCTACCGCGTGAAACCCTGGAGTAGTCATATGCCGTACGTAACAACGCCAGTACAATTCACTATCCTCTTTGTACCCCGGACAGTCCAGTTTCAACTGTAAAATCTTTGCGTTTTGTCTCCGAAGCGCTGGCGTCTTCAACAAATCTTCTACCAACTTGAACGAAAGCAGCGCATCATCAACATCACGTGTATCTGATAAAAAGTTTGGGTAAATAGCAGGTTGTTCGAGCGGGTTTGAACTCACGAGACGGATCGTCCCGCGAGAATACGGCGCGAGGTTGATAGGAGACACGATTATAATCGCATATTGTTTATTAGCAGCCACGAGTTGATCGATAACTTGTGAGGAATAACCACTCTGCCGCTCGAACAACGTCCGAACGAGCGTCAGCATGTACCTATCTATGTAGAGATGAACTATTTGCAAGTTAGGAAGCTCGCAGTCAATCCCAAGCCCCAGTTTTTGCGTTGAAAAGTTGTAACAATGCGTGTTTACGAACGTGCCGATATCAACAAGACCTATGGACGTGAGCGGCCCTTCCCGCCTCATGACATACTGAGTCACGTCTGCGGCCTTCTTAGCGAATGTGGCCAGGTCTCCAGCAAGCCCGGAACTCCGGTCTACTAGAAAGAACAAGGGAGCTAGGACGTGTTCAATGATATTCTCCCCGACGGGTAGATCAGCGCGCAATGGGATGCCAATCTCTCTAAGATGCGCAGCCAGGCCGATCCCTGAGAGCATTAGTATTTGAGGCGTTCCGACAGTCCCAGCGCTTAGAATCACTTCTTTTCTAGCGTATACGTGTAAAGTTTTAGTAGACGGTTGCTGCACGAGCGTAACTCCTTTAGCGATGTTGTCGTCGATGATAACTCCAGTGCAGAGCGCGAGTTTCGCGACTTTCAGGTTACGTTTCACGTCCTCTCGTGCTAAGTACGCGCGTGCTGTGCTCATTCGCTCTCCAGTGTAAACATATCCGGGTATAATCCCTACTCCGATCTGAGACTTTCCATTCACGTCTTTGTTGAAAGGGAAGTTGAGGTGCCTATATCCTTCAATTATTCTCTCATGCCAGGGGCTTTTACTATCATCTAGAAACGTCAGTTTTACGATCCCAGATGCGTTGTGGTACTCTTTGGATGAAGATGGAAGTCGGTTAAGGTCTTCCAAGCCTTCGGGACGGAGAAAATACGGCTTCAGGTCTTCCCAACTCCACCCAGGCAGGTTGTAATCATAGTCCCGTCTGTTTCCTCTTGTGTATAGCATGTGGTTTATGCTGGTAGACCCTCCAAGGCATTTGCCGCGGGCGAATCGGCATTGGAAGGAAAAACAAGACTGGTTGTTGGAAATGGTTTTGTACCTCCAGTCGTATGGGGAGCCTATTAAGCTTACAACACCGGCGGGAACCTGGAACGAATGAGATGACGTTTTATGAATGTCTAAAAAATTGGTCTCGAGGGAAGTGTTTTGCTTTTATTAGTTTAGGATACATATCTAAGCACCAAACCACCACCTTTAAACCTTGGTTCTGAGATATGTGGCCTTGGGCTCCCTACAACTAAAATATTACTAAAGTGAACGACTTATTTTGATAGACTGAAAATGTATCTATTTTTGACCTAAACCTTCTTAATTTCAAAAACTTCTAAGCTTGGCAAAATAAGCGCCAGTGTCTTGTACATAGCCATTTTGCAAGTTTAATTAGGGGGCACGATACCAAAAGTTTTGTAGCTAGAACCCAAAAAATTTGCTTTTCTCAAATAAACCTATTTTATAATACAACCGTAACTTAATTCTGAAAAAGGGATTTTGAAGAATTTAGGTAAATGTTAAATTTTCTTTTCGGCTAAAATCGATTATGAATCTCGGTCCCGTTTACTATCGCGATCGTCATGTTTTAAGGATTATTCTTTACACCCTGTAGTTACTCATATTAATTAAATTCAAGCTTCTGTTAAAAAATACAAGACATAGGTTAGTAGCTGGCGCCAATTGGAGCGATACGGTGGCTGTAGCGTTAGTGACCAAATACTGTAATATCATTTGTATGAAGGGGTCCACAACTCCAGATTAATGCAAACTTTGACAAAAAAATTGCCCGCAAGTGGATCGAATCGGCTTTACCATCAACCCACCGCGCAAATTGTTGCGAAGGCCAAGTTTGTACTATACGGGTAGGTATACCTTGGCGGACAGGGGAGGGTCTCCCCCTGCTTCTGCGAGCAATACTTCAGCACCTGAGAGCGCAAGGCGCGCAGCGGCGGCACTGCCCGCTGCGCCTGCGCCTACAACTATGTAGTCGAACGTTGCGCCATCTAGTTATGGAAATTGAAGCTTGATGATTAAGCGCTCTTTACATTACATAAGGTAACGTAGTGAAATAAACCGTCTAGCTTCGTGTAAACCAGGCATTTAGTAGACTAACTTGTTTACACGTTTAGAAACAGTCAAGTAAGTAGACAAGTAGATCTGACTGATGTCAAGTTGAGAAAGACAGCTGATACTATGCGTGCGCTTACCAGCTGAGTGATAGGACATTAAGATTGAAATGACAGAAGAAATACAGTAACATAGTGACAGAAAATGCCTATAATTACCTACTGCAAATGTTACAAGTAAATCAAACTACTACATCCGCTTTATTAACAAAAGATTAAAAAAAGCTTACACATGTATGTACCTACTTAAATAACATGTACCTATACGGTCAGTTTATATAGAACTTTGTATGTTTGTAAAACACTCGGTCAAACTGACGCGGTGGCGCTAGCTATCAATGGGAAAGGACTGTCAAAGTTCGCGTCATTATTATGCATGATAGAGATGGTGTTTGCGATCATCATAACCGCAACCGCCCCCGCGTGAGTTTAACCGGGCCTTTACAGACATACCATATTTCTGACAGTTTACAAAGTGGAATGTACTGTACTTCTAAGCTTTCTGTACAGCACTATATGTGTGAATTTAAAGAACTAAAATGGCGTTTATCAAAGATTAATAAGAAATGTTTTATTCATTAACGCAAGGAAAGATCCGGCTAACCTTTTAGTGCAATGCTTTCAGGGAAAGTGTAGTCATCAGATTCGTCCCGCCACTGGCGTCCTTCAGCTTTATTCGAAGCCAGCAGGAGTAGCATGATGGAAAGGTATAGTCTAAAACATATCGAATTAATATTATTATCACCAGGTATGGCTTGAAGTCTGACCAGCAGTAAATTTTAACACTCAGTGTTGTCAAAAAAAAATTGTTTGACATATCAAAAGTGTTGTAATGTACCATAATGAATACCAACCCTGTGACACGAATCGTTTGGCTTCTAAAGTCGATTAAGTAGGAACTTTACGCATATAAGTAATCAAGCATCTGACAGCTGAGAAGCTGCGCACGCAACATAGCAGCTGTCTGTCGTTGTGTAAATTAGTCCTAAACAATGGAAGCTTTTTTTAAACTTCAAATAAATAAACTAAGATCAAACAACAATTGATCGTCGCACATCCTCTGAAAAACTGTCACAACATAAAAAAAGCAGTTTCGAGAAAACGCATTTTAATATTTTTTTTTACGTTGAGTCAACTAGTATCTTGTAATAATAATGAATAATAAGCTTATATTGTTATTACTGTATGTGAAATTTATTTATCTTTTCCTGACTTATAAAATATTTTTGATGATAGCAATAACAACTACATAAAAAAATAAAAACTGAAAAAAGTCCGATGTTATGACCGTTTTTCACATTTAATCTGAACTTAATTTCCACGTAGTAAAACAAAACTTAGGGAATAATCAACTCTTTTATTATTATTTTTTTACAAAACTCTTCAATGTTATCTAACTATTTGTATAGGAACTATCAAAATGAGATCACATATAGAAGTTAACATAATCAGACTTTCAGCAGATATGCTTTCTTAATTATAATGTGTAGAATTAAACATTCTTAATCAGACTTTCAGCAGATAAGCTTTCTTATCAATCAAAACTTTTTGACTTAATGTTAATTTGCGTGTGATAGACTGTCTCTTACAAGTTTCTGTAGAATGTGTCATAAAAGTTTCGAATGTGGTTGCTCTCTACCAAACCCAGAAGATCTCTTTTTTTATTTTCTTTTATTTTAGGTCTGCACTTGTAAGCTTTTTGATAGAAATGTTTTGCAAGGAGTTTTTTTTACGCGTGATTTCAACTTCGCGAAATTTTTCTTCTTTATAAGAAATCTTATAAAAAACTTTTGTAGGTTCTCCTTGTACTACTCTGAAGACCTTAATTTCTGAAGTCTTTAAATTTTTGGCATTGAAACCAATCTTGTCAGCCAAATGTTTCATTGAGTAAAAATCCTTGTAACTCATTTCATTTACTTTGTATGGTTTACCCTTCTTTTTGGCATTTCGTATTATCAGTGCATATTGGCTGGGGACATAGATTGGCCCGGATTTGAGGTTCTTTTTGATAGCCTTTTCGATTGTTGAATGAACAGCATCCCCTTCGTTCTGTGTATGGCCAGTAATAAGGTATTTGTGAGTAATTGATTTGATTTTTGTGTATTTCATCAAAGAACGTTTCCAATATATTCATCTCTCCCATGCTCGATCCTTGCGTTCTTCTGAAACTCTTCAACTTCTTACACCTGTACACACCTCTTCCTACTATGATAACTCCTTTACAGTGCAGGCTGTCCGTTTATGGAATGAACTACCTGTGACCATCAGACGTGCTAAATCACTACCTATTTTTAAATCTTTGGTCAAGGAACACTACTTGTCCTCGAGTCATTAACTGTTGCCTGCTTCTAGTCTATCTATGTTTTAGATCATACAATAGTTGTTGTAGCTATGTAGTTATACTGTGTAATAAATTGTATATTGCATATATTATAGTATATTCATAGTATGTAAGTACACCAATTAAACCCCTTGTTAACTTTAGTACAGTCCGTTCCATCCAAAGGTTGTCTGGTAGAGATCGCTATTTAGCGATAAGACCGCCCATTGTACATTATCAAAGTTTATTGTTTTAGTTATTAAGCTGATGTGTTTTTTGGTGTGCAATAAAGTATTTTCTATTCTATTCTATTCTATTCTACATAGAAAATACAAATCTATTCTTCTGCTGTCCGCAGCAGTTGTCAGAAAAAAACAGGAACTCTATACCTGAGCCATCGTAATTTGCCATTTTTTTGTCGATAAAATCAAGTACGCAGGAGCCAATCTCATCAGCTCCTCGATTAGCCTCACCTTCATGCCACAGGTAGCATTCAGTGTGGTCAGATACAAGTTCACTTATAGTGAAATTGATGTTGTTCAGTTTAGACTTGTAGTAAAACACTGAAACATCTCCCTTTGGACTTTGTAGAACAGCCTGTAGGTCGTAAACGGCAACTATGTAGTCAGTGGATACTTTAGACATTATCTTTTTCTAGTCTGGATAATAAAGATCAAGATTATTAGTGCAGAAAAGTGACCTAACATAGCTTACAACCATTTACGTTCTAATAAAAACAAAAAAAAAAAACTCGAGTTGAAGTGTAATATAGTGTCCTAATCTGTGATATTACTGTTTTGTAGATTATGAAATGAAATAATTGAATGTGAAGATCATAGAAAATAGTAATATAATGTCTTACAACAGTTTTTCACTCACTCAATCACAGGTATTGCAAAATGTCTTACCTAAAGTAGGGTCATAACACAATTTACGACGTTTTTTAGCAGCACCAACACTCGTCCACATTACACAAGCACTGATGTGACACTCTTGTGGATCGGAGTCACCGTATTTTCGCTCCGTAAAAAAGTGACATTTGCGCCACCTAGTTAGTTTTTATCACACTACAGTTATGGCGATTTTTTTGAGTAGTAGGAAATAAAAATTGGAATCTTATGGCATACTTAACTCAAATGATACATTTTCTGAGTTACGACAGTTTTTTAGAGGATGTGCGAGAGATGTTGTATAATTAACAGAATGAATGTAGCACCCACAAACTTTTCCACTCTATTTAAGTAGGTAGGTATCGGAATCGGGTGGTCAAGTGGTTATGTAAATGTTAACAACTTCTCATCATCATCATCCACAGCCTGACTTCACCCACTGCTGGGTATAGGTCTCCCTCCTCCTGGTGCTAGTCTAAACCACCCACGGCCCGCCACATTGACTATGTTGTCTGCCCATCTCGCTGCCGAACGTCCAACGTTTCTATATCCACTCCTCGGCCACCATTAATTCGTTGTCCTGCTCCACCTGTCATCACCACGTCTTGCAAAATGTCCCACCCAACTCCATTTGAGTTCCATAAGCCTAAAGCCGATGTCTGTCACTTTGATCCGTCTTCGTATGTCGACATTTGGAACTCGGTCTGTAAGTTTGATGATGAGCATGACACGCTTTTGCGCCACCCTCAATCTGTACACAGCCATTTGCGTAAGAGACCATGTCTCGGCACCGTAGGTCATGGTGGGTAGAACACATTGATTATATATATTGACCACAGACATTGTGGAGTATCGATGGATTTTAAGATGTAGTCTAACTTGCCAAATGCAGCCCACCCCAATTGAGTCCTTCTTGAGTACTCCTTCTGTTGGTGCTCTTTTCCAAAACATAGGATATGTCTAAGATAAACATATTGGTCAACTATCTCCAGCATCTCATTCCCACAATGAAAGTGGGATTTGTGATGCCAAAGACATTCGCCATAACCATCATCATGGACATATTCATCCTCATGCCTACATTCAAAGATGCATCAAAAAGGTCTTGTAGCATTATCTAGAGATCCTCAAAATGTTCTGCGAATAGCACAAGATCATCGGCAAATCTTAGATGAGATAAGTTGACACCATTGATGTAAACTCCGAAATCATCCCAATCCAGCATTTTTATAACATCTTCAAGAACTGCCGTAAAAAGCTTAGGAGAAATTGTGTCTCCTTGTCTCACCCCCGCTGGATAGGTACAGGATTCGTAAGAGCATGAACTCGTACTTGCAGTGTGGCTGAAGTGTAGAGCTCTCGGAGCACATCCACTAGCGCGAGTCGATGTAGCTACGATGAAGCGCGTGAAAAACGGCCTAATGTTCAACACTATCAAAGGCCTTTTTGTAATCTATGAAGGCACGACAAGGGGCCGGTTGAATTCATGACACTTCTCATGAATCCTCGCACAAGACTTTGTTAAAAAGTTTCACAAGAACATTCAGGACAGGTTCACTGCCCGCACGGAGCAGTTCCACCGTAATACCATCCTCACCTGGAGACATTTCCGCATTCATTTTGTGTACAGCATTGCAGACTGCGCACGGTGGAATAGATGGTAAGTATTCCGTGTTGTGGTGTTCAATAGGTGGAGAACGACAGTAATTTTCTGATGAATCAGGTTCTGCAGAGGTTGATGTTTTTGTAAAACCCTTCAACGATAGAAAGTTCTGAAGTCGGTATGTTAATAAGTTGTTCGTTTCGTCCCTAAGTTTAATTATTTGTTTAGAACCCATGCTAGGAATATATAATCTATTTTTAGTACAAAGTATCTATTTTTTCGGAATACTTTGGGGCCTCTATATTGTTCAATTGTATTTATTTGTTTATATGTTTGTATTAATAGTTCTGAGGTCTCTTCTTATCAATTTATTTATGGTTTTATTGAACTTTTCCATTTCTTTCGTATCAGCAGCTGATTAATATAGCTCTTCGTTTTTGAATAAGATCAAGTGTTTCTTCTGACAGTTTACTCAATTTTTTATATAGCCGGCGTGCAGGTGGGTAACATGAGCATCGTCGATTATTAACGTAGTTAAGTGATGTTTTTTCGGTAATATCAATTGATGCCTAGATTCAAACGAAAGCAATGATTTATGCAAACGTCCCCCCACACGCAATAAATTATCTTTATCTATGAATGGGCATAATCGTTTTAACTGATTGGTAGTTAATTTACCGTTCGAAATATTTTTTATATCTTCGGCAAAAGCAGACTGTTGAATGATACCTATAATCCTTTTCAAAGTCAAATTATACTCGGGCACAGTAATGTGTCGCGGAAATGTGACTTGGGTCTTTTTACACTTTTGGTAAAATCTAAATATGTAGGATATGACACGAACCAATTTTCCTAATGAAGAAAATTTAGAAAAAACCTTAAGTTCGTCCGAACCTATTGTCGATGGGGTTGCGATAAGAGGAAGGTTACGCTTTTCTTCCTGAGTATTAATTTCTTTAGTGAGCGTAGGCCACATATTGGATTCGTCTTGTAACCAATTGGGCCCGTGAAACCATAAAGAATGATCTATGAACATTGCGGGAAGCATGCCTCGGGAAGCCGCGTCCGCAGGATTATCGTAAGACGGTACGTGTCGCCAACAATTCGCCGGTACACGTGACAGTATATCACTAGTCCGGTTTGACACAAATGTTTTCCATTCATGCGGAGATGAACGTAACCATGCTAACACAATAGTAGAATCCGACCACGCGTATACATGGTCAAATTGAATTCTGTCGCTGTAAGCGAGCATCACTTTGCTAATGAGTTTGGATAACAATAGGGCTGCCATTAACTCAAGTCGCGGAATAGATAACCGTTTTAATGGTGCGACCCGCGTTTTTGCTAACACAAGAGAGACACAAATCTGACCATCACTAGATCTACAACGAACGTAAACACATCCAGCATAAGCCCGTTCAGACGCGTCCGCAAACCCATGTAATTCAATTGAGTCCGCTTTGTTAAAAATATGACGCGGAAAAACGCACTCAGATAAGAGTGGAAGCTCATTTGTAAAGCTCGACCAAGCGTTAACGATATCTATGGGAGGTGACTCATCCCATCCTGTACCAGCAATCCAAAGTAATTGTATCAAATGTTTGGCATATAATATAACTGGCGATAAGAAGCCTACTGGGTCGTAAATTTTTGCGATTTCTGACAAAATAACCCTTTTTGTACAAGTGGTATTGGATATTTGAACTTTAAATGAAAAAACATCCGAATTAGGATTCCATTGGAGCCCGAGTATTTTAATTGTAGGATCCTTCTCTACTACTGAGAAGGATAAAGTCTCGGGCCGCTCACCATGACAATCTGATGCAACGGCGGCGAGAATCGCCGGCGAATTACTATGCCACTTGCGCAGCTCAAACCCCGCGCTCGCGCATATACCTATCAGCTGTTTTTGTAGTGCGAGTGCACTAGCTTCATCGGTCTCTCCTGAAATGACGTCATCAACAAATACATCGGTTAATAAAACTGCTGATGCCAGCGGAAATGTATCGGCTTCATCATGTGCGAGTTGACGTATTACCCGTAAAGCTAAGTAAGGAGATGCACTAATACCAAAAACGACAACACGTAACCTATAGTCCCGAATAGGTAAATCTGGAGAGGCCCGCCAAACAATACGCTGATAGTCCCAGTAGGAATTTTGAACTCCTATATTTCTGTACATATGTTTAACATCAGCTGTAAAAACGATATTATGAACACGAAACTTGAGTAAAATATCCACTATATCCGAATGCAGCTTCGGACCAGTAAGTAAAAGATCATTTAAAGAATGGCCATTCGTAGTTTTACAAGCCGCATCGAATACCACCCTTACTTTAGTAGTTTCACTAGATTCTTTGACCACGCAGTGGTGCGGAATGTAATAATGGGAATTATCGTCCTTGGAAGGAGGACTACATAATTCCATTTGGTTCAACTCTAAGTATTCTTGAAGACACGCGTGATAATCTTTTTTGAGGGAAGGATTACGTTCTAAACGATATTCTAACTTGCGAAACCGAGAGAGGGCGATGTCACGGGATTGACCTAGTATAGGTGTATTTTTAAACTGAAGCGCCACACTATAACGTCCATTTTCGTCTCGTGAATGAGTATTTTCAAAAATAGATTCGGATAAATGCTCATCGGCAGTGAGGGATTTTTCCTCAGGAACTGCCTCCACCTCCCAAAACCGTTGGAGGTTGTTGTCCTCGAAAAAGGAGCTATGACACACCTGGATTGGAGGCGGACTACTAGTATCTAAAACAACTTTCCCTAACAATAGGTATCCAAAAATACTATTCATGGCGATTGGTGCGTCAGGCTGACCCTTAATAATACCTTCGAGAAAAACGTGGGATAGTATATCCGCACCGAGAAGCATTTCAATAGGCTGAGGATTCTGTGCGTTAAAGGTAGGATCAGCTAAATTCAAATTTTTGATATGCGGCCATTCATTGATCGACACGGGAATTCTCGGAAATTGTGAAACTAATTTAGGTAAAACCAAAGCTTCGACTGGAATAGCCGGTTGGTTTTGGTTACGCGGAGTGATGACGAACGAAACAATTCCTTTTGGCTGTATCGGCTTCTCTTCGCCGATTCCGAAAACTGGAATGTTTACATTTCTACACCTCAAACCTAAACGCTGAGAACATGATAATAATACGAAACTCGCTTGACTTCCCGGGTCCACCAGGCATCTAATCGTGTGTTTCACAACCCCAATGCAAACTTCAACGAGTGCCGTAGACAACATGACTATTGATTTCTTAACAAACGGCGCAGTCGCCTCGCAACTCGCGCGCAACGAATGATTTACACTTGTCGATGGCCGTTGAGTATCAACCGAGCCATCAACATTCAATATACATGCAGAGGCTTCCTCCGTGGGAGGGAACGAAACCGCACAAACTTTGTTTGAAGTTGTCATTCGATTTGACTGATTTTCAAAATGGAGTAACGAATGATGTCGTTTATTACACGTTCGACACGCGTAATTTGATTTACAGGACCTGATATCGTGACCAACATTCAAACAATTATAACAAACATTTTTATTTTTCACGAAAGTATACCTATCCTGTGGAGAGAGATTCAAAAACTTTGCACATCTTGTTAGAATGTGCGGAGCCTCACACAAAATGCAATGTTTATCGTTGTGACTCATAGATGCCTCTGTAGCGGCAAACGATCGTCGCGGAGCTAAACTGGAAGGAGTGTTTGAAACACCAGAGCGATACGACACACTATTTGCGCGGGAACGAAAACTACCTTCCATCTTTTTTTGTTCGCCGCTTGACATGATTTCGAAAGTTGTAATCTCTTGTTCTAAGAACTTTATGAGTACATCGACGGTAGGTATATCAGAGGGCCTAGTGAGTGATAACTCGAAACGTTTGCGAACGGTATTTGGAATTTTTCGCAACAAAACACTTAACAAAATGAAACTCCACTCCCGTACTGGAAAATGCATCATCTCGAGTGCTTTAATGTTTTCCATGTAAACGTTTACCAATTTACGTAAATTCGCATTTGATTCGATAGCACAAGATTCAATATCCATAATGCGATCTAAATGTTTTGACGCGATTATTCTACGATTCTCGTACCTATTTTTAAGAATGTCTAATGCAACCGTATAGTTCTCCTCAGTAATAGGAATCGATTTAATCAAATTGTGAGGTTCATTTTTCAAAGTAAGCAACAAGTAACGGAATTTTTCCGCTGACGTGTAAGCATCATTGTTGTGGATTAACGCACGATATAGATCAAAATATGAAGTCCAATCGGTAGGTTCACCACTGAACGATGGTAAAGGCAGAGTAGGCAATTTATTCAAACAATGAGAATTACTATGGTGTGAGAATGGCATCGATTGGGTGGTGGCACGGCTCATGCGTCTACCGTCCTGATCGGCTTGTTTCAAATTATTCACATGCATCAAAATAGCATAATAACAATCACTAAAATCATTACGAATTTTCAACTGTTCATCTTTGTTAAACAGCTTTGATTTCATCAACGCTTTTTCAATTTTAGATTGAAGTTTACTAAACTTTCTTTGTTGAACCGCAAGATCGGTTGATCGTGATTTAAATTGTAAAACATCAGTAGTAGCAAATAACAACGTTCTTTTAAGATCCTCTAAAATAATATCTCGCTCGAAAATATCTTGTTCGATGGCCGCATCGTCAGCCATTTTGCGTGACAAAGATGACTCACGATGACCAACGGAAAATTGAACAATGTACACGTAGTGTAGCAAATAAAGACGACACAATCTACAGAAATCAAGGTAATCCGGTTCGAACGGATCAAAACTATGTACGGGAATCTAGGTAATGGCTGGTTTGGGGCACGACTAACCTTATCACGTCCAGTAGTGGGTATCGTTTTGGAGTAGCTCCCCAGTTGCCCCTTGAGAGTCCACGTACTTCCATAGGATGCTGGCTGGGTAGAGGTGTCGTCTTCTTCCAGGGCATAAAACACAACGAGCGGTCCCGAGAGGAGATGACGCGGCCGGCCGGCGCGGAAAGCAAACAACTTCGGAGGCGCGCGCGTGTGTGCTAGGCTTGGCGAATGATCAATCAATGCCGGTGTAACTCCGGCGCAAAACGCGAAAGTGTCGATACCCACTATAGCCAATAAGAAGCGAGTAATAAAAGATTTCTTGATCTACCCTATAAATTGTGTCTGCTTCACCATTAAATAGAAGGCTACCTACTTCAGCAAGAAAAGAAACATGATATGAAATTTGATCAAGATAGGTAGGATCGAGATATCTACTTCCGTCCGATACGGAACAATTATATCTTTTTAAAAGGTTGAGTAATTCTATATATAAATTCTAGATTTCTGAAGGCCCGTTTAATGATACTATATATGTGTGCATTGAAGGTGACTTTCATCCATGATGATACTTAAGTCACGAATAGTCTTGGCTCGTTTAAGATCATTACCATCAAAGTTATAATTATATAATATAGGAGAAGTTTTGCTAGTGTATGCCATCAAATAGAATTTGTCTGCATTAAGAAAAATCTGATTGTTTCTACAATACCCCCGTAGTGATTCCAAATCCAGTTCCTACGATAGCTAATAATTTATCTAGTCCCTCTCAAAATAATAATATGTCTGTCTTTGGTCAAACTCCAATAAATATAACCGCTTGATGTTATATGATGGTGGCAAAGTGGGCGAAGGCCCGCCTGAGACGCAGAAGGTTGCGGGTTCGATTCCCGCCTCGGGACAAATGTTTACATATGCAAATACTTGTCTCGGGATCTGGGTGTTTTCTATGTATACTATGTATGTATTTACAAAAAAAAGTATATAAGTAGGTAGTATATCGGTCATTTAGTTCCCATATCACAAGCTCTGCTTACTTTGGGGCTAGATGATGCTGTGTGAAAAATGTCCAGATTACAGCAAAGCATTTGATAGAATTGACCATATTGACCAGGTAAGCTCATTAATTTGGGAATACGTGGTGATTTGCTAAGATGGTTCTCATCCTACATCGATAATAGATCACAGGCTGTGGTTTTAACAACTACATATCTAGTTGGGTTCCTGTTCTAAGCGGAGTTCCTCAGGAATCCTTGCTTGGTTCTCTTTTATTTATAATTCATGTGAGAGATATTGATTCGTGTTTTAAGTCATCCAATTTACTATGCTAAATATATCATCCAACCTTGATATGATAGCCATTCAGGCTGATCTAAGTAATAATCTTCAAAGCGGGAAGATTATTGTCTTATCAATAAACTTGAGCTTAATGCCCCCAAATGTTCTGTAACTACCTTTACTCGTAAATTTGATGATCATCATACAAATTATACCATACAAGGAAAAGTTCTTTGCAAGAGCAATGTGATACGTGATCTCGGTGACATGACATGACATCAGGACTCAAAGTTACTTTTTGATGTTCATGTTGATAAAATTATTATTAAAGCCTCGAGGTCATTGTATTTTGTAATGTGACTTTCAAAAATTGTTTACTGATGTTAATACAATAAAACTTCTTTATTTTACGTTTGTAAGGAGTCACCTCGAATATGCGTCTTAGGTATGGAACCCAAACTATGCCACATAAATTGATCGGATTGAGATTTGGATACTCCAAAGGCGGTTCTTAAGGTACCTATGCTTTAGAATTCAGATTCCGTATGATTCCAATAATTACCCTAATCTCTGTAAACAATTTCATTTTTTACCGCTTTGCAATCGACGTGAGATCACTGATTATTTGTATCTATCTATATTATAATAAGAATGTATCAAGTCAAATTCTGTACATTAAAGATATTTAAAAAAGTTTTTTAGAAGTTACTCTATAATCGATACTGAATCCAAAAATGTATTTTTTATTTTGTCTGTCTATCTGTATCTGGAACGCGCATCACGCGAAACTACTGAATAAATTCAAATGAAACTTGGCATGATTTAAGTTTATACTACGGAGCAGGACATAGGATACTTTTTATCACGAAATTCAGCACGGTTCCCTTGGGAGAGGGGATGAAAGTCAAAATGTGTACTTAGTTGTAATTCATTAACGCGTAGTCCGATTTCATTAATTCTTTTTTTGTTAGAAAGGAAGAGACTTTAAAGATTGTCATTAATGCGTAGTCCAAACAAAAAACAAACACGCTCACGACTGTATTCCCAATGGTGGACATCCTCAGATACATACGCAGTGAGTAGATCTTTGAGGATACCATGTAGGAGGTGTTAATTCTTTACGAATTAACGATTGAACATTATATTTGGTACATGCCAATGCCAATGCCATGCCAGGTCATCGGTTTTTTAGTTCAGAAAATACAGACAATATAACCCTTATAAGGTCCAAATAACTTGAAACCCGAAATGTACAGGAACCTTTGAACGTACGGTTCATCTTAAGCTGGCGTAAGCACATTATCGTATAGGCTTAATGGATAAGGCATATTGCCAAAGTGAAACCACTCCAAAGGAATCAGATATTGCAAAACGATCACTAAACACTGTATGGTTTCCAAAATAACTTGAAACCTAGAATATATAGGAACCTTTGAGTGCATGTCTCATCTTAAGCTGGCGTAAGATTTGTAGTGCACTTTGTAGTGTACGCGGAGTAGGTAGTCCTATTGGCAAAGTTAGTACTCCACTCCACGCCACTCCGAACGTAAAACCTGAACGTTTTTTTTACGTAAAATTTGCAAAATTTCATTTCCATCATTTTTGTAGTTCATAAAAAGAGGAGGTGCTCAATTCGACTGTATGTTTTTTTTTTATCGTGTGTGTTTGATACGCGATATTTTCGATAATTGTAAACAGATTTTAATGATTCTTTATATGAATCCTGGGTTACTGTCTTCTGAGAAATACAACCTGGGAATTTTCAAATCCAAAGTAAAAAGCTCCTTTGTTGATAAGAGTGCTTCACCGGAGTCTACAGCGT
Organism: Perizoma affinitatum; assembly: GCA_961405105.1. Taxonomy (NCBI): domain Eukaryota; kingdom Metazoa; phylum Arthropoda; class Insecta; order Lepidoptera; family Geometridae; genus Perizoma; species Perizoma affinitatum. The sequence continues at coordinate 3,022,064 of OY560207.1, forward strand.
GCTTAATATGAGACAAACTGTGGCCAAATGCGAACAATTAGTCGGCAGGGATGGCAATCGCGAACGAAGTCGCGGGTACAGCTAATATGTTAATAATTATTCATAATGATATTGATTGTCCAGACCTTCTTGACAAAGTGCATTTTAATGTTCCTCAGAGAACCCTCAGGTTCAACCCTCCTCTAAGTGTACCTGGAGCCTCAACGAGCTATAGGAAATAATCGTATATGTTGCGAGCGAGTAGGACTGTTAATGATTTCAGTAAGTTATTGTTCCATACGAGTATCACCAAGGCAAGGCAGTGCATATCACTCAACTTTTTTCGTGCGTAGGTTTTCATTGTTTTTAGTATTAAGTATATCTTCAGTGGTTATTGATTGAGCTGTCTGTGTCGTGAGTAGGTACGTGTAGGAAAAAGCTTAGTGTTATTTAAAGATCTTAGTCTGGTGCTATCAGTGAAGACATATTATTGGCTACTTGTATCTATTTAAGTATTGTTATGGACATTGTGTTATAGCTGTTGGTTTTCCGAATTTAAATAAATAAAAACGGACTGAAAATAATGATTGAATCTTTTGCAAATTATTGCACCATAGACAGTGTATCTCCATTGACAGACATTCTATGAGGTATAACTGTTTTTTTTTTTAGATTTTACCAGATTTTTTGGATGTTCTTTATTTTTTTCTTCATAGATAGATAAATACCTGTTATAACATTCACTTTCCGATTTACGATGTCTAGCCCTAAGTGAAGACACACTGTAATCATGTTTGAGGCCATAAATTTTCCATTTTCAATGGTACGAGTATTTTCTCTTCTCGTTGCTAAGTTTCATAAGAGGCCTAGTGTACCAAGATGTAAAATCTGTACAAAGCTATTAATTGATCAATCAAGTCATCAATAACTTGGTAAAACAATGCAATTTATATTGAGTGAGAAAGCAGTATCCCAGTCATAAGATCGGAGACATTCTTTAATAGAATCAAAGTTAGCTTTAAAAAATTTCCTTGTTTGTATATTATTATTAACTAGGGGGGCTGGGAGGTTAACGGAAAAATCAATATCTAAGGCTTTGTTATGAGGATCTTCAGGAACAAGTTTAACATCAGGTGCATCTTCACTACAAGGCTCATTAGAAAAAAACAAACCCAGATTCTGTTATTCCTAGCGTTAAATTCGTTATTGAACTGATTTAAAAGGGCAAGACGCATAAAATCGGACGTCAGACAGGATAAATAGTGACAGTTAGTGGTGGTGATCATCATGCTATTAGTATCATCATCGTAGTACCAGTTTGCATTAGTTACATTGAAATCTCCCAAGTTAATAAAGGTATCATTAGAGTGAACTAGATCTGTTACTCTGGAATAGAAAGATTCCATAAAGGACTCATGTTGTACCGTGCGGTATGTAGGTGCAAATTATAAATAGGTATTAATGTTCAGTTTGAGCGACTAAGAATGTGATTCTGGAACAGTTACTTAAAGGGAAACTCACAAGTAACTGATCGGCATGAGGCGGGGCTCTCCAGCTAGCCCGCTCGACCACGCACAGCTCACGGCACACACCCAACATCACGCTACCACCACGCTCGCGGACAGAAGATAATTCATCGCGATCACATCTAAATACCTCGTACTGGTTCTCAAAATACTCAGTGCTATAAAATGAATCATTAAGCTATGATCCAGTAATACATACAATATCATATTTAGTATATAAAATGTTAGATAAGAATACTTATGTGGGATTTGGTACGTAGCCCATTTATATTTTGATTACAATTAATTAGTATGTGGGTACCAAATGAGTACAAAACTACCCATATATAACACAGCAATCATTCAAGTTTTCAGTCATTTAATTTTAAGTCGGCTTCATTCGCAATACTAATAACTTTAGACGCTTCACTTTTACGAATAAATATTTTACAATCATTGAGCCGTCGAAGCCTAGATCAGTTGTTGTTATGCCGCGGCGGGCACGAACAGCTGCCAGCAGTTCACTCTTACGCCCCTTGGAGTTTTATCATTGTCGTTGGTTATTTTTTGATGAGGGAGATAAAGTCGACATCGCCCGGTCTCAGCGGGAACCAAACTTTGACAGATAGGTAGAATACTGGATAAGTTTTCATCCTTAGTAAGAGGCACGCAGGATATTTCGAGGTTGTTTTTTCTTCCGTCTTGATCTTTATGACGCAGTTGCTTCGAAAGTTCAGAAACCAGCACATGCGTAGAATCAATGCGTTTCTCTAAGCGGGTCGCATACAAGTTTACCTTCTTATTTACTTTTTGTAGTTGTTTAAAATCAGAGGTCAATTGAATTTAATGATTTTGATCTTGTGATTTCAATGAAAATTAACTGCGTGACCAGGTAATATCATTAAGAAAAAAGAGTATTTTTGTTCTGTGCTACGGCCTACCAACTAATTACCTGTGAACTAATTTATTTATTTATTTAATACTTCCGCACAGGACTTCATGCTAAAGCATTCTCTACCAGTCATCCTTGGCGGGAAAAAAGATGGTGTTGTGTACAGTACTGTACCTACAATACAATATATAGATGATATACACACATCAACATTGTCTAGGGATATTTCATTTCGAAATGATTTGCATAAAAACTATTTTGAATTTTATATTTCCTATTTAGAAAAAGTTTGTATATGGAATTAATCCTATTTTGTTCAATTTTCAAATATAGAAAAAAAAGAACGCAATAAACAAAATCTAGAACGAGGATACTGATTTGAATTTTACAACTGCATTTTTGCCAAGATTATTTTACTTTTATTTAATTAATAACAAGTGTTACCTGTGCCTATTTAAATTTTATCTGGGTTGGTGGTCTTTATAATGACATGGAACGTCGACATTTAATCAACGAAGAAACGATGAGAGCGGTAGGCATGCTAAAAGCCGGTGCTTTTCAACGCGTGGTTACCGACTCCCTAAACAACTATCAAAACTTAATCGGTTGTGATCACGTTATCGTATTACTGGGAATGTAGCAGAACGCCACACTGGGCAAAAAAGACGAACCAACCCAAAACGATCGTTTTCTAAAAAAATTCGCCAGAAGCGAACATAATCTCACGGCGATGCAACTAGTGCAACGGCTTCAGTCAAACCACCAGCTGTTAGTAAGCGACCGAAGAGTCAGATGAAGGCTACAAAAAGTTGATCATTATTCTCGTAGACCGCTTCGTGTGCCAGCTCTACGACGAGGCAATCGCGGAAGGCGACTTGTTTGGGCTCAAGAACATTTGTTATGGAACCAATGACCAATGGAAAATGGTTTTCTTTACTGATGAGTCCCGGTTTGAATTCCACCCCGATTCACGAAGAACACAAATTTTGTAATATATAACAAAAATTATATAATTTTTATTAAAAAAAATATATCGATTATCTGTTGGCGATACTGCCCTAATCTTTAAGGGGACCTGAGACCTTGGATAATGTGTTAAATATAGCAGAGATTCACAATTGTGGCATGGAAGGTAGGTATACCACAATATCAAAAATTCTCATGTGATGTCGTGCAGCATATATTAGGTAAATACCTGCGTATAGTTCCTGACAAGCGACTATCTCATTCCGACAGCACATCAACTCTATCTAGGGCCGAATCCGTAAGATAATTCACGTCATGAAGCTCCTTCGGGACGGATCCGGCCAAGAAATTCTCCTGATGGTATACATGGCTCTATGTCATTCAATTCTATGCTACTGTATATCTATTTGGGATGGAGCAGCTAAATCCAATTTTATAAAATTAGAAAGAGCTCAAAGGTTCGTCTTAAAGGACATGTTCCGTAAGCCCTTCAGGTACCCAACCAGACAACTACATACTAAAGGTTGTTTCAGTCTCAATCACATACAGCTTTGATTTCCGCATCAAACAATCGTCGTCTAAAAATCCACGTTCCATTAGTAAAAACCAATTTCGCTACACGTTTAAGATCCTTTGCATTCTCAATTATATACAAACGTGCTAATACCTACCCAATCTGAACTCGGATTGTGTACAGTATATGGAGTTAAGACGAAAATCAAGAATTGGCTACTTATGCTTGACTACAAAGAAGCAGAGTCGCTCAATAGCGACTCTGCTACCTCTGCTGGGACCAATGTCCCTTTATCATAGAATGTGGATACAGTAACAATTATTTAAATTCTATTATTGGTAAAGTAATCGTTAAAACACGCACTCACCCCCTACACTCACGCACACACAACACATTGACGTACATCATCTTGTTTGGGCAACCAACCTTACCTTACCTTTTTACAGCAACGAAGAGATCGTTTCTGTAAAAATCTTAGCCATATCCATATCTTATGCACTTGATTAATGTTTTTTTATTGTTTATTATTTTTATTAAGTATCTGTTTTTCTATACAACCTCATATTAGTAGTATTTAAATACTACTTATTGAATTTTGTTCAGATTTCCGCGATACAGGCTAGCCCTAGTGCGGGATCGATTGTAATATTGTAAACAGTTCTTGGTATTCTTAGAAATAAATTGTTAACTGTTATTATTAAAACTGCATAAAATAAGAATTCTTACCATACCTAGTTTTCTGAAGAAATTAATTAAGATTTTCCAAAAATAAACAATATTTTAAATATGATAATGCTGTGTTTATATTAAATAATATACAATATTGAAAAATAAACTTTAACAAATAAAACACATATAAATTGGCAGTGATATCACAGGGGGGAGGGTAGAAGAGACAAAGTATCTTCCCAAGGAAGTCTTCCCGTACCGACTTTATAAATGACTTTTAACTTACCTCATTGTTTTTTCACTCAACACAAAGTCTAGCACGATCATTCTCACTGAACCAATTTGCCAAGACTACGAGTGGAGCATATCAATACTATAGAGGAATTTAAGATAAATCGTCCTTTTCAAAACGTGTTGTTCAAGGGCGTAGACCTGATGATAATTTAAAACTGAATGTCCTAATGAAATGAGTGAGTAGAGTACCCGGCATATTATTAAGTTTACTTACCTTCTATAAAGAAACATAATTATGAAAATGTTATGACGTCGTTGTCGGCCAAAATATACCTACCCAACTATCAGCCACCCACAACAAAAGTTAATATTTACTAAGTTTTATCTTAGCCATTTTATGAAGGTTTTAAGTAGGTATAGTATATACCATATAGTAGGTACCTATTACAGTAGGTATAGTATATTAATAACTATATTATAGTTGCAAATATGTTCGGTAACTATTTCAATAAGGCAATTAAAATTTACTGAGTAGGGTTATAGGAAGCGCCTTTTAACAAGCCCTGGTCACCTTAGAACAAATGAATTTACGTTGTAAGTTTGAATGCAAAAGTAGCAAAAATATATATATTTACAACACGGCAGCACCGGCCCCCATACCTGTCATGTAATGTAAGTTTTTGGTGTCGCATAGTAAAAAAGTTGCTAGCATTGAGAGTTTTTAAATTAAAAAAAAACCGTTATTTTTCTAAGTACCCATTGACAGACCCGTTGATAGATTAGAACAAAAAAAAACATCGTTTTTAAAGAACGACATATTTTTTTTACAAAAAGTTTTTTAAAACTATATTATTGACTTTATGGTTATCCCGTCTGAACGTAATATTAGATTAATTATGCAAAACTGTTTATACATTTAATTATCTTCCTAAACGTTATTGGTTTAGTTGAAAAATATATAGTGATAATTTAACGCTTCAATATTAAACATGGTTGGTTCCTCTTTAACTATTCCAACATCAGGGCCGGCCCGTCCCTAGGGCGAACGGAGCGGCCGCTCTAGGCGCCAAGGTTCAGGGGGCGCCGGAGGCGCCCCATGGCCCTTGGCGAAGGATCCTGGGTGCCCGCGACGCTCTTAGCGCCAAAGGCGCCTCCGTTTTGAATGCACTTCTGCTTACTTGAAGTACCCCGGAAGACCATCACTTTCTTATTTTTTCAAAGAAAAATTAACTGTACCTAAAAGGCGTTCCCCCTTTCGATATTTGATTTGATTTTTCTTTACTACTGAGTTGCTGTACCTGACTCTCAGATACCGGCGCCGGCGGCACCGATCTAGGACGCCTAGGCGCCCTCTAAGACATTTTAATTTTGTTTCTTTTTTAAAGAAATTTAACTGCTAAATGCCTCTTTTGATATTTTTTTCCTTTAAAGATAGAGGCGCCGTTGTGCTTTAGTCACAGCAAGCGCGTTTTTTTACAGATCTCAGTGTCATAGCAAAATTTTATTATTTAATTTTTATATTTCTTAATCATTGGATTGCGTAAATCCTAATTCACAGGTAAGCGCGTCATGAGACGACGGTTATTGTTAGGTATTGTTTTTAGCATGTCATGAGATAAAAATAAACGGAAATATATCTTCGTCCTTTCGATAGCTTATTTTAAGTCTCTTCTTATTTTACCACTGAGGTGCGGCGCCTCAATATCTAATATAGAAAAATAACGGTAAAAATAAATCGTTTTTTGATAATACAAAAAGCGTAAATTTAACTAGAAAATTAGATATCTAGGTGGTCTAATATATGCTGCAAAGTATTATTGTAATCACCGATGAGCATAACGATTTTTTGACATAAGTGAATAGTTTACGTGAATGCTTTTTAACTTACGAAGGACTAACGAGCCTATTTTTACTAATAGGTGGGAAGATATTTCAAAACATACTACTCTGTCAAGAAAATACCGGAAAAATATCAATAATACACAAAATGTTAGTTATTCATTTATATTTATTTTATCGCCTTCAAAGTATGCTCCTTCAGAAACGATACACTTACGCCAACGAATAGTCCAATCATCAAAACATTTTTTAAACGCTTTTTCCGGAATTGAGTTCAGTTCTCGTCGCGAATTCTCCTTTATGTCTTCTACAGAATGAAAACGTGTGCCACGAAGTGGTAATTTGAGTTTAGGAAAAAGGAAGAAGTCGGCTGGAGCCATATCTTGTGAATAAGGTGGTTGCTCGATTTGGTTGGTCAAAAATTCGTTTACAATTATGGCCTTGTGGGAAGGCGCATTATCGTGATGCAAAATCCAAGAATTTTCTTTCCACAAATCTGTCCTTTTTCGCCGAAAATGCTCTCTTAAACACAGCATAACGCTCAAATAATATTCTTTATTTACTGTTTCACCTTCCGGCAAGAATTCCGAGTGCACAACACCTCGATAGTCAAAGAAAACAGTCAACATGACTTTAACTTTTGATCGACTTTGGCGTGGTTTTTTCGGTTTCAGTTCAGTTGGGAGGCGCCACTCCGAAGCCTGTTGACTAGTTTGCATGTCAAACTCGTAAACCCACGTCTCGTCACCAGTAACAATGCGTTTCATGAATGTTGGGTCGGAATTGACTCGTTCTAGCATGTCCTCAGCGACTCTTATGCGATTGAGTTTTTGGAGAAAATTCAGGTCTTTTGGGACTAGCCGAGCAGCAACATGTTTCATACCCAAGTGATTATTTAAAATGGTGCGGATCGACTCGTGAGACACAGAAAGTTCAGCGGCTATCTCTCTCAAATTTGAATGAGGATTTTCAGTCACTAATTCCTTTACTTTCAATTGAAGATGTTGATGGCCTACCAGAGCGAGGCAAATCACATCTCGACCGCTTTTAAACGTTTTGTACCTCATAAGCACGTGTTTTTGATAAAGTCGATTCACCGTAAGCCTTCTGTAACATTTTCAGTGACTCCGAACACGAAATTCCGTTGGCGATGCAAAATTTAAGACAAACTCTTTGTTCGATATTTTTGTCCATAGTGAAATTCGCAGTACACACTAAATATGATCTAACTAAAAACAGCACTATAATAAATATAAACAACAGATGCAACTCAAAATCCGCGCCAAAATGGAAAAAAGTTGTGCCAATCGAACAGCAAAAAAATAAACAAAAAATTGAATTAATATATATATAGAAAAATTATCCATTCCCGATACTTTTTTGACAGAATGTATACACAATTTAACTTTAGAAAAGGTTTGTGAGACAAGATGGAAAGTAGAGTCAATAGCTTGAAAGCGGTCCGATACCAGTACCTATTCTGATATAAAAAGTGCCTTGGAAGAAGATTGTTTATATAACAATGAAAGGACCCTTGACGAGTTCTGAAGCTAAAACACTTGCAGCCAATTTGAAGAAGTTTGAGTTTTTGCTGTCGCTAATCATTTAATACGACGTTTTATTCCATATTAATCTGGTTAGCAAATCTGCAATATGAAAGCGTCAGAAGCTACAAATTTGTTGCACAAATGTTTATTTTTTTTACAAAATTCTGGAGACGATGGCCTGCCATAGGCTCTTTTTACAGCTAAAAAGATAGCTGAAAAAGCTGATATTAATCCGGCATTTGAAATCACCTGCACAAGGAAAAATAATGTTTTCATTTGAAAGTGAAGATGATGCGCCAGTGAATCCAGAGATATTATTTAAAATCATTATATTTCTTCGAATGTTAGACACCGCCATAAACTCAATAAAAACACGTTTTCAGCAACTTTCACCAAGTATGTTATTAATTAACTTTGATTTTCGTTTATGATTTAAATAAAACCCAGGAAAATTTAAAAGAATCGTGCCTAAAACTGGAGAAAACACTTGATTGAATTGTGATATTTCAGGATTAGAACTTTCACGGGAAATTATCTGTTTAAAACCTTTTTTAGATGTTGATAATGGTCACCCAAAAGCAGTCCTTCAGACCTTAGCATTAAATCATTAATAGCTGTCTGATTTACCATTACTGTCTATTAAAAATTATTAAGCTAAAGCATTACCATATGAGGATATTATAAAAAAAATGCAAAAGTGCGTAACCAGAGATTTAATTAAAATTTTGTAGTGTTTATTTTGAAAGTTATAATATTCTATTTTCACTTTTTTATTTTAATTGTTTTACAAGTATAATTGCATTATTTTATTATTTAATTTTAATCTGTGTTCTGATAATTTTATTGTTAATTACTTATTAGGTTATAGCAAGTTTTTTTAACAATTTTTATTAAAAAAGTACCTACGTAAGTACCAGTACAAATATTAATGATCTCTTAATGTACATTCATTAAGATATTTTAGGCTTAGTTTTATTAAAATAGTGAGAGTTAAAGGATTGATCTCCTTCAATAAGTAATTCTTGTGATAAATAAAAGTTCCTACTTACCTAATTACCTCAATATATTTGACTTGTTTAATTTTCTACCAAAACCAGTAGAAAATTAAACAAGTCAAACTCTTAGGTATATATACAGGGAGCAGTGCAGTACGTGTTTTTTTATATGTGACGTCGTAGGGGGCGCCAAAATTTGATCTCGCTCCAACCTAAATCTGGCCTCGGGCCGGCACTGTCCAACATCAATATTTTTTTGTAAATTCATATAATATAAATATATGCCATATATTATATCTTATTTTTGCTACGATAGCAAAAATAACTAATTAACAAATGTTCCCAGGTGGTGTCTCCTTCTCCCCTTCTCCCTACCAGGAAGGTCAAGTGTGTAAATTTTAGTATAGATTGAGTTAATTAGCTATGTGATAAATTATAAGTACTCAGATCGATAAAATCCATCTAGCGATATATCGCTGACTTTTTTAGTTCATCTTGGCTAAGTTTAAGAGCTAAGTATACCTAATGGCAATGGGCAGGCTATAACTATTAATTTATTTATTAAATTTAATTGCAATTTTTATAAAAAGTTACAATAGGCGGACTTAATACTAAAGCATTTTCTACCAGCCAGCTATGTAGCTCATAAAACCGACAATCAACCGGGAACGTTAACCCTAATAATCATAGTCAAATTTAAAAAACAAAAATTTTGATTGCTTTGTGTAAAAGATGTCTGGCTCTATCCTTTGTATATTGTTAGAAAAGGACAGGGATCGAGTTAGTTAACGAGCGATAGTGAAGAGGATATGTCTCGAAATGACAACGCAGTAGGAAGACTGGACAATAAGTGACTTAAGCGGTTACCGTAACCTATGGCTTGTAACAGCCGCGACCCTGAGATATAACGGGTGAAAAGTCTCATGTAATTTCAGCACCCATATTCTATTTGTTGTTTAAAACACAGCATCATCTAGTCCCAAAGTAAGCAGAGCTGTGTTATGGGAACTAAATTACTGATTTACTAATTATTTATACATTTTTGTAAATACCTACATACATATTATACATAGACATACAAACATTTGTCCCGCGGCGGGAGTCGAACCCATATTGCGGGTTCGATTCATGTCCGGGATGCTTGTTGCCCAATACCGTAACGGCTGAACCGATGTGAATGAAATTTGTAACATGTATAGTTCGTGACGCATAGGCTTCTTTTTCACATGGGCCGTTCTCTTTGCCGCTGGTCTGAGCAAGTCAAGGCTCTCACTGGCCTACTTATTACCATCGCCATCAGCATGAAACAAGCTGAAGATAGAGCGGTATTGAAACAGCTTGTCAATACTAAATAGCAGGTCTTCCGCACATACCAATCAGTATGCATAATTAGTTATGCCATCCCAAATGTTATTTACGATAAACACAACATGGAAGAACTAGTTTTGCTAAAAATGTTTCTTATGACATCACCCTGTCTGGGTGGTCATATAAAAAAAACGTGTGCGTTGCTGCAGCAAAAAAAGTGGCATCGCGCTCTTTTGTGTTTGAAGCTAATTAGAACCCATTTACGTGTGTGCCCGAAATTTCAAATTGGTGCACCCCCGTTTTTTTTTTTTTTTTGCAGTTATTCAAGTAATTAAATTTAATTAAACTACGTTTTTTGCTGGAACGAATTTGGTTTGTGGTTTATATATTTAATACTTCCGCACAAACAATATACTGCTAATAATAATATTAAAGCCTTTATTTCCAAAATAATATATCATCTAATCTAATTCACATACTTTATTGATTCTAAATTGATTTTCATTTTGGCACCCATTATTGGGCGTAGGCCTCCTCCATACGGTTCCATTGTTGTCGGTCTTGTGCTACTCTAGTCCAGGTGTTCTGCGCTACCTCTACGATGTCGTCACACCACCTTCTCCTCGGTCTGCCTCTCGTCCGTCCCGCTAATGTACTGCTAGCAGGACTTAATGCTAAAGAATGATCTACCAGTCATCCTGGGCGTGCAAAAAGATGGTGTGGCGTGTAAATACTATCAATTACATATTAGGTACTAATGTACCTACACTACAAAAAAATATAAATATATATTATAAAATATAGAAATATTATATATAAAAATAATATACTAAATATGGAGAAATAACCTTAAACAAATAAAACACTTAAATATTAATTGGTAGTGCCATCAAAGGGGGGAGAGACAAAGCAAGTGGTTAAGCTAGATAAATAAAATGTATAAAGAAAGATAAGCTCTTAATTTGTGCCCTATATCTTGAATTTGTGCCCCCTAGAACTACGGAGTTATTTAAGTTTTTGCTGGCGGAACTTTTTCAAAACTTCAATATCGAACTTGTTTTGTGGACACATTTACGATAGTTAGTGCTTATTTTTGCCAGTTTTATTATCATACAAAAGGTCATGGCCATTCGAATTTGGTCGGTTAATGGCCTTAGGTCGTATCATACAGGTTTTTACGAATAATTCTCTAGTTCTAGCATGGATTTGGCTGAAATTTTGTGTACGTGTATTTGAATATGGGCTCTAATTATAAGCTGGACATTAAAACGACAGCTCAAAGGGAACTGGAGTGTTATGAGGTCAGAAAAATTAAATATTGAAGTTATCACAACTGGTAACCTACTAAGAGTGCGCTTAAACTTAAAAACACAAGATGTTGTAGCTGGATACAGGGTACATGACGCCACTATCAGTTAGTTGAGCGGTTTTAAGGTTCGGAAGCTAGCTGTTTTAGTTTTACTTTCAAAGACTTATAACTCGGTACCATGACCTTTTTTATGATAATAAAACTGGCACAAATAAGCACAAACTAACGTAAATTTGTCCACAAAACTTCATTTGGCGCTCAGTAGTTTCGGTGATATCGAATTTTTAAAAACCGTTCCTCCAGTAAAAACTCAAATAAGTTTGTAGTTGTAGGGGCACAAATTGGCACAAATTATGAGCTATCTTTCTATATACAGCACAACAACAAAATTCGTCAGCTAAAAAAAAAACCTGCAGTATTTTTTTTTTTAGCAAATATTCAATTTTTTGAATAACTAGAAAAAGACTGAGGGCACAAATTTGAATTTCGGGGTACATTTACTCGTGAATGAGCTTACTCTTCGCTGTTACGGTAAGCCTATTTTACCTATTATTGTAAGTAGTATCAATGTAAGCCTATAGGATTGTATTAATTTGATATATTACTATTGTTTAATACATAACTAATAACATTAGTATACGAGGAAACTTCTCATTGTCTTAAATTGACTTTGATAATTCAATTTCTTAGTAGGTACCTACTATCAGTGAAAACTGTCAAATGCCAACAAATTGTAATTTATTGAACAATAATTAATTACAATTTGTATGCCTTTTACAGTTTTCAATAAAAGGTAAAGGTTTATAACAATAAAAGGCGTTAGTTTTCCAAATACTTGTGTAAGTATATAAAAAATAACGACCTTTCGTAATGAAGAATGCGACAAAGAAGGTATTCTTTTAATTTTATTTCTCATTAACAAATACTTTCTTAAGCAGATACGTTACAAGAGCAGCAGGTCCTTAGTACGATTTTATTACAGTATTAGGCTTTGGTCTTACAAGCAACGTTTAAATTCTACGATTTACGAACTGGTTACAACGAAAACACATGAAAAACTCATAGGTAACAAAAGTTCATGTTGAATTTTTACTATTCACTAACTGATCTAAAAGTAAATATACGAAAAACTCAATCAAAAGTACATAATGAACGATGTTATATAAAAAAAAAGAGTTACGTCTTTACGTATTAATCACGTGACACTGAACTCATAACGATTTCGTAATCATAATTTTCTCCACCTAATAATATTACAACACTAACACTAACCTATAAAAAGTACCAAATACATTGTAGGAGACTCATAATGTTATGTGACTCGAACAGTGTTAAATAATAGAGGAACGAATAAAAAAAAAAATGTTCGGTTAGCAACAAAAAAATATGCTCGAAGACCAAAGATAGTAATTAGGTATAGTATTTAACAGTCGACACGAACACAGTTAAATGAGATTCAATAATTCATAATCACATATAAACTCATATTTCAATTTTATATAACATATGAGTTTAAATGTAAAGCCGAGATATATCGATTCTTACAATCGAATCGGAGTACAAAAATTACTTTTTAAAATATATTCTCCGTAACAATCAGGCATAATTAGTTCCTTACAAATTAATTATATGCATAATTACACTAATAAATAACAAATAAATAACTACATTATACAAAATATACAAACATGAAACACACAGCAAATATATTATGTATTTCCGTACAGTTACAATAGCTTAGTAAGATTGTTACGACTTCCGCGGTGTATTAGGAAAAATAAAGGTTTACGAAATAACTTATATCTGAAGCCCCTATACAGCTGCAACTTTCGAAATATCCTTGTTAATCTGTAATTTTATATTGTTTATACTCTTTTGAATTGACGTGACTAAGTGTTCTTTTTGTGATCCCAAAGTATGAATAAATGAATATGAATATAACCTCTAAAATTCCTTTCATACATCTTAAACTGAATTAGAAGGACCCTAGTATACGAAAATACTGACCCCACACTAGGATTCAAAATTTATGATCGGCTGAACTAAGCAAATACGTATGCGTGTCTTACGTTTTTTTTATATTTATTTGTAATCAAGACATGCGTAAGCCATTTGCCTTAGTTTAGTGCAGACGAGCAGAAGAATCGTAACAATCGTTATACGTCAAACTTAACCTAGGAAACATTTGGTAAATATAGTCTGCGTTTATTGTATTGATTTGTAAATGAGATCATACTTTGCTTCTGGTTTTTATAAACTATATGATGTTAAATGAGTTTATATGCACTCATTAATTTCAAATAATCTCATTAAATAAATGAAAATGCCTAATAATAATAAAGCCTTTATTTTCAAAATAATATATCATCTAATCTAATTCACATACTTTATTGATTCTAAATTGATTTTCATTTTGGCACCCATTATTGGGCGTAAGCCTCCTCCATACGGTTCCATTGTTGTCGGTCTTGTGCTAGTCTAGTCCAGGTGTTCTGTGCTACCTCTACAATGTCGGCACACCACCTTCTCCTCGGTCTGCCTCTCGTCCGTCATGCTAATGTACTGCTAGCAGGACTTAATGCTAAAGAATGATCTACCAGTCATCCTGGGCGTGCAAAAAGATGGTGTGGCGTGTAAAGACTATCAATTACATATTAGGTACTAATGTACCTACACTACAAAAAAATATAAATATATATTATAAAATATAGAAATATTATATATAAAAATAATATACTAAATATGGAGAAATAAACTTAAACAAATAAAACACTTAAATATTAATTGGTAGTGCCATCAAAGGGGGGAGAGACAAAGCAAGTGGTTAAGCTAGATAAATAAAATGTATAGAGAAAGATAAGCTCTTAATTTGTGCTCTATATCTTGAATTTGTGCCCCCAAGAACTACGGAGTTATTTAAGTTTTTGCTGGCGGAACTTTTTCAAAACTTCAATATCGAACTTGTTTTGTGGACACATTTACGATGGTTAGTGCTTAATTTTGCCAGTTTTATTATTATACAAAAGGTCATGGCCATTCGAATTTGGTCGGTTAATGGCCTTAGGTTCATACAGGTTTTTACGAATAATTCTCTAGTTCTAGCATGGATTTGGCTGAAATTTTGTGTACGTGTATTTGAATATAGGCTCTAATTATAAGCTGGACATTAAAACGACAGCTCAAAGGGAACTGGAGTGTTATGAGGTCAGAAAAATTAAATATTGAAGTTATCACAACTGGTAAACTACGTGCGCTTATTAAAAAACACGATATTGTAGCTGGATACAGGGTACATGACGCCACTATCAGTTAGTTGAGCGGTTTTAAGGTTCAAAAGCTATAAGCTGTTTTAGTTCTACTTTCAAAGCCTTATAACTCGGTACCATGACCTTTTTTATGATAATAAAACTGGCACAAATAAGCACAAACTAACGTAAATTTGTCCACAAAACTTCATTTGGCGCTCAGTAGTTTCGGTGATATCGAATTTTTAAAAACCGTTCCTCCAGTAAAAACTCAAATAAGTTTGTAGTTGTAGGGGCACAAATTGGCACAAATTATGAGCTATCTTTCTATATACAGCACAACAAAATTCGTCAGCTAAAAAAAACCTGCAGTATTTTCTTTAGCAAAAATTTAATTTCTTTAATAACTAGAAAAAGACTGAGGGCACAAATTTGAATTTCGGGGTACATTTACTCGTGAATGAGCTTACTCTTCGCTGTTTCGGTAAGCCTATTTTATCAATTATTGTAAGTAGTATCAATGTAAGCCTATAGGATTGTATTAATTTTATATATTACTATTGTTTAATACATAACTAATAACATTAGTATACGAGGAAACTTCTCATCGTCTTAAATTGACTTTGATAATTCAATTTCTTAGTAGGTACTTACTATCAGTGAAAACTGTCAACAAATTGTAAGTGTAAGTGTAAGTGTAAGTGTGTTGTAAGTGGCAACAAATTGTAATTTATTGAACAATAATTAATTACAATTTGTATGCCTTTTACAGTTTTCAATAAAAGGTAAAGGTTTATAACAATAAAAGGCGTTAGTTTTCCAAATACTTGTGTATATAAAAAATAACGACCTTTCGTAATGAAGAATGCGACAAAGAAGGTATTCTTTTAATTTTATTTCTCATTAACCAATACTTTCTTAAGCAGATACGTTACAAGAGCAGCAGGTCCTTAGTACGATTTTATTACAGTATTAGGCTTTGGTCTTACAAGCAACGTTTAAATTCTACGATTTACGAACTGGTTACAACGAAAACACATGAAAAACTCATAACAAAAGTTCATGTTGAATTTTTACTATTCACTAACTGATCTAAAAGAAAATATACGAAAAACTCAATTAAAAGTACATAATGAACGATGTTATATAAAAAAAAGAGTTAAGTCTTTACGTATTAATCACGTGACACTGAACTCATAACGATTTCGTAATCATAATTTTCTCCACCTAATAAAATTACAATACTAACACTAACCTATAAAAAGTACCAAATACATTGTAGGAGACTCGTATGTGACACGTATGTGACTCGAACAGTGTTAAATAATAGAGGAACGAATAAAAAAAAAAGTTCGGTTAGCAACAAAAAAAAATGCTCGAAGACCAAAGATAGTAATTAGGTATAGTATTTAACAGTCGACACGAACACAGTTAAACGAGATTCAATAATTCATAATTACATTTAAACTCATATTTAAATTTTATATAACATGAGTTTAAATGTAAAGCCGAGATATATCGATTCTTACAATCGAATCGGAGTACAAAAATTACTTTTTAAAATATATTCTCCGTAACAATCAGGCATAATTAGTTCCTTACAAATTAATTATATGCATAATTACACTAATAAATAACAAATAAATAACTACAGTATACAAAATATACAAACATGAAACACACAGCAAATATATTATGTATTTCCGTACTGTTACAATAGCTTAGTAAGATTGTTACGACTTCCGCGGTGTATTAGGAAAAATAAAGGTTTACGAAATAACTTATATCTGAAGCCCCTATACAGCTGCAACTTTCGAAATATCCTTGTTAATCTGTAATTTTATATTGTTTATACTCTTTTGAATTGACGTGACTAAGTGTTCTTTGTGATCCCAAAGTATGAATAAATGAATATGAATATAACCTCTAAAATTCCTTTCATACATCTTAAACTGAATTAGAAGGACCCTAGTATACGAAAATACTGACCCCACACTAGGATTCGCTGTGTCGTCAGGAACCAGGGGTACCGTGGTAACACAACATTTATGATCGGCTGAACTAAGCAAATACGTATGCGTGTCTTACGTTTTTTTTTATATTTATTTGTAATCAAGACATGCGTAAGCCATTTGCCTTAGTTTAGTGCAGACGAGCAGAAGAATCGTAACAATCGTTATACGTCAAACTTAACCTAGGAAACATTTGGTAAATATAGTCTGCGTTTATTGTATTGATTTGTAAATGAGATCATACTTTGCTTCTGGTTTTTATAAACTATATGATGTTAAATGAGTTTATATGCACTCATTAATTTCAAATAATCTCATTAAATAAATGAAAATGTCTTATGATGATATGTAAGAACTCAGGTCGACCAATATGTACTGTAATTATTAATTATATAAATTGCTCTGAATTACTAAATTATATAAAACTATTCATAGGCACATTTAATAACTTTCATGTTCCAAAACAAAATTTAATAAAACAGTGATAATTAAATAAGTTTAAATTAAGTTTAGCAATAATAATAAAATAGCTAATGAATTTCACTAAACTAATACATTTTTGTGTTGTACTTATATGTGTTTACATTTATAAAACACACATTTCATAATAATCATACAAATTACCTACCTACATTACAAAATTCAAAGCTACATAATAAATATTAAGTTATAATAATAAAATTAACATGATTTTCCAACATATAATTTGATTCAATGAGATCAATTTTAAATAAACATTATAAGTATTTATATTATTATTGGTTAAGTTTTAGAATTTATTATACGTATACTTGATATATAATATAATAAATTCCCACCTACCAGTATAATAATACCTACTCTAACAAATAATATCACAAAAAAAAACCTACATGTTTACAAAATTCAGTTATACCGCGTTTAAATATGCGTCATTCGCGCACGAACGTGGACTACTTAGTACTAATCTGTGGCTGAATATGTGTGCGTATAAAACCAATCACTCAATGGGACAAAGATAGTTGCTGGCCTATAGAACACAGGGCTGATCAAAAGCAGATAAAACTAAAAAGTGCCAAACCTCTAAAATTACCTCTCTCTAAGCCAAGGTTTGCTGGAAGGATTTCTTTTTAGTGTTAAGCTCGCCTTTGTACATGTCGTTTCGCTCTACCTTTTGTAAATGTTAATTTATGTGAACAAAAAATAATAAAAGAAACTTTGGTTTCGTAATGAATGAATGAAATCCACAAGATAACGGAATAAACGAAAAAAAACTAAATGTACGATGGGCGGTCATATCACTTAAAAGCGATCTCTTCGATCGTAATCTACGCTCTATAATAATAACTCGGATCTCCCAATCCGGCTGTTCACCGTGGCGAGTTCAACTAACACCCCCTAGCCTAGATGTATATTCTAAAAAAGTTACGAAATTGAGAAAATGATGTGTTTTTTTTAATGTTCAAATCGGAAAGTACGCTAAGTTATTAACTTCAAGAAAAAACATTTTAGATAAGTTTTACACAAATCACTAGAGGGCGCTGAAATATAAAATGGAATACACGAAGAGTTTTTAATTTAAAAAAAAAACTTGTTGTCTATGTCAGCCAGCAACTCACGCGCGTTCTATAACAATTAAATCACAATGTACATAACTCTTAACGACCTGTTTATATGCGCTTATGGTACATTTATGTATAACTTTATCCGACGAATACTGAAATGCTACGTTTAGTCACAACTTAAGCGTGATTAGAGAAAGACAGCTTTATAAATTCCATATAGCGCCATCCCTTTCTAACTCTACTCAAATCTTGATCAGCGTTTCAGTGTTTGTCAGTTGTCAATTATTCTAATATATAGAACGGACCATATATTTACATATATTCACATCAACAGTAACAAAAAATAATTGTTATAATTGGTATTATATTTCATGGGTTCCTAGAATTGCATTTGAATCTATTAATGGATTGAGGAAATAAAATTGGCTTAGACTGCATTTAATACAAAAAAAAAAGCTTATATATGTAAATTACATTATGATACATATTTTTGTACAAATACATTCATTTTTTTTATATAAAAAGTCTATTTATTTCCTCAACCTATTGGCATTTGAAGCTGTTAAGGATTAGGTGCCTACAACAATTTATGCCAATAAAAAGATTAGCGAAAAATTATTGTGGAAAATTCATAACGTAAGTTTAACTGAGGACTAAAGTTAAATCTACCCTCTATTTACACTAACGAAATGGAAATGGGCAACGACTTATTTTGACAGGTTTAATTATCATAGAATTGAAATTATCGCGTTCATTGCTAAGGGGCCTTACTTATAAAGATACACAAGAACGACTTTGTCTCTTTCTGATAAGTGTAATTCAAATTCATAAAAGATAATAAAATATTGTTTAGCTTAACAACTGTATATTTCATAAGGGCCTCAAAGCTGACACGTTATATATTTTTTCATCTTTCGATCGAAAAGTTTCAATTTTCAAACCGCGTTACACATGTGACGCGAGTGGCGAGGCGAATGACGAATGTCAACTACATAGTACAAATCTGTGGCCATAATAGCATGTGTCAACGGCACACTCGTTATGTGCCTTACGATTCGGGAGACTGAAGACTACGATTGTGTGAGCGGTAGTTCGCGTCAGCACTCGTCGAAGTTTTCGACGAGAGCCGATACGAATGCAAACGTGCATGTATAAGTTTTTGACCTTTGGTGATAAAATGAGCGTCGTTCTATATGATCAGGGATCTAACTCAGGCTCTTGAGAGCTGGCTCCTAATTACCTAGCAAGATCCGACGAAAAAGGGACTCCCACATCCATTTTGCTAGTGTAAACATTGGCCGGCTCTTAGGTCGAGTTCAAATTACAGTCGTAAAATGATGACGTCTGGTTTTTCTCTTAAAATAATTCATTTTCTTATTTATCATCATCATCATCATCTCCTCGTCATCCCACATTACGCGTGGTCAGTCACAGCATGTTTTCTTCTGAATCTCCTCTATCAGCCGTCTCATTTATGTGAAGGTATGGTATACATAAACCAAATCAAAACCACATTATGTACGTAGTTCAATGTCAAAACTTGGACAGTTTTTCACAGAGAAACGAAACGTCATTCGTATACGGCTACAATTGGAACCCGGGGTTAGACAATATGATTACAATACAAACGTATCTAGTATGTATATTATTGTTTGCAAAAATACAGCAAAATCCAGCTTAACACTATTTAAAACAATTCAGTACATAATTGGATTTTTTTATATAAATGGCCGGTTTCCGATATTTTTTAACATTTTTTTTTTTATTATTTAAGCTAAATACAGCTTTATGTATATTCTTAATTTAGGAATTCACTATGTTCGGGCATAATAATGTCAAAATCTATTTTATATCTTTAAAATAGTGTATGCACACGCGATTACAGACTTTAGGTACTTCGCGTTAAAGCCGAATTTGTGTTGATAACACGTATGTAAATTTTTTGTGAAAGTCTAATTTTTTTGGTGCAATAATTTTTGAAATAAGCGAAAACCCTGTTTATTTTGAAGTGACGTTTTCAAAGATTGGTGCTATCTTCTGCTTGTTGATTGGTTCTAAATGATATGACTTTATGCGAGTAACTCTGATTGGTTTAAAGAGGCGAGTTATATTAGCGCCATCTATTGGTCAATACTTTTTAATTTAGCAATTTTCATTAATTTTTGAACAGTTGTATTAATTTAATTTAAAATATACCGTAGTAGCTAAGTATTTATACATCTCAATTATATTTTATGGACTGAAAAAGTAATACAACAGATCCAACCATATTTTAAAATACAATTTTATCAGTAAATGACCGGAAATGATTGAAGTGAAAATATCATAGTTGTCTTTTAAGATGTCTCTTCAAAACAATTCGCTCTTCTTTAAAATAAATGCGTGAATTTATGTACGTTTCCATGATCTTATGTTTACTAATCATAATAGCCTTTCATAATCATTGGTTAACCTGAGGGTAATATTAATTATAAAGGGGTAAAATTTACCCTTATCTTTTAATATTTCTTGCGAAATACAACTTTACAGGGAGTATTTATTTTGAACACTATGATATTTTACCTTACAAGGGACCCATTGGTTATTTTTACGTACGCATTAGTGTTATTTTTATTGATTCATGAAATATTTTTCATACTATTTCAGGTAGTCTTTCAACCGCGATCTGTTTTAATAATATTATGCAAATTCAAATGTTGAGCCATTTTCACCCAACTATGTTAAAGATTTGACTAGAAACTGGGCGCGTTTACCCTATACAGGGGCAATGTTACACACAACGTTTATTTTAACGGGGTTATATTTACCCAACATAGGGTTATACTTACCCAACAATAGGGAGCGTTTACCCAACAATACTATCACCCAACTTTGGTACTGTGGTCTCACGCGATAGAAGTCGCCGGCGTCACGTCTCTGTCGCGCGACAATAAGTCGCGTCGGTTTTCGCGCAGGCTGTTGTTGCGCCGCAGCTCATCTTTGATGGAGGAGTCGCGCGACTCGAGCCCGCGACGTGGCGAGGAGGTTGTATCGCGACATTCGGACGATGACCGTTTTGTGTGGGTGCCTATAAATTTATTAAGTTTTACTATTAAATTAGCAAAACCTTACAGGGTAAATCTCATCCGCAGCTTATGATCACGTGGACTAGCGAGATCTTAAAGGGTAAATCTCATCTTTAGCATATTTTATATAAGTCTTACCGGGTAAATTTTATTCGTAGGTTACATATAGCTCTTACCGAGTAAATCTCATGTGTAATGCTCATGTTCTCGTAGTCTAATCGGGTAATCTCACTGGTAGTTCGTGGCTAGTAAACTCACCAGGTAAATCTTGCACATAGCTTCATCTTACTCTTGATAATGTTCTCGTGGTCTAGCGACCGGTTAAATCCCTAATCTCCCGGCTCGTGACAGGTTTACCCACTCCTAGTAAATCGTACTCCTAGCTCATGATGTAGTGATCTTAGCGGGTAAGTCCGGCCCGCAACTCATGATGTTTGTGGTCTTACCCGGTAATTCTGGCCTGCAACTCATGATGTTTGTGGTCTTACCCGGTAATTCTGGCCTGCAACTCATGATGTTTGTAGTCTTACCCGGTAATTCTGGCCTGCAACTCATGATGTTTGTGATCTTAGCGGGTAAGTCCGGCCCGCAACTCATGATATTTGTGGTTTTACCCGGTAATTCTGGCCTGCAACTCATGATGTAGTGGTCTTACTGAGTAATTCTGGCCTGCAACTCATGATGTAGTGGTCTTACTGAGTAAGTCTGGCCAGCAATTCATGATGTAGTGGTCTTACTGAGTAAGTCTGGCCAGCAACTCATGATCTTGTGGTCTTACCGGGTAAGTCTGGCTTGCAACTCATGATGTAGTGGTCTTACTGAGTAAGTCTGGCCAGCAATTCATGATGTAGTGGTCTTACTGAGTAAGTCTGGCCAGCAACTCATGATCTTGTGGTCTTACCGGGTAAGTCTGGCCAGCAACTCATGATGTAGTGGTCTTACCGGGTAAGCCCTGCCCGTAACTCATGATGTAGTGGTCTTACCGGGTAAGTCCGGCCCGCAAATTATGATCTATTGGCCTTACCTGGTAAATCGCGCCCGCAGCTCATGATCTCGTGGTCTAGCGAGGCGGAGGCGGGCTCGGCTTGGCGCCGCCGAACGCTCTGCTGGTATCCAGAGACTGATTACGTTTCACATTGTATAGTTATTATGTATGAAGCATTATACCACGTACTTTACTATTCTCCTGCTGACGTTTCGTTGGCCGTTTATAAGTCAACGAAACGTCAGTTTCCATTTACAACCGTCGAGCGTGGTCTCGGACGGTGCTCATGAGGAAGTCACCTCTAACGAAACGTCAGCAGGAGAATAGTAATGTACGTGGTATAGTCGTAATAATATCCGAAAACTATATCAATCACGATAATTTCGATACTATAAATAATGCATTACAGTTAATAAAGATAAAACAAAAAAAATACGCTCGTGTCTGTATCCTCAAATTTATACTCAGTGAGCTGATACCTAAAACTCGTGCAGATAATCAGTTAACTAAAGCTGGCACGTTCAATACATTTATACATTGCGCGTGTGTAGTGACTGTGAATAAGCGAGTGACGTCGCACTGCATGCGCATCATGAAAACTCTGTCCGTCTCTCTCGCGCGCAGTCTTTTTATGAGTATGAAGGAGACAGTTATTAGAAGCAATCATGGAATAAAACATAAGGTTGTATTATGGGAATGCATGACATATACTACTTATATACTTTTTTTAAATACATACATGTTATTCATTGTGAACACCATCCATATGATAATACATATCTAGTTATAATTATAGCAGAGTGAGTTTTATACTTACTTTGTAACCACTGGAGCCGCTTGTGACAGACGAGCTGGATCCTAACGGGTGACTGCCGTTCTGAAATACAACAAACATACTTCATTAATTATTTATAACTATGTACAAGTAGGTATATAAGAAAAAATACAGATGATACGGCTAGCTATCTAAAGACCGTTGCAAACGATCTATAGATAGGGTAATGTTGGTATAAATTAAACTACCAAAAGGAGGAACTCACAGCATTATTATGATACAACGACGACCATCTTTTACAATATCCCTTACATGCCTGTTGTGTCTCAGAGCATTACAACATTTCTAAAAACGTCTGTAGTCAAGTCACGCTACAACTGACTAGCATATATTAGATACATGGTTCATTTCAAGACGTCTGTCTTTCTTACGTTCCAATACACGATCATTACAGATAGCTCAACAGACAGAAGCGTTCCCAAAATACTGGTCGCATTATGAAGAATTATGAAAAAGAATCTCTCTGAGATGAGAGAAAAGAATTGTCTGAAAGAATTATGAAGACGCAAAGGATCCCAGTTCCCCACGGACCCAGAGTATCAACCTCAAATTATTGTTTTGACAGGATATCCCTAATGCAAAAGTGCAGTACTAGTATAGTTTTATATAATCTGTGGTGTAGACAACAATTCAACAATTAAATTTAGCAGCGCGATGCCCGTTACGGCACAAATGTTTGAATAACACAAGTAAATTTTTGCACGAAAACCATATGTTCACATTTATAAATTAACTTGTTCACGTTTAATTCCTGATTTCTTGTTCCACGATATACATTTATTTGTAAATAAACATAAGAATAGATTAGAAGACAATAAAATAGAATAAACGTTTATTTGGCATGAACAATGAAAAGGTATTGGTTTTAGGTACATAAACTTGTTCGTGTTTGTAAATTAACTTGTTCACGTTTGTAAATTAACTTGTTCACACGTGTGAATAAACATGTACACGTTTGTAAAAAAAAACTGTTCACGATTGTAACTGAACTTGTTACTGCTTATAAATGATTTACCTGATCGAGTTGGTCGATGGAGTTGTGACTGGTCGGGCTCTTGATATGATCGAAGACAGATGAATCGCTGTCATGATCCGACACGTGTTGAGGCGTCTCTGGACTGTCAGGAATCTCGTTCGCTGCTGTAAATTAAAATTAGCATTTAACAATACATGACCTTACAAAGTAGCACCTGTGACGGAATTTGTTTATGTACCTTGAACGGCAAGTCATTTACATACACAAGAAAAAGGAAGAACCCAGTATGGAGCCCTGTGGTACTCTCAACGTAATAATCGATCTTGAAAACTTCATATCGTCTATTGCTACGCTCTGTTCTCTGTCAGTCAAATATGACATATTTCCGGTTGTATAATAGGTTGGGGAAAAAGTTTCTTCGCATTTTTTAAGAAAATTCAAAACATTTTTTAATATAGTTTATTTACATTTAACTAAAGTATGTAGGTACCATTTTGTTCGATAACTTTTTGCCATTTTGTAGGCAGGGACATGATCCCATTGCTATAAAAACTTTGGGGCTTCTGTTCAAAATACCGCGACAAGTGGTTTTGGCAGTCCTCTCGTGATGTTAACCTGACACTGCCTAAAGAATTCTGAAGAGACCGAAACAGGTGGAAATCTGAAGGTGCAAGGTCAGGACTATACGGCGGATGCATTAACACATCCCAGCCAAACTCTCTTAATTTTTGCTGAGTGGCTAAAGATGTGTGAGGTCTAGCGTTATCATGATGAAAAACCACACCCCTTCTGTTGATTAACTCCGGCCGCTTTCTCTCAACTTCTTGTTTTAATCTCATCAGTTGTTCGCAGTAGAGTTCAGAATCGATGGTCCAGCCTGGTGGTAACAGCTCATAATGAATAATGCCCTTCCAATCCCACCACACACACAGCATCACCTTGTTGCGAGTTAACCCGGGTTTCGCCACAGTCTGTGAAGCCTGACCGGCCTTTGACCACGACCTTTTTCGCACGTTCTTGTCGTACGTGATCCACTTTTCATCACCAGTTATCAGCTTCTTCAAAAATGGTTCGGTTTCATTACGTCGTAATAAAGAATCACAAATGAGAACACGGTTCATTAGGTTTCTTTCAGTGAGCTCGTGAGGTACCCAAATATCAAGCTTTTTTGTGTACCCAGTTTTTTTCAAATGCGCCAAAACTGTTTTGTGGTCAATTCCCAGTTCTTCAGCTACGTCGTAACTACTGATATGCCGATCTTGCTCCACTTTTTCAAAAATGGCATCCATTTTATCCGTAATAGGGCGACCAGAGCGACGTGCATCTTTGACATCAAAATTTCCGGATTGAAAACGCTTAAACCAAATTTGTGCTACTCTCACAGACACTGCACTAGGTCCATAAACATCGCAAATTTTTTTCGCGGCTTGCGTTGCATTTTTAAAATGTATCGAATTTCTTCATTAGATTCACTCATCTTAACAGTACGAAAAACAAATAAAAATCACACATTTTCCTAATTTGAATTTGGAATTATCTTCTTTAAAATTTAAACTTTTAATGATACCAAAACCAGCCAGATACAAATAGTATAGCCAAAGAGATTTTATTACAAGTTCATACATACAATAATGCGAAAAGACTTTTTCCCCAACCTAATAGATACTCATAACCAATTACGTAACATTTATTACTTACTTTTTAAAGTTCTGTGTATATTATAACGCCGACTGATGAGCGTTGACGCGTGTTTCGATTGAAAAAAGAGATACATATATCCGTCTCGGGGTCTGTGTCTTTTCTATGTATAATATTAGTACGTAGTTCACTCGTCTGTGGTTAGATAAGATATGAGGATAGGTGTTACCGTGTGGATGTATGTTCCGCCTCTGCGCGCGCGGGGAGGGTGGATGCAGACAGGGCGCGGGCGCACGCGACGCGCCCGGCGCGCGGCACACCGCCGTCTGCACCACTTCACACACCCGCCTGAACCGACGTATGTTCCCTGAAACAATACAATTATATTATCAACTATCAGAGCCACGCCCGCCCTTGGCTCCCAGCCCACCACGTCGCATCGCGCTATTACTTATTTTTATCGGCTCCTAAGGATCGTAGTGATGTTACGACCCTTAGGATAGCCATAAATTAGGCTATCAAATGCAAAAAAAAAAATATGATTAGTATAGATTACAATTACAATTTGTTTATTTAAAAAAAAGACACTACGTTAAGGTTATCACACACATATCAGGTCGGCTCCGGATCAGCATCGCTTCAACTTAGGCGGTTCAGAATTATTTGTACGAAACTCCTTACTGCAACGCGCACTAATCAGCATATAACGGCATAATTACCGTCAAAGAGCCGTCACCACGCGGTACTGCATACGTAGCCATGCCGATACCGAGGTGCTTCGCCGTTCCGGTGGTGTGCTTACGTCGCACTGACTGCTCGTTGACTGCGAAGTGATGAAGCGAGGCCGTACCGATCCGGTGCCGAGCTGATATGTGTGGTAACACCTTTAAGCGGTGCTTGCTCACCTGATAATAATGTAAAAGTGATGGCGTAGAGATATTCCTTGCCGTTCTCGCCGGGGGCTTTTGTTATCGTCGATATATCCACCTGGAACACACAAAATAGATCATTAAAATCGATTCACAATCGGCGAATATATCGAATAAAAAACACGCAAAAAAAGAAAAAAAAAACTTTTTTGAATTCAGTTGATAAACAAGTAAACACCCAATAAATAAATAATGCTGGTCATTTTTCACACAGCATCATCTAGCCCCAAAGTAAGCAGAGCTTGTGTTATGGGAACTACATGACTGATATACTACTTATATACTTTTTCTTTGTAAATACATACATATCATACATAGAAAACACCCAGATCCCGCAGAATAGTCACATAAACACACAAGTCCTAACCCCACACTAAGATTACCTAAGATTCCAAATCCATATCAACATTCGCATCTCAGCCGCGTGCACTCTGCTTTCATAAACTCCCTTTGTTTTCCCAACACTCGGATCCATACAATACGAGTCTCACCTGAAATCTGACGTGTCTTTGGAACATGGCGGGCGCGTTCGACCCTCGCTTGTACTCCACCCGGAACGACATTGGACTGAGCACACTGTGAGACAACTCTGCTATCTGAAACATAAAGCAATTAATAAAATAGTTAGTTTTTTCATTTTTTGTAAACAAACTAATATGGGGCACGGCCACCTGGTGAGCGGTTACCTATAATCACTTAATCAATAAAAAAAACGAAAAGTTTTTATTTAAATTACAGTATCATGTATAGTACATGATAAGGGTTGGGCGTTTTATGATTTGAACATTATTTATTTATTTTGTTTTGTTTTTGTGTCATTAAGTACACAAAAACAAACAATAAAACAAAAATAAATAAATAATGTTTATGTGTGATTTGACAATACCTCTTTACAGTAGATTAATTATAAAAAAAATGTATTTGTATTTTATTTCATACATTGTCTGTACGATTATGTATTAATTTAAATAAATTTTAAATAATTTATTGAATGATTTGTGTAATGTATATATATGAGTATGAGTATGAGTATGAGTAAGAGTATGAGTAAGAGTATGAGTATGAGTATGAGTATGAGTATGAGTATGAGTATGAGTATGAGTATGAGTATGGGTATGAGTATGAGTGTGAGTGTGAGTGTGAGTATGAGTATGAGTATGAGTATGAGTATGAGTATGAGTATGGGTATGGGTATGAGTATGAGTATGAGTGTGAGTGTGAGTATGAGTATGAGTATGAGTATGAGTATGAGTATGAGTATGAGTGTGAGTATGAGTATGAGTGTGAGTATGAGTATGAGTATGAGTATGAGTATGAGTATGAGTATGAGTATGAGTATGAGTATGAGTATGAGTATGAGTATGAGTATGAGTTAAGTTGATAATGCTTGCAATACCAGAGGTGCCACGCGATGTCACCCTGAGATATCAATATTAAAGATCTTATGTGCCTGTTATTTCACCGGCAACCATAACCTTCAAACCGGAACACAGCAATGAGAGCATTACTGCTTGGCGGCAGAAATAGGCGTGCTGGTAGCACTTCCCCGGACGAGCCCTTTCACATAAGCTATTAAAACTACTCTTTTGATCTAAACTCGAGTTAAATATACCTTATCGAAAAAAGATTATTATTGCATAGCGGCTAAGTACAATTTAAATATAAAATAATACCGCGGGATGGCCACTTGAAATCAAAAACACTTCAAAACTAAATAAGGCTCCCAAAAGAAAGTATGTTCTCAAAAAGAGTTTGAGTTATGATAGAAATAAACTAGGTGACTGCCTGGTTTATCTTTTAGCTGTTATTTGTGGTCAAACCTCTTTTGAGGCTAGATGATGCTTCGTGAAAATGTCCAGTAATATTAATATTTTTGAAATGTCAAATAGACTGTCAACTCTTTTATTTTATTGTTAGTATTTAACTATTGTTTGTGTAAATTCCGTGTGTGTCTGTTTGTTGTATAATGTGCAACGTTTGCATATATTTTTTTCTTTCTTTCTTTTTTTTAACATTCAACTTTAAAACTTGTTTGTTTGTACAACATGTCTTGAAAATCAGGATTGAAAAGTCCAAAAGATAAACTATCATGGTCACAGATATTCAACACTACCCATGGTGTTAGTGGTGGTATCCCTGGGGTGTAGTAGGTAGGTACCTTTCTAGGTCCTGTGTTCCGGGAACAACGATATCCCAAGATCAAATGCAGAGAGTTTATTACGTCACAAAAACACCACAGAATAACGAAGCAGTAAAAAGCAGAAGGTAGATAGTTCGGAAGATTAATCTACTCTGTCTCTCAGTACCTACATAGACCTTATAATTATGAAAATTAAATCTGCCGCCATGTCACTATAGGTACCCAACCCAAACACAAAGTTCATAGACTAATTTATTTCATACTAATTCATAGTTTGTTAGCGAGAAATGTCGGCCACCTATCTGTTTTTTTTTTAAATAAACTATTTCGTATTCTACGAATGGCAGGTCAAGACTGGTTTTGAGAGCCGCGACGCCGCGCCTTGCATACTCCGCATACATACGCAAGAACCAGTGCGGTGACAGTTACTTACGCTAAGGAACGCGTGTATCAGGTCCGCTTTGACAGTCGCCAGCGGCTTCCCCTTCACCAGCGCGGTGAACGTCTCCTCCTTATCCGCGGATAGCAGCAGCGATCCGAACCACGAGCGCTTCGTCAGTTCCGGAGACGACTCCGGCGTTAGGTGGACCTCTTCCGAAGACGCTGAAAGGTAACGCAAGATTATATCTGACGCCAAGCGGCAATGCTAGCATTGCTGTGTTCCGGTTTGTAGGTGCCAGTGAAATTACAGGTCTCGGAGTCGGCAACGCACGATTGATACCTCTGGTATTGCAAGCGTTCCTAGAAGTTAAGATTTCTCACAAACTTACAGGAGAGGTATCGTGTTTGGGCTCATTGGAATGTTCTCAATGAATAGGCTATCAATTAGATTAGTGAAAGAAAGGTTGGATGAAAGAAGATTAACAAAACAAGTATACAAGGCGAGCGTGAATGGAATAGTTGGAAGGGGAAGGCCTCGGCGAAATTACTCTGACCAAATTGGAGACATTCTAGAGAAAGGCCAGGTCAGAAGTAATCACCGAGCTTGTATGAAGAATTTGATGAGGATGAACGAAGCGAAAGAAGTATGCCAGGATCGTAGCAAGTGGGAATCCTTGGTCTCTGCCTACCCCTCCGGGAAACAGGCGTGACTATATGTATGTATGTATGTATGTATGTATGTATGTATGTATGTATGTATGTATGTATGTATGTATGTATGTATGTATGTATGTAGATTAGTGATCAGGGTCTAATGATGGAGCGGGAAAGAGAACTGAGGATAAATTGAAGAGACATTCGACCTAGTGCGGGGACCAACAGCAACTCTATTGTAACTATATATTTTTGGTAAATAAATGTATTTGTATTTATTTAAGACTGTGTGAAACAAGAAGGGGTTTTTAAAATTACAAAATAAAGTATGTATATCCAGCAACACTAGGCCTTACAAAGCTCATAAAAATTAAATTACCTTGCATTTTCCTTCTATGGAACCTGGGTGAGCCCAGGAAGGAATTCTTAATGGTGGCCAATCTCACCCTCCAAGGGGCGGCAACCCCTCCCGCGCCCCCAGGGACCACCCCTGAAACAAATAACAATCAATACATAGTCCTGACTATTATAACCTTTGCGGCGCAGTAGCAAGGCCCGCCTGAGACGCAGAAGGTTGCTGGTTCGATTCCCGCCGCGGAACAAAGGTTTGAATGATCTGCAAATATTTGTCTTGGTTCTGGGTGTCCTCTAAGTATAAAATGTATGTGTTTACAAAAAAGTATATAGGTAGTATATCAGTTATGTAGTTCCCATAACACATGCTCTGCTTGGTTTGGGGCTAGATGCTGTGTGGAAAATGTCCAAAATTATTTATTTATAGGTGTTTTACATTTTCACTGATGACACAGCTTGAACGGTGTGGATATTCACCGTTCCCCGAACTAGTTCTAAAACTTTATCTCAGAGAACCCTTCCATCCCCACCATACAGTCAACAAAATGTTACATACTTTAAAAAAACAATCCTCTCATCGGCGAGCGACTGTGTTCGCACATACCTGTCATAGTACCTAGGTTGGGGAACAGCGACGGGGGCACTGTAGGCTGCGTTGAACAAGGGGGACCGGGAAGCGACGATCTTTCACGCACTGAAAAAAAAAACACTTATTACTTATTGTTAATGTTCCAATAAGCGGCAATAGAGTGTTTTTCTTGTATAATATGTATGTATTTACAAAAAAAAAGTATATAAGTATCACCGTATAGACGTATATGCCTATAGACGCAGAAGGTTGCGGGTTCGATTCCCGCCGCGGGTCAATGATTTGTCCTGCAAATATTTGTCTTGGAACTGGGTGTCTTTTATATAGTATATGTATATATTTACAAAAAAAAGTATATAAGTATTATATCAGTCATGTAGTTCCCATAACACAAGCTCTGCTTAGTTTGGGACTAAATGATGTTGCGTGAAAAATTACCAACATTATCTATTGATTACTTATAATGTTTGGACGTGCCTCTGACAACTTCTTGGTAACCTCACACTACCTATTCGATGTAGTTTCCTTATCATGAGGATTACAGTTGCAAGTTTGTCATAAGAACTAGTTTGTAATACTGTTTTTTCCAATAGATTTATGTTTCAAGGTTTTTTTACAGCCAACTGACACATAGTCCTTACACACTAGGATTCCAACATTTAACACGCAGCAGGAATCGAACTCGCACCTCTGGCGTCGCAGCTGGCTGCTCGCCCGCTTGCGGCTCGGTCATCAAGCATGATATATAGATAGATACACTCTATTGTCCACAACACCATTTTACAATACAAAACACAGTAACATACTAAAATAAAATAAAATATCACAAAGGGCGGTCTTCCAGACAACCTCAGGATGTCGAGAAAGAATGGTTCCCAGACAGGTTAAAATTTCACATGTGTAGGGGGCGCTAGTTACCTCTATGCGATTGCGACGGACTGTGCGGTCTTACTGCCACTGAAGAACCGACCATCGGAGACTCATTTATGATGATAACCGCTTCCCCAGGCTCGCCACCTTCCATAACAATAAACATTTATATTAACAAGTATTTCATTTCGTTGATTTAAATTTTGGAGCAGTTTGAACGACCTTAACATCAGCACTTCAAAGTTACTCGGTCAACATTTTGAGTATGTCTCCATCGATATTTCAGAGTGGCTCTAACAGCATTTCAGGGTGGCTCTATCGTATGCCGCATCCGGTCATGATCACGGACTCTTAAACTGAACGCAAGCGCGTCCTCTGCGGAGTCGATGTGTCGGGAACACAGTCTCATCCCGATCGCCACAGAGTGAAGACGTCTCGGAACCGTTCTCATGTTTCGTTTATACCGTTGTCATAGTAAACTGCCTGTAGTGTGTGTTAGTGACGTAATCACCGAGTTAACCGTACCCTAATTGTAAAATTTGTTCTTATTTGATTAAACTGTGAATAAAGTGTCTTCTCATTGCACTAGTCCATATTATATCCAAGGATAGCTGGATATATCATCCGGATCTGACATACATATGCTCACAGTATTTTGTATTTTGATAATAGCTCTAATACAATTTTAGTGTGACATTAATGATCGTTTTACATCGATTCATAGTGGCTCTAAATAAATTTTTAGAGCGTCTCTAACAATGTTATATTTTCTCCATCTACATTTTTAGTGTGGCTCTAATGACAGTTTTACATCAATTCATAACGACATTTTTAGAGCAGCTTTCTGGGTACCAATGCCGTGGACAATAGCTAACACAAAATACTTACTTATGTTCAGACTGATGGTAGGCCCGGTGGAGTTAGCTCTCTGATGGTGATGCTCGCGTACAGATGGAGACGCTGGAACATACATAAAAATGTCTTTAAAA
Source organism: Perizoma affinitatum (assembly GCA_961405105.1). Taxonomy (NCBI): domain Eukaryota; kingdom Metazoa; phylum Arthropoda; class Insecta; order Lepidoptera; family Geometridae; genus Perizoma; species Perizoma affinitatum. The sequence goes on from OY560207.1 coordinate 3,055,027, forward strand.
AACCTATACATTTTAGATAGATACCTCTGCGGCGCAATGGGCGAAGACCCGCCTGAGACCCAGTAGTTTGCGGATGCGAATCCCGCCGCGGGACAAATGTTTGATTAAAATAAGATAGAATGAGGTTTTTTGCAAACACTATACGTTATTAAGTTACAGACAACTAATTAAACAGTTGTTGCAACTCAGCATAATACCGGTTGAAGCAACCAGCGCTGGTCTTCGGGGTGCGGATTTGAATATAATATGTATTGTAAAAAAACAACAAAAAAATATACTTACATTGAATATAACATTATAACAAAAAGAAGGTACACTAATAACAAAATAAAAACTAGCTACAACCCACTGAAACTAGTGCTACTAACCCACTAGTGAAATACCACTTTCTGTTGGCGTTAAAGCCTGCGGAAAGATTGAATTGTATGGGAATGACATTAGCTGTGGAAATGTCACGTGACTGCTGCCAAGTTTTACCTTGACAAATTTGCGTTAGCGTGAAAGGAAAACTAAGCGTGAGGTATTTGTCTAGACACCCTGCCCGCTTAGCATGGAGACCCAAGGCAACAGTTTAGTCGAACGAAAAGAAGACAAAAAGAATATCGTCCCTCCTTTGTTTGACGGAATAGTCGACAGAAATAGTTTGTCTTCTCTTTCGTAGACAAAACGTTGACTTGAATGCTCAATGTTAAGTGGGCAGCTCGTCCACTGAAAATGGGTTTATGATCTGTATAATAAATACAAGACTTTACAAAAAAAGTATAAGTGATATATCAGTCATGTAGTTCCCATAACACAAGCTCTGCTTTACTTTGCTTTGGGGCTAGATGATGCTGTGTGAAAAATATCCAACATTATATTATTAATATTACCTAATGGAGATCCTGGTGTCGCAGGGGTTCCTCCTAAAGACGACACTCTATGTGGCGAGTGACCTGCTATAATTGAAGGTATTAGTAAGAAATAAGAGCACTTAAAACATTTATTTATTTACAATTTTATAGCGGCTCTATCGACATTAGTGGTTCTATCGATTTTTTTAAAGTAACTCTGTCGACATATATAAAGTGGCTCTTTCAACATCTTAAAGTAGCTTTATCGGAATTTTGAGCGAGGCTCTATCAACATTTTAGAGTGGCTTTATCGGAATTTTGAGCGAGGCTCTATCGACATTTTAGAGCGGTTTTTACGGAATTTTAAGCGAGGCTCTATCGACATTTTAGAGAGGCTCTATCGTTATTTTACAATAATAATAATAATAATAATAATAATAATGTTTTATTTAGCCCAATTATAATATTTCATCTATATATAGTTGAGTCCCTGTCTCCCGGAGAAGCGTGAGCTGTAGCCCAGGAAACAGTTCTCTCTCAATTTTAATTAGACACAGAAAATAACACGCGTGTGTGTGTGTGTGTGTGTGTGTGTGTGTGTGTGTGTGTGTGGTGTATGTATATGGGGGGGGAGTTGAATGTCTAATAGTGTGTATGCATGAGTGAGTGAGATGTGTGTTATTAATTAAGTAGAGCCTCAGTTTCAAAGTAGTCATAGGACTCTAACCATTGTACTAAAACAGATTTTAAATTATGATTGCTGTATTGGTTAATGCACAGTTGGGAATCGATTATTTTGTATAGACGAGGTGCATTGTAAGTGTAGTGATTACGAGCAATTAAAGAAAGACAGTATGGATGAGGGTATCGGTTTCTTCTGTCGTTATTTAGTTCTAGTTTTGGGACTATGAGACGGTGATATCGGCGAATACATTGTTGGATATATAACTTGCGGACACTTAACACTTTAACTTGGTTATATAGCATTTTTATAGAGAAGCGGTATGGCAGATATAACATTGTTTTGAGAAGCGATCTTTGCGCTCTCTCTATTTCTATCATAAAAGTCTTAGCAGCTCCTCCCCAAGAACTTATACAATAACTTAGAAGGCATTCGCAAAGTGCTTTATATGTTTGAATGAGGAGGTTTGCTTCGGCTACAGTACGCAAATTTTTAAAGATGTAAATGAGAGATCTTACTCGTTTTGCTGTAACGGTAATATGCTGATTCCATTGTAGTTTTTCGTCAATGAAAACACCTAAATATTTAATACTTGATACCTTGGCTAAATTTACACAGCCGCATTCATCAATATGTTCAGGTAACTTGTTACATGGGTGTGTATGTACAGTAACATTGTAGTTGGCCGGAGGGCTTGAAGCGACAGTTTTATGGAAACAAAGGAGTTTGGTCTTAGAAGTGTTCAGAGAGAGAAGATTGTCCTCCAACCAAGCAGTCACAGCACAGAGCCCTTTTTCTGCAACTGTTTTAACGCTATTCCATGTCCTATCATGAAATATAAGAACTGTGTCGTCAGCGAACATTAACAGTTCTGCACCTTTGATATTCATATTGCACAAAGAATTTATATAAATAATAAATAAAGTAGGCCCAAGAGTGCTGCCTTGTGGCACCCCATATATACAAGTTTCTTCATCACTGTGAACATTGTTAACTCTAACTATTTGTGTCCGGTTGCTAAGATAGTCCCTGAACCATTCAAGAGGCGTTCCCCTTATCCCAATGTTTTCTAGTTTTGTTAAAAGTATCGGAATTGAAACGGTATCGAATGCTTTTTGAAGATCTAAAAATATACCTAGGCATCTATCTCCTTTATCCAAGTACGATGATATAAGTGTTGTAAATTGTAGAACTGCATCATCTGTGGAGCGACCAGCTCTGAATCCAAATTGTTTATCTGATATCAGATTATTATGTTCAAGAAACTTTACAAGTCTTCCATTCATAAGCTTTTCCAAAATTTTTGCAAAAATTGTAAGTAGGGATATGGGTCTATAGTTGGAGGGTAATTGTTTGTCACCTGCTTTATGAATAGGGCAGACAGTAGCTTTTTTAAAAGCATCAGGGAAGGTTCCACTTGAGAAGCTTAAGTTACACAGGTAACTAATAGGTAGAGCAATATATTTTTTAAACCTTTTAATTAAATTCGTAGGTATACTATCCCAGGCAACAGAATTGCTATCCTTAAGTTTTGAAATTATTTTTATAACCTCAAATGGATCAGTCGGTGTCAACATCATCGATTTAGTGGGCGTATTTAGATTTCTTGCCATTTTAGATAACTCGTTTTCATTCGTACTTAACTTTGATAAAGTCTGGCTAGCGAGATCTCTACCAATGGTGGTAAAATATTTATTTACTAAGTTTAATGACTCTACAGAAGATGCGCCCAGATCAAGAAGTTGTGTTTGCGTTGATTTTGACTGATTTTGATTACAGACTTCTTTAATAATTTTCCAAGTTTCCTTAGTGTTACCCATACTTTTATTTAATTTGTTTTCATAGTACTGTTTTTTAAGAAATTTTGTGAGTTTATTACAAATGTTTCGATATTTTAAATACTTTTGTTCAAGTTTTTCATCTCCGGACAATTTAAACTTTTTATATAATTTATTTCTTGTCTTTATTGACCTTACAACGCTTACTGTTATCCATGGTTTAAGAGGTAGTTTTTTCTTGGATATCTTTTTTTCAGTAGAGTTTTGTCTTATTATATTTTGAAGCATATTAACCAAGAAGTTAGCTGCCAAATTTACGTCGTCGATCTTATAAAAGTCGTTCCAAATATGATTGTTGCTCAGTATCTTCCCAATTTTATCAAAATCCATAATAGTTTTAGTAAAGTTAAGTTCTCTGTGAGAAATATTTACGTTGGTCATGATAAGTAGTATTGGATTGTGGTCAGTCAGACGTTCAAAAATGGCTGTATTTACCTTATGACATGATTTTACCATAAAATGGTCAAGACACGTTTTGTCATACCGGGTTGGACGATTGATTCCTTGTTTCAATCCAAAGCTTGCCATAACATTCAAATATTCTGAAGCAAATCCGTTTATATTATCAGGCATAATATTAATATTTACATCACCAGTCAAGACAACGTTTGTAGACCTTATATTTTTAAGGACATTTAATAGCGAATCTATGTATCTTGAGGGGTTGCGAAAGCAGTGTGGTCTATATGTACACAATATGCAGTAATCGAGGCCAATATCAACCCTAAGCAGATTTCCTTCTTTGAAATCCGGTTCGGATACCATGGCTAAAATTGTGTTTTTGATGTATACTACCACTCCGTCATTTTTGTTAAAGTTTGTGGTAGTATGGAATGTGTTATATCCATTAATACTTGGTATAAACGTCTTATCTTTTGTAAAACATTCGGTCAAAACTATAATATCAATATCTACACTTATACTGGAAATAAAAGCCAAGAACGAGTCAAGATTGCAATAAATACTTCTAATGTTAGCTGTTATTATACTCAACTTACATGTATCTTTGCCAAAAAGCGTTTTACACTCCATTGGATCTAAAATAGAATGACATTGAATGGCGGGAATATCAAGATCCTTCATTAAGTTATTAAAATCACTAATCATAATTGGTTTTTACGGTTAGTACTGGACCCGTTTTAGTGAACTGTGCATTATATATATAGCGCAATGTAGACATCATTGATGCACTTAGATTTGAATATGTCTCATGCGAGACGTAAGAACAGAGACTCTCTTGACAAAAACAAAGCATCGAAGAGTCGTCAGCTCTCATGTGTTGGTATGGTTTAAAGGTGAGTATGTGTTGTGGGTAGTGTGTATACAAAGACCAAATAAATTTTAAGAATAGCATGCATAGGAATTTTAAAATACTAAAGAGATGGTAGCTCGCGCCTATAGCGTTATCTAGTCACTTTTTTCCTTGGAGTTTTTCCAGATCGGATTCATGAGTCACACGGATCTGTGGCATGTTTTCCTTTTTTCTGAGGTAAACATTGCCATTGGTGGTCCAGCAGTAGTCATACTCTTGTGTCTTGGCAAAGTCACGCGCCATATAGAAGATTCTCTTGGCTTTTTGTGTCAGGGACTCAGACACAAAAATAGGTTTTGTTGATCCTTCTATCTTTAAATGTCTAGTGTTCAGTTTATCTTCCTTCTTTTTCCCTTTATTGAATTTTTTGATGGAATTAAGCAGCGTTTGCTTCTTTAACACACTCACAAACTCAACCACAATCGGGTTAGTAGATTCTTTTTTTGTTTTGACTCTGTAGATGTCAGATATATCTTGCTCTTGTATATTTAAATCTAGATTATTTCCAAGATTTGTGATCATATCACAGAGGTGGCTCTTGCCCTCAGACTGATTAGACTTGGGTACGTTGCGTAGTTCAATGCAGGAGTTCCTTGATTTCCGCTCTAGTATATCAACTCTACTTTCGAGTACCTGTATTCTCATGTAGTTATCATCTTTTTCCGACTCAAGCTTTGCAATCTTGTCTTGAAAATCATCATGTTTTTGAGTTAGGTACTCAATGGTCCTAGCTAAGTCACTAATTTCTGACTTGAATGATGCAATTGTAGATTGGAGAGAGCCGAATTGCTCTTCATGCTTGGAGGACATATTGGCAAATAGGACCCTCATTTCTGATACTGCAGATTGTATATCGCCTGCATCGATGGCAAGATCTAACTTGCGTTTGGATCTATCTGTCGAACGGGAAATCGGTCGATCGTCATCATCAGAGGTATTGCTGTATGCAGCTTCTGCATTGATATATAGTGGAATAGTCTTTTGCTTATTTCTCTGTGCTCTTGAGGTTTTTGCTTGAGTTTGGTCCGAGGTTGACGGTGGTGGACTTTTACGTCCTTGTGGCATGATGAACTAATACCTTTCAAAAGCTTCAAGGCAAAAAACCAGAAGTAGCGCTATACTATGAGGTTTTTGTAAGGCGCTTCACTGTTCGGTGTTGTGTGCAGGTTGGTCTGATAAAATTGCCAATCACAACAGTTATTTTAATGTTGATTTTCTTTATAAATCAGCAGAGATAACTTTCATATTCACTTGTATTTAGCACTGTACTATTGATTGACAAAACTTAGCACTTGAAATGTAATTGTGATTACTATTTACAATTTTAAATGTTTTTTTACACGCAACGCAATCGAAAAGCGCCTACTACTTTAGCGGTCGGAGCGAGAGAGGAGGACAATGGCTTTATCGATTGTAGACCAATTAGATGTATGCTTCATCTATATCAAATATGTTGATTTATAAGTAAAATAAATATGTAATTTCATTGATAATTAAATAAAAATAACCCTCTTTTAGTCCGGCAAAAACCTTACAAAGCAGATCTCAGTAGTATAATCAGTCAGTTGTAACTCACCCGGAGGGCTTGCGGAAAGCTGAGGAGAACTCCGTCCGTCATGGCGACGACTCGACGCCGAGCGACTGCGGGAAATATAACATCAGGATTATTATTATTTTCAACCCTCAATATCCCACAAGTGGGCAAAGGCCTCTTGACAAATTTGCGTTGGCGTGAAAGGAAAAGTAAGCGTGAGGTAACAAACAAGCTAAACTAGCTTAAGAGTTAGTTTTTTTTGTTTGAAAGCGTTATCTCTGGAACTACAAGTCGGATTGCAAAAACTATTTTATCATTTGATAGCCCAATTCTTGAGGAAGGAATTTAACACCACGCTACAACCCTTAGGAGCCCAGCAAAATAAGTAATAGCACGGGCGGGCGATGCGACGCGGGTTTAGGGCGACCGTGGCACAGCTAGTAATAAATAGTAGGGTAAGTATATGAAATTTTTCACATTATGAATTATCAAGAAATTCAAGTATTTCATACAGAAATATGTATTTCGACCGCTTTGTGCTAAATTGTTCACATTAGTACCTGAACTGCGACCGTCTCGCCGTGATGGGTGACCCTTCGCTGATCTGCCCGAAATGCGCCTGTTGCCCGTTCACCTGAAATACATATGAGATTATCATCATCACCCACTCGAGGTGTCGAGCCATTTCCTAGGGGTCATTAGCGGGAATTGCGGGGATGGCAGAGGGTCAAGTTCCTGGGGTATCGTTGGCGGGGGTCGTGGGGGTCGCAGAGGGTGACGTTCCTGAGGGTTCGTTGGCGGGGGTCGCAGTGGGTCACGTTCCTGGGCGTTTGCGCGCGTTTTCGTTTGTAGAATAGTGTGATAAGATAGCTTACCCTTACCCGACAGGTGTCGAGTCGTTTCCTGGGGGGATCGTTGGCGGGGGTCACGGGGGTCGCGGGGGGTCGCGGCTCGTCGTCTCTCGCCGGGCGACGCCGTTTCCGCTCAAGCAGCAGAAAGTATATCACTTTCTCTGTGTTGTGGCTGGAAATAATAATTATTACAAGTGAATATTTGCTAATTTTAAAGAACTCGACGTGTGACTTATGGCTATATATCTGTGAACCAACTGCATTGCATAAACCTTATTTCAATCGGATAAGTCGTTTTTGAGATCAATGGTAACAAACTAACTAATTAAGATATGTGTGGAAGAGATAGCTTCTAAGCGATAAGACCGTCCATTGTACCTTCTTAATAAGATTTTGTTTACTATGTTATTTGTTTAAGATGTACAATAAAGTATTTTCATTCATTCATATACTGTCAATGGAGTCAGCATTTTGGGAATACTTCCACCTGGTAGTGATCTGGATCACTTGACCTGTCTATAGATCGTTTGGAACGGTCTTTAGATAGCTGGCTGTTGTTCTATAGTTTTTGTATATTCTTGTAGACAGATAGATAGAAAATAGAAAATACTTTATTGCACAAAAAATATAACATCAGCTTAGTTAAGTTCTACAAACTTAGACAATGTTATTGGAAACGAGACGCCTCGGAAGTGCGTATACTAGTGATTTTAAAAATAGATTGTATTCAAAAGAAAATCCTAAAAAACATGCTTTTATCACTCACTAAAATATATAAAATGGGCGTCTTATCGCTAATCACACGGCATAGGACTAATTAGCACAAAAATTTTCTCTTTGTCACTATGTTTTTGTTAAAATCTTATTTATAGTGTCTTATTTATAGATATGTATATATATTATTATTTAGTGTGTACATGTCCTTCCTGTGCTTTGTTGTTGCCAAATAAATAAGTTTATTTCTTTCTTTTCTTTCTTTATATATACAAAAGTTTGCAATGGGTTCAATTGGTGTACATACCATATACTATAATACATAGTTGTATATTAAATGTATTTCAGATGTACTTACTGCGCACTGAGCAATTCTTGTATTAATTTATCTCTCTGCTTGAAACATCCCAAACTGCATATTGCCTGAAAAATAAAAAATATATGACTAAAGTTATTTGGTTACCCAAAATATGGCATATGGCAAGTTATTGCAAGCATTAATTTGTTTTATTTACTCATAACGCGTTCATGGACTCCTCAATATATAAAACTGTTCCGTTACTGATTGACGGATCAACGCACAGCCTAGAAGCATGAAACTTGGAGGGTAGATATGCCTTTTGTGATGTAGGGGTGCACTAAGAAAGGAATTTGGTAAATTCTACCCCTAAGAGGGTGAAAAAGGCTGAACAACTTTGTACAAAATAACTGAATATGTATCAGGGTATTCAAAAAGAACCCTTAAGGGTGCAATTATTTTTGAGGCCTATCAATTACCTATCCCACGAGAGTAAGACCGCGGCCATCGGCTAGTATACACTATAACAACATCAAAACAAACCCTAATGTTCGTTCCAGGAATATGACATTGGTCCCTCCCGCCACGGCCGCCGGCAGTAGTTGGCCGACCAACGCGGCCAACTACTGCCGGCTACCTGAACTATCGCTAATCCCTAAATGACCTATGTTAAGTAACGAGAAATTATGTATTCGTTACTATCGTATTGTTACGTTAATTGTTACTTTTTATACAATCAAGCACTAGATTGTATAAAGAGTAACAAGTAAAAGTAAAAAGTAACATCTACTATCTGCATGTAAGTATGTATTTAGAAAAAAATATATATAAACGAGTATCATGTAGTTCCCATGACACAAGCTCTGCTTACTTTGGGGCTAGAATAACAATGGACAGTGAAAAATGTCCAGCATAATTTATTTATGTATTAGTGTTTGTATCTATCTAGATAGATAAACTCTTTATTGGGCATAACATCATTTTACATTCTACAGATAAATCCAAGCATTGAGTCGCGTCGCGTCTAATACTACTGTTATTACTATGTTCGTAACTATTTTGTTCATTTAAAAAAAAATGCAATACATTTTTCACACAGCATCATCTAGCCTCAAACTAAGCAGAGCTTGTATTATGGAAACTACATATACTACTTATATACATATTTTTTTGTAAATACATACATATTATACATAGGAAAACCCAGATAAATATTTACAGATGATACAAACATTTCTTCACAGAGATCGTCATCTAACATCTATACGACAAATGCGAGTAACGAAATTATTTTTTTGAGTAACATTTCGGTATTTCTAGTCAGGCTACAGCTCTACCCAACACTAGGAAGCTGTTGATTTATGATACCATCAGCCACTTGTGTTTGAACATACTACAAATCCCAAAATAATCCCTTACATTACCAAAAATACCAACAAAATTTGAATAGATATGCTCTCAAACTCAAACGGTGATGGAAAACATTGTGAACCAGTATATCATAATATAATATAATATGACATACTGGTTCACAATGTTTTCCATAGAATTTTTTTGGTAGCCTTTTCAGGGCACATGTCCAGATTACTCGACTTTCCATGTGACAGGTAGTGATCATTTACCTGCAACACATCAGGGTCGATAGCATCCGCAGACGGCAGCACCCTTGTCTGCACAACTTCCATCATAGGTAACTCTCGCTCCAGCTCCCCGCGACCCCCCGCTGTCACCCACGGGTGCCGGGTTATTTCGGATAACTGTAAATCAATGTTAAGGTTTATGGTTCAATTTGTGCCTCGCAATGCAAATATTTAACAACAGAAGGAAAGAAAATACTTACATTTATTTGTAGATAAATGGTAGTAAGAGACTAACATACAAACTGATGTATCTAAGCAGGGAATTCTTAATTAATAATGTTGTTTAATATTGTTAGCTCAGTTGAGGGTAGTTGAATATTTCTTTAGTTCTGATTTACGTGTTTTCTGCTACATAGCTCATACATATTTACTGAAATATGGTATTTTACTGGACATTATACAAACAAACTAATAAACAAACTCTTATGACAAAAGCATACACGGGCCCCTTACTTTGTGGGTGAAAATAAATCAAATTTACTTTTTAACATATTTATATTCACTTGTAACTAACAAAGTACAATAATGTGGACTTTGACAACCTTTTTCCCTTTGATAGCCACCGCCCAGCAACTATGTTAGTTTGACCAAGCCTTTACTTGAGTCTTTGGCAATAGTCTTATTTAATTGACATTTTGCAAATCTGCTTTTCTCGTTTTGGAACATAATCATATAATTTATTAAAATGTCATTCCGCAAATGTTTTTTTTTTCGAAATTTGGACAAAAAACATTATTTTGTTTGTTCTGTTTGCATCTGCAATCAGTTGTCGGACTATAAGCCAGTTTGGTGTGGATAAACAGGGCCATAATCATTAGAACACAGAGAACACTTGGTTTTGTTGCTTGGTACATAATATTGTTTAGCTACTAGACATAGGCCTTGTGAGATTGTATTAAGTCACAATTATTTGAGACAAAACAATACCATTTACCAAGGAACTATATGTTTTATGAATAATTTGTGTATCTGACATTCCGACTTAAACCCTAGTTTTTATGTTGGTTAGTTAAATCCTTACCGTCATCCTTTTCTCGGGGTTGACCTCGATCATGCCTCGAAGTAACTGCTGGCAGTCGGGAGGCACGAAATGAGGTACATGAAATACTCCACGCTTCACCTGGAATTACAGAGTAAATATATTAATGTGTTTCTATTTTCAACCTCAAAAAGAGGTTCTCAACTTTAAAGTTGGTTTTATTAATTCCTATAAAAAATATATATGTTTAATGCCTTATGGCATGAAATGACAAACGGTCAGTATCATGATTGAATGTATATAAGTAACATTATGTTTTTTTTATCATTAGTTGTCTATTTAGGGCCTGATTTTAGTAGTACTACAAATAAATTATGCACTTTCAAAATCTTTGTCTATCTTCTGAAATGGGAATATGTATGGGGTGTTTCAAACTCTACTTGGACAATGTATGTTAATTTGTCAGATGATAACTGGCAAATTGTTAATTCAATCTTGAATAGAATTTGTGTAACCAAGGATGACATTGTGAGGATACATTCATGAATTTTGTTTTAGGCATTATATAGTTTTGGAGTACCTTTCATTACCTGTTATTTCGAAAATTTGTTTTTATTTTTAGTAGGTATAAACAAACAAAACTAGACATCAGTAGTAAAAAGTTACCTCATCATAGGATGATGCATGATTTTTTTTTTAAACATAATGTAGACTTTCCTCACAAGGCATGTTTATGTTTGAAAAAAAAATTCAACAGTTCACCGCGAAATCTCAGTTTGTGGGGACTTTCTAAATTGTATGACATTTAATAAACCATTTCATCAATAATCATCAGATTTGAAGCTGCAGCATGATATTGAGACATGTATTAAAATTGGCATTTTGGCTATGGAAAGATTCTCGAGTTGCGACCCTTATGATGCCATTTTTTAGGAAGAAGGCGTCTCGAGATATTACTGAAATTCAAAGGCGCAGGCTTACCGCCCCTATCCAGTCCACAAGATAAGCGAAATTACGCAAAAATAAAGTTTACCTTTTCAAGGAGCTGGCGTAGATTGTCGTCATCAAACGGTAACGCGCCGACCAGCAGCGCGTACAGGATAACGCCGCATGACCACACGTCTGCGCGGCGCCCATCATATTTCTCGCCCTTGAAATTGAAAATACATTCATGATTTTCGACTGAACCGGCAGCAAGATCAAACAAAAACAAAACAAAGTTTTTTTTTTTACATTTGACGTTTTTGATGTGACATTGAAAAAAAAGCTCCGTTCCGTATCTCAGTCGAACAATTTGTGTTTATAATATTTAATAATAAATAATGCTGGACGTTTTTCACACAACATCATCTAGCCCCAAAGTAAGCAGAGCTTGTGTTAAGGGAACTACATGACTGATATAGTACTTATATATTTTTTTGTAAGTACATACTTATTATTATAGAAAGAAAACACCCAGACCCGAGACAAATATTTCCAGATGCAAACATTTGTCCCGCGACGGGAATCGAACCCGCAACCTTCTGCGTCTCAGGCGGGCCTTCAGCCACTGCCCCACAGAGGTCGTTTGTTAAATATAATGTATTATAAAAATTAAAACAACATGGAAGTTTTAATGGATGAAGAAAGCGTTTTTCGACTTTACGCCTGATGAAAACGACATTCGAATCAGCGTGGAATGAAACGTTTTATTTTTGGTTTGGTTGGCATTCGTGTGTCAGCGGTGCCAACATGTGAGCACAAATGTTTCCACTGAAAAAATATTACCTACTTTCTCGGCAGGATTCATAATAACTCGGTCACATAATATCGACCGACGCGATGTGGCAAAACGTGACCAATATTTTTTAAACCGCAGATACATACATAGCTCTTACCCTACATTAGGATTCCGGTATCAGGAACTACGAGTACCGGGTCTAACTCCTAGACCCGGAACAAATGTATATACAAGACTATCTATAATTATTCAGTCACTAATCAGCGCTGCTTCACCTTGGCGGAGATAGGATCTTTTCAACTCATATTTACCACTGCAGCATAGACTGCCCTCGTTAGTACTGGTTATTTTACTGTGTATTTTTAAGTATTTGTCCTTCTCGTCATTTGTAATTGTCAGTGTTGTATTTGTATGTGTTTAATAAAAAACGATCTATCTATCTATCATAGATAGGTCACCAGGAGTACTTTTAAAATGACTAGCTACTGCCCACGGCTTCTCTCGCGACGACTAGAATTAAAAGTAGCCGATAAAACGTAGCGTTCGTAAGAAACTTACGTTGCAAAATTGGACTCAACGAAAAAGCTCTTATTTTAACGGACCCTGAAAGACCATTCTAAACTAATCATTCCATTCAGGCCTCTAGGTATGAGCCGAGCAAAGCGTACTGCATTTCCGTCCGGGACAACTGCCAAGATCGATTTATTGTATTATGTTTTCCATCTAACTTTTAAATTTTGATCCGGCAACATTGACCGTCACGCAAAATTAATGACAGCATGCGACCAATTTAAACTAGCTACACTGTCAACGGTTCTGCGAAGTAGCAACATATAGGTCCCAGGTGGAAGAAAGAGACAGAAAGCTATTGTTGTAAGTAAAGTAAGTGCCTCGTCAATTTTATCATACAATATTGATAATTCATCAACGGCCGTTGCTTTGATTTCGCCCGAACGGTTGAGATTGTGATTTACGTGAAAACAGTGTGTTATTCCATGTGATCGCGCGATCCAGTGAAAATGAAGTCCGCTAAATCGAAACAGAGGTTAAACGAGCTGCGAACGCCCGCTAGAAGCCGGCAAAACCTGGTCCAAGGAGATCGCGACCCTGTACAGGTTTTCTGCCGGTTACGGCCCATGCAAAGAGAATCCGATTCATCATGTTTGAAGATAATTTCGCCCACTACAGTATTACTGAACCCTCCAGCGACTGCAATTACGTACAGGAATGAAAGTAACAAAAGTATGCAATACACTTTCAAAGAAGTTTTCCCGCCCGAAACGAACCAACAAGAGGTATTCGATAAAGTCGCCCTGCCGTTAGTCGAAGGGCTAATCAAAGGTAAAAACGGTCTACTATTCACATACGGAGTCACGGGCAGCGGCAAAACATTCACGATGACAGGCGAACCTCAAAACTGTGGAATTCTACCTCGATGTCTGAACATAATCTTCAAAACAATAAGTGATTTTCAGGCACACAAATACGTGTACAAACCCGACAAAATGAATATGTTCGATGTTCAAACAGAAGCGGAAGCTATGTTGGAGCGGCAACATGAACTCCACAAATTCAAATCTGGTAAGAAAAATAATTCTAATCCTGATCTAGCCATGTCGTCTACGGATGTCACTAAGATAGGCGGAATCAATGAGGACAACCAATATGCATTATTTGTGACTTATGTTGAAATATACAACAATAGTGTCTTTGACTTGCTCGAAGACGGACCAACAGGACGTAACCTACCTGTCAAAATAATAAGAGAAGATGCAGCACACAACATGTATGTACATGGAGTCACAGAGGTAGAAATCAAGTCATCCGAGGAAGCATTTGATGCTTTCTATCTAGGTTTGAAACGTAAACGAATGGCTCATACAAATCTGAATGCAGAATCTAGTAGAAGCCACTCAGTATTCACTATAAGACTGGTGCAGGCACCAGTGGACGAAATGGGGGAAGCAGTTATCCAAAACAAAAAGTTCCTCTCCATAAGTCAATTAAGCTTGGTCGACTTAGCTGGTAGTGAACGGACAAACCGCACAAAAAACACTGGACAAAGATTACGAGAAGCTGGGAACATAAACAAGAGTCTAATGACGCTCAGAACCTGTCTTGAAGCATTGAGGGAGAACCAAATCAACGGGACTAACAATATGGTTCCTTATCGTGAGTCGAAGATCACACATCTATTCAAAAACTTCTTTGAGGGAGAAGGGCAAGTCCGAATGGTTGTGTGTGCTAACCCGAGGGCTGAAGACTATGATGAGACTCTCCAAGTTATGAGGTTTGCAGAAATGGCAGCTGAAGTGGAAGTAGCCAAGCCTCAGGTTGTAGACATTGCTGCAAATATGGGTCTTATGTCTGGTAGGCGTAAGGCGAACAAACTGTTTAATGCAGCCAGAGACAACATGGCTCGACCTGAGGCCAAGGATCTTGAACTCGACTTAGGCCTTGTCTACAGTCTTGGACCAGACTTCCCGAGCATAGAGCTCAATAGCTCAAAAGCAGCTCATATCATCAAAGAGCTGATGGCTCATTTAGAGATGAGGATCAATCGACGCGAAACGCTGAAACGAAGCAAGCAAATCAAGGATGAACGCCTGAGATCCGCTTTGCTTGGCCTGGAGAAAGATTCTATGGAGGTGCGGAGCGAGAATCAGTCATTGAAAGCGCAATTGAATGAATCCGAACGCAGGGTACGGGCTTTGGAAGATCGGCTCACCACGACTGAAAACACCTCGCTGTCCTATCAAAGAAAACTGACAGAAATGACAGAATACACATCTGCTTTGAAGCGCGAACTACAAGAAAAGGATTTACTCCTCAACCAGAATAAGCTGGAAAAAGAAAAGCAGAAAAAGATTCTCGAACGCAAATACAATCACAAAATGGCGGCAGAACATGAGAAAGCTAAAGAGATTAACTCAGAGAACGAGAAACTAAGAAACGAGGTTGAGGAGAAAGAAAATAGATTACGCATCATCGATAAAGTCTTACACGTTGATAGAGGCGAAGGTGGTGACTATCAAAGAAATGACATGGGAGCTCAAACTGCGAAAGATTTCACCCCTGGATCCACTCCTAGAGCTTTACCCGCGCATTTGCTCACACCATTCAGCTCTTGCCCTCAAACTAGAGAGACAAGAGATACCAGAGAAACTCCCGCTTCCTCCCGCCGTGGAGTAGCAGTCGCCAATCCGAGGCACCGGCGATCACTATCCGCCGATGGAAAAGGCTGGGTCGAACACGCACCGAACAAACTAGTCCCCATGGGCACTGTTATGAAACCAAACATTGTCAACAGCAAAGTCGTGAGCAAACTCACGAACGTTAGAGACATCGCCAATTCCAAAACATCGAAGTACTGTCTCATTTCCCAAGAACAGGACACAGATGGCGAGCTAGAAACGAAGCTATACAAGGGTGATGTTGTCCCAACGTGCGGTGGCGGGGCGCAAGTCATCTTCAATGATGTGGAAATGTTGAAGCAGTTTTCTCCGAATAGAGAACGCTCGAGTCAGTCGAATAGGATGTCTGGTACTAGTTGCGCCCGGCATTCCGGGAAGCGACGGGATACAGGGGCATCCCCGCCGCAAACTCCGACTAATTCGAACAAGAAGCAACGAGTTGATGATGACTAGATAAAATATCTAAAATATCTAAGATTAAAATAATTATGATTCTGAAACATTGATGTTAGATCCCAGTGATGGTGAATGATATGAGTTGGAATGAACATACAAAAATCCTTGTAATTGTGATCCAGAGGTCAAAACACTGGGTAACAGCAGCCCTAAACAACTCTTTCGAAACCTTTTCAGCCATAGCCATTCGGGTTGTTTTTAAAACAGTTTTGGGGTTAGTAATTTCCAAGTTCGACTTGAAGTAAATAATTTCATAGTGTGGCCTAAACTAACTTGCAGCAAAAAATATATGACATTTGGATTGTTAAAAGAAATATATAGCTTTTTGTGTAAGAGATTTAAAATCATTTCAAAGGTACATATCATTGTCAGGTTCCAAAACGTTCCTGTTTGATAGATTAAATAAATTGTGTAACAACAGGTTTGAACTCTGACCCCATAGAAAGTGGGGACTCTTTCCCGTTTTGAGGTCAAATTAATTCACATTAAGTGGTGGAAGTCAATTAGAAAAATGCAACAGAATGCTTAGTACAATATTTTTTTTACTTTAAGATGTTTTGCTAGTATTATTAACATGATTAAATACTTTTGCACTATTAATGTGTTGTACCATTATCAATTGGTAAAACACATTATAAAGTACCCAACAACTTTATTCTGTTATTTTGATCTGAGTGCTCAGGTACCTACTTCTTTTTTTGTATGAAATACTCAACTACTTTAATTATTTCTGTGATTGTTGATTCCTCATTCACCAAGTTTTTTTAAGTATCTAGGTAGTTTTAAAGTTGAATTTTTTTAATGAAACTTTAAAACGCAATTTAGTTAGTGAAAGTCATTGGAGTGGATGAATGTATAATGTTTTCATACTATAAATAAAGAAGAAAGTTTAATTGAAATACATTTTCTAGCTCCTATTTAAGAGCATTTAATTGATTTTGATTATGTTTGAGAGAGTAATTTAACTTTAATAATTATCATGAATATTTATTGTAAGTAGGTATTTCAATTCAATTTTCAGTAGGTAATTTGCCTACATACTTACCGTTCTATGATGATGTAGTAAAAAATCTTACAATTAATGTTTCCAGAGTATCTTTTTCTTACAAATAAAAGATAGTATAGTATTAGTAGAAAATCAGTACTTTGGAAACTAAAATGACACTATTTACTTCTAGTAACATATCTTGTCTATTACATAACATGGGTATTAATAAAAAAACGTTTTTTTTATCAAATTCAGTTTAAGGTATCTATTAATATTGTTATAAAAAGTACTTAATTAAATAACTAATTAATTTAGATATTTAACATTTTGTTAAGTTTTTTGTAAGTTAAAAATAATGTACCTATTTAATTGTAATGGTGTATGTATGTGTGGAAGTTATTAAAATATATTTCTGATAGAATTGGCTGTTTTTTTAGAAACACACATCATACTCAAAAATACATAGTAAACATCCTCTTTCGAATGATTTAAAACTAATGTTTGCTGGAGTTAATTTGTTGCCAAAAAAAATTAATGATAATATGTGACATTATAATATTAAAAAAAAAATGCCGATCTTCGTTGCACATAGATGCATCTAGATTATGAGTTAGAATTTGCTTTTGTATTCATAAATTTACATGGAGTAGATTACCATTGTTTTTTTTATGAAAACTATGTTTAACCGTAAACTGCAACGCCTACACAACTATGCCTTATAAGACCACACGACATCTTTAGTGGCGCCGGCGATCTCTGGATGATCGTTGAATGGACGCGGTTATCAGAACTTACCCTGATAAATTTAGGGCAGCTAGATTTTACTAATAGATACCACTTGGCAGACACAGTGCTAGTTACCATATAACCTTTCTAGCAGTGACCTGGCTGTTTGAAATAAGGTTGTATCAGGAATTAGATAAACAATTCCAGGGCATCTCGAACTTACCCGTATAACTTCAGGGCAAGCGTAGTGCGGGCTACCACATGACGTCTCTAGCAGCGACCCGGCTGGTTGAAGGGACGCCATACCGAAGTCTGCTATCTTGATATTGTTCCGCTCATCTAGAAGAAGGTTCTCTGGCTTTAGGTCGCGGTGGCTGTGGAGAGAATAAAATGGGGTTAAGTTAATTATTTCTTGGCCACAGTACAGCTTTTTAGGAAGGAAATAGTAGGATTTTAACTTAAAACTATCGAAGGCAAGTAGGTAGGTACCTAAGTTAACTACCTACCACAGAACATTCGAAGGACCTCTACGCGGTAGGTGCCACCAAACAAAACAAAATTCTAGAACTGCGAATAGAACAAGTGCCTAGATATGTATCTAGGCACTTGTTATTGCTTATGAAAGCAGGTACCTCTTTAATAGGTGATAGGTACGTGAAATTACATAGAGACACAAGCGTAGAGAGTGCAAATTGTTGATAGTTGAAGCATTAACTACTATTGCCATCGATCATCGATTGAGTTTTCAAGTATAGTACCATCTACTTGCCGCTAGATAGAAGCACTATCTATGAATAAAAAACGTTAAATCGGTAAATAACTTGATTATTCATTCAGTAGACAGAGCACAGTACCTTTTTTTGTAGTGCAATGAAGATTTAACTATATCTATCTACGACCATTATTTATTGGCTTACTATGTCAAATTACTGGCCAGGCAAGAAATAAATAGGTGGTGCCTATTTCATATAGGGTCACTAAAATTTACCGATCGCTAGGTGTAAAAACTTGCACATCTTTCCAAATTAAAATACTTAATTACTCAATCATAACTAAGCCAAAATGCTAAATTTACTAAGCTTACCATATTGAATGACTGTGGCAAAAATCGAGTGCTGATATTATTTGTCTAAAAAATCTTCTGGCTTCTTTGGGTGTCAACCTTCCTTTCTTCACTAAATAGTCGAATAGCTCGCCGCCACTTACATGTTCTAATACTAAATATCTGAAAATACAAAAATATATAAGTACCTATAAAAAGCTTGCTGGAAATTATTAGTTATAAGATAAAGTGACACAATAGAATTGTGTCACTTTATCTTATAACACAGAAATTTCTAGAAAAACTGAAGATAAAAAACTTACAAATATTTTTTGTTTTCGTAAACATCTGATAGTCCTAAGACGTGTGGGTGTTCTATAAGTTTCATAATTGCTATTTCTCGTTCGACCTGAAAAATACAGACTTTGGTTACATTGCTTTCTATAGAATGAACTTCATTGACGTTGTTCAAAAAACATTCATAAAAATAAGAATCAAGAATCCCTGCAAAATGTTTTCAAAATCTGAGCTGGCATATTATTATTTATCAGAGGTTTTTTGAACAATTAGTTATACCTAATTTTGTTAAAAGATCTCATTATTAACAGGCAAAAACGTGTTTATTTTAGTCCTTCTACTCGACGCTAGATGACACTTTTACTCGATACCATTTCGGTGGATGGTATCATGCAACAAATAATTACCTTCATCAAAACGGATTCGCTGAGTTTTTCCCTGTTTATTATCTTGACAGCAACCTTTTTACCCGTGACACAATGGACGCCTAACTTTACTAAGCCTGAAAAAGAAAAATAATTTGATTAGAGAAGAGTAGGTTAAGGTCTAGAAACTAAATTAATGTAGGTAGGTAGGTATATACTGTTCCTACGTGCCTTCTTTTTTTATGGCTATTCTTACAGCTAGAGTGTAACCAATTTTCCTAGCCCATGTTTCCATGTAGGTACATAAAATGTATTCTTGAACACGCCGGTGCCGCTCGCTATAAATATTTCCCAGGAATTGAAAGCGTCAAGTTTCAGAGTTTTCTTGTAAGGGAATGTGTACACAGCTGGGAAAGCATAGAGCAGAAACTACCTCTTCAAAATTTTTCCCCTTGATCTACCTACACCAGGGCATTGTATGTTTTTTTTAAACAGTGCAAGATTAGGTACTAGGTAACCTCGGATGTTTTATTTATTGATTATTCTACCTGCATAGGTTTAAAAAATAGCATATTCTACCAACAGGTAGAATATACCTGTTGGTAGAATATGCTATTTTTTAGTAGGTAGGCAGTAACTTTGTTGTGAAAAAAATAAATTTTGGTAAATAACATGTGTATGAAAATCCACGTTTTGAAAATCGATTCTCCATTTAGTATAATTATATTTTCATCTTATTTTTGGATTTGCTTAATAAAATGTTTTTAATTTGTATTAATTTGTAGGCAAAATAAATAAACCTATGCATTTTTTTCTACAAATATTAATCTTTTATCTATATCTTTCAAAAGTAATGTTTATGTCATAAGGTACCCCATAAGGTAGCTAAGATGAAACATTAGACTAGGTTATAATTTTTCCGTTATTATAAAACAGCGGTGTTAGCATCTCTATGTAGTTAGGATTGAAACAAATGGAAACTCTGATATATATCACTGTAGTAGCATATAACAGTAGCTATCTACAGTTGATGAGAAGCATCTAGCTAGTAGGTACGATTGGCTGTGATTACTTTTAAAATAATGTTAACATGTGGGTAAGTTTTTGCGCATCTACAATAGTTCAAATGCATAAATGCCTAAGTATCTAACTTAATTTTATAAGTATATTATATTATATTTCATAAGTAACTTAATAAGTTTAAAATATGTATTTAAAATGTATTGTTTCAGATTCATCATAGTCCTAGTCAGTTGTACAATGATCGCGGAAAGTGCTCCAACGAAGGAGTTTACCGCTGCAATCCACGATTTGCCACCCAGCGTATCTCTGATATCCATTAGGGACAGATTTGAGATGGGCAGCTTTGCCAATCTTAGTAAGTATTCATAATTATTTATGTGAGTGCACATCGTGACTTAACGTGACATCGTAAAATATCTTAACTTTGAAAAATAAAAACAAATATTTTTTAACAATTTCTTAAACACAATTTATCATCTCAAAGGTATGATAAAAACCTTGCCACCTTTTTGATAATGTGTCAAAGTGGTTTGAAGTTGTTAGTTGCTAAAAAAAAATTGGATTTATTAATCCTAAAATGTTTACTAAATCTTTACATGGTGATTTTTGATCTATCAAAACACCTCGTGATCAAAGCAAAGTTTATATAAATACAAAAACATAAATCGACAAAACATAAAAGGACAAAGATTCGACAGCCCTGGCTGACCCTATTCTAGCGGAAGTATTGACTTGAAAGGTTGACCGCCTCTGACAGGAAGTGTCAACATGTTTGAAACATTTTTTTAATTCAATTTAAAAATGTTCATTTGTAAATGTTTACATTTTAGTGTTAAGTACCTAGGTACTTATTAGTTTGAAAGATTAAGATTTTAATTGATTTTAAACTGTTACTTTCGTATTTATACTACCTAAATATGTACCTTCTAAAATAGTGTTTTTTTTTATCCAATTGATAATTCCAGAGAGCATTCAAACAAAATAACAAACTCTTCAGTTTTATTATTAGTATAGGTAATAGTTGAGAGTTTTACTCTCTGTTTCATAATCACTCGCTAACTTAGCAAGTGGCTAACTCGAACGCTATCCTTCTTAACACTAAATAAAGGATAGACAACTTTTCTGACAATTTTTAGTACGCTACGAGAAGATATGTGTTAAAAGATAAGTCTAAAAAAAAGTTTGTGTTTGTGTTTTTAGACAGGCATTATCAGTATTATACTTTAGTCTAGATTAACCCACCCGTATTTAATTTAGTTTATGTTGGAGTATATTCCCTATGGAGGCATCCATTAGGCATCATACCACTAGTATAGGTGCTAAATGTACCTATCTACTCGCCCCATTTGGCGCCAACTCAATTTGGAATTGGAGGTTTGAATTTCAGGTAGGTTTGAATTTCCAATTGTTAGTTGCGATGATTCGATTGACTGATGTTTGTGATGTAACTCAGTAAATGAACAACGTATTCGTAACTGATTCTCAATAAGTCCGAATATGGTTGCTGGAAAAATCTCAAATAAGTAATAACTAAAAATAATAAACTAAAAAATAAAATATTTTTTATGTTATTTTTTATACAGATCCATTCATGACAAATACCTTGCTGCAAGCGATTGTTGAAGAATCTGAGCAGAAGAAAAGAGTCCAGCGTTACAGGGATATAGAAAAATAAATAAATGCAGTGTATTCATCTATAATTTTATTGAACTTTTCACCATTTAACTCCTTTACCTACGAGCAACGAATACGGTACTGTGTATGTTAATTGCAAACAATTAGGCATGTATTAAAACAAAACAAATAAACTACAGTTGTGAGAATACATTTTGACATTTATTCAATAACAAAAAAAGGAGCCTATATTCATATTAGATTCTATCCTTACTTCTCTGGTTTCTTAAGTACTAGAGAAAGTAATTAGCCATTTACCAATTGGTGTCAAACCAGGCTGAATATTTGAAATATCATAATGGAATGATTATTTTTCTGCAAATGGCATCTGCATCATGGCATTCTGCCAGGAAACAATACAACCTTTAAGGCAGTGTTTTTCAGACAGCATAGTAGGTAAAACAACTTGTGTATTTTCGTTGCCGCAAGCATTATTTACGTAATCACATCACCATTAATAGGGAAGGTTCGAGCTCTAGACCAGAGACAATATGCTCATCAAGGCCAATCCAGTCAGTCGTGAATATACCATGTTACTTGCTTCTGTTGGTGTATCTAATGGACCATTACTATTTATTATGTTTAACTATTTTGATGACACCGTAATCTCCCCTTAGCTTGTTGCCAAAGAAGCGGGCTGTAAAATCGAAACTCCTGCGACCGTACTGTGTCATGCAGGTCGCTGGTGCTGACTGTGTAAACTTCTGTGGTAGTAGCAATGATAGCGACCCTATCACCAACCTGTGATTGAAAAAAGATCTTAAAAATATAGATAAATGTTTAATACATCGACGACGAATCTTTTGCTCCATCCATCCAGAGACTTCCCACAATCTTCAGTCCATCGTGTGGGAGGCCTTCCTACACGTCGATCGATTCGTGATTTGTGTCTCATGTACCTAAATGGCGCGAGTCAGCACATCCCGTATTCTTTGGCCATATTGATTGTAACAACAATGTTGGTACCTATGTGCAAGTTAAAATCATTGAACTTGTCAAATATTTATCAATGAGTTTTTATAAAATAATAGGATTTTATTATGTAGGTACCTAGTTAGGAGGGCTGGAGTGAATTAAACCACTGAAATGTAGGAAAATACTTTACCTGTTTGCCCCTTCCCCAACGTTTTCTCCAATCTGAAAGGGCCCACATATTGGTAGGCCTCTGTGGCCGTAGACCCACCGCTTTCCATCTTCAATCTTGCAAGACCGAGTCGACATCAAAACACCGGCACATCACTAGATTGTCTTTTGTTTGCCTGTTTTTGGCGCCATCACTAACACGTCCGTTTTGAATTTCGAATTGGACGGTCATACCGATTTTCACTCGCACTCATTTATTTTTCGGCCTGTAATGTTTTTAAGTTGGAATCGATTTTAATGGCTTTTGTTTTGTTTTACAGATTTTAGAGGTACGATTTAGCATTTGCTTTAGCTTTACCTCTGTTAGGTAAATATCTAAAAGAGGGCATGTTAGGTAGATACCGAAGTTAAATTAACACCACTCTCGAAATTTAGCAATTATAAGATATTATGCTAAAAAAAAATAGTTTTATTTTATCTTTAGTAGGTATATAGCTCCTTGTTTCTATTTCTGCAACTATGCAGTATCGCTCGCATTGCTGTGTTCTGGTTTATTTTGATAAAATATATTTTATTTATTTTTGTCTTATCCTGGTGAAAATCAAAAATGTTGCTGAATCTAGTTGAATCTAGTAACTAAGGTGCCACAGAACCACACCGTAAAAGGTGCTAACCTACCTAAGACATTTTTAACGGAGACCGGATATTCTGGTGAAACACTTTTTGTGGCCATTTTGTATTTAAAACTCTACCTTTAGGTACATACGGCTATAAAGGTACCTAAAAGAAAAAATATTGTTAAATACGCATTTCTACTGTGAGTATAAAGATATCTAAAAAAGAATATCTGGCCACAAAAAATATGTGCGTAGGCAGTTTCGTACGTACTCATGGTAATTATCTCGGTTTTTAGTAAAGTTGAGCTGTACAACAGCTAGATAAACGTACCTTATAATTCAAGCAAAACTTCGGTACGTCTACGTATTTTCCTAAAATCAACTCTGCTGTTTTTCGATTGAGGAAAGGAATAGTCGTAGTTATAGCTAGGTAAAAGTATTTTCATTTTAAAAATACAAAGAAAACTCAACTTGGCAACGTTCTCTCGGAGATAAAAGTATGGAATAATGTATGCAATATTATAAAAACTTTTACTGAAAATCAGGTCAAATAAACCCAAAAATTGAAACGTTTGTGGAGTGAAATTCGTTACTGGCAAATTTTTTTTTTTTTTTAAATAAATATTCTTGTTTGGTATACCATCCTTTATGTGAAAGTTGTTTAGTAGGTAGGTACGTATTCATTAAATATATTTAAACAATTTAAAATAATAGTAAATGGGTGGGGCCCGAAAATTACGTCAAATCAAAACTAAATTAAAATTATTATTTTTTTATTCCAGAAAGTTGGTACCTAAGATAATCAATTTTGTTAGTACCAAGACACTTAAGACTATTTATTAACTTATATTTTAATTAATGCACTACCGTTTGCTGTCACGTCGATACACTTTACAATGTATTTTGTGGACGACGAGCGCAAACTGGCATAAATTATCTAAACAACATAATCTGTTTTCAAGTAAACTCACTTTGCATCTGGGTGATAAAAAGCCGATAAATGAACGTTAGAACAAACTGCGCTATTTACATCCGCCCAATATTTACCTTTCTAATTTGATCAAATGAAATGTAAGCTCAGGGACTGGACTTTTAAATTTATTTTACTAATGGAGTTTTTCCACGCATCAGATTTGACTGTTAAAAATATGATTATATGGAGTTATAGAAACTTGTCTTGAAATTCGGAGGGTAGGTGTCATTTGGCGTAATACAATTTCCGAAATTCCACCCTGAGAAGATACAGAGGGAAGATGTTTGTATAGAAAACACTATAATCTCGATGACGTCGGTGTTTATTCATTAGTCAGTCTACACTTATAATACCTATAGAGGCAAATTTTATAAATTTGGATTTATGAGATAAAGAGCGAAACTACTAATCCGATTTAAAAAAATGAACTTTCACCAATATTTCAAATGGACCTTTAGGATGGATAAGGCTATGTATTATCCCGTTAAAATAAAAAGTTTTTCATGGAGACCAATTTTGCAACATACGACAACGAAACAAAACTAAATCCCGTCAAGATTACCACGGTACCACGGTACCAAGTTGATAAAGCCTTGGGCAGTGGCTAGTTATCAATAAAATTGCTAGTTGGGTAAGGGGTTTAATTGACAAGGCTAAAGAAGCCACATTTATAAATGAGATGGAAACAGTCGGCCGCCACCAGGGTTACACTTGGCTTAACATTTAAATAGGCTCCTTACAGACATTGTCGAACTTAAAATACCAACTTAGGTAGTTGCAACTTAGTTGCAAAGTATTGGCAAACGGCCAACTGAATGCTAGTTTTAGGGACAACGCTCACTGAAACGATGGTGCATTGTTGGTGGTTTAAAAGACTGAAAACAGGGACTGAGATCTACTAAAGATCCGCTTAAACTTAGAAACGCATTTGATCTGTGTCCGTAAGATTCCGAACTGTAGTTTGTTTTACCAAAAATGCAAGGAGATTGTTTAATTCGGATTAAGTTGTGCTTAAGTTTTTATTGAATTAAATTAATTTATCTGTTACTAGTTTTATTAAAAAAATACTTGTATCCGACTTAAATCCGGTAGAGCAATGTTAAAACATTGGTAGAAAGTAGCAAAAGTATCTTCTTGTTTAATTGCAAGAAAGTAGAAGATACTTTTTAAATAGGTTTTAAAATAAGGATAGCTGCAATAAATGATGCATTACACGAATCAGGGTTTTATATCTAATATTATATCTAAATAAACTTGAATAAGTCTCATTTTGTACTGTTTTAAAAAAGTACAAAATTGAGATAAAATTAGGTGGCGCTACTCGCTTTAGTAAAAAGCGGACCTTTTAACCGTATTAACTAAACTACTTTCAAATTCATGGAAAATGACAGCTTTAAGGCTTTTTTTTTTCATGCTCTATTTCAAAACAATTCGTTACGTTGATTTGACATCTTAACTAAAGTAAAACAACTATCTAGCATACAAGATAAAGAAAAAAAATCACTATAGACGCTCGAAATAAAATCCAGTAGAGCAATTGTTGCATTATTTAGCCATGTAAGTAGCTTATGTGTCCAGCCACGAGGCAGTCAGGTAGAACGTATTGGTGGGTAAGTAAACCTTTTTTCTATACCTACGGTTAGGCAAATACATAGATAAAGGTATATTTGTAAAACCTGTAGCAAATGGTAAAGCATCGTTTATTTTTAAAATAGGAAAAACATGAAACTTTATTACAAGGATGGCAGTGTACAGAATAAGATAGTGATATCAAAATTATCAATGAATTTTCAAGCAAAGATCTATTCGCTGAGTACGTATGTACCTGAGGATGTCCAATAAGGGAAATACAGTCATGAGCGTGATTCGTTTGCTTTCTTTTCACAAATTAATAATTACGTATGTCATAAAAATCGATCTATGTTACTCTAATAATATAATACCTATACAATTCTGTGGTACCCATAGTTACCTTCTATTAACTGCGATTTTAATTAACGAATAAATAAACGACAGATGTACCTATGTAAATAAAATAAATAAATTAAAAACCATGTACAATGCCGTTTGCCGAAAAGCGATCTCTTTCAGGCAGCCTTTGGAAGGACGGGATATGACAAAAGACGTCGTTTTACGAATATACAGTATCCTCAATATGATTAATAAATATTTACATAAAAATATTAGTTTAATTTATTTATTCACATACAATATAATGTGCTCAACTAACTTACTGGGAGACGAGAACCTTGAGCTAGCGGCATTGAAATGGAACTTCACATGAAGGTAGGTATTATGACGACTATAATAAATAACACGAACTATTTGCTTATGTATGGATTAAATATGAAACCTAGATAGTTCTAGATCAAAATAGAAGGTACAACCCTCTAGAGACACATTTCCTTTTCACTAAAACCTGATTCCACAATAACTCACAAAAATGTCCGCTGACACCAGAACATTTCAGTTGGTACACTTTTGTGTATGAACTGAAATTTAATATTTTTATTTAAGTCACTTATCAGATTTTTGCAAAAAAATCGGTACATGTGCTTTGGATTCAATTTATTTTATGGGCAGTGATTTGACGTAAAAATGTATCACTTATTTAGTTTGGTGGCTCTTATCTAGATATTATTTAGTATTGAGTATATTTAACCATTAGCTCATACGATTTAACTTCCTAATTTCATCAACCGCATCAACTATTTTTACATGACTCTATGGCTTTACTATGAGTAGTAAATAAGTTAATATTTCTGCAGAAAAGACACAGTAGGTGCCTTTATAAAAAACATACAGTTTGTTTAAAGCTTATTAATATTTTCAAAATATTAACAACAGAAAACATAGACCACAAAAGAAATTCTGATGATTTTGATAAATGCTCTTCAATATTGTCCTGTCTTCTATTTCTTAAATTACCTAGTAATATAAGTATCAAATTGAATTTAATTATTTGTTTAATGAAATAGAGTCGATCTACACAATCATAATAATATTTTCTAACTAGAATGGCTTTTGAAAATTGTTATTACAGTTGTGTTTTAATTTTATAAGTACTTTCCTATATACTTGCAGATTGACTAAATTATTTTTATTTTCGATAATATAAAAATAATATACGCACCAGCCTAACTAGGTAAGTACTGAAGTAAATATGGCGACTGTAAAATTGCGAAAAGAGAGTATAACAATTGGCTAAGTAGGTAGTCAAATCTCGTTTTTTTTACGCGATCATTTAATCAATGTATTTGATTTTTGTAGATATTTGGTGTATTTGGTAGTCTATTTTTGAATATTAAAAGCCATTGAAATCAGATTCCTTACGCAGCTGCGGGTATTTTGATTTTTTAAAACCCTTTTACTCACGTAATTATTAAAACACATTTTAATAAACACAGTAGGTATAATCCGCATACAACGTTCGTGCACGTCACAAAAAATCAATAATTTTAGCACCACGCTCGCGACACATTGCTTTACCACGCTTTTTTTAGGACACCCGCATTAGTTTTCGTTTTACACATTACAGTTTTTCAGTACGCGTTTGGTAGAAAAATATATTTTATAGTTACATAATAATGTAGATGAATTTTAATGTTTTTAATGCGGCGCTAGTACGTGCGGCGTCCGCGATCGCTCGGGGTCTATCGGGGGTTTCCGTGTGGGGGTGGAACTGTGAGTCATTACCCTTAGGGGTGTGTTTACGCTCCGTTCTACGCGTTCGCACTCCCTTTTATTGATATACATTTCCAGAAAATTTCATCATACGGTCTATTCATGTCATTCGTCTTCTTACCAAATAGAAATAATTTAAAAACAATCGAAAGTCTAAGCATTTTATATGGTAGACAATATTTAGTAAAATGAAACGTTTTACAAAGATTAAAAATAAATCAGCCTACCAAGGTAGCTAAGTAGAAACAATATTGTTTCACACACTCTGCTATTGTCTGTGGGTCGAGGTAATGAAAATGTAAATAAAATTAACATTGAAATCATTAATTAGCAATTCATGCTGATTAATTTGATTCAAACTTTGACTTCAGAAGCAGTCAACAATTTTATGTTTTATGACCTCAACTAAACTAAAATTGCTAGTAAAATGTACCTCTTTTAGTAATTTATTTAAAACAAAGCTTTAAAAATAACCTATGACAAAATTTAATTTTCCTGGGTGGGAACCCAGGAAATATAAATAATAAGTTATTAAGCAATTATCATAATCATCATCATCTAGCCCCAAAGTAAGCAGAGCTTGTGTTATGGGAACTAGGTACATGACTGATATAGGTAATATCTACTTATTATTTTTTTAAATACATTCGTACATATTATTTCATTGACGACCTCTGTGGCACAGTGGGCGAAGGCCCGCCTGAGACGCAGAATGTTGCGGGTTCGATTCCCGCTGCGGGATAAATGTTTGTACGATTAGCCAATGTTTGTCTCGGGATATTTGTTTTCTATGTAAAATATGTAAGTATTTACAAAAAAAGTATATAAGTAGTATATCAGTCATCTAGTTCCCATAATATAAGCTCTGCTTAGTTTGGGGCTAGATGATGCTGTGTGAAACATGTCCAGCATTATTTATTTATTATATATTTGTAGACCATACAAACATTTTTCCCTAAAGGAAATCTAACCCGCAACCTTTTGCATCTCAGGCGGGCCTTCACCGACTACGCCACAGATGTCGTCAAAGTAAAAAACTTTATTTAGGGAAAGACAATTAGCTATACAATTTTACCCAGTTTTTTTTAAAGAAAATCTCAAAAAAGGTTGTCGAGCTATGGTAATCAACAAAATATAGCTAGTAACTAAATGTAGGTTTTTGTACATACTTATGGGTGAAAACGTCATTCTTATTTGTGTTTTGGGCAAACGTTAACGTTAAAAGGTAAGTACTTACTAATTTTGAAAAAAAGGGCAACATAGATTAATCGTTGTCTCGTCCCATCTAGCATTGTTTCATCCAAATAGGTTTAGCCGTTACGAAGGTTTGTTATCAATAATATTTGAATTAGAAATATTTATAGTTTAGAAACTATTTGGATGAAATTTGAAATAGATTGAATTCAATAATATATTATAAAGTTTTATCTCAGGTAACACATGTGCCATGGCGGCGGCGACCGCCTCCCTAACCAACCACGTCGCATCGTTCGCCGCGCTATTACTTCTTTTGCTCAGCTTCTAAGTGTCGTAGTGTGATGTTAAATAATTTATAACCTTTCTCATGATTATATCAAATACAAAAAGATTTTTTTAAATTCGAAACGTAGTTTCACATATTAACAGTAGTAGTTAGCTATACCACGGCTGCCCTGGGCCCTCGACCGACACATCCATCGCCCGCTGGCCCCTCGCATAGTCCGTCCGTGCTATTTCTTCTTTTGCTCGGTTCCTAAGGGTCGTAGCGTGATGTTAAATAATTTATAACCTTTCTCATCAAATATTGAGCTATCAAATGCAAAACACATAGGTAAGTGAGGACTCAAGATACTACAATATTATAAAACATTTTCTTCTACAGATCAAAATGACCAACATTTACAAGCAAATTTCTGACGAGCGATACAATATATTAACGAAACGCTACGCCATTTTCCAAGATTCTATGAACAACGTCAACATGGAACCTGTTAAGGTAGGACTTATTTTTTCGGAAATTAATAATTAAAATAAATAATAAATAAACTAGCGTCCCAAACGCACACTATTATTCCCTGTAACGTATGTATCAGAAACTATGAATACCACGGTACCACAACACCAAGACCCGGAACAAATATCTGCAGAACTTGCAAACATTTGTTCGTAGCGGGAATCGAACCCGTACTTCCAAGACTAGCCAGCGTCGCAGCTGGCTACTCGCTCGCTCCGATAAAAAGGTTTTGGATAAAAAAAAAATAACCTTACCCAGGTAATGATCTTGTGGGTTCAAATCCCGCCAAGGATGATATTTTTGGGATATTGTCAAAATCTTATGAATTCTCTTCAGTGTAGGTTAACACTTTCAAAAGTAATTTACTAAAGTTTAAAGCATTGGACTAAAAAACCGCGCTCTTATTTTACTAATTCGAATATTAATGCTGGTCATTTTTCACACAGTAGCATCTAGCCCCAAACTAATAATCTCCGTAAAGGCTGAATTGTTTGAGATAAAAATTTAAACTGTAGGTACTCATAGTATGGGTATCAGGTACCACGATACAACGAATCCTAGAGTAGGTATGTACTCTAATCATCAGCA
This sequence comes from Perizoma affinitatum, assembly GCA_961405105.1. Lineage (NCBI taxonomy): Eukaryota > Metazoa > Arthropoda > Insecta > Lepidoptera > Geometridae > Perizoma > Perizoma affinitatum. The sequence continues at coordinate 3,086,131 of OY560207.1, forward strand.
TATTTTTAATACCTACAATTAAACTTGCACACAAGCTTATGGCACACCTGTTGGTAAGCGGTTGAGATTACATATGGGCGCTTGCATTACCAGAGGTATCATTCGCGCATTGCAGACCCTGATATATAACGGGTGAAAAGTCTCATGTGCCTGTAATTCCACCGGCGGCACAAATACGCTTCATTCAAACCGGAACACAGCAAAGCAAGCATTACTTCTTCTTCTTCTTGGCGGCAGAAATAGTACTTCCCCGGAAAAGCTCTTCATAAGGAGCTCTAGTTACTACTTCTATCCCCCTGCGTTATTCTCGACTATACCTACCCTTGGTACTACTCTAGTTAGATAATACAATAAATAAATAGTGCAAGCTACTTTGCACCTCACTCAATAGATGATTACGTATAATAAATCGACTTTACATTTTCAAAGGTATTCGACCCTCTCAAGCAGAAGCAAATTGATGAGCTGCATCTCATCAGAGAGGTCAGCAAGGATCTGCAGAGGAAGAAGGAAGAAGACCTCAATAAAGCAAAGGTAAATTTTTACTTAGCAGTTGTTGCATGAACCGGTTTTACTGCTATTACCATCTAGCGGGGAGTAGCAAAATCATGATACATATTTCGATCTTCGGGTGATATCAATGTTTATTCAAGCGGGTGAACTAACATTAACGACAATCATTTCGAATTGTTATAATCATCATCAAGGTCATGAAGAACTTCTATTTACCTTTATTGCGTCTGGTCCGTGGGCGCCAGCAGAGGTTGTTGGTTATGAGAGGTATACTGACTTGCTATATTTCCACTCCTCCTAAAACTTGCTTTAATTTCATGTCGGTGAATTTAGTTTTGTCATGTTTTAATATTACAAGATCCTTTTAATCGTATCACCGGTTCTTGTTTGGTCACCCTGCGCACAGGTAATCTGGCCAAGTTGAGGATAGTGGCCCCGAAAAGCGCTCAGTGATCGATGGTCTTCTTCCTGTGATGTACCTATGCGCCATGGCGTTTGCACCAAAACTGTGTAGCTAATAATTATTTATTTTAGTATCGAGATTACTTAAAGTACTGTCAAGTTGAGACGTTTCTAACGCTGTCTATCAAGAAGTAGCTAAACCAATTTGTTCGATCTAATGTAATGAATCTATAGCAGCTCTACGCAATGAATTTAAAATGGACTTTGATTTACAAAAATTTAGAATTCATAAATACCAACACACGGAACGACAATTATTTAAAATTACTTGTCTGGTATTTTTGAGTAATGCGAATCGTCTAACACATACAATTGCACAAGTAACGCCATCTATTGATAATTTTCAATAACATTTTGGTTGTTTCTATTTATTTGTCAATCTTGATTATGGATTTATATATTTTTTACAGGAAGCCGAAGCTGAAATGTTGAAGCAAGCCAAGGAAGCAGAGGTCAAAGCAGAAACAGAAGATTCCATTACTGAAGAAAAGTAGGTAATTGGCAGCATTGTGAACCGATAATTTTTAATAAAAATGGATCTATGTACGATGTTTTGTAGCTCCAACTAAGCATTATTTTTCCAATTGTATGTTTTTAGAATAAAAGTAACTTTTTACAATAGTGTATTTGTTTTTTACACCTATATTTATTTCAGGGGTTTACCCACCCTACATTAACTTTTCACCTACCTAGTTACCACTGTTAATTTGTTACCCTTGTAGGTACCTACCTATTTTCTACATATTTCACCTCAGTGCTATGCATTTTGCCTACAAAAAGCATGCATTTTCTTCATGGCACAGTGGACGAAGCCGGATAAGACATGTGGGATGTGGGTTCGATTCTCACTAAGAGAAAAATGTTTGCATTAAATGCAAGTAGGTATTTTTTGTGGTTCTGTATGTTCTGGTAGCTCGGTTTTCGTAGTTCCCGATAGCTATAACACTTATACATATTATATGTATAAAAACTTCTGAAAATGCCTTATGCCATGGTGAAAGAACCAATTTGGATAGGATGATTAAATTTATCCTGCCAATAGACTATTAAGTAGTTTGGCAATAATTGACGACCTCTGTGGCGCAGTGGGCGAAGGCCCGCCTGAGACGCAGAAAGTTGCGGGTTCGATTCTCGCCGGGGGACCAATGTTTGCATATACAAATATTTCTCTCAGGATCTGGGTGTTTTCTATGTATAATATAAGTAGTTTAAGTGAATGAAGCAAAAGAGGTATGTCAGGATCGTAGCAAATGGAAATCCGTAGTCTCTGCCTACCCCTCCGGGAAACAGGCGTGAGTTTATGTATGTATGTATGTACATCAGTCATATAGTTCCCATAACACAAGCTCTGCTAACTTTGGGGCTAGATGATGCTGTGTGAAAAAAAAATGTCCAGCATTATTATTATTATTAACTCATAATATGTATATTTTGAATTTTTATTATTGCACCTTTTGTGGAGATGATAGTAAAAATAAAATTTAGTATAAAAAAGTATATTTTATTATAATTACATGTTACATCTTACAATAACTACAACCATAGATCTAAGAATTATCTGTCATAACATCATCATCATCATCCTCCGGTTCAGCCAAATCCGGATGAACAACTCTTATGTGAAGATTTAGGTTTATTTTTACAATAAAGCTCTTTCCGCAAGTTGTACATTTGTACGGCCTCTTTATATCATCCTCGTGGATTGCTGGGTGGGCACGAGTCATGTGTGTTCGCAGTAATGACGAATGCAATGTGCGATCACATTGATTGCACTTCACTAGGCAGTCAATCGGCTGCCCTTCATGAGTCTGACGATGCTTCTCCATGGTGATCTTGGATACAAACAACTTCTGACAAAGATCACACTTAAAGTTCTTGACTTTAGTGTGCTTTTTCATGTGGATCTTCAAACAGTTTTTTGTCGGGAACATATCATCACATTTTGAGCATTTGAACTTTTTTATGTCATTATGTAGTTGCATGTGTAGTTTCAAGTATGCTTGACCCGTGAAGCTCTTTTCGCAGATTTCACAGTTTATGGTGCTTGTAGCTGAGTGGGTTTGCATGTGACTTTTAAGGAACTGTGCAGCTACGAAGCTACGGTCACAAATTTCACAGATAAACTTCTTGGAGGCAGCCCCATCATGTTTACTCTTGTGTATATCGAGATGGTATTGTGAGTTTACCTTCACATCACATTGATCGCAGCGGAATTTGCGACGTTTTTTCGGGCCGGGCTTCGGAGGCGGCTGTGGTTCCGGCTCCATCTGCGGCTCGTCCTTTTCCCCCCCATGGAACTTTTTGTGAAGCATCAAAAACTCTAAGCCCTCAAACGTCATATCGCAGACGTCACAGCGGTACCTCTTTAGGATCCTGTCCGTGTCTCCGTTGTATTGTTCAGCCATTTTCTCGTGTTTAACTGATCCTTTGTCGTTTGTCGCTGGTTCCATCATACTTTTCATCCAGTGGTCTTGAATTCCTACTCCAGATTTGTTCTCCATTGAGGACGCCTAGGGACGCATCTTGCCGAGGCGATATTGATCCGTACCTCGCGTGGAGGAGTACAGGATCGCGCTACTCGCGTATTATCAGTCCTAAATGGTGGTAAACACTAAGTTAGCATTGTTTACGCGATTTGCAATCGAATTTCACGCGATAATTATCTGGCTAACACAAAGGGAGCCTTGTTACGCTACCATAAATTCCAAAAGAGAAGCGAAGCGCGTTGGTTTTTTTTGGGCGGTTCAATGACAGTGATTTTTTTTAATTCCTTTCTTGACTGACACGTAAGTTGTTGCCAGAGTTAAATATGTTTCTACCTATGCAACTACCCCAATCGATGATAGTGGAAAGGCTGCTTTATAACGGATGCGTTCAAAAGGTCAGCAAATCTGCTTATCACAATTTTGAGTTTCATTTTTAGCCTGTAGATGTTTTATGACAATATTCCAAGTCATGAACAAAAAAAAAAACAATACTTTTTTGTTCTGTTCTTGTGAGGTCTTTTTTGGTTTTGTTTGTGTATTACGCGAAAAAATAGCCAAATCTGTTATAGTTTTTACTCCACTAATATCGCCATGACTTCAGGAAGAGACTTAGTTCCCGTGAAGCAAGAAATACAAGATGAAGAAACAAATAGCAGCGTACACGCAATTCCATTACCATACTCTAAAATTAAAAGCGAATTTGTAGAAGTGAAGCAAGAACCACTATCACAAAATGAACTACCTTCTAAATTAAAATGTGAAATTAGGGATGATTTTTACAATAACTGTGACACTCTGGCTCTTATAAATCCGGATGTTTCTGTTAAATTAGAAGAGCCAACTCATACCCAGTTACCGACTGTAAGTACTTGTAATAACTAATATCTCATTGTCTCAAAGTGACTTTCGTTCGTTTTTGTGTCATTTATCTACTAGAGGCCAAGCACGAACAATTACTCTAAATAAACCATACCTAGTATTCCTACTAGGTAGCAAATCAATTTAATGAATTATAGCAGACCCAATTTCATAATGTAGACACAGTTACTTTAGCAGCATCCAGGTTGATAAAAATCATGTTATTTTATTAAATCGAAAAAAAAACATTTTGTTTCATATTCATATTTATATTTATTCATACTTTGGGATCGCAATGAACACTTAGTCACATAAGTTAAAATAAAATATAAATAATGGAAAATTAGTTGCGGCTGTAAAGCCTTGTTGAAATTATAACAAAGTACCTACTTACCTACCTTCCTTCCTTAACTTCCTCTTCATTCCACGCTACTGTGTCAGTGAAATAGTCATTTACTGTATTATATGCCTTTTTCACAAGATTATCTTTTATAAATTTCTTAAACGCTTTCTTTTAAATCTATTTCATGTTTAATCTTACAGAATTGCCTACAAAGCTTTATTCGTTTTTTGTAGCCTATATGCATTGTTCATTCATTTATCTTAATTCTATGTATTAAAATAATGGACATCACTGCATTTTATTAACTATGTTTCTGCAAATGTAAATTATGTTCTCATAGATATATAAGGAAAGTAATGTGAGAATATTTATCATAATACATTGCTTCTTTTGTAGAGTATTCTCAGGAGGTTTGATTTAAATCAGATATTTTTTTAATATTTGATCTTTTAATGTGTACACACCAAGGCTTGTGTAAGTAAATGAATGCCTTTTTTCATGTAGGTATTCAAAGAAATTGTGTTTTTATTTTACAGGCTCAAGAAGAAGTACCAACAAAAAATTGTAAAATCGAACCATTAACGAAATATACATGCTCATGCAATAAGGTGTTTTACGATAAATTCCAACACTTCCGTCACATGCTTGACCATACAATTGAAAACATGACAAGGTAATTCAAATATTTTAACACGTCTTGGTACAATGGTACACATTCTAAGGTCCACTCTACTTATCCAAAGTATTTCTGATCCAAACAAAGATAAGTTTAGATGATGGCTACAAATCAGAGGATATATTTCAGTTTTCAAAAAGTCTTTAAATAGCATGCTAATTTAATGTTTTATATATTATATCACCCATATTCTTTTAACCTAAACACAGTACCTAATACAAGCATACCTGTTTGCTCGCAGAAATTGATGTAAGACATCAATGGCGCGGCGGGTGAGTAGCTAGCTGTTGTCGCAAGAGGTGCGGGTTCGATTCTCGCTGCGGAACAAATAACAATATACATTTTTCACACAGCATCAACTAGCCCCAAACTAAGCAGAGCTTGTATTATGTACTATACATAGGAAACACTCAGACCCGAGACAAATATTTGAAAATCATACAAACATTTGTCCAACGGCGGGAATCGAACCCGTAACCTCCGCCCACTGCCCCACAAATGTTTGCATCATCTGCAGGTATTGGTTCTGGATCTGTGAGTTGTGGTACTCGTAGCTTCTGATACCCCACAATACATAAAACCCTACTGTGGGAACCCTACTGTCTATATTAGGGTCAGATCGGTTTTTATTTATGTACTCTGTTAAAATACATAAACATTCTCAATAATTCTTTTGCAGTGTTAAATGCTACACTTGCGATCGACACTTTAAAACTAAGAATGGTATGATTGCTCACGCATACTCTAAGCACATTGGACATAGATGCAAAATCTGCACTTGGAGATTTCCCACAAACAATATGTTGGTAAGTCGTTTGTTCGTTAATTAAGAGCTAGGGCCTTACTTATAAATTTATCTTCTATCTTTAATAGTAAAGTTGAATCTCTGGAACTAGTAGTTGGACTTAAGAAAATATTTTTGCCTTTGATAGCCCGAATCTTAAGGCGGGTTATAGTCTATCATCACGCTAGGACCCTTAGGAGCCAAGCAAAATAAGTAATAGCGCGGGAGAGCAATGCGACGCATGTCGTGGGCCCAGGGCGGCCGTGGCACAGCCAGTAAAATATATATACAGCCAAATGTAATGTTCGGCTGTCCTTCTGAGTACTGGAACCCTAACTTTCTGGTTACCCTAACTGGTATCCTCAAAGACCTACTTACTGAGTATGTATCTGAGGATGTCCAACATGGGAATACAGTACAGGGAGTGTTTTTTTTTAAACCTCTGTTTAAAAATATTTATAAGCAAAGCTAACTTTGGCTTTGCGGCTGATAGTAGGGAAAGATACCCTTACGTGCCCTGCGAAGCACAGCTCCATTACGCACCTCTGGCCATTCTCAGAATCCCATGAATCCTCTCCATCAAAAGGTTACCCGGAAAAAATCGCAAAGATCGCTAAATGTACAGTTAATTATTTTACTTATTATTTTTAAAACAGTATCATTTAATTCCATATAAGCGACCATTATTTTAACTTTCAATTAAACTTTTTTTTTTGTTTCAGTTGGAGCACATGGAATTATATCATAATTATTATGAGAAAAGAGGGCATGCACCTTATTCGAAGAAGACTAATTCTTATCTGAGGCAGAAGTGGGAGAAAAAAAAAAGACAAAACGATTCTCGTATGTGAGTACCTAATAAAACAATTGTTTTATTGTCCTTCACTCTTTTACAACACTTGTTATTTTACCGTTTCTATATCAGTGTATGTTCTCATCATTAACAACCTGTAGAATGCCACTGCTGGACATAGGCCTCCCCAAAATAGTGCCATGAGTAAAGATCATGGGCTACCTCTATCCATCGACTTCTCGCAACTTCACAGAGTCATTGGTCCATCGGGCGATCAGAGGAAGAGGTCAGCTTAACCCGAGAAAGAGTTACCTCATCAGAGGTATCATAAACCTCTGATTAAATCACCTCTCGTAAAATAACCATGAATCTACCAGTAATGTAATTGACATGATAATTTAATTATTAGAACCCAAGTTATCAGTCACTTCATTTAAAAATGTATATGTATTTGATTACTAAATGATATATTTTGTTACCAGGTCTTCATCTACATTAAATGGAACGAAGCCATTTTCACACATAAAAACTGAACCAACATATAACAACATGGAATTTGGACGAATAACAAATATAAAAACAGAACCTACATTTTCAAACAATACCGAACCAATCCATCCAAATGTCAAGGTTGAACCAGTAGAGTATCCAAATATCAAAGTTGAACCAAATCATTATTTTTCAAACGACAATACTGAGCTAACACTTTATTCAAATGTCAAAATTGAACCAGGGTATTATTCAAATGTCAGTGTTGAGCCAACACAAAATTCAAATGTTAAAATTGAACCAAGTTCTTACTATTACAACATAAATGTTGAGCCAACAAATTATTCAAATGTCAAAGTTGAACCAAGTTACTATTACAACATGAATGTTGAGCCAACAAATTATTCAAATGTCAAAGTTGAACCAAGTTACTATTGAAACGTCAATTGCAACCCAAAAAAGTTCGACCATGTTACCAATTATTATTTGAAAATGTTAAGCCAACATAATAAAATGTCAAAGTTCATTTTAAGTTAAGTTTCGATAAAAATGAAAACACTACTTAGCCATTTAAAATTCTTAATAGTTCTTTATACTTAAAGTAAAATTTTAAGAGCCCTAAGAGCATTCGAAAATTCGAAATAAATGAAAATTGGTTCGACTATAGTCCAAAAACTTCAGTTACTTTAAGCATACTTACCAACTTCGGGATCGAGGCCCTTAAATAGCGTGGCTCGACCTTTAAATCTCTCTGTACATCGTTTACTCAGGGCAGAAGGTCGGTTGTGACCTCTTTGCAGGATCTTTTCTGTTTTTTTATTTATTGCGATCACCGGCGACTCTTAAGGCTTTTTGTTATTAAGATAACAAAGATGGTGTGGATTTAGTCAGTACAGCTAATGAGGCTGCGTCCGTCGATCTTAAAACATTATACATACATATTACTTAGTCTAAAAATATTTTTAAAACTAAAAATACAAGACATAATGTACATACATATTACCACAGACCAGTTAAAGGCTGGTCTGTGATATTACTTAGTCTAAAAATATTTTTCATATATAAAAATACAAGACATTTTTTGCAATTTAAAAAAAACCTATTTTTTTTAAATGTTTAAGGTCAACCAAGTTACTGGTTATTATGCGAACGGTAATGTTGAGCCAACATAATCAAATGTCAAACTTCCAAACCAACACATTACAATAAAAATGTAAATAACCCTTACAGTACTTATTACTTAGCCATTTAAAATTCTTAATGGTTTTATATAAAGTAAAATTTTAAGAGCTCTAAGAGCATTCGAAAAGTACTGTCAATGAAAATTGGTTCGACTATAGTCAAAAACCTCCAGTTACTTTATGCATGCATATTATGTACCTACTTCGGGATCGAGGCCCTTAAATAGCGTGGCTCGACCTTTAGATCTCTCTGTGCATAGTTTACTCAAGGCAGAGGGTCGGTTGTGACCTCTTTGCAGGATCTTTTCTGTATTTTTATATATTTATTACTATCACCGGCGACTTATGGCGTTTTGTAATTAAGATAACAAGGATGGTGTGGATTTAGTCCGTACAGCTAATGAGGCTGCGTACGTCGGTCTTCGTCCTTCGATCTTAAAACATTGTACATACATATTACTTAGTCTAAACATTTTTTAATAAATAAAGATACAATACACGTTTTTTGTAATTTTATACCTAGTTTCTAATTGTAAACTATAATAATAGGTACCTACTATAAAAACGGTGATAATTTTTAGATGGGAATATAAATGGTTTTCAGTAAAGTACTTTCTGTTATTTATATTTTATTTTTGGATTGTTTTGTATACCTACCTTACGGAAGTTAAGTATCAAATATATAGATAAACAGTCGCATACATAGTCCTATCCCGACAAGGATTCCCTGTGTTGTGGGTATCAGGAACTGCGAGTACGGTGGTACCACAACCACAAACCAGACCCGGAAACATGTGTAAACATTATGAGATACTCAATAAAGTATAATATATTTGTTAGGACGGAAGTAGCTTTTTGTTTCCCTAACTAACCCACCTACCTATAGTATAGTTTGGCAATAAGTTTCTAAATGGAGCTATAATATTTTTGTACAAATAAAAAAGTGACGCCTCAAGTTGTATTATCTCGTTCGATCATTAAGTACAAGACGACCTCTGTGGCGCAGTGGGCGAAGGCCCGCCTGAGACGCAGAAGGTTGCGGGTTCGATTCCCGCCGCGGGACAAATGTTTGCATCTGCAAATATTTTTCTCGGGATCTGGGTGTTTTCTATGTATAATATAAGTGTATGTATTTACAAAAAGTATATAAGTAGTATATCAGTCATGTAGTTCCCATAACACAAGCTCTGCTTACTTTGGGGCTAGATGATGCTGTGTGAAAAATGTCTAGCATTATTTATTTATTTATAACTGTTCACCACGAACACGAACTGTGATCTCGAGATGTACCCATGGTTTGAAAACGCACCTACCGATTTGAGCTTAATCGAACTTAGAATTATAGGGACTAGTGCCACGGCCGCCCTCGGCCCCCCACCCTCCACGTCGCTTCGCTAGTACACACTATTACTTCTTTTGCTCGACTCCTAAGGGTCTTAGGGTGATGTTAAACCTTCCTCAAGATTTGGGCTATCAAAGGCAAAAATATTTTTTCAATTCCGATTAGTAGTTCCACAGATTAGCGCGTTCAAACAAACAACTCTTCAGCTTTATTATTAATAAAGATAGATATATTACTTAGTTTGATCTATCTACCTACAAAGTTTGGAAAAAAAACGGTTCGGTCGTTATCATCGGATAAAAATACATACCCATACAAACACCGGATTGCCTTAGATTAGACTCAAAGATCTTTGTTCGCTTCGCTCACTTGATAAATAATTTATTGAACGCTAGAGTATCCTTTATATTCACCCCAGCAGCATCTCCAATGACTCTATTTTACAGTAGTAAGTTTTAAAAAAACTGAACTATTCACTGTTAGATCTACAAAAATATATTAGTTTCCCATGGTGTTACTTAATGGCACACAATTCAATGCGATCGCCTCTCTACACTTACGGCCACCCGTTAGCCAGACCTTGGTGGCTGAGGCTCCTGGCCGCCGTGAGACCCGATTCCTTAAGATGTGGACTACCGCACACGATTATCCCAAGAACGAGGAGACCACCGTAGGGCGCGAAAGTCAACGTAAAACAACAAATCAGTTGGCCTGAGAGACTCGAGAGAGTTGTTCTCGAAGTTGCAGCTAGAAGAAAAAGCAGATTTTTACTACGTCCGTAGGTTTAATTCAGGTTACACAACTTAAAAGGTTATATTAAGATATTTTTTTTTTAATCTTAGATTTTAATTTATTACTTGAATCCAAATTGAAACAGAACGTACTCTCGGTAGGATAATTTTTGCAATTTTGAAAAAAAATATATAAGATTTAATAGAAAAAGTTTTTCTTGTTAAATATTTTCACACCAACAGGTTACTTTTATATTTATCTATTTTAGGTAACTTTTGACAAGGCCCGGCAAGGCAACACTTGTAGGTCAGTCATGGTCTGTTACTATGATCTTTGAGTCAGTCTGTCAGTGGTTGCGTGTGTGTAAGTTGAGTGTTGTGCTTAGAATTTACAAAACAAACAAAATGCTCCCTCTCCATTAACACAAATATAATGCAAACAGGGTTTGTATATTTTGTAAAATATATTTTGTGGTATTGTTTGGTCTGACCGGCGACCTTTGAACTCTTTCAGGATATCATCTACTCAACTCGACAATAGATTTAGGTAATAATCTGTACTTTAGTAAGTACCTAAGCCACTCAAAAAGAGACAAGAAAATATATAAAAATCCAAAAACAATTGAAATGTCGACCTCTCATTGCGAAATCGTAGACGAAGCAAAATTTACTGATGTTCTGGTGATAGAACCACCAAGCTATCAAAGAGATCCAATTATCTTCAATAGACCAAATATTAAAAAAACTTGGACCACCAGGTACTCAAAGCGAAGGTATGTAGAAAACACATGTCATTTCTGATTTGCATGCTATTTTATTGTTGTGTTTGCGTGATTTAGTTAAGGCGCGTATTTACGAGCGGGCCAGCATACTTACCTATATAATTTTCAATGATATTGAAAATAATATGAAACAAAAAAAAAACACTCTTTAACAGAATCGATAACTACTTAAATATCGTTAATATTGTAGGTACAATATTAACTTTTTACATTTATTTGTAATTTGAACCCAATTTTACAACCCCCTAACAGGTTGTACTCAATTCAGACTTTCTACTATTAAGTATTCTTTGGTAACTTATATAATAATATACTTTATTAAGGACTGAACATTAAGTATACACATTATATTTGTATGACAAAAGTTTGTATGATCTGCAAATATATGTCTCAGGTCTGGGTGTATATATATATATATAGATAGATAGATAGATCATTCTTTATTGCACAAAAATATGAGTACATAGGCGAAATTAATGCTAAAAGCATTCTCTTCCAGATAACCTTATGTATTGTGGAAAAAGAAGTGTTGACAGTGCGCAGAAATGATTAAAAAAAAATATTAACATGTAATTATGTAATGCAAATACACCTATATTATTGATACTAATATTTAAATACAAAGAACATAATAACATAAGTATATGTATATAATAGCTCAAATATTTAAAGTACAAAAGGCAAATTGCTCAATCTTTGCCTTCACCGAGGAAGTGATTGTAGAATCTAGCCCTGAACACTTCAACTGAAAAAGCTTCACAGAAAATGGATGGGATATCGCCCACTAGGCTAACACGGCATTATTTATTATTTGCAATAGTTGATTTAATGAGTACCGTGGTACCACAACACCCAGACCCGAACAAATATCTGCAAAACATTTGTTCCGCAGCAGTAATCCTCACCTCTTGCGGCTATTCACCCACTGAACCAACAAGGTCATCAGAGGTGAATTTCACAAAAGGTACTTTATTATTTTGACCTTTTTTTCAGAATTATGTGCCATCTCTGCAATCGTAAATTTAGCGGCGACTGTGACATAATAATGCATATTAAGGCCAAACACACACCAAAAACTCTTCTCACATTGTCACTGAAATGCCTTAGACTATTAATGAATATGACAGCGAAACAATGCAATCCACCCAAAAGCCTCATAAACCCCACAGGATTGCCTGTGTGCAAGATTCAGAGGGAGCGACAAGTTATTGAAGCTCCTACAAAAGATTTCCAAGAAGATTCTGTTTCAAAAAGTGCTGGATGTAACATAAATCTAAAAAAATCTTGGACCAACAAATACTCTACCGAAAGTCTTCATGCCTTTATGGAGGAAGATATTGAGTTGGTAAATTCTTTGTCTACTAAGAATAATAAAAATAATACCATTATTCGAGCAAAGAGGTGAGTCTGTTATTTTTTTTTAATTTAAGTAATATTTTAACAAATAGTTGTTTCTACACCGATGTGGTTGTCCACATTGGTTGGCACCACACTAGCTGAATGAAGAAAATAACCAGTAGAGTTTGTTCCCTGACCCTTCTAGGCTTGGTTGTTTCTGTGTAAATTCACTTTAAAATTATAAATTCACGTTATCAAATTTGCGATAACATGAAAGGGAAAACAAGAGTGAGGTATTTGTCTAGACCCCAGGGATATAAAGGTTAATATTTTAGACTTTTTGATTATAAACACTGACTGATGTTAACCTTTGTAGGCTTTTGTGTTGATATGTGTCCATTGTATATCCAAATAGGCGGTTTTTGCAATCCATTTGTGTGACATCAAGGATAGTTCTTAGTATAGGTTTTTATCGCAATAGATGTTTCCATTCCCCACCATCAAATACATCAACCACCCAACCACCACCGATGTGTGAAATCACGTTAAAAATTTGCAAACATTTCCTCTTTTTCAGATATGAACCCAGCGAGGGCTGTCGCAAGGAAGGCCTAGAAAATCACATGAGGGTAGAGCAAAACAGAAATACCGATATGCAAATAATACCTAAGCCTTCCTCAAATCAAGGGGTCGAAGCTGTTGCTGTGAAGCAAATTCCACCTGAATGCAATGCGGGTATTAAACGAGAAATTGATGAAAACAATTCCAATGACAATAGTGTTGCTCATGTAGTTATATCAGCGGGTGTTAAAATGTTCGCCCCGATTTCTAATAAAATGGGTAATGAAGGAAATTACAAAACAGGCAGCGACGAGCCAAGTATGAAGCCATTATCAAACAATTACCATTCAGTGTTACCAACATTGAATTTCAGTGTTGGCTGTAATATTTGCAATAAGTATTTCAAAAATGATTATTTTCTATTGAATCATATGAAGATCTGTCACGTTGCACACAGATGCCAGTGGTGCGGGTATATCTTCAGTTCCAGATTTTGGTTGGTAAGTCAAAGAGTCTCTACTTATATTATGATCTTTAATTAAAAATAATAATAATGCTAGAATTGAAATTATTGTGGTTTGGTACCAAAAAAACAAAAACTGATGACCTATTTATTTATCAGTATTTGATTTAAAACAAAAATACATTGTAAATAAATGGATCAGGGGATTTCTGGAACTCTTATCCAGAAATCCCCTTTGCTTCCCCTTTGAGTACCGTAGGGTGATTATCGCAGCGGATTATGGAATAATCCCATTTTATAATATTATTACGACCACTCTCGATGGTGGTGAGTTCCCGTCTCACGACCGTCGAGTTTGGCCGCGGACGGTACTCATGAGGAAGGACCTCTTAAACAGTCAACGAAACCTCAGCAGGAGAATAGAAAAGTATGTGGTAGATAGTCGTAATAATATTCTAAAATAATAATGCTGGACATTTTCACATGTAGCCCCAAAGTATGCTTGTGTTATGGGTACTAAATGACTGATATACTACTTATATAGGTACATATTTTTTTTGTAAATACAAACATATTATATTGACATAGAAAAAACCCAGGCCGAGACTAATATTTGCAGATTATACAAACATTTGTATCGCGTTAAGATGGAGCGCTGCAAATTAAAATCATCTAAACGTTCGTCACCGATTGACTTTCAGATACAAGATTACGTGACTTTCAGGACAGGGAGTTAAAACAAATAATTGAATTCTTGATTGACAGTCTAATTAAGTTGTATGGAGATTCGCTGAGGAAATGTATTATAAACCCCTAGGGCGTCTCGACAAATACCACTTAGTTTTCCTTGCACGCTAACACAAATTTATCAAGGAAAGACGTGAGCTACTGTTATTTCCATACAATTCAATCTTTCCGCCGGCGTAAACGCCAACAGAAAGTTGTATTTGTCTAGATCCCTGCGGTCAGTTCACTGACGTGACGCAGTGACGCGACGACGATCGATGGCAAAATTGACACCACTTTATCTTATTCATTTTATTTACAGACAAATCACCTGGCATCAATTCACAATATTAAAATATCGCACGATACAGGGCGGCGCAGTAATGTAGCGTTGAACTCTAATAGAAGTTATCGGCGGAGTAATGTAATGTCAAATGCCAAAGCTCAACGAACATTTTCGAACGTCAAATTTGAACCAGCATACCCGAACGTCAAATATGAACCAGCATTTCCAGACGTCAAATTTGAACCGGCATTTCCAAACTTCAAAGTAGAACCGGTATATTCAAACGTCCAAATTGAACCAATATTGATCAAGGTCGAGCCGAACATAGATCAATGAATGTAAATACTAAAAACCATGTATTTCTATTTTGATAAATATTGTGATGTTACTTGGTAATATTCTTATAAAATAAATGAGCCATTTATGGCGCACAAATTAAAATATTCATTGCATTGTTTTTTATTTCGAAAGAAAGTTTCTGCCTGTTGCTGTTACATTAGCAATTACTTATGTACCCAAACCATTAGGCCATCTATTCTATCACTGAATCACAGAACTACTAGGTAGATACCTGGTACGATACATAGCGCGTAAAGTTGATTTAGGTACTATTCAGCCTAGTAAGTCTGTGTCTGGAGCTCAGAGCAGCTGATTGCGATTCAATTTAGCAATCCCTTCGAGTAAAAAAACTATAGCAGAAATATATTGTAGACAGCTGCAATAGACACATTTTCTAAGTTAAATGGCAAAAGTGATCTCTTCAGAAAACAGTACGTAAGGCACTGAGAAGTCCCGTTATCACCAAGATTACAACTTTATTATTTTTAAACGGTGCGCATTGCATTTGGTTAGTACTAGAAGTAGCGGTTAACGAATCGAAGTATTCATTGGGTGATACTTATTATTCAAATACAACCGCGTTGTACAAGTTAATTTCCGTTCATAAATTTATTAGATTAATTTCCTAGCTCCTACAAAAGGAGCATACTATTTTGAAATCGAGTTTACTTTTGGTAAAACAAAATTGAAAATGTCATTGTCAATATCATAAAGACCACAGAGTACTTTTTATGGATGTTAAGGAATGGATGGTTGGTTCAAATTAATGAAGGCTTTAATTAGCATTTGAATAAAAACTTCTATCGAAAAACGGGAGTGTTCCAACAAAATTGTAAGTCATGGTACATATGGTGATAAAAACCGACACGAAGATTAAGAAAAAAAACATAATTTCTGAATGTTTAGGTTAGTTTGTGCCTATTCCATTCGTAACTTGCCTCTTTCAGATGTGGCCTATTCTAATGCAAATGCTGAGAAGTAATGCTGCGTATATCACTTTACCTGTTGCTGCTGTGGTCGGTGTCATAGGATACAATCTAGAAAGTTTATTATCAGATAGATACACACCATACACCAGTAAGTACTTACCTAACCACTTAGTGAGAGTTCTTGTATGTCATGGTTATTTTCTTGGCCACTCTTTTTAGGATGACCAGGCATCTAAACTATCTGTTGTTTATGTAGTGGTATGAATACCCTTTACAAAAATTTGTTGCAGTTTAAGTCCCTCTTCTACATCAATATTCACCGGTGAAGCCCTCACCATAATTTAATATTTATAAAAAAACCCATCACTTAAATAATCCTATCATCTTTTCTGACTCTTAAAGTTGTCTTCAATCTATCCTTTCTAATCTCCATCTTATTTCAAGATGGAGATTAGATATCCTTTCTAATCTCCTTCGATTCTTAAAATTAAACATTCCCTCTTCAAATGTCACAAGCTTGGCATCAACATAACTCTAGTATAGATCCCAGGACACTCTGGCATTCCTGGCAATGAGACAGCAGATTCTTGCGCAAAAGCGGCTGCCCAGATAGTACCTCTTGAGCACTTCAAATCATACTCTCACGAGGTTGTAAGAATACTCTTACAACCTTGTGAGAGTATGATTTAGCATACCAGCAGGCATACCTATGCCTGCTGCCTTAAACCACACCTTATGGAATCTTGGTCTATCAATTTAGCCAGATATTCCAATATTCCCTGGTTTTTTAAATTCCCTAAGGCTAATAAAATCTCCACTTCAACCATTTGTTGTCTCAGATTGGGTCACACTTTTACACCTGTTTTTCTGGCCAAATTTTGAAAAACATTGAAAATGTGGCCTGGATGAAGAAAATGTGCATATTCTTCAGCTGTTGCAAACAAAGATTTTCCCTTTAGGGGTCATCTGTAAAGTATGTCACACTAATTTTGTGATTTTTTGACCCCTCCCCCGTCCTTGTTACAGTTGGTCACATTTGTGAGGCCCGCCTCCCTTGTGTGACGTCACATATTTTGTAATTTTACAGCTAGAAATTATTAAATCAAAACAGCAGTTCCCACCCCTTGTCACACAATGTCACACTTCGTCGACCCCCTCCCCCCCCTTAACATGTGACATACTTTATGGATGATCCCTTACAATGTTCTCACTCCAGATGTGCCCATCCTACATCCTTCAAATGTCTTGGTATCTCTTACTTTCTCCCCTTTAATTAATTTTATTCCATGTAAATTTGTAAATACAGAATATGCAACCCTATTACTTAATATGTACATAGTCTTTTGTCTGTATGTAACATAATATATTGTAAAATCATCTTGTAAGGTAAAGCTTGCTGATTCTCCCGTTAAAAAATAACCAATCATATTCTTATACACACATCTCCAAAAAAAGAAAATTCCAAGTGAAGTGAACACACTTAATTTTTATATGTTCTTTTGTCTTCAATTATTTCATAATATCAAAAGTAATTTCATTCATTTTAGTCTTTATGATCCCACTGAAGGTATGAGGTCTTGAACACACTTAATTTTTATATGTTCTATTGTCTTCAATTATTTCATAATATCAAAAGTAATTTCATTCATTTTAGTCTTTATGATCCCACTGAAGGTATGAGGTCTTCACCTCATACCTTCAGTGGGATCATAAAGACTCCTGTATACTCATCTTATCCATTATCAATGAATTAAGTATGTGTGGAGATGGGAATACTATCTAATTTTAATTTAATTTATTTTTATTCATCAATTTATATTGGATCATTTTTTTAGTAAACATTTTTTTAACCTAGCATGGAATGAACCACTAGCATATAACTTGTACCTAAGAAACTACATATACTAACTCTGCTAATAATCAATGTTTTTTTTTTTTCAGAACCAGTACAAGATCAAAGGTTAGAACGACTGACAGATGATGAGAGTCTAAAAGACCCCACTAATGTACAAAAGCTGAAATATAAGGAGAATGTACTAGGAAAGAATGTTTCACCATCATTGCAAACAAACTAGTCAAGTGTGCTTCAAAACTTAATAATGGAATAACCACCAAATTATTAAATACCACCCAACATATAATCACATCATAAATGACAGCTTTATACATTGCATTTTATAGCCATCCCTGTCTTTTCTTATTAAACCTTGTAGCATTTCAGTATTTGATTGTAAGACATTTAACTTAGTAAGTGATGTGATTGTGTACATAGTTTCTATTTTTTACAATGTGAGAATCCCCAATATTTATTTTAACTCTGAAATTACAGATGCAATAATCATCCATTGTTGGAAAATAAAAACCACAATAAAATTACACTATACTGTGTTAAATAGGTCAAAATATATCTAGTCCTATTAATGTTTTAAAATAATGCTACAACTCTTACTTATTTATCACTCATGAAGCTGGGGCTTAAAAGAGGATTGATCATGGTTTTTTGTTTTCATACCTGCCTATTACATTTAAATATATTAAAAACAAGATAGTGGTATGTACCTAGATTTTTTTGGCACAAATAAGCTTTACAGGATAGTGAAATGTTGATCAAAATGCAGTTTTAGTTATGTATATAATTTAGTTCAGGCGTAAGTAGTGCTATTTAAATTGTAAATAATAAAATGCGCTTAACTCTAGATATTTTTTTTATTTTTCATCTTTTACAAATTAGTAGTGAAACAATATATAATTTGTTTTTAATATCACTAAATAATAAATATATATTCGAAATTTTAAGCCTGTTTACAAAAGGGGTAGCCATCAGAGATTACATCATCTTCATCAACAATAGCTTGCAGAAGTCTGCAGCAGGACATAGGCCAATATTATGCGGGAAAACGGTGTATGGAGGTGGCCGAAGATTGTTCGTTGTAATAAGGGCGTTAACCTTTTTATTATTGTCTAGACCGACGCGTTACGGCTAAAATAAAGGTAAGAGACCTTATAAAAACGAATAATAATCGACTGCTACATTTAGACAGATTCCCGCTAGTTCAATTGAATGATTTACTTCAAGTTTGAACCACTAGGACATAAATTAAGGCTATTATACATATTCCTGTATATCGCAGAATAGCATCCCTAGTGCTAATTATCGTACTAAACGCTATTTCTCGCTGCATGTGGCGCAATGAAACGTGTGAGCATAGCGGGACATATTGCGCGCTCACTTGCTCTTACGCGTCTTAAATGGCAACACGTAACGACGTCCAGCGATCGTTTCGTAGTTTTATTATAATTTTTTCGATTATTGTATATTACCCCACCTACAGCGAGAAATTGGGTAGGTATTATTTAACGAGGTACTACTATTACTTAGCATGCTAGATTTACATACTAATTGTTTTTTTAAGCTGAGTGAGATTCTTTGTAAATTTCCAGATGTGTTTTAATAGATGCTGGCATGTCCAGCTAAGGGCATGTATATTTTTGGCACATAATGCCACAGTATCTGGCGTATCTGCTGGTATCTGAAATGCCACTTGGCATTGTGTATCACTTGGCACAGTCAGGTGTATCACAGCATTAGCAAGGTTTCCAACTACTGGGATAGTCAATTCTTGGGTTCAGTCGGGGTTACTTTATTAGTAATTATACTAGATGTGCCACGGCCGCCCTCGGCCTCCGATCCTCCACGTCGCATCGCCCTCCCGCTTTTATACTTATTTTGCTTGGCTCATAAACTAGCCTAATGTTAATACGAGGAATGATAGCCTATAACCATCCTCATGACTTGGGCTATCAAATGTCGGATTTAAATCCGACAGGTAATTCCAGAGGTTAGCGCGTTTAAACAAAAAACCAAACTAACTCGTCAGCCTTATTATTACTATACTTAGATTTAAGTTAAGTTAGAGGTATTATTCCATAAATTCCCTTCCGTTACTGAAAGGGATTTCTGGACAAGAGTTTCAGAAATCCATTTATTTACACTGTTTCACGATCTACCCATTAGCCTCGCGCTACTAGTGGAGACAACATTCAAGTTTTACATTCCTTCTCACTTTTGTCGAGGACATCGTTAATGATTAGAATTTGATATTATGCCACCAATGGCGACCTGTTTCTGAAGTAGGGCGTGGAGGGTGGAGGGATTGACCACACTAAATAAATAAACGCGATGGGTCCACATCGTCGAGTCGCAGGGCATACCTGGACGCGAGACGCACATGACATAGGAGGTTGGATAAGGAGGCCTATTACCCAGCAGTAGGTGATTCCGGGCTGAAATTATTATAATGAAGAAATAATATTTCATAATCATAATTATTTCAGCATTATTTGTCTCGGGACTGGGTGTTTTCTATGTAAAATATGTATTTACAAGAAAAAGTGTATAAGTAGTATTATCAGCGATTCCGGTAGTGCAGATGTCAAAATGTCTATACGGACCGGCTGTCTATGTGGCAAAAAGTAACATGGTTACAATGTTTTAGTGACTAATGGTACACACCTCAAAATGCAAGTACCTACAACAAAAGGTGTGATAGACTAAATGCTCGATTGATATAACGTGCATATTATGTCTAAATGAATAACTGTCAATAGGTTCAATGTTTTGTTGTGTTATGCTAAATGATTGAGCCACATTATTATTATTATAATACAAATTACTTTATTTCAACTTTTAACTTATATAAGGTACCATAAGTCACGAACATAAATCAGAATGGTTATTTCTTTATGTACTCAAAACTAAAATAATACGCTTGTGTAACTAATATTTCATTTCTTCTTTGTCTTCCAATCTAATTATTATAATTATTGTGACTTATGACGCATTGCTAAAGACTTGGGTAAGTATCTTGTTTGATGACAAACTTTCATTTAGGGCTCACTATCAACACATTACATCTAAGGCTAATCAACTCCTTGGCTTTGTCCTTAGATCTACAAAAGGATTTAAAAACCCTCGTAGTCTTTTGTACCTTTTTAATGCCTTAGTAAGATGCGTTCTGGAATATGGTAGTCCAATATGGTCCCCAAACTACAAAGTACATATTAGTGCAATTGAAAGAGTTCAAAGAAAATGCCTTAAACTTTTATATTATCGTCATCAGCCAGGTCGTTCTAACCTTAGTTATATAGATAGGCTAATTAAATTTAACGTTCAATCGTTGGAGACTCGTCGTATCTACTTTGATTTAGTTTATCTGTACAAAATAATACACACTATAATTGACTCGCCTAATCTATTGTCCCAAATTTCTTTCAATATTAAATTTAGTGCCCGTAGATCTAACCAAACCAATATTTTTACCTTACTCGTTTATAGAAACAATATTTCATTTTATAACACTTTAACAAGAATGTGTTGACAGTATAATGTGTTGTCAAAGGATAATTTGGAGCTGGATATTTTTAACTCTAAATTATGTAAATTTAATAAAACACTTAAAGACATCCTCCAGTTTAATGGGGGATTGGTTGCTCATGCACAGTAGCGTGTTGCGCCCAAACCTCCACTCAATAAGTAGGTAGTATTATCATTTATGTTTATATTTTTTAATATCTGTTTAAGTTTTTTAGTAGGTAGCTACTTTGCTACATTTAATTTGTTTTCCTTAACTTACTCTGGTTTTCAAACCTCAGTTGCTGTTTGTCTGCTTAACACTATTGTTTTGGTGTGCGCACATAAGTTATGTTCCGAACCAGATTTAAACTGTATACTAGTTATATTTATATTTTTAATGTTTGTAACGTGTAATGTGTGCCTTAATAAATAAATAAATAAAATAAAAGACTTCGCTTCAACTTTACAATACACTTCAACAAATTAATAATAGTTATCTCTCTGTTCTTCAGTTGTAACCTTTTTTATATTTTCTATCGAATAAAATGTCACACTTTTTTTTACACTTTGAAAAAGCAAGTCTTTTGCTTTTGATTCCTGGTAAATGGCTTCCTTTCTTAATAAATGAATAAATTGTAATACGCTTGGCTTGGCCCGAATTGTTTTATTCAACCGACTATGCCACCTCTCCAACGCGTTGTTAGTGCGGTGTCTCTCATCTGCACAGCCGATTTCGCCAGAAGTGATTTTGACAACCATTGCTTATTAAAATACTCTTCGAATTTATCTATTGCAGTGGATGCATAATTTCAGTCCACCCTTGTAATATTAGATCAGATGGTAACAATGGCAAATATGACGCTAATTCTTCTAATTTGCGGCCATCTTTAGTATATTTTAATGGATATCCCTGTTATAATGGAAAACTTACGCAAAGGGAAAACTTTATTAAGGTCGTGGTTTTATTAGGAAGCAATGCATACAAAATTGGTATGAAATTGTTTTTTTCTTCTGTGCTATTTACATCCATATGTATACTGAAAGGCGGCTTAAATGGTTTGGAGCTGCTTTGAACGTTCCATCACCAAAGCACATTTTGTCATCACTTATAGTTTTTATTTTTTGTCGTGTACCTATTTGGTGCCAAATAATAAAATTTAATTATCAATCCCATCCTCGCAAATAAAAATTTTTGTACTAAAATTATTGGTATCTCGACGTCTTGTAGTGTATTGAAAGGTGTCGAAAGAATTATTATCGTGCTCTATACAAAAACCTTTTTTTTATTTTCAAATAATGAAATCGTATCCGAGTCTTCAGCTGTGTCAATATCGTGACTATAAATATCTTCAAATATTTGTTGTACGGATGTCTCACACACCTTTTTTCTGCACACTTGATAGGCTAAGTGATTTTTATTTTTTGAATAAAATAAATAAATAATTATTTATTTTATTCAAAATTATTATTGCCTTATTTTTTGCATGTATCACTTTTTCGCACAATTTTTGTTCGACTGGCGTCTAAGGTAACACATCAACCACACGACAAACGGTTTATGCATTTCCATAGAGTGGGCCCACTTGGATTATGCACGCTCAAAGTATATATACACCAAGTAACAGTATACCCTACCTTTTTGAGTTTTACTGAATATTATTAGTTCGCTTTCTTCTTGCATTGTAATTGAATAATTCCGAGACAGATTACGAAGTGACGGTAAATATTGTTTTACCATATCAGTCATAATGCAAATTACTTTGTAATCTGAAGTGGCCAATATCAATTGACAGATATAGCAGAATGCTTTTAGAAGAGTACGTAACATAATTTAGTCAATTTAGTATAAGAGCGAATTTCGATAGCATTTTTTAGGATATCCTGCAATATTTTTTATACGTATCGGGATAAATATTACATAGCCCATATAACTTTGCATGTATCGTTCTATGAGCGGTTACATAGGACAGAACAGTTATGAAAATAATAAGAATAACGCATTTTACGTATGTTACTGTTTTACTTGACTAGGAAATATTTTCCAACTAACGGTTTTCAGTCATTCATTCATGCTTTTATTTAAGAGACATTTTGACACGTGCACGTGGTGAAGCTTATACCTTTCGACTCTTGTTTTTACCTTGATGCATTTAAACGCGTGTTCACGTTAACTATTATACTCTATGACGCTTGTTCGATTGAACCCGAACACATTTTAACTCCTGTCCATTTTAACCATTGCGCATTTTGACGTTTATACTTTTTGCCATATTTATATACATTCCAACCGTTGAACATTTTGTTACTTAACTACCCAGTCCCGGAATCATATCAGTCATGTAGCTCCCATAATACAAGCTCTGCTTAGTTTGGGGTTAGATGATGGTGTGTGAAAAATTAACAGTATTATTATTATTATTTATTATAATAAATAACAACCAACAGTCAAATACACAGTCCTGAATCCCTACAGTCCCACACTAGGATTCCCTGTATCGTGGGTATCAGGAACTCCAGACCCGGAACAAGTACTTGCAGAATATGCAAGCTTTTTTGTTAACACAGGCTAAATATAAATTTATTCCCGCTACAGTTGAATTTATGAATCAAGTCACGTATTTCCCGTCGCTATGTATCAGCGCATCTTGGCAGTCGAATCACGAACTTTTCAACCTCCATAAATGCACAATACGTCTCGAACGGCGTATCTATCGACTGTAGATACTTCTTAACTATCTCTAGATCTTGAATCACACGCGTTTCCTTCGTCGTAGCTTCTATATCTCCGCTATCCGGCTTTTCAGTGCCTATCGGTAAATGTTCTTCGACCTCGCTCTTTACTGTTGCCTTGTGGTTGCCTCCGAACACGGATGGATTCGTTCCCTGGCCAGTTAAAAGATCATCGTCTACGGTCAAATACTCATCTAGTAGAGATAGATCGGTGTAATAGTTTTCTACGTCATAACTTTTGAGGATTTCACACATAGTTTCTTCGTCGTTTTTAGATACTGTCGGAGTTAAAGAGCTTTTGCTGTCTGACACTTGAATATTATACCCTAGAGAGAAAAAACTCATAGATATAACTTCCGGGGGAATCCTTTCCCAAGCCTTTTCAAGCATGTATAACGCTTCCAAGCACGTGAGATTTCTATCGACGCCTTTCGCGCAACCCATTACTTTATGTTCTAGAATTAGCCGCCGAAATTCGCCTCTAAATCGAGAGAAAATACCATTTCTTATGGGTAGAAGGCTACTTTTCGATTTGTAAGGGAGAAACAGAAGCTTTAAGTTCGATAACTGTAACTTTGTATGTATAGTAGCTCGATCCAGTACGAGTAAAGCTTTCTTATTGGATTGCTCCAGCTCTCGGTTCCAACAAGTCACATACTCTTCGAATATTCTCGTAGTAAAATGCGCTTGGGCATGTCTCACATACAAAACTGGTAATGTTTGAGGGTCTCTATACGAATGTATTAAGGGATCTTCCGTACCACATACTAGAAGCTTCTTCTTATCTTTTCCAGACGCATTCGAGCATAGGAATATGGATAGTCTGTCTTTGATACAGCCTTGAACAAATTTCTTTCCCCGCAACTTCTGAATGCGGTTTTTCGAAGGATTATAAAAAAGTCCAACCTCATCAGCTACGTAAATATCTTCGTCGTTTAAGCCCTCTCTTGCCTCAGGCCATTGCTCGTCGAAAAATTGAGTTTTAATTTTGTTAATAGGCAGCGACTTATAATCCCGTTTCCTAGTTCTAAACATTATATCATGTTTCTTCTTGAACCTATCCAGCCATTTTCGACTTCCATCGAACGCTACAAAGCCCAACTCTTTAGCGTACCCCTCAGCGACGTTTTGAATTATTTTCCCTGACATTTGTACGTTGTTATCTTTCTGTTGTTGCATCCATTCTAGAATCTTATTCTCTATTTTAGTGTTGAAGTGTTTGTGGGTTCTATATCCTAGTTTCTGAACCTCATACTTCTCCCTGTTTTCCCAAATTTCGTTGACGACCTTTGCTGTTGTGTTATAGAGTTTACAGATATCATCTATTGGCCTTCCTTTGAACATTTTGTTGACTATCGCGCATTGTATTGTGTATGGAAGTTCTGCTCTGTTTACAAAGACGCTGCTATCGTTTGCAGTTGAATCTGATTCGTTTGGGGTTATATCGGAATCGTTTGGGAGAGACTCGTATGAGTGTGAAGAAATGTCATCAATGTATTTTGGCTCGATTTTAATTATCATAGATTCTGTTTCAGCCAGTGGATCGTATTTTATTTGATTGTTTTCTGAGACAGCGTTCTGAAGTTAAAAAAGTATACCATCAATAAATATATCGTTTCGAAAGCTAATCAGATGAATGAATTCTAGTTCGTTTTTTTGTATGAGCAACTCTGGTGTGAATGAACGCCTTAGGACGGGACTTAATGACTGCAATAGCCAGGATCAATATATTAACGTGCGCTCCGAGACACTGAAGCGCTCAGTTCTTGCCACAACCCGTCACCCAGCCAAAAGACGCTGAATCGGATTTTTGGGATTCATTTAAATTTAAAGTTTGAGTAAGTAAATTACAAATAAAACTACATAAACTACTAGTCAACTACATAGTCCTGACCCGACAATAGGATTCCTTATATCGTGGGTAACAGGAACTAAGAGTACCTTGGTACCACAAAACTTAGTCACGTACAATAATTTGTCCCGCAGCAGGAATCGAACCCGTACACCATGCGTAACACCCGCCGCGCAACCGAGTTTGTCTAAAAATTATTTGACCTAAAAAAGGGGACAGTTCTGATTTGTGTATTTATGTGCCCTACACCCAAACATTTGAAGGCATGTGCCATTGGTTGTCGTTCCAATAATCGGCGTTGGGCTTGCAACATATATAACATGTAATGTTAATAACTACTTGTTATGCAAAACTTGATCATGTATAATGTTTGGACTTGTCTCTGACTAAGTACCCCCTTATGGTATCCTCACGGATCTGCATACTGATTGTGCATCTACGGATGTCCATCATGGGTACAGTTGCGAGCTTTTTTTTAAACATAAATAATATACATATAAAAAGCTGTGTTGGCCTAGTGGGCGATACCCCGACTTCTGATCCGGAGGTCGTGGGTTCGAACCCGGTCGTGCACCAATGGATTTTTACACTCGAAAAATTGATGTGCGCATTAACAAGTGCTCAAAACGGTGAAGGAAACCATCGTGAGGAAACCTGCATGCCCTAGAACCAAAAATTCGAAGGCATGTGCCAGTTTGTGATCCAATAAGTGGCAATGGGCTTGTGGAATGCTAACTTGCTAACGGGCATGTACCAAATGTAATGTTTAGACGTGTCTCTGACTACCCCCTACTTGGTATCTCTCAAAGATCTACTCACTAAGTATGTATCTAAGGATGCCCACCATGTGGAAGACAGTAGTGAACATGTTTGTTTTTTGTTTCTAAATAATATCATCAACTATTAAGATATAAAAAAAACATCCATCCTGCCTTAACTTAATCCAAACATCCAAACTTTCGCATTATTAATTTTTATTTACCTGAATAGATGTAGGTACCTCGGGCAATACCTTTGGTTTAGCCCGAGATTTACGTTTGTATTTCTTATGATAATCTAATCGGGCTTTCCTTTGCTCAGGTGTTTCATGCTTCCTGTCCCAGGATTTTCGTGCACGATCTCGCTCTAACCGTTCTTTGCGTTTTTCTGGTGTTTCAAATACTTTTCTTCGCTTTTGCGGGGGCAGGTTTTCATTCTTTTTTGCTCTAGGTTTTCTTGGTTTCCGTATCTGAAAATTTAAAAATGTTTTTTAGTACTTACTAGTAACTTTTCAAGGGGAATCTGAATAAATTTGATGATATCAAAAAAAAAAATGGAGCCTGGCAGAAATTGAATCAGCATACCAAAAGGGATACTCTTTGTACGAGGATACTGTAGCAACTCAGGTTCCAATCACAGCCTGGTTGTGATTCTTTGGATGTTTCAGCTAGCAGCAATTTGAGATTTCCAATAAGTGATTCCACATAAGGCCCCACCCCATTGACTCAGACATCTTAATGGTAGTAGGAAGAAAGAAAAATAATAAATGTAATATTATGAGATATATAAGTATACCTTTATAACTTTATAGATAGATTTATAAAACCTTAGGATTTTGAAATTTAATCTATGTTGATGCCCACACTGCAGGCATCTAGACTAGCTAGGTGGCAAGGATACATCTGGCTGCACCACATATGAATTGGTAGCTAGATGTCAAGCCGTTGTTTAACCATTTGGCTTAGGTGCCTGTACTGCAGGCGGTTAGCTAGGTGGCATGCTATGAAACATGGTGGCCTAGTGGCATCTTTAAAAAAAAACCAAGCATGCAAAGTGACTGCATAGGTTTGGTTGTTTTTAGTTGCATAAGTTTTGGTTTACTCTTAAGGTCTATGTGAGACTCGAAGCTAGCTCTGGCAGTCCAGCTAAAGCCTAAGCCTAAGTACAGAAATGTAACTTACAAAGCTAAAATCCAGTGCCTCAGCATCTTTTTTTTCTTCAACTTGAACTGACACTAGTAGCTCAGGCAATATTTCCTCGTTTTCTTCGATATCACTCGTCGCTTCAATTTTAACAATTACTGAACCGTCGTCGTCCGAATAATCACTTTTCGTGCCGTCAGTTGGTTCAATTGAGGTCATTTTTAGTGATAGGAATTTCAAACCGCTACATACACATAGGTAAGGTAAGGCAGTTCTTTTCGCAATTAAATACAAGCCTCAGAATACCAAACAACAAGAAACGTCTTACAGGAAAATGTCATAACGATACAAGGAAAGGAAAACGAAGTATGTTTAATCACAGTGTGTTGATATGTGAATCTATCTGTCTGTGGCTGAGAAAGAAAAATCTATTTACTTTATAAAATGAATGGAATAACCAAAATAGACATATCGTAGGTACGTAAAAACGAAAGAAACGGTCGAGGATATTTATTTTATATCTACACATGACAGATTGGATAGAAGCCCCCCATCGCTCCACCTCGCCTTCAACTTCAACTTCAACTTTTGTTTTATGGCATAAGTGTTATGGGTTGCCACAATTTGGCCAATGTCTTAATCGTAGATGACAGATAGCAGATATAATTATTTTGTCAACTTTAGGAAACCTAAAGAACCAGGGTTTTGATGGAATTTCGGGTTCAATTTCACCATAGTGTTTACCTTTCAGAATTTGGAAGTAATCCACATACGGGACCAGGTAGTTGACAAATGCAAACTAGGAACTAAACAAAGGTCGTGGGAATAAATATGGAAGTATTCGTGGGAGCCCGTAGTAAGTTTTGCGCAGGAGTCCACTATTTCATTGCCAGGAATGCCAGAATGGCCAGGGATCCATGCTAACACAATATTAATTCCGATCGCATAACAACTATACAGAGCTTCACGAATACTAAAGATTATGGGGATTTGGATCGAAAAGGGTTAGAAAGTATAGCAGGAGGGAGCTTTTAGAGTCAGTGAATATATATACCTAGTGAGTGAAATACAATGGAATTTTTAAGGTTATGGGATTTAATAAAAATAATACGCTCAAAAAATGCTACAGATTCTGCTGTAAAGACAGAAGACACTGGGCATTTATAGTTTAATATAATTTTAGACTAAGGAATCCAAGGAAGGAATAGCATCACCAACAGGGCTGGAGTCATATAATTTTGAGGCATCAGTTAATATAGAAAGCCAGCCATTAAATTTAGTAGTCATTTGCTTATTAAATAAATCGCAAGTACCCACCGAATCTTTAGCTATTCCAAAATCGAGTAATATATGGTTGATACACTAGCTAGGGCATCGTCTGTAGTTGAAAATAGGAGGTTAATTCGACTCTGAATGGCAGGCGAGAATATTTTATGAAACTACGGATTTAACATGGAATTTTATCTTGAATATTATCGATGAAAGTTTCAATTAAATTAAAATGCTCATTTAATTTTTGTAAAAGAGGATGATGAGAATACTGTACTAATTTGAAAAAGAATCGGTCTTCAAGATACTATCTTCTCAGAGAAAGAGGTGGATCAACACATTCCACTTGCATTGCGTTTATAGGAGAGGACTTGGCTCCCGAACGACTCTGTTCAGGAGCCTCAGACGGACCAGAACATGAATCAGGAGGATTTGGATGGCGATCCGGCGGGACTCAAAAAATCAGATAAGGTTATAAGAACAAACAATGTTAAAACATATAATACAAGTTATTACCAACAATACCCAAACCCATCTTATAACAATAAATCAACTTGATAGGACGTAAAATAGTAGCGAAATTTAATGAATAACTCTCACTGAGACGTTTGTTATTCCAAATCCGAATCAACAGTTATGTCATGTGTCAGTTTTTTTATGGTCTGTTACTATATTCTTTGATCAGTTTCACAAATGACAGCTGACAGCTCACTGAACTCAGCCAGGGTCCAGTAAAATTTCAAAACATAACCTCAACGAATACCTACTACGATACGGCGCGAATCAAATAAATATATTTTTTCATCTCCACAGACGATTTTTATGAGTTTCTTATAGAATTAGCTGGATAAATACAGCTAGAAGTTTCTGAAAAATGTCTCAAACTAAATTCTCGCATTGCCTATCGAGGCTGTTGCTACATAGCAAGCTGATAGCCGGCCCAAAATATTTACGTAACAATACCCAAAATGTTCGGAATAAAAGTGCCTCAGCTACAAAGCAAAAGACCGCTAGTTCTGTGTACCGTACAATGAATATATTCGACAGAAAGGCGAAGATTTTGCAAAGAGAACGCTCAGCCCAAAGGCCTGATTACCACCTAGCGGAGTACATCAAAGAAGAGGTCGGTTGGCGCACCGCTGATCGTATTTTTGACATAAAGAGGACGTTTAAGAATGCTGTAGAGCTAGGTACGTGTTTTGTTCGTGTCACCGGTCTCTTCTGCTTCTAAGCTGACAAAATGGTTGGAAGACAATTGTAATTATGACATTCATGAATTTATCAATATATATAAAACTGTTCCGTTACTGATTGGCGGATCAACGGACAGCTTAAACCATAAGTCCTAGAAGCATGAAACTTGGAGGGTTTTGTGCGTTGTTATGTTGCGACTACTATTTGCTAACCTGTGTCACCACAAGGGTATATTCCTAGAGGTATAAGAAAGGAATTTGGAAATGTGGAAAAATCATATTCTTTGAACTTACAGAATATATATGTGAAGTTTCAAAACTTCACATAAATATTCTTCCAAATCCAAATGATAAAAGTCTTATATAATAATTTCCCCAGAATACCCCTCAAAGAGGATGTAGGTGGTGTCAAAGTACAAGAGGTGAATCAACGCACAGCCTAAGCCATAAGTCCTAGAAGCATGAAACTTGTAGGGTATATTCCTTTTGTGATGTAGGGGTGCACTAATAAGCAATTTGGAAAATTCTACCCCTAAGAGGGTGAAAAGGGCTGAACAACTTTGTACAAAATAACTCAATATGTATTCAAAAAAAGCCCTTAAGGGCCCCTAAGACATGCAATCATCCAGCCCCAAAGTAGCTTTGTTTACTTTGGGGCTGGATGATGCTGTGTGAAAAATGTCCTGCATAATTTATTATTTTATTATGTCCAATAACTAGGATTGAATTTTATTAGATTCAGTTGTTTATGGTAGGTAATACATTTTTAATTCAAATGTTAGGGCATAAGTTCTGTCATTTTATAAATATTCTAGTATTCTAGTATTTATTATTGATACTCAAACTACCTATTGATATTTGTACACCATTTAGGTGGTAGAATATTAATAGGGCCTATAATTTTTTTTAACATCTTTTTTTAACTGACCTATATTCATGCAAATAAATGTTCTGATTTCTGATAAATCCCAGTGGTTACCCCCTTATACACTGATACAGTATTAACACTTGGACATTTGTATTTGGCACTCGTTTGGAGGTTTGTCTACAAGTTCGGACTCAACCTAAAGTTTTGACTATTGTCAAAACTTTAGGTTACTATTGTGGGGTACATAGTCAATCTGATGAATGATGACACAAGTGATGAGTGTCCCTCTCACATATGCCTCTCATATGCAAAATAAAATGTATATCAGTAGTTTATCAGAACATTTTGGACCAGATGATGCTGTGTGAAACTGTACAGCATTATTTATTATGTAGAAATATGTGTATTGAACCAAGTAATGTCTAATTAAGGTGCGAGTCGCGGCTATGTTTCCCGCCATTTCCTGCCTGACAGTGTGGAGAAGGTTACTCTGTGTGACACCTCGCAGACTCACCTTGACAAAGCCCTGGTTGGAGATGGTGTGAAAGTTGAAAAGTTGATCATGGACGAGGAAAATATTGATGTGAGTTCTGTACATTATTAACATACTAGTATTATCATCAGCAACCCTTAGTAGTCCAGCTCTGGATATAGATAAGATAAGAAAATAACCATTATTGCTGACATTAAAAAATAAAATGAATTAAATTGTTTAAATAACAAAAACGGGTTATAAGTGGAGTTCCACAAGGATCAATGCTTGCTCCCCTCCTCTTTGGAATATTCATAACAGATTTGATTGAAATCATTGACTCCCCATCTGCTTTTTTCGCTGATGATGGAAATATTTTTGCTGAACCACTTACAAACTTTAGACACTTACAGGATGATCTAAATTGTATAGAAAACTGGATAGATTGGATAATAAAACTGTAAAATACTTCCAAATGTAATATCCTGCACCTGGGCAACAACAACCCCAAAGTCACATACCGTTTGTATGGAAACAACATAGCCTCAGTTAACATTCAGAGAGACCTAGGTTTTGATATAACATCTAACCTAAAGTGGGAAGAACATATTACTCTGATAGTCAAGAAAGCTTACTTCTTTGTCTATCTATGTCATATGCTGACCCTATTGGAGTATAGGTTTCAGGTTTGGAACCCTTACTTCCAAAAAGACATAAAGCAACCAAGATTCCGCATGAGTTACGACGAAAATCTTATGAAGAGAGATTACTCGCACAACGCCTCACTACTTTTGAGGACAGGTCTCTTCACGGTGACCTCATTGAAACCTACAAAATTCCATCACTGGCCCACCAAATCAGGCTAGATTGTGCTTCAAAGTCACTTGTTGAGCACCACTTCTTCAGCAACAGAGTGGTCCACAACTGGAACGAACTGCCAGAGGATGTTGTTTCCGCTACTTCTGTTAACGCATTTAAGAAAAAGCTCGACAATTGACTTCGAAAGAACAATTCATTGCTAAAAAAGTGAACTGAATAATAATCAGAATAATAATCAGAATAATCAGAATAATCAAATAGAATAATCAGAGTAACAGAATAAATAAATAACTGTAACATGCAATAAGAGGTTGGACAGCCTAAGACAGGTCACCAGTCCACTATGGATAAGAGCTGCATTAAAGAAACGGAAACGGAAAGAACTGGAGGAGGCCTATGTGTCAAAATGATACCCTGCAAAAGCAGTAGAGAAGGCTTAGAAATAATAATTGAATGAATGTGAATTAAACAAGCACTTTAATTCAATTATTATTCACTCCTGACATCCGCCTGTCGTAAGACATAGGCCTCTTCCAGAGACTACCACCCTGTTCGGTCCTGTGTTGTCCTTTGCCGGATGGTCCTGCGACTGCTTTCAGAACCTCTTCTCATCGTTTCTCGTACCTCAAACATATATACCAGCTCCCAGCTTTGTGGTTTATCTACTGTTTTTACGAAATAGCACACAATGAAGACCTGTGCGAGTCTACAGTAGATGGTGTGAATGTGGCAAAATTTTGTTGCTAGAAAATTAAAACAAAAAAAAACAGTTTTTCCTAATATTTGTATTTTAATGTTTCAGTTCCCTGACGACAGTATTGATTTGTTCGTGTCATCACTAGTTCTACATTGGGTCAATGACTTGCCTGGGCTATTTGACAAGGTCATGAGATGTCTGACACCAGATGGGGTGAGTTAATTTGACGACCTCGGTGGCGCGGTGGCCGATTGGCCGGCTGTAATGCAACAGGTGCGGGTTCGATTCGTTCGATTCCTGAGTTAATTTGACGACCTCGGTGGCGCGGTGGCCGATTAGCCGGCTGTAATGCAACAGGTGCGGGTTCGATTCCCGCCGCGAATGTGTCATGTTCTGTAGATATTTGTTCTGGGTAGGTTGTCGTGGTACCATGGTACTTGTGGTTCTTACCCACGATACAGGGAATCCTAGTGTGGGGTCAGGAGAATAACTTTTTTAACCTCTTAAGAAACAGTAGTACCTCCCGTGCTAGTTTCAAACTGTGTTACGGCAAGGTAAGGATTCTCGTCCCATGTACTTAAGTATCATTTTAGAGTGCAGCTTTACAGTTTATAAGCACTCAGTGGTGGACGAGTACATACATAGTATAATGCAACCGAAAATTATGTATGAAAGTTTTGATAAAATGTAAGTTAGAAAAATAAGTAAATGAGTCTGTTGGGTGTTTATTTATGTCCACGGCTTCGCCCGCGTGGTATCCGGTGGTTGGTTCTATGTATAATAGAGAGTTTTAACTAACAATAAAACTTACCTATTATTTTTCCAACGATATCCGGAATCCATCTTGAGTCAAGCACCTGTCTTTTTAGCGTTTTTACTCCTAGCGACTTCCTCCCTTCGATTTCCGGCGCCACCATCGTCAACATTTCGGTGAGTCACAAGGTAACGTCCGGAATGGCTTACAGCCTTTACTTCATTATACTCACGATGTACCAGGTAGGCCTTACCTGGATTCCGGATATCGTTGGAAAAATAATAGGTAAGTTTTATTGTTAGTTAAAACTCTCTATTATTTGTTCCGATACGATATCCGGAATCCATCTTGAGTGATGTGTTTGTTATCTCCTGGTAGCCATGTAGGTAGTTACGAGTAGGTACCTTGTTACAATGACGCTATAATGTGTTATGTTAATAAAATAAAAAACTACCTATTTAAGAAAAATCATGTTTTCTGTATAACATTATACAACCTTAATCGTAAACAATGCAATCATAATCAAAACTGTTACCGCACTGGTTCAAAGAAATTTGATAAAGAAACTGAATTGGTAAAATCATTATAACTCGATTGATTAATTATTTCTTTTTGGTAATATGTCCTAAAAGTATGCTCTTGTCTCCAATATCCTGTTTCAAGAATTTGATCAATTGGAAATTTTTCTAGCCAATTTAGAGACGTTACGGCAGAGCGCACAGAGCCTGGTGTGGCTTCCACACCCGCATCATTGAGTACGGAATTGATTCAGCCACCGATCACTGTTCTGGAAGCAGGCTTAGGTTGTCCTCTGGCAGTTATAAAAAGCTCTGATAATAAAGTACCTGATTTCCGACGATCTTGTGAAATGCTGATTAACTGCCGAGTCCAATATACACAGTCAAGGTTTTTATTCGGATGCACCTTTAGTTTCCATCCAGATTGCCTGTGATGAATATCGTCTGTTTTCGATCCAAAACAAGGAAAAAGTATTATCGCATTACCTTCGTCAATGTATCTATCTGCATCGATTCCCAGCAGTGTGAGGTCGTGCACTCTTCGTCCTGACGCTAGCAACAGTAATATCGCGGAACGTCGAGATACTTGATGTAAATTACTCTCATCTGGCGAATTATTCTCTAAATATTCTAGTACACTTTTTGCATTCCAAATAGGTGGTTTTATTTTCTTGTCTTTTGCAACTGAAATAGCTTTAAGAATATGTTTGATAAAAAAAAAAGTTTGACGACAAATCAATATTTCCTGATAAATGTGTAAAAGTAGCAATAACAGATTTGTGGACCAAAATTGTCCGAAAAGCCAAACCTTCGCTGCTGTGCAGATAGGCCAGGTAACGAGCTACTTGCTCTGGGCTTGGACTCTTGTAAGAAATATTCTGAGATACACACCAAGTTTTCCATTTATTCCAAGCAGGTCTATAGGTATTTATAGTGGATTTTCGCCAACTTGACAATAATAGGGCCCTTTCTTCTATCGACCAATCGTTTGTCCACCCAAAATCAGCCATGCTTCCAAATGAATATCTTGAATCTCTGGTGGGTGAATTCCTGTTCTCGTGTCGAACAGAACTTGTGCAAGGTTCGGAACGCTGTAAGGTTCTTGAAGGGCCCGGGCTTGAAGGTCTGCCCGCCAAAACACCATTTTCCACTTCGGAGCGATCAAGATGTACTGACCTTTCGCTGTGTTCAGCTGCGACAACACCTGGGGTATTAGATTTGGTGGAGGGAATAGCCACGCCAGACTGTAGTCCCATCGGCGAAGAAACGCGTTGTGAAATTGCGCTCTTTGGTCCTGCGTGTCCAACGTTACATATCTCGTTACTACATGAGCTGTCTTCGAAGCGAATAGGTCTACTTGTGGCGTGCCCCACATCTCGAATATGTCCCTCGTTGCTGCAGACATTAGGTGCCATTCTGGGCAGACTTTGCCTCGTGATAGGGCATCTACCTCGCAGTTGAATCGTCCTGGGAGGTACTGTGCCGTCAGATGAACATCTAATTGATCTAAAATTGACAACAATTTGCGTGTCAGATCTAGAAGTTTCTTTGATTTGGTTCCACCTTCCTTGTTGATATAAGCTACGACTGTGCGGTTGTCTGTTTGCAACAAGATGTGCGCATTCTGCAGCTTCCTGTGCTCTTGTTGGATTGCTGCATAGACCGCATACAGCTCTTTGAGGTTTACATGCCAGGAGAGTTGTCGTTCTGTCCACTGACCCGACAATTTTGCGTCTCCCAGCTGAGCGCCCCAGCCGAAGTTCGATGCATCTGTAGTAAGCAGGTGTGAGATCGGGTCTGTATGTATCGGAAGTGAACCCTGCGCTGCTATTATCCACCACCTCATTTCGGTAAATACAGGTTCCGGCAATTTCACCTGTTTGTAGGGATGCTCTTTGGGAAGGTGTCGACTGTGAAATTGGAGGGTTCGACAGTGCAATCTCCCTCTGCGTACAACAAATGAGGCAAAGTTGAGTCTCCCCAGAAGGGACTGGGCCTGTCTGAGGGACCAACTGCCTCTGGACATCTGACTGAGAAGTGCTCTGCGTAGCGTATGGCACTTCGGTTCTGACAGGGACTTGGTATTGAGTATGGTGTCCCAAATGACGCCCAGAAATTCTAGGCGCTGAGTCGGAACAAGTACAGATTTGTCCATATTGATAGACCAGCCGAGTTGTCTCATTAGGTTCATCATGAATGCTATGTCTTCGCGTAAAACCTGGCAGGATTGATTCACCAACAAAAAATCGTCGAGATATACCACGCACCTGATGTTGCAGCTCCTCAGGTATTCGGCTATCCAGTTCGTGAGAGAGGTGAACGTTCGGGGTGCTGATGATAGGCCGAAGGGTAGGCAGGTCATTTGGTGAAGACTGCCATTGTAGCTGAGCCTCAGGAACTTCTGGTGCTCCTTGGCCATTGGCAGGTGGAAATATGCCTGGCTCAGATCCACCTTCACCATCCAATCTTCGTTCTGTAAAAAACTTGGTATTCGAAAGTGACTGAAAAGTTGAAACCCTTTTAGCTTCACAAAATGGTTTAGCCGTTTCAAATTGAAAATAGGGCGAAACGATCCGTCTGTTTTCGATACTAGAAAAAATGTTGACAGATAGCTGGGACTGATCTCGGCCCTTTCCAATACATGTGTTTCCAACATATTTTCTATTAGTTGTGTCATGTGATAGCTTTTCTTTGTCTCGTAATTTTTTATTATGGATTGATTTGGATATATCAGGGGCGGCTTCATTACAAATGGGATACGAACTCCCCTCAGAAGCTTGCATATATGATCGGGAGCTCCCAAATTTTCCCATACATGTAAATATTGCTTTAGACAGCCGCCCTGAAATAATTGCGAGTCATGCGTTATTGTTTCTATTCTGTGAACGAGATCTTGGTTTCTTACCCTTTGAAAAGCGTTGCTTGGTCTTGGCATTGAATGATTTGCTGCCACTACTGCTCGACGACTTTGCGTGTCCTTTGAGCTTATCTTTAGAGGCTGAAGCGTTTCTTCGAAAATTATCGTTCGTTTGCTTGCTTGTCGATGGCTTCGATTTATCGTACGTGTAAGCTCGCCTCTGTCCGGTAGCTGTAGCTGATACTGCCTGCTGTGTCTGCTGTTAGTTTTTCGGCCCCCCCAATTTTCTGTAGGTAGGCAGCAAGCAAGTCGCCGTCAAACAAATGTTCAGCACTGGGCGGAATTTTTTGCAAAGCTCCATAGTGATAATCCTCGGGGATTTGTTTAAGTAATGCTTCTCTTCGCATGCTAATGCAATCAGTTCGCCTGCCGCAAGATATTTGTAATATATCATCGGTCACTTTTGAATAGTTAGAATCTTTACTAAACACTTGTTCAATTTTATCAAAAAGCGACTTCGTCGAAAGTGGTGTGCCCTTATCATTGGACCACTCTACCAAACTCTGCAAGTTCGAACGTAATTCCTCTTTCTGTGCCAAAATAGCATTAGATAATGCTGCATAAGTTCTCTCTAATACGTATAAACGGTCTTCATTAGAGCCAGCTTGAAAACGCCTCAATTCGTCATTTACATTTAGTTCTACGCACCCGGGAGTAGTGACGTATTTCTTTTGAGCCTCCGAAAAACGAATCGCATGCCAGTCATTACATTTGAATCGTTGCAATTGAGTAATTTTTTCTAAATGCTTATCATTTGATTTCGGGAAAGGCGGGTCTTTTAAGGTAGTAGATAATTCGGATAATTGGAGCTGTTGCTTATTCGCATAGTCCGTGCCTGGTGGTGGGCGCAAGCCAAAGCCATCAGTTGTATCGTTTGTGGACTCGTCAACTACCTCAGGCACACGTGCCGCACTCGCTTGAGGTTGGGGCTCACATCTTTGCGAAATCAAATTAGTCAATAAAGCAACTTGTTGCGACAGAAATTCAAATTTTAAATCACTTACATGCTTAGACCGCTTCAATTTCCTTCTATCCGACGACGAATCCTGCGACGATTCACTGCTCGAACTTGGAGAACGACTTCTCTTTCGTGACGTGTGCTCGTTAGAACAATCACTTTGTTGCTCCACATTATCACAATTTCCTTCTATATTTTCGGTTTCGTTCTCCATAACGAAGGGAGGATTAAATAATGACTTAAATTAACTGAAAATAAATCAGACTAATATTTGCTAAGACGTGTTAACGCTACGAAAGACGACGCTATAATGAAGTAAAGGCTGTAAGCCATTCCGGACGTTACCTTGTGACTCACCGAAATGTTGACGATGGTGGCGCCGGAAATCGAAGGGAGGAAGTCGCTAGGAGTAAAAACGCTAAAAAGACAGGTGCTTGACTCAAGATGGATTCCGGATATCGTATCGGAACAAATAATATGTATGTATTTACAAGAAAATATATATAAATACCTAGTATATCAGTCATGTAGTTCCCATAACACAAGCTCAGCTTACTTTGGGGCTAGATGATGCTGTGTGAAAATGTCCAGCATTATTATTCTTATTAAAAAGTAGACGATGAAAAGTAGCTCTTACCGTTACCGCGCTTACCAGCATAGTTACGTAAGAAACGCATTCATTCGACCGTTTTCCATCAACTTTCGTTGCAAAATTGTTTTTTACGAAAAACCCTTTTATTTTAACGGGATAATAAAACCTATATCACCCTGAAGGTCCATCCTAAATATTGATTAATTTATTTTTTGAAATCGGATGATTATTTTCCGAGTAAAAATAATCACCGATATTACCTCGTGAATTTGATTATACATATTGTAAAAACGGGAATTATCACGTAACGTACTACCGGTGCCGTGCACTAACACGACGCGGAGGGAGAGTGTTTCGATCACTCGCCCTAATAAAGACTCTCGGAATGAGTCGAAACTTAGTCGGTGCCTTCATCGATATTACACGTTTTACAATATGAGTAGATAAACTTTTTAAAAAGTTTCAACTTTTTGTTGTTTTCTTCAGGTGTTCATGTCCTGTGTTTATGGCGGCGATACACTCTCGGAATTGCGAGCAGCGATACAACTAGCTGAGACTGAGCGGTCGGGGGGCGTGTCACCCCATATCTCACCATTTACCA
Organism: Perizoma affinitatum; assembly: GCA_961405105.1. NCBI lineage: Eukaryota > Metazoa > Arthropoda > Insecta > Lepidoptera > Geometridae > Perizoma > Perizoma affinitatum. The sequence goes on from OY560207.1 coordinate 3,125,707, forward strand.
GCGTCCGAGATATAGGGGGGCTCCTAACCGCGTAAGTGACATTAAACTAATTTTTGAACATAATTTTTACTAAAATCGGGATATAAATTATATACCATTGACGACCTCTTTGGCGCTGTGGGCGAAGGTCTAAGACGCAGACGCGATTCCCGGGGCAAATGTTTGTATGATCTGCATACATTTGTCTCGGGTTTGGGTGTTTTCTTTTTTGGTCTTATAAAAATATATAAGTGGTAAATCAGTCATGTAGGGTGTTTTCTATGTATAATATGTAAGTTTCTAATTAAGTCATCTCCATCCAAAAGTTGTCTGGAAGAGATCGCTTCTAAGCGATAGGACCGGCCATAATACTTTATTTTTTTTAGTTTTGTTAAGTTGTATTTATTTTTCTTATGGTATTTACAAACATTAATTAATTCATTGGGATACTCGCTACCCAAATATATGACGATACCACGCACGATTGGGATAATCAAAGACAAGTCCAAACATTATAATTGGCATATGTCCGCGTTTTGCACAGTAGAGACAAAGCGGTGCTTTGATGATCAACTGTAAAAAAAATATCAGGGAGAAGTTAAAAAGTTTGTGTAGAACAAAAACGCGTACAAACGAAGACGCTGGGCTTTCCACTAGTTTAAATGATAAAATCTCATAAATGATTATGCTTTCAGAGCGGGTTTCACACTTCAAACAGTCGATGTGGACACAGTGACCATCTGGTACCCGACCGCATGGGACGTAATGAGGGACACCCGCGCCCTGGGCGACGCTAATGCAGCCTATAACCGCCCATTAAGACTGAACAAGGACGTGCAATTCGCAGCCGCTGCTATTTATGATGAGATGTATGGGAAGGTAGGACTCATAAATGTCCAGCATTATTTATTTATTTATTGAAAATACTTTATTGTACACCTTACGAAATAAATAATAACATATTAAAATTAAAGATACAATATTTGCTCCGGGTCTGGGTGTAGTGGTACTGTAGGTTTGATGTCTCTGTTGGGTGTTTATTTATTACTATACTAACTACTGCCCACGGCTTTGCCGACATGGTACCTGCATAAAAAGTACCCGATGAAAAGTAGCGTTCGTAAGAAACGCATTTGCGCATATGTCCATCCTGAAAGTCCAACCTAAATATAAGTGAAATAATTTTTGAAATCGGATAATTAGTCTCTGTTATTACCCCCTTCCTACATGATTACTCAGAAACTTTACCTAATATTAGTATAGATTATTTATATTTACTTTTTTTTTAAATATACCAATCTATATTTCAGGATTGCCCAGAGCACAATGCTCGAGGGGTACCGGCCACGTACCAGATCATCAACTTCCTCGGCTGGAAACCAGATCCGACCCAGCCGAGACCGATGCAACGGGGGACAGGTGAGGTCTCGCTTAAGGATCTACACAAGATAGATGAGATCATCCAAGACAAGACTAAAGTAACGCTTACTGAAGAGGACATGAAGTGAGTCTATTGGATTTGAACACACGGAAGTTTTTAAGTCAAACGTCCGTTGAGATATACACTGTATGACACGAAGTTTTAGGGAGGGGTGGGGGGGTAAAATACTTGAGGGGGGGTTAAGAAGATACAAAGGGGGCAGAGAAGAAGTATTAAGTAAGATACTTGGGGTGACGCCACTTGGGGGAATAGAGGGGTGTCATGTAAGACAATTGGGGGGGGGTCGGGGGGGGGAGATTAAGACACTTGGGATAAATAGACAGGGTTGTTATGTAAAACAATTGGGAGTAAGGGGGTAAGGACACCCCTCTTTGATTTAAAAACACTTAGGAGAAGGGGAATTAAATTAGAATTATTAGTTATAATATACTAATTTAATTTATAGATGTAAATATTTATGAAAAGTATTTTATTAAAATATGTTTCAAAAATGAATGTTTTCTTATGAGTACTTAATAACATGTAACATTAAAACACAGATATAAAAAAAATATGTAATTATTATTTGTAACTATATCAATCTAAACGTCTTTAATGACAGTTCGTCATCAATGTTGCATTCAATAACATTATAATTATTTAAGTAAATATTTAATTAAAGATAGTTAGCATTTTGGTGTAATCTTACTATTTTTCTGAAATAAGGAGTTGCGATATTCGCCCACATCCCGGGATGCATCCGACTAACGCGGCCCGCCCATTCCCACTTGAGCTTCGCTGATTTGCTCCCCACATCCTCCGGCACCAAAGTACTTGCAATATTCGCCCACTTCCCGGGATTCATCCGACTAACGCGGACCGCCCATTCCCACTTGAGCTTCGCTGATTTGCTCCCCACATCCTCCGGCACCAAAGGAGTTGCGATATTCGCCCACTTCCCGAGATGCATCCGACTAACGCGGCCCGCCCATTCCCACTTGAGCTTGGCTGTTTTGCTCTCCACATCCTCCGGCACCAAAGGAGTTGCGATATTCGCCCACTTCCCGAGATGCATCCGACTAACGCGGCCCGCCCATTCCCACTTGAGCTTCGCTGATTTGCTCCCCACATCCTCCGGCACCAAAGGAGTTGCGATATTCGCCCACTTCCCGAGATGCATCCGACTAACGCGGCCCGCCCATTCCCACTTGAGCTTGGCTGTTTTGCTCTCCACATCCTCCGGCACCAAAGGAGTTGCGATATTCGCCCACTTCCCGAGATGCATCCGACTAACGCGGCCCGCCCATTCCCACTTGAGCTTCGCTGATTTGCTCTCCACATCCTCCGGCACCAAAGGAGTTGCGATATTCGCCCACTTCCCGAGATGCATCCGACTAACGCGGCCCGCCCATTCCCACTTGAGCTTGGCTGTTTTGCTCTCCACATCCTCCGGCACCAAAGGAGTTGCGATATTCGCCCACTTCCCGGGATGCATCCGACTGACGCGGCCCGCCCATTCCCACTTGAGCTTGAGTTTTGCCCCCACGTCGGCAAGGTAATTGAACGCAGCAAAGTGTTCCGCACTCTGTCGATGCGCTTAAGGCTGATAATGCTGCGTTTCATTGCATATAAAGTTTTAAGGGATTTTTATCGGCGGGGCATTCCCGTAAATCCTGTATTCCGGTAAAACGTCGTAACAGTCAAACTCTTCATCGGATGATGTCCCGTTATCAGTTTCTGGGTAATGAGATGCAACATCTAAGAAAAAAAATTACACGACTTTATTCACCTTGGTGAACATTCTCAGATACATAGGTACTCAGTGAGTAGATCTTTGAGGTTATCAAATAGGGTGTAGTCTAGGTAGGGAGGCAGGCTCATTACATTTGGCATATGCCCGCGATTTGCAAGTAGTTAGCATTTCACGTGCCAGGTTGCAAGCCCGACGACGAAAAAATAGTTTTTAATAAATCTTTCAGCGTTTTAGTTTTAATAAATTTTAAAGCGCACTAACATGGCTCGAAACGGCGAAGAAAAAAAGTCGTGTCTTTTAATAAAAAAAAACAGTATGTGTCATTAGATGGTGTTTCAATATGCGGTGATGGGCTTGCAACTTGTAACGTGGAATGTTAATTATCATGTAAAACGTGGGCATTTGCCAAATATAATATTTCGACTTTCCTATGACGACCTCCAACTTGGTGTGACGGGTCCAAAGTACTGAGTATAAGCTCTGCATAACCACATTAACATAATTATGTTTTGATAACTTGGCTCATTAGGTAATATATTAACTGTGATCACAGTCTTGACACTATAAAATTGAACCAAACACTACATGGCCGAGCTCTAACTCCTAACTAGGTTTCTCTGTGTTTCCATATCACCATAATATTGCATTGTCATAGAACTTGACATAATATACAGGAAAAAATAAAAACCGACTTCAACTTACGTTGATAAAGAGTCCAATATGAAATTTCATCCATCATTTATTCACCCTTAGGGGTGGGGTTTTTCCATAAAACTTATATGGGACCAGCCTTGAACCCATTAAAATACTCAACCCATTAAAAACGAGAATCATTGAAATCGTTTCACAAATTCTACTGGCGAAGATACCGCGTAACATACACAAAAAAAAAACATACACGTTCTCAACGGTATTCCCCAGGATGGACATCCCCAGATGCATAGACCTTTGAAGATTCCAATAGGGGGTAGTTATAGGCACGCCCAAACATTATATTCGGCGCATGCCCGCGTTTAAAAACTTATAGAACCAGAACTTATATTTGCAGGTATACAAAATTAATTCTCAATTGGATGCCTGACATCCACAATCTATCTAAACTATCAAAATCGTCTTATTTGCATGAAAGAAGCCTCAGGTACACTGAGTCCATACACCATGGTTCTGGTTTCATGGTATTGGTTCTGCATGTATCCTGTATCTGTAGTGGACGTACTTATCCTATTCTATCGGCTGATGATGATAACACTTACTTGTTGCTGTTTCTGGTTCTATAGGTACCGGTAGCGGTGGTTGTGGCTTACTTGTTAACACTGAAAACAACAATGGAGTCTTTGACTATAAATACAAATAATAATTAAATAAAAATACAAATATTTATTTGTATTACTACCTACTAAGAAATTAGCTATTTTTAAATTGACTAGTTAGATAAAATTAAGTCTACGTTTTACACTTTGTCAATTTATTTTGTTCAACCGGATTTTTTTTTTTGTTGACTCTATATAAATCCGTTAACCGTTCCGTTAAGCGTTAGAGTGATAAAGATAAAGATTAAATTCCTTCAAACGCTTGTTGATCTATAAACGATCAACGCCAGCAGGAGAATAGTAAAGTACGTGGTATAGTCGTAATAATATTCTAAAATGATACCACACCACGATAATTTCAATTCCAAGATGTAAATCGTTTATTCTGTGTCACATAGGTCATTAAAAAAAAATTACATCAAAAACGGCCGACACTCAGAACAATGCGTAGCATAGTGCTGAGTCGCTGAGTTGGATACTATGATACAGCATAATATCCAATAAAAGTAGTTAGTTTCACTATAACGCTAGTTTTCCGCGACGCCCCGCCGGTGTGCGTGCGAAGAAACTGCGATATGCAACATCTATCTTTCATTCATTTTATCTTTTATTTTTTTAGTAGGTTAGGTACCTACTTATAAAAAACGAGATAATTATACAGAGTTGAAACTGTTCAAAAATAGTTGAATAATAGAATGACTGGCGAATGCCCTGTTAAACCTGTAGATGTCCTGATACTAATTAGTGCTTCCTGACTATATAATTGAGTAGTGAACGTAGATACTCTATTCTGCCGACTGATGAAGATGATGATGATACTTACTTGATTGTGGTTCCGGGACCGGCTTAGGTAGCTTTTTCGGTGGAACTGAAAAGACAAATAAGTGTTTGACTTAAGTGCGTGTCGGGCCACGCACAGTGTAGTTGCCCATTAACATAAATTTACTACCTGTTTTACACAACTAACAACTTCATCTAAGTAATTTTCAATGGAATTTAAACGAAATTTTCATTTACTCGTTAACTTGTAAACCTACTTAGCTGTGATAGTTTTCCTTTTAACTTCGCTATACTACTTCCGTGAGTTTTTCACATATCCAAAAACAACCGTATAGCGGGCAGGAAACACTTGGATCAAACAAAAAATATATAAAATAAACGGATCCCTGAATCGAAAAATGGTTTTCACAAATTCGCAAAATTTTTGAATGATTTATCTAACATTAATTACGTGTAGGGGAGGTACCCTAAACCTACAAAACCTTTTTCCAAGAGTTTTTTTAAACCAATAGGCACATATTAATATGTATACATGCCAAATTACAGATTTCAAGTACTAAGAGTCTGAGCTAATCTGCGGACGGACAGACAGACCGTCGGACATAGCGAAACTAAAAAGGTTCTTGTTGTCTACGTTACCCTAAAAACAATGTTGAAATGCGTAAGGGACATTTGTACGCATTTCAACTCTTTGGAATGCTAGAATTTCCCGATAATCATTTCATTTGAATTCTATTTCCTCTTAATCGTAAAAGTGTTCCATTAAGCGGATCTTATTAAGCGATTAGATGTCTATTATGTCTCGACCAGATCCAGTGCGCCCAGCTAAGCGTTAAGTCCTATCAACCACTTTGTTAAGCGTTAGAGTGTTCCGTTAAGCGTTAGAATGATCTATTAAACGTTAGGATGTCCCATTTAGGGTTAAGATGCCCCGTTAAGCATGAATGTCCCGTTAAAAGTGATTTCTTACATGGTTTCGGTTTAGAAGTAAGGTTGGTGAAAGAGTGCGCTGGTGCCATTTTAGACTTATCTCCTGGTGTCAGTTTGGTTTCACCGACAGGGGGTTTGGTGACGTGTTTCACTGTAAAAAAAACTGCTATATTACAGGCCAGAGCGGACCAATTAAGTACTATTGCTCGCTTCAGCCTAGTATGGACGAGCTAATTACTACTGGGGTTAGATAAATATCTCACGCTTATATTTTCTTTCTAACACAAATTTGTTAAGGAAAAACTTGATAGTAGTTACATATCCACAGCTTATGTCCTTTCCATACAATTCAAATTTGGACAGTAACCTAGATGGCTTCAGTTTTTATAAAGTAACTTAATAAAAAAAAACTATATATTTTCTTTCTTGACAAGTGGGCAAGTACAAGGGGGTACCCCTTGCACTTGCAGTCTTTAGACGTAAAGTTTGTAAGTTTAGATGTTGGAGGTAATCTCCGAAATTACTTATCCGATTTCAAAAAATCTTTCATCATGGTTATAGGCTGTATATTATTCAGTTAAAATAAAAGGGCTTTTCGGGGACACCAATTTTGCAACGTTAGTCAAAAAAACGGTCGATTGAGGTGCGTTTCTTACGAACGCTACCGGTAAGAGTTACTTCTCATCGGCTACTTTTATGTGGGTACGCGGGTGGAGCTGTAGGTATTAGCTAGGAGTTTATATGGAACTGACCTGGTTTCAAGTGGGCACCAGATATCATAGATGGTAGCACAGGCATGCCTCCCATAACTGGCATAGCTCCTGTTGGCTGACGTTGGCCCGGTTTAGGAACTATCGGCGGCCGGCCCCTTAATCCTGATGATACAAAGTAAAGACAATGAAATAAACAAATTAAGACATCGTCATCTTCTTGTCCTTATCCCACATTACGTGGGGTCGGCACAACATGTTTTCTTCACCTAGATCAGCCGTCATCTCAGTACTCACTCCTTTCTTAACCTTGTCATCCTTCACACAATCCATCCATGTTTTCTTTGGCCTACCTCTGCTTTTATTTCCATCCACATTCATTTAACACTCTTCTCGTAATGTGACATTATTCCCTCCTCATGACGTGCCTATACCATGTTAACCTATTACTCCTCAACTTTTCCGTCACGGGTGCTACTATCAAACTTCCCCTGATATACTCATTCCTTATTTTGTCCATTCTAGTAACTTCACACATCCATGTCAACATTCGCATCTCAGATGCGTGCACTCTTCTTTCATCAATCCCTTTGGTTGCCCAACACTCCGACCCATACAGGTCTAATGATCGTTTTGATCATAAGACCTGTTTTTAACAAATTATGACAATTAATTGTAAATAGTAGGGCTCCTTGTGAAGAGTTCCTCCGGGGAAGTACTGCCACCATACCTATTTCTGCCGCCATGCAGTAATGATCGCATTGCCGTGTTCTGTTTGAAGGGTATGGTTCCCGGTGTAATTAAATGTTCAGGAGACTTTTTCACCAGTTATGTCTCAGGGTCGGCAACGCGTGAGTGATACCTCTGGTGTTGCAAGCGTCCATAGGCTACGGTAACCGCTTACCAACAGGTGGGCCGTATACTTGTTTGCTACTTATAGTGCTGAGTGGCGGCCGTTTTTGCTGTCAAGCTCAATTTTTATTGACTCAAACATGTACCCAAAATAAATAATTTTTATCTTATCTAACTTGGTGGTATAAAAAAGCCTGATCACCTGGTAAATTCTGCCCTGGCAGCAAGTGTCCTCGACTCGGCCCGGGTGAACTGGACCCAGGCGGGGTGATCAGTACTTTTCTGCTCGTAGCGGGCGAGGTGGGTTCTGGCCGAGTTGGGCCGAGCGATTTGGGGTCCGGCCTCGGCTGGCTTCTTCCAAATAGATATTTTTTCTTGGGAACTGCTAGTGACGACTTTTCTTGCGAGGTGTTTACTGAAATAAAGTCGTTTTTGTTGAACATAAGTTAATTTCAAAATGAAAAAATACATTACAAACAAACAAACATTGCGTTCGGTTTGAATCTGATGTGCTAATAATATGGTTCAAGTGTTAAACTTAAATAAAGCAATTTTTATTTGGGTTAGTATTATGAAAATGTGTTGTTGTTTTAAATTTTAGTTTAATTTGTTTTTTTGTTAATATATTTATAGTTTTTATATCTTTGTAAATAAAGAATTTGAATTTGAATTTTAAAGCAGTGTTTTTTGCCCCCTGCCCGTTTATGCTCTATAAGGGGCGAAAACGCATTTAGTTACCTCTACTCAGGCCGAAGAAGAACAATACAACAATAGAAGAGGGTACTTTGCCCCCTTGCCGTTAATTTGCTCATTAGGGAGCAAAACACATTTTGTTCCCTTTACCAGAGTGAAGTGATATCATCCTCAGAGTAAACACTGTAAAGCTATGGTCCTCCTGGTTCATACTCACATCTGTTTGCTTTCGGGAGTTCAGGAGTTGCGAGTGGAACTTCTTAAAATAGTAAATAATAAACATTAAAAAAATAATGAAAAAATATATTAATAAAGCCCTACTTGGGGCACTGTTGGCCTAGTGGGTGATACCCCAACTTCTGATCCGGAGGTCGTGGGTTCGAACCCGGTCGTGCACCAATGGATTTTTCCACTCGAAAAAATGATTTGCGCATTAACACGTGCTCAAAACGGTGAAGGAAAACATCTGCTCGTATGACTGGTTAGGTTTGCAGACCCCACACTAAGACGTTAGATTTGTGCTGTAAGTGCCCCTACCAAAAAATGTATACAGGGTTACAGGAAAAATCGTGCTAGATCCGTTAAGGGCGTGGAGTACCCATCATTTCTGACTTATTTCACTATGAAACACCCTACCCTAAACTTAACCCTTTTCGAGATATTCGACTTTTAATTTTTTTATTGAAAATTGCCGATTTTTAGGCTACTACATTTATTTTTGTTTATTTTGTGTATCTTATTATTATTATTGTATTTTTACATGTGTAATAAGATGCTTTAGGACGTCAATCATTAAAATAGTGCATAAGTTAATTGAATAGACCGTAGTAGACAAGTAAAAGTAAAGAAATAAAAAAAATATTAGAAAGTTTATTTTTCTCTAAGGGATATCTAAAAAAAATATTATGGCAATTGTTCGGCAGATCTTTTTTAAAATATCTACGTTTTATCAGCTATCTAACGAGGTATAACAATCTAGGGTTTGTATTACATTTCGTGGAAAAAAAGTAGTTGGGACGCTCCATGTAGCAGTTCTAACGGTCCCGCGCCTATTGTCCTTCAAGTTAAGACGCACCGTGCGAGCGAGACAAGTGACGATTTATGTAGGTGCAAATGAAAGAAAAAATGTGTAGAGACCGGTTAGGGCTGGGAATACAACAGGGGGTATTGTTTTGGTTGTCAGTCTGCTTTTGTGCTTCATACATAGTAGATGTGATATCGTTTTGCTCTTTTTCTCGACTTGGCTGTGATTCTGGACTATTTCTTCTGATTTGTGACTACTGTGCTTGTTAACCGGACTCTGATTTGTACCTGTGATACGGAAGTGTTGAAGATGACGTCCTACACACCTGAGGAATATGCTGATATGCTTATTTGTTACGGATACTGCGATTGTGTGTCTGCGCAAGCTCGCAACGAATACATAACTCGCTACCCCGGTCGTCGAGTGCCGGATGTGGTCGTTTTTGACAGAGTTTATCGAAGACTTCGAGAAACTGGCTCTGTTTTGAGACGAAATACAGACATGGGACGACCACGAATTGACGACGAAGAACAGGACAATGAGATAGTGCAACGCTTTCGAGCGGATCCGACTACTTCCACTAATATTGTTGCCCGTGATCTGGGCCTTTCGCAATGGAGAGTGTGGTTTACAGTGCATACTGCTGGCCTATACCCGTACCATTATACGCCGGTAAATGTTATTGAAGAAGGAGACCCCGCGAGAAGATTGGACTTTTGCAGATTTATGCTGAATGCTGATGTAGAAGACCCAGATTTTCTAAGAAATATCTTGTGGACGGATGAGTCCAAATTTGATAAAGATGGCATAACTAACTATCACAACGTCCATTACTGGGCCCCGAAAGAACTAAGGAATCCCAATAAGAAAACAGTGAAGGGGTCCCAACGAAGATTCAGCGTGAATGTGTGGATGGGCATTATCTCCAATCATTTGATTGGACCTTACTTTTTACCGGATAATCTAAATGGGGAAAGATACGAAAATTTCCTGAGAGCAGACTTGAGTGATTTGCTGGATGATCTGCCACTCAACCTGATCAGGGACATGTGGTTCCAACACGATGGCTGCCCTGCCCATTTCAGGAGAAGTGTCAGAGACTGGCTGGACACAAATTATCCAAACAAATGGATAGGACGAGGTGGGCCGTTGTCATGGCCAGCAAGAAGTCCGGACCTAACCCCCATGGATTTTCATGTGTGGGGGTGCATGAAAAGTCTAGTGTACAGCGAGCCGAATCCAGTTTCGTATGTGGAAGACTTAAGAGAAAGGATTGTGGATGCAGCAAATAAAATGAGGACCACGTTGACCACTGGAGTAGTGAAGACTGGTCTCCGTAGAAGGATGCGACAATGTATCAGAAATAGAGGCGGCCATGATGAACATGAACTGTAGAATAAGAAAAAGTTGTGTGAAAACCTTTAATAAATGACATTTCATGCTTACCTATTGTTTTATTTTACTTTTTAGGGCGAAGTATGAATTTTCTTCTCCACTGTCGCCTATGAAACTAATTTTTTTTCAATGCATTTGAATAAAACCCTAGATTATTATACCTCGTTAGATAGCTGATGAAACGTAGATATTTTAAAAAAGATCTGCCGAACAATTGCCATAATATTTTTTTTAGATATCCCTTAGAGAAAAATAAACTTTCTAATATTTTTTTTATTTCTTTACTTTCACTTGTCTACTACGGTCTATTCAATTAACTTATGCACTATTTTAATGATTGACGTCCTAAAGCATCTTATTACACATGTAAAAATGCAATAATAATAATAATAAGATACACAAAATAAACAAAAATAAATGTAGTAGCCTAAAAATCGGCAATTTTCAATAAAAAAATTAAAAGTCGAATATCTCGAAAAGGGTTAAGTTTAGGGTAGGGAGTTTCATAGTGAAATAAGTCAGAAATGATGGGTACTCCACGCCCTTAACGGATCTAGCACGATTTTTCCTGTAACCCTGTATATGTCTTCTTTTATATGGTAAATATCTTCACTATTGTAGTTTGTTTTTTTTTTGCTGTAAACTACAAACCTTCGTAGTTTTCTTCGAAGATCGGCAAGGGTTGCGGAGGTCGGTTTCTTATTCGCTCTAAAGATAAACATCTGTCTACTGTATCTGTAAAATGAAAAGGAGAGTTTTTTACAATTCAATATGTCCTAGAATATTATAAAATAGGAGATACGCCTAAACGGCTGGTTTTTGCGGCAACTGGTGACCGTGGAGTGAGTCTTTATACCAAAATTAAAAAAAAAATGTGTACATACAATCACTTAAAATAAACTACACAATAAGATAGATTTCTTCAATTCATTTCTTCAACCACCACTAATAAGACAAACTATGTAATAACTTGCCAAAAAAAAAGATTTCCTATTGTATTCAATTTATCGTCAGTATAAAATCAATTAATACATAGAGATAATTCAGATCCAAGTAGGCACAATAATAGTATGTCAGTTAAATTAAATACAAATCAGATGTCTGAGGTTTTAATGAGGTTTAATATTAAAGATCGTCAAGGGAGTACGAACTCCCTAGTGTTAGTAGAAAAGACTTTAGTTTCTTTTGAGTGCTGTTTTCTGATGAATGGCTGGTTTGATTTGTAAACGTAATTTGTTGATTATTTCAATATTAGTACCTTTTATTGATTATTATGTGGCTGTAGGTAGAAGGTAAGTACTTACTGAATTTACTTGGGTTCGGAGCGTTTTTCGGCTGCGGTCGAGGAGTGGTCCTAGCGCTAGCATCAGGTCTTAGAGTCAGATTACTGTGAGAAATCGAGCGTGACATGTGCAACGGTCTTACTGGAATTATACCAAAATATTGTAGATGATGTAGGTACCCCAAATCAGTGTTGTTTTACAAAGAAAAAATAAACTTGAATAATGATGACGGCCATTTTTAGTTTTGACGCTTTTCAAGGTAGATCGTAAGGTACATTGAGATGACTGTTGGATTGTTTCACTCAATTGACGATTGATGTCGAGGAGAATTCGAATGGAGGACGTTTTGATGAATAAAAATACCAAAACACAAGTAAAGTCTTAGAATGAGGGGGTTAGTCTCGCTGGGTGTCGCTCACACGCCGGCGAAGCCAGTTTGTGGGGACGCAGTGCCGGGCGTTTAGCCCCTTACTGCGGTGTTTTAATCGCCCCCAGTTACTACTGGGGGCGGTCTTCGGGTCGGCTCGAAAGGAGCCTCAAATTTGGTTCTTTGTGCCCTCCTCTTCCTGGTCGCTATTCACGACCAGTTCCTGGCGTCCTGGCGAGCATCCTTTTAGGCCAAAATATAAATTGGTCCGGCACGGTCAAATACCTCAGAGTTACTATCGACTGCTACCTCACAATGGATGAACACGTAAAGATTGTAAGCCGGAGCTATTCTGAAGCCAGTGCTACAAGGGAGTCTCCCACTGCGTATGAAGATCGGACTATACAAAACATACGTCCGACCGTATACGCTGCCCCGGCATGGTACGCTCTGCTGGCAGAGAGCCACAGAAAGAAACTCCGCAGCCAACAGAGCCAATGCCTCCGTACTATCGTGAACGCCCCACGGTACGTACGGAACGCCACTATCCAGCGCGACCTAAAATTAGAATCCCTGGACCAATTCATCGGCCGCCTTGCCAAAGGGGGTTAGTCAATCTCCGTGAAAAGGATATAGTAACTTACCTGGTAAAGTATCAATCGGAGGAGGCGGCGGCGGGAGAATCGCTAAAAAATTATAATAAGAAATGATTAGTGTTTGTACTTTCCACCAGCAACAGTACACAAGCACTAAAGACGATGGTTTTGTCGACGGACGAGAAGACAAACAATATTCATCTCGCTCTCTCTCTTTCGCCTGTAGGTGGGAATAGGTTACCGTCGCCTTCTGACACATGCACCAGATGCATTGCTGTTACGTTCCCTGTCATAGACTGTTGGGACCAGACCAGATCATTAGCTCTATTCGGTTATAGGGAAGTAAGTGACTTCCCTATAACCGAATAGAGTCCATGTATATTCGTATTGATGTTTACTAATTGTAATGTTATACATTTTTGTGGAATTTCACATCTATTGTTTCCCAAATCTGAAGTAAACCCGGCAAAAAACTGAAACTAAAGTTGAGAGTCTCATGTGCCTATAATTTCACCGACATTCATATAAACAAGCTGAGCATTGCTTTGTGGTAGAAAAAACAGCAGGTAGTAGTGTAGTTCTTTCTGTGTAGGCAATTAGGCTACAATATATCCATACATCCATTAGCAAAAGCAGGCTTATCATGTACCAATACAACGGTTTTTTTGACGGAAGAGGGGAGCTAAAATTTCTCCTGTTTCTCGATTTCAGTTTCGATTTCAATGCTTTGTGAATGTGAACCACAGGTCATTTAACTTGTAAACAACATCTTGTATTTGTGTGAGATGTGTACAAATTTAAACTCTCTTTGTGCTGTTGCTCGTATGTTTCAAAGTACTGTAAAACGCCAATGTGATGTTGCTTCTATGTTGCAAAGTACTGTAAAACGCCAATGTGATGTTGCTTCTATGTTGCAAAGTACTAAAAAGCGTCGTGGTGTTGTTCTTATGTTTCAAAGTACTGTAAAACGCCATTGTAATGTTGCTTCTATGTTGCAAAGTACTATAAAGCGCCATTGTGATGTTGCTTCTATGTTGCAAAGTACTAAAAAGCGTCGTGATATTGTTCTTATGTTTCTAAGTACTGTAAAACGAAATTGTGATGTTGCTTCTATGTTGCAAAGTACTAAAAAGCGCCATAGTGTTAACATTACCATTATTTGCTGCAATCACAGCTTTTTAGTTTACAAACTTTCTTAGCTACCGTAAAGCTTAAGCAAATTGGGCTACTTTAATGTAAACAAATGGTAAATGCGATTGCCATTTGATATTGTTGCCAATAAAGAGCCCAAGGAACTTCGTATTCGTGTGTGAATTACGTATGTCCAAGGAATTTCGTTTTCCTTTCTTTACCAAACATAAATAACTATACTTGGTAGATCTTAATTTAGTGTCTGTTTAAATTTCATAAGTTTTGGTTTGTCAAATTTACTTGAAGATGCGTTTTCATAGCGGCGTTTTATTTCGCCGCTATGAAAACGCATAGCGAGGAAATCGGCATGGCCTGGAACAAAAAAATCGAAGGCATGTGCCATTGGTTCCAATGAGCGGCCAAGAGCTTGCAACCGGGCATTTGCCATATGTAATGTTTGGACGTGCGTCTGACTACCCTCCACTTGGTATCCTCAAAGATCTACTCACTGTGTATGTATCTGAGGATGTCCATCATGAATAGAGTCGTGAGTGTGTTTGTTCGTATTTAAGATTGTTAGTATTTAATCATTTTATTATGGATTCTCTTACCGTCGTACAAAAATGAGAGACGAAAAAAATCGTTGTCTTCTCTTCTGACGTCAAAACCGTTGGCTTGGTTATGCAACAGGTACTGTGGGCTGGTTTGAGGCGCGAGACGCGATGCCAGAATGGCCGTGGTCTAAAGGTGTCTTCAGACGTACCACACCATAGCTACAAAAATGACGCTTGGCAGTGGAATGGTGTGAATGGTTTCCCTGCTGCTGCCAGGAGATGCGGCACCGCGACCACCAATAAAAAACACTCAATAGTCACATGCATAGTCCTGTCAACATACTGACCTGAACCCAGGCCGAATGAACTAGCTAGTGTTCCCGCGCGCGATGTCACACTTGAGCGAGAATGAGCGAGAGAGCGATAAACACGGGTAGGTCGTTGCTGATTACCGATCTGCTTCGGGGGGCCATCCATAAATGACAAAATAATGAAATTTCATGATTTTTGAAGCCCTCCCCGTCCTTGTCACAGGTGGTCACATATGTATGACCCCCCATCCCTGGGGGGTCATACTACGTATACTATCATCATATCCTACGTCACATATATTGCATTTTAAAATTACCTTATACAGCACTTCCGAAATTATTATTATATTATCTTAGACTTATTTAAATATTTTTCCAATAAGTAATAAATCAAACATGGCGCGGCCGTCACGTGCCCGTAACGAGCCAATCATTGTGATTTTAAGGAAACAATAAATTTCGACTTTGTTAAAAAAACAATATGAGAATAATAATTCTGATAGAGTTGGTAATAAGTTTTTCGTTTATAGTTGAAGTTCACAGTTTTAATACTTTATATTTATAGATGTGACGTCACGAAGGTTTTGACTCGTTCCCCCTCTTGTCACAAGATGTCATACTTTATTGACCCCTCCCTCTCCCTTAACGTGTGACGTAATTTATGGATGGCCCCTTAGCGACAGAAAGTATGGTGGTATTTGTTCTAACCTAAACATCGCTCTGGTCTGGTCCCTACAGTATATGACAGGGAACACAACAGCATCAGCAATGCCTCTGGTGTTCCAGATTTGAGAAGGCGACGATAACCGCTTTCCACCTACAGCCGAATTATCTATAATAGTTTTTTTATTTTGCTCATTATAGCATAATTTCAAATACAACCAACTTCAATTAAATGGATAAGAACGTGACAGCTCATGTTCTAAATTAGATTGCTCTCGTTCCTCTCTCATTAAATAGTACAGTTAAACGAATATGTTTAATTTTGGCACATATTTCTAGAAATATGTGGCAAAATTTCTAGAAATATAATTATTTTTATTTTTTTATTTTAACATAATACATTGTTACAAATTGTATATGAATCCATAGGCTCCTGAACTAGTAGCAACTGTATTTCAGGTTTCATGCCCTAGTCCTGACCACACACCAGGATTTACTGTGTCGTGGCTATCAGTTACGAGTACCGCGGTACCACAATATCCAGACCCGGAACGAATGTCTGCAGAACATGCAAACATTTACTTCCACAGCGGGAATCGCACCCGCACATCTTGCGTCACAGCTGGCCATTCGCCCGCTGTGTCATCGAAACGGGGAATACCCACGATACAGGGAATCCCAGTGTTGGATCAGGACTATGCATGGCGGTTGGTGAAAAATAAAGACATAGGAAAATACGGTGGGGTTTACAATCTTGTAAAATATTACTTGTCATACCAATTCGTCCCCAACTATACTTATATAATGTAGGGTGGCTGTGGTGTGGTGATTTTAAGAAGTTAAGACTCTAAATTTACCTCCAATAGGCTGCAGAGCTTCGTAAATTCCACTTTCTCTGATAGTCTCACTAGATCCTGTGGCTTTCTTCACGTAGCGCGCATCTATAAATCAGTATTCTTATCAGTTGACTTACTAAGATACCACGATAACGTAGTGCCTTATGATTCCCGCCGCGAGACAAATGTTAAGTATTTTTTTACGTGTACGTATCATCGTTTTTCATTTTGTTTTTCAATCACATGTAACTGTTCCAATAAAGACATGCATTTTTTTGCATGATCTATAAATATTTGTCTCGTGTCTGGGTGTTTTCTATGTATAATATGTATGTATTTACAAAATAAAAGTATATAAGCCCAAGTGTATGCTAGATGATGCTTTGTGAAAAATGTCCAGCATTATTTTTTTATTTATTTTAATGGTTGGAAGTTATTTTGAATTGTAATCACTCAAAAGTATTTCATTGTAATTACATCGATCCAATTTTCCTTCATTAATTACACGACATATTGCAGGACATAAGGTAAAATAAAAAGATGGTTACACAATATATGAATAAAATAAAATATTTACCTGCCCTATCTCTCTCGTCCATGCTATTCTTTGGTGTCAAGTTCCTAATCATTTCAGCTTTCCTAGCTGAAATAATAAAATAGAATGATTTTAAACAAAACAAACATGCCCACGACTTTTTGACTTTGATATGATGGACAATGAAAATCCTCAGATCCATATCTGCGAAGAACCTTTAGGATACCAAGTAGGCGATAGTCAGAGGCAAGTCCAAACATTATATTTGGTACATGTCCACGTTTTAAAGCCATATTTACACGCTAGTTTAGTTCCGAAGTTGACTCATATATCCTAAAGTTTACATTGAATATCTGTTCAATCATTTTTTGTTGGCGGTTCTTACTGAATGTTACTCGCTAACCTTTGTTTTAAAATTCTAAGGCTCAAGGTAAGGGGGACTCTTTAGCTAGGTATTTGAAATACAGCCTTGTATTTCCAGGAAGGGTTTCCTGGAAAGTATTTATTTTCTTGATACGCATAAAACTGACGTCAAAATCGGGACATACGGATGGACAGACAAATAAGGGTTCCGTTTTCGACATTTATCTTCGGAAAACTAAAAACGTAATGGTATTTGACTTTGACTTGCCTTTAGCCTTGAAGTATAGTATGCATATGGTTTGGCCAACGATGATCAGAAGAACTAAAACCCCTACGCCAGAACCAATGAATATGCTTATATCTGAAAACGAACAAAAAATTAGGAAATTCCAACTGATATTGATGTTTGCACACATAATTATTACGATGTCAGTCTCATATTTAAAGAATTTGTCTATTTCTTTCGTAGCTAATTTCGAAGCTCTTTAGTCTGTCTGAATTATTCTACAATACTAGACAAAGGTGCAGCGCTAATGACGAAGAGCTTCTAAATTAGATCCGGCTCGAAGGACCAAATAGATGTACGGTATCTTGTGAACCAATACAGCTAGATTGATAAAATGATAAATGCTCTTGTTTAGCAGTAAAAAGATTATATTGTCCAATTGTTAATGAGTGAACTGTAAACTTGATGATAATGATGATGGCGAGAACGCGCGCCCTTGGTGGCAAAACGCGGACTGATTGTTAGGATAATAAATTGAATTAAAATAAATGTTAAATGCTTGGAACTGGGTCACACGCGCTGCGCTTTCTGCTGAGCCAGGAAAATGGACGGTTGCTTGTACCGTACACGAAACGTAATCATTCAATTTAAAAAAAATCAATTTTTA
This sequence comes from Perizoma affinitatum, assembly GCA_961405105.1. Lineage (NCBI taxonomy): Eukaryota > Metazoa > Arthropoda > Insecta > Lepidoptera > Geometridae > Perizoma > Perizoma affinitatum. The sequence continues at coordinate 3,144,085 of OY560207.1, forward strand.
TGTAGTCAAGCAGATTTGAAGACAATTTATAATGTGACAGTATAAAGGCAAGTCGGTAAGTAGGCAAGCAGATGTAAAGACAGCTGATATGTGACACTATAAAGGCAAGTCGGTAAGTAGGCAAGCAGATGTAAAGACAGCTGATATGTGACAGTATAAAGGTGAGTCGGTAAGTAGGCAAGCAGATGTAAAGACAGCTGATATGTGACAGTATAAAGGTGAGTCGGTAAGTAGGCAAGCAGATGTAAAGACAGCTGATATGTGACAGTATAAAGGTGAGTCGGTAAGTAGGCAAGCAGATGTAAAGACAGCTGATATGTGACAGTATAAAGGTGAGTCGGTAAGTAGGCAAGCAGATGTAAAGACAGCTGATATGTGACAGTATAAAGGTGAGTCGGTAAGTAGGCAAGCAGATGTAAAGACAGCTGATATGTGGCAGTATAAAGGCAAGTCGGTAAGTAGGCAAGCAGATGTAAAGACAGCTGATATGTGGCAGTATAAAGGCAAGTCGGTAAGTAGGCAAGCAGATGTAAAGACAGCTGATATTTGGCAGTATAAAGGCAAGTCGGTAAGTAGGCAAGCAGATGTAAAGACAGCTGATATGTGGCAGTATAAAGGCAAGTCGGTAAGTAGGCAAGCAGATGTAAAGACAGCTGATATGTGGCAGTATAAAGGCAAGTCGGTAAGTAGGCAAGCAGATGTAAAGACAGCTGATATGTGGCAGTATAAAGGCAAGTCGGTAAGTAGGCAAGCAAATGTAAAGACAGCTGATATGTGGCAGTATAAAGGCAAGTCGGTAAGTAGGCAAGCAGATGTAAAGACAGCTGATATGTGGCAGTATAAAGGCAAGTCGGTAAGTAGGCAAGCAGATGTAAAGACAGCTGATATGTGGCAGTATAAAGGCAAGTCGGTAAGTAGGCAAGCAGATGTAAAGACAGCTGATATGTGGCAGTATAAAGGCAAGTCGGTAAGTAGGCAAGCAGATGTAAAGACAGCTGATATGTGGCAGTATAAAGGCAAGTCGGTAAGTAGGCAAGCAGATGTAAAGACAGCTGATATGTGGCAGTATAAAGGCAAGTCGGTAAGTAGGCAAGCAAATGTAAAGACAGCTGATATGTGGCAGTATAAAGGCAAGTCGGTAAGTAGGCAAGCAGATGTAAAGACAGCTGATATGTGGCAGTATAAAGGCAAGTCGGTAAGTAGGCAAGCAGATGTAAAGACAGCTGATAATGTGGCAGTATAAAGGCAAGTCGGTAAGTAGGCAAGCAGATGTAAAGACAGCTGATATGTTGCGCGCGCCACCTAAGTCAGTGAAACCTACTGCCTCGGCGCTTCAAGCCGAAAAATCCCAATAATTTCGACAAGGCTGGTAACGATCTCGTGGTTTAGTTGCGCGTTCCAAGCATGAGGTCGCGGGTTCGGATCCTGCCTAGGTTGTTTTTTGGGATATCACAAAATCCAGTGAAACGGAGCTTACCAGTTAGTGGAGTTGTTGTTGTTGTTTCTTTCGGTTTTTTGACAGTGACAGTAAATATTGGAATCTTATATATATTTTGATGAGAGTTTCCGGAGAGAGTGCAAAACCATTGACCAGTGTGAGACTGTGTTACATTGAAACTTTTCAAATGTGCCTGAAATGTTAAGCACTTTTTACTAAACGTGATGAAAATCGGTTATAATGTAGTTTCACATTGTGGCCCTTAGTGACTTGTGGCGATGAAACCTATCAAACAACCAAACGCGAAGTCATACAAAAAAAATACTGGACATTTTTCACACAGCATCATCTAGCCCCAAAGTAAGCAGAGCATGTGTTATGGGAACTACATGACTGATAACTGCTTATATACGTTTTTTTGTAAATACATACATATTAAACATAGAAAACATCCAGATCCCAGACAAATATTTGCATATGCAAACATTTGTCCCGCGGCGGGAAGCGAACCCGCAACCTTTTGCGTCTCAGGCTGGCCTTCGCCCACTGCGCCACAGAGGTCGTCAATACAGAATGATTGCAAAAGCCGCTTTACAAGACAAACTAACAAATGAAACAACCGCTTAGCCCAAACATTCATAAGAACAGTTGTAGGCAGAAGGTTGCGGGTTCGATTCCCACCGCGGGACAAAACATGTCCAGCATTATTATTATTATTTATCAAAACATGTGAAAACGGTGACCGATCGTGACGAATTCCATACAAAAATTGTATAATCGAATTCGATACGGTCACGCTCAGTGCTTGTAACTTAGCATAGACCCTTTGAAATCTCGTGCACTCACTAACTTTAGCAGACCGCTATCTCAACTCTAACCCTGTCCTATTCTAACACTAGCCAAAGGATAGAGACGGACAACTTTCAGCACGCTGCTAAAGTTAGCGTGTGTTTGTGAATATGAGGGTAATATTGCTTATTTGCTTATTTTTAACGGTACTGTGAAAGGGCTACCACCATGCCTATGTCTGCCGCCAAGCAGTAATGCTCTCATTTCTGTGTTCCGGTTTGAAGGGTATTGTTGCCGGTGGAATTACAGGTACATGAGTTCTTTCATCTTGATATCTCAGGGTCGGCAACGCGTGAGTGATAATTATCGTATTGCAAACGTCCATAATCTACGGTAACCGCTTACCAACAGGTGGGCCATAGCTTGCCTCGTAGTAGTATAGAAAAAAAATATAACGCCAAAAAAAAAGTCTCATTACATTATTTTTTCCTTTCCAACGATACCCTACAAAACCAGATTGTCTCACGTTATTTCTCAGGGTCACTTTTACCTCATTAAACCCCTACCGATTAAGCTCATATTGGAACTCGAAAATTATATACTCTACCTACCAAGTTTCATCAAGTTCGGCAGTTATAGTCGTACAAACAAACATAGCTATCATAAATATATATTATAATATATTTATATAGAAATCAGAATCTCCGAGTAATCTTGAAGACACTTGGAGTCACGCCACAACAGTTTTAAATCTTTTGATGTCCCGACTTCCCATCTTTCGACCTTCATGAGTGAGGAATTTTGGCCGAAAAATGTGTTGTTTCGTCGTTTTCGCGAGCGACTATTGGACACAGCGCAATTGCGTAACACGTCGCAGAATTTACGTTAGTGTTAGAATTATAATACCTATGTATGTTAGTCTCTAAGGTATTTACGTCATGGGCCTATTGTAATTATTTTAAATTTTGTCCATGTTGTTGCCTGTAATAAATGTATATTATTATTCATTTTGACGACCTCAGTGGCGCGGCCGTCGAGCCAACTGCGACTCAAGGGTTCCATTCCCGCTGCAGGACAAATGTTTTTATGTTCTGCAGATATTTTCCTCTGGGTCTGGGTGTTCTGGTACCACGGTACTCGTTGTACCTGATACCCACGACACATGGAATCCTAGGGGTCTATGTATGTGTCTGTTGGGTGTAGAAATATAATAATAGAGGACGTACTTACTTTAGAAACTGTCGTTTGAGTTGCGATGATTTCACAAGTAGATTCGTTCAGAGTTGCCTTGTTTATAATACACCTGAAATGTTCATATGTCATGAAAAAACAATAATAACAAAAATATATATATGTATAGGGGAGCGCGGAGTTAAAAGTGCCGGGGGTAAGTAGTGCCGGTGAGCATAACTCGAAGACGAAAAGGGATAGCTGCATTTCTTTTTTGCATATCAGAACGTCTAACTCCTGCGCATAGCCGGCAGCCATTTTAGTATCGGCTGCAACGCGGACCCAGCGTCGTTGTGCAGTTGGTCGCTTCGCAGACACGTAAGTAAATTTTTTGTGCTCTAAACTTTTTGGTCAATTGTCTTGCATTTTAAAGCTAATAATGCCAAAGTTTCACTAGGATGATGGTCATTTATTCATACATCGCGTGTCGATTTGTTTTGTGGGTTATGATAAACAAAACTTTTTTATTTGATAGAAAGTATGTGGCTTAGTAACGGGGTTGAATGTGCCTTTCATCGGGGGCTAGATGTGCCGCGGCACAACCGGCCCCAAGCAATGCATTGTTATAGTCTACTTTTTTGTTTGATAGGATGAGGACATACAAACGAAAGACCAAGAGAGGGACCACTTCGAAGGAGCTTCTGCAAAGAGCTGCTGACGCTGGCATAAAAGATGGGCGCAAATTAAAAACTGTAGCTCGGGAGTTAGAGATATGTCACACGACTTTGCAAGAGAAAGCGCCTCCTCGAATAGCAGTAAACAAACGACGCACTAGAAAGCAGCTGTTCTCACTGACACCCCAGAAAAAAATGCACACTTGCTGAAGAACAAGCTAAAAAGAAGAAAAAAGATAACACCAAAGTAAAGAGAAATTTGAAGGACAATAATGACATGCAGCGTATATAAACCGACAAGGGCAATGCTAAGAATTTAGTTAAAAGGAAAATCTTACAGGAAGAAGACACTGAAAGCGATAATCAGGAAGATTATAAGACTTGAAAAGTGAAATTGATCTCTCTAAAAGTGCAAATTAAAGTTATGTTGAGTTTAGTTAATTATAAATGAAGAAATACGTTGATTGTTTTTGTTTTCATCTTTCTCACGTAGTTTAATTAGAAAAATCTTTATGAATGTAAAATTACTTTCTTACCTAATAAAGAAAAAGTATAAAAATAACAATTCTTGTCTTTTATTCTATTCAAACAACATTATTTTTTATATAAAATATACACTTTTTTGAACGGCACAACCAACCTCAGCATCGGAACAACACGCCCCACGGCGGGGTCAAATGTGCCTCATGATCTCGTTTCAATAATTTGAGTGTCAGAAATAAACTATTGCGAAATAGCCAATTATTAATTTAAATTCAAAAACTACAATAAATTTAACATTAGTGTTGAAGAAATTGAGGATACTCGATTTCATTTCCATAGTTATTTTAAGCGATTTATCAAAATCGGCACTTTCAGCCCCGCCCTCCCCTACTAGCTTCTGCCCACGGCTTCGCCCGCGAAGTACTGGATAAAAAGTAGTCTATATGTTATTGCTAAGAAAAATCTTAGTCCAGTCCAGCGCGAAGATGGCACCTGGCGGACTAGAAATAACCGGAAGATCGTCGCACTAGTGGCCGAGCCTAATATCATTGGCGAAACCAAATCTTACAGACTGCGCTGGTTCGGCCACTTGCTACGAATGGGGGATGATCGAGCAGCAAGACGTGCTTTCCTAGGTGTGCCGGTTGGCCGTCGACCAGTCGGCCGTCCCAGATATAGGTGGAAGGATGAAGTGGAGAAAGACCTTCGCTCGCTTCAAGTCCTCGCACCGGACTGGATGGACGCGGCGCACGACAGAGACCGATGGCGTTCTAATGTGTCGGAGGCCAGGACCCACTTTGGGGTCGATGCGTCAGGATAGTATGTAAGTAAGTATGTTATTCTGATGTATAATCTATATTAATGTAAAATTACATAACAAAAAAAAATACGTTCAGTAGTTTTCGCGTGAAAGAGTAACAAACATCCATCCTCACAAACTTTCACGTTTATAATAGTAGTAGGATGTATTGAGTAAATCTGATGTATGTATCTTAACATATTTATTATGGACATATGTAGGTTGTAGTTAATTTTGTTTTATGTACACCCCGCCACTCTTACAATCTCTTATTATCGTCTCCATCCAAAAGTTGTCTGAAAGAGATCGCTTTCAAGCGATAAGACCGCCCATTGTACCTTCTTAAGTATAAGGTTTTGTTTATTATGTTATTTGTTTAAGGTGTGCAATATAGTATTTTCATTAATTCATTATTTAATAGCAGAAAATAAACAGCTTCTGCAAGATTTCCTTGTAAAGAATAAAACATTTAGAATAAAAACACACCTTTTATTTCTATGTTTTATATGTGTGAGGTTAATTTAACTTTTCAAAATCGCTAACTAAAAGTCGAGTTGGAATAGGCGGTTCAATCAAATCAATCTTATAGGTACTATAAGATTATAACTCATAAACTTATTTTTTTGTATCCAACCATAATAATAATATATTTTATGTTAAAAAAATATATTTCGTATATTTTTTTTTATTTTTATACTATGAGTACTTTTTTACAAAGCACCACTGTCGGCAGTGGTTGGAACTCGGGTGAGTTACGTGAATTATTTACATGCAAGTGGCTAGGAAAGTAAATTGCTACTATATGGTTCGGCATTTGAGCCGTAGATGGCGCCGTCAACAGTTTGAAGGATGAAATGGGTAACAAAATAATGAGTACTGAAATCGCGGCTGATAGAAAAAGGAAACATATGCCGATCCCACGTAATATGGAACATCTAGTTCCAAGATTGGTTATAATGTCGCCCTGTACCCGACCGAACTACCGCGTCGCATCAACCGCCCGTGCTATTACTTGTTTTGCTCGGATCTTAAGAGTCTTAGCGTGATGTTAAATAACCTATAACCTTCCTCTTCAATTGTGCTATCAAATGAAAAAATAATTTTTCGAATACGACTGGTAGTTTCAGAGATTAGTGCGTTCAACAAACACACCAGATTTATTATTAGGTATAGATAGATGGATTAATTTAAATTCAGGTTTTAATAACTTACGAGAATCCACAAGAACCGGTACTAAATTTGCTGCCCAAGTCCGTGATAATGACTGCCACACTTTGCTCCCCCTCTTCCAATGTGAAGTTACGGTCGACGCCGATAGTTATGTTGAATTCCTCTGAAAAAGCAAAGCAAAATTATAAGTTTAACAGGTTAACTTACGTTAACGGATCGTTGGCACTCAAGAGAAATCACAACCGATCGGTACGGATTGGTTAGAATATGACGGGATATTATCGCGTCAAAAATTTATATAAAAGGGGTTTTGTGGGAAACAATTTTGCAACGTAAGTCGACGAAAAAACGGTCGAGAAAATGAGTTTCTTACGAACGCTGCCGGTAAGAGCTACTTTCCATCGGCTAGGTACTTTTTATCCGGGTAACATGCGGAAATCGTGGGCTAGTAAACAATATGTAAGTAGGCGCACAGATATAATTTGAATACTAGAAGACGACATATACATAGGCCAGCCATAGAGTGCTATGACGAACGATCTAGGGCCACCTAAATTCACTGACTTCTCGCATCGGTCTATCGGGTGGGTATATCGCTATGTCACGCATAAGCGTGGAAATCTTATAAGAAATGTCTGGAGTATTAGAACTGATCCATTTTCCTGCTTTCGACGACTTCTGTGGCTCAGTGGGCGAAATTCAGATGCAGAAGGTTGCGGGTTCGATTCCCGCCGCGTGACAAATGTTTGTATGTCTCGGTTCTGGGTATATTCTATGTATATAATATGTGTGTATTTACAAAAAAACGTATGTAAATAGTATATCAGTCATATTATTATAGATCCCATAGTACAAGCTCCGCTTAGTTTGGGCCTAAATGAGGCTGAGGGAAAAATTAAAAAAAAAGTACACGTATTTCGACGTCACCCTTCAGACTGGAACCCAGCAATGCAAGCATTACCGCTTCTTGAAAGTTACAATGGTGGAACAGAAGAAAAGGTAAACAGGCATACCTACGGCCCACAAAATGGTAGGTAAGTGGTTATATTCGCATACTGACTGCAGCAATAGGGGAATCGCTAATAATTATATTAAATTTATCTGCCCTAATGACGAAGTTGAAAAGGATCTTGTGTACACTTGGCTTCATTTGAGCTGGAGTATGATACAGAGGATATGTTTAGTCTGTGAGGCTTTAAGAAGGATAATATTCATAGCATAACTTAAAAGGTTTAAGATGCATTATACGCCTGATTTACTTAGTCTAAGTTGAAATTATAAGTACGTAACTTGATGTTGTAGATCTTAGGAGTGTCTTAGGGGACTGGTCTTTTTAACACCTTTATATTAGCTTCTCTTATAACTAACTAACAAATGTATATATAGTTCGTATGTATATATAGTTCGGATGACAGTATTAGAATTTGGAGCTTATCTGGCTACTAGTAAACCTCTCGAGATTGGTCTCAATGATTCGTTTTGACGAGTCCAATAGATTGGTTTTTTTTTAGTGCGTGATAAAAGCGTGTTTTTATAGGTTTTTATTTTAACTACACATTTTATTAAGTATGTGTATAACAGTTTTTTAATAGTTCATACTTATGATAAAGTAGGTTAAGATAATAAAGTATTGATTGTTGCAAATGTAATGAAGTATTTATTTATTTAAAAAAACTTACCAGCGTCAGTAAACGCAAATGTACTAATAAAACAAAATAATATGACAAATAGTTTCATATTCCTTGTCTTAATGAACTAAAATAGTAATAAAAAAGAAACATCATTCGCTTAACAACACATCACCAAAATAGTTCATATTCTTTATTACAATGGACTCTTGTCAGAGGGGTAACTGGGCACGAATGTAGGGTGACCATGTTGGTAGTTCAATATCATCATTGCCATCATCATTAGCATCAACTGGAAGGAGTCAACTGCTGGTGTAACGATGGACGATCTTGTGTTGTCTTCATCCATTGACTTAAATGTTACCGTAACACTCAACCGTTGGCTCATGCTACCGATTTTGGGTATTTGTTTTAGAAAAAAATACTTTTGTATAAAAATGTACACTTTTTACTTTGAGTATCATCATGTAACGCCTCAATATAGCAGCCTAACCAAGACAGAACAAATCACTTTAATAATACAACTAAAGGTGACAAACAAGTATACGGCCGACCTGTCACAATTATGACCATTATGACACAGGATCGGCAATGCAACAGGTTCGCATTGCCGACCCTGTGTCATAACGGGTTCGCATTGACGGCCTCTGTGGGGCAGTGGGCGAAGGCCCGCCAGATACGCAAGAAGATTGCGGGTTCGATTCCCGCCGCGGGATAAATGTTTGTAAGATCTGCAAATATTTGTCCCGTGTCTGACGCAAGAAGGTTGCGGGTTCGATTCCCGCCGCGGGATAAATGTTTGTAAGATCTGCAAATATTTGTCCCGTGTCTGGGTGTTTTTACAAAAAAAGTATATAAGTGGTATATCAGTCATGTAGTTCCCATAATACAAGTCCTGCTTAGTTTGGGGCTAGATGATGCAGTGTGAAAAATGTCCAGCATTATTTATTTATTATTATTTATTTATAATGGTGAAAAGTGTCATGTACATGTAGTTTCACCATCACCAATTGGTGGTTCAAATCAGAACACAGCAATGCGAGCGTTACTGCTTGGCGACAAAAATAATATGTATGGTGGTAGTACTTCCCCGGACGAGCTTTTGACTAGCAGTTACTTGAGATATAAGAAAAGAGGGAAAGCGAGTACCGGAAAATCCGAAACTTAAAAAATCTATGGTCACCCTATGATGCAAAACAGGAAACTTCGTAATTTTCCTCTAAATGAAGCTAAATATAAATAAAATTAATTACGGATGATCAGTATTGTCTAGGAGCTGTCATAAAATTAGTGACAGCTGTAGAAGTCTTCGTCAAAGATACTTATCATAATACGATAGGTACTAGTAATTTCGTCTTCTATAACTGGCTAAAACTTTGTGTGGATTCCCCACACAAGTTAGGGTAAGGTAAGGCTCAGAGTAACGCGACCATACTATAATATGGTTTTAGGGAGTTGAAGTTTTATAGGTAATTTAATATACCCTACGCCTTTACATTTGCGTTGGGGTTTTTATGGTCCCGATGCCAAATAGCGAAAAAGGAATATACATATATTTATAGATTATAGATTCGTCAACGTTTTAAAGTTATCATTAGGTTGTTTTTAATGAATAAATGCTAAACGATTATTATCTTTTTTTTCCATGGGTTTTCATTATCATTCTATTATATCCGCGACGTAAAGAGTTCGTATAGGTATGCGTTTGCCATAGAAGTGGTTTGTATATTGTGTGTTTTTGTTCGGCTGTTACCATTTTTATCTCGGGCTTATCCAAATAAAATAAGGTTCCTTGCAATGTATTTTTACACATTCTATAAATAAAAGGATTAGGCACTTACCATGATTTTTAAAAGGCCCAGGAGTAACTGAAGAGAGTTCAAGTAATCTGGAATAATCTGGCTCTTTGACAATTATCGTGAACTCTAGTCCAGTTATTTGAGTAGTAGTTTTTATGATACAAATCCACTTGCCAGCGAAATCGACGCCAACTTTTTGCTTTATCAGGATCTGTAAAATAATACTTATTTTCTGGGACAGGAGATTGGTGTTTAAAATTCGCCAATGATCTGGTTTTTTTTTTAACTGAAAGTTATTTTTTTTTAAATCATACTCTCTCATACAGCTGCCTTTAATTAAACGCATAAAATAAAAATTAAATATATAACTAATACTTATTATGGTGGGATGGGCCGAAATTGTGTTCTTTTACAGTGGCCGATTCAGGATTTTGGTTTGGGAGGGGCTTGATCCAGCTGAGGCTAGGTTTTATTGAACTCAATACAATTACAAAGACGCTAATAAAACTGTCTTTGTTGTTATGTTATTTTTTTTTAAATTGCGTCTCTGAAATTGAATAACTCTTAATATTAATATTAAGAGCTCAAATTTTCACAGGCTTTTTTTCACTGAAACTTTTGGACCTGTTTCCAAAATATTTAAAAATATATTAAATTACAAAAAAACGACTTCAAATAACGGGAAATTGATAAAAAGTATACCCTTACCCTTGAAGTATACCCTACCCGATAAAGAAAGAATCATTCGAATCGGTTCACAATTGGCGAAGATATCGCGTATAGGTACACAAAAATAACATACATACGAATTGAGAATGTCGCGGAGTGCCACGATTACTTCAAGATCTTTGGTAACAATGTGATGTCACTGTCACAATTTATATGGTTAAAAAATAAGTATGTAAGACAGAGAATTGAAGTGTCGGGGGTAGATTAGAAAAAAAAAGATGGCGGGCGACAGACGAAGAGAATGCTAACGCATGACTGGGCACTGCGACGGTAAGGTAAACACCGGCGGCAGAGTGGTAAGTCTAATTTACTTATCCTAGTTATTGTAACAAATAGACGGTAGCTATTGGTTAATAGCTTTCGAGTTTAGGAAGTAAGAGTTAATAGCTTGTGAGTATAGGCTAAGAGTTTAATAGCCTAAGGTGAAGGTTCGGTAATGGGCAAGGGGATGGAGGCAGGCCCTATCCTGCAGGTTCTCTATCATCAAATCTTCTCGTTCATATAATTTTGTTCACAAGGCAGGAGTCTAAGAAAAATATTCCACAAAAAAATATTTCGGCTAGTCGCAATTCCATAATATGATGTTTTCTTTTAGCTTTACGGGAAAAATAGCATTCCTTATGTAAACAACTTTTATGGGCCCACCTCGGGATCATTCTTAATACATATATTCTTTATAACAACTGTTAGCGACGCGCTCATATAATTATTGAAATGTCAAACTACGTATAAAATCTACCAATGTAATGTAGGCTATTTATTTTTAGTGTAGGTAGGTTTCAATTAAATGTAATTTAGGGTAGTTTTAAATATAAATGGAGTCTATGGCCATCTCCATACGAATGTGCCACTGTAAATTGGAAATAAATCATTAAAAAGGTTAAAAGTGCATTTTAGTGTTTGAAACATCGCGCTGATCTCCAACATTGGTCCTACGAGCCGGATCTAATGTTTCAAACACCACCCGCGTCGCGTAAAATGGTGATTACACGTAGTATAACGCGGCGCGAACGTGCCTGCCACGAGGCGGATAACCGCGCAACGGATGGTGACATTCCACAAGATAAACTCCTGGATCTTACTTCTCCGACTTCAAAAGCTACTCAAGCGAACAATTGTGAAAGTTTCAAGCATCCTATTTTGAGGCAAGTGACAATGCCAGCTAGCAGTAACAAGTCGGAGCAGCCGCCGCCGCCTCCACCGCTCGTATCACGTGACGAACGCCGGAGCTTGAAGTCCAAAAAAGGCTCCACTTTTTCAATACGAGCGAAAAGGCAGCAGCTTATTCTGGAGGCAGAAAGGAAAAAGGCACACATTCGTATGGAACTTATTGAGAAAAAGCTAGAAGCCGATCTAGCTAGCCTAGACGAAGAATACAGTTCACACGATGGTAACGAGGGACGTAGTCGCGTCGAAGAATGGATGGATCGCAGCTATCTGGAGCTGAACAAGGGCCTGCCCGCCCCCGAAGATGGTATTTTTACGGGTGAGCAGTGCCAACAAGCTGGTCCGCCGGCGGTGTCCCCGCCGGCACCGAGGGCGGAGGCGCTTTACGTGGCGCCGCCCGCGCCTCCAACGGCTGGCCCGCCAGCGCATACCCTTGTGCCGGCCGCCACCGCCAGCATGGAAGGAACTGTCCAGATGCTAGCCAGCGCGCTGAGAGATCTCGCCGCTGCTTCCGCCAGTCACGCGCCGGGCGCGAACTTGATCAGCCGCATTAGCACGCCCCGGGAGCTCCCCGAGTTCTCCGGCGACCCTTTGGAATGGCTACAGTTCAAAAACGCGTTCGAAGAGTCTACGGAACTTTGTAGCTATACGCCCAAGGAAAACATGTGGAGATTGCGAAAGTGTCTTCGTGGAGCTGCTAAAGAAGCCGTTTCAGCTCTGCTCGTGACCGCATCATCTCCCGAAACAATATTGTCAACATTGAAGTTGAGATTCGGTAATCCTGAATACATCTTATCGAAGCTGGTACACGACATCAAAAGGCTACCTAATATGTCGCAAGATTACCACAAAGAAATTGTGCCCTTCTCGGTCAAAATACAGAACTTCATGGAAGCTGTGCGAGCCGTTGGCCGAGAGGAATACCTACAAGGCATTAGCGTTGTATCTGTTATTTTATCGAAGCTACCTACGATTCTATTGTCTAAATGGACAGATTACAGTTTCACACCGATAACAGAAGGCAAGAAGTCACGACTGGTCATATTATCCGATTTCTTGAAGGAAGAAGCTATAAAAGTTTCTACTACGTCAAATACCTACTTTATGCCTACGCGCAGCGATCAACATAAGTATAGAAACAGTGAGTACACGCAACCGCGCTCACAAACAATACTGATGCACACAGCTGATCGAGAACAAGATAAGTGCCTATTCTGTAAAACGAGCGCACATACCAAGATAACAGCCTGCAATAAATTTAAAAAAGCTCTTCGCAAAGTTCGATGGCAGTTTGTAAAACGCAGTGGCCTATGTTTTAAATGCCTACTTGCACGTCATGACCGAGACACCTGCCTAGCCCCATTCTGCGATAAGGATGAGTGTGGCCAGGCGCATCACCCACTACTCCACTACCCCATGTCACCCGAGCGGCGGCGCAGCGAGATCCAGCTTACGCCGGCGCCCGCGCCGATGGAGCGGCAGCCGGCGCCGGCGACGCCGACGCCCGTCCCCGCAAGCTCCGGTGCAGAGATCGTGTCGCATATAAACGCGAGTGTTTCCGAGTGCAAAGTGCTACTGAAAGTCGTACCTATACGTATACATAGTGCTAACGGTATTATAAACACAAGTGCGTTACTCGACGACGGGTCAACAATAACGTTGGTAAGCGATGAACTAGCAAAGCGCGCGGGTTTGCGCGGCCGACCGACGACGTTACGTGTACGCGGCGCTTGGAATGAAGAACTTTCTTGCGAATCTATCGTCACGGACGTGAATCTATCTGGTATGGACAATAAGATTTATTCAATTAGAGCTCGTACAGTAAAGAATTTAAACTTACCTGTGCATAGTATGTCTGTTGTTGATTGCGCAAGGTATAAAAGTCTGTCAGATATAAAACATTTGTTGTGTACCACTGATTCCAAACCTGAAATATTAATTGGTCAAGATAACTATAATTTAATAATACCTATAGAAATAAATTTAGGTAGTTCTATTGAGCCGTTCGCTACACTTACCCCCCTAGGTTGGTGTGTCCATGGTAAGTGGCACGTGCCGCGGGGCGCACCCAGGTGCGTGGGCGCAGCCGACTCGACGCTGCTTGTGTCGGATGAGGCGGCGTCTTCGCCACTCACAGCGCGCCAGCGGGACCAGCAGCTGCAAGAACTCCACGAAGAGGTGAGGCGTTCCTTCGCCTTGGACTCGATGGGTGTATGTGGTAAGCCTCGTCAAAATAAAAACGACTTACTTGCAGTAGCCAAGCTGGAAAAGACCGCCGAACTCGTCGATGGTCGCTGGTGGGTTGGGTTGCCGTGGAAGAACGAGGACTGTCAGATGCCGGATTCCTATCCGGCCGCTCTGAAAAGGTTGAAAGCTATAGAAAGGAAAATGGAAAAGGATAAGGGTTTCTCTGAAAGGTACAAAGATAGAATTAGACATTTGTTAGAAAATAATTATGCTAGGGAGCTGACAGATACTAGTGCTACTATGAAAACGTGGTACTTACCTCATTTTGGGATTGATAATCCTAACAAGAAGAAACTGCGGCTGGTGTTCGACTCGGCTGCGAGGGTAAATGGATTTTGTCTCAATGACTACCTAAATACAGGTCCAGACTTGCTGTCATCACTGTTTGGTATAATGCTGCGCTTCAGGGAAAATTTAATTGCAGTAACAGGTGACATTCAAGATTTTTTCCTCAGGGTAAAAATTCATCCGGTCGACCAGCACGCCTTCCGGTTTCTATGGAGGGACAGCCCTACGGAAAAGGTGAAAACCTACATCATGACATCTCTCATATTCGGGGCAAATTGTTCTCCCTTTATTAGCCAGTACGTCAAAAACAAGAATGCTGAGCGCTATGAGTCATCGATGCCTGCTGCTGTGACCGCCATAAAGTCACACTATATCGATGACTATATAGATAGTTTACCCGACGAAAAGAGTGCTATTGAAATGGTAAAAAATATTTCTTATATCCATCAGCAAGGTGGCTTCCAGATACGTAACTGGACCAGCAACAGCGTCCAAGTGTTGAACACGGTACCTAAAGAAAGTTTAGGTACTGCCGCGGTCAAGTTTAAAATTGGTCATGAATTTGAAGGTGAACGCACACTTGGCCTGATTTGGTTTCCCGGTACGGACGAATTAGGTTTCGACGTATCGCTGAAGAAAATTCCTGGAAATATAATTCAAGGTAAAGAAATACCTACAAAGCGAATTATGCTTCAAGTCGTTATGTCTATTTTTGATGTTTTTGGGTTTCTAGCGCCATTCACAATTCAGGGTCGAATAATGCTACAAGATACGTGGCGGCTACATATCGGCTGGGACGACATCATACCTAACGATATCTACGAGAAATGGTGCAAGTGGATTGACTTGCTACAGGTAGTAGATCGCATACGCATACCTAGGTGCTACCACGCAACTGCGCGCAGGAACGAGACTCAGGCAGGTCCGGCGGACACACACCCCGCTCACCCGCCTTCCCCGCTGCCCGCTCCCAGCGCGTTATCAGTTGCGCCTGAGACAACAGCTGTGAGTTCGCCTCCCTGTTATAGCTACCTACAGTTGCATGTGTATAGCGATGCGTCTTCGAAAGCTATGAGCGCCGTAGCGTATTGGCGTTGGATAGATAATAATGTTATTCATGTCGCATTTATAGCTAGCAAGTGCCGAGTCGTACCTGTCAAACCGCTGACGATACCTCGTTCGGAGCTTCAGGCAGCGCTGCTAGCCGCTAGATTGGCAGATACGATTATGAAGGAACATAAAGTATCCGTTGAGCGACGAGTATTTTGGTGCGACTCCACTACAGTTTTACAGTGGATCAGAAATAATACGCGTACGTATAATGTATTCGAAGCTAACCGGTTAGGAGAGATAGACGAGTTGACGCACATGCATGAATGGAGATATGTACCTACTAAATTAAACGTTGCGGATCTAGCTACACGGGAAGAATTCAACCATGCCATTTTTAAAAGTGAGTGGTTTTCTGGACCTTCCTTTTTATACCAGAATGAGTCATCGTGGCCCGCTGATATCTGCCAACCAGAAAGAAACGAATTAAACATTGAAAACGTTTTGTCTACAAACGACTTACCTGTTTCGCGTGACTTACCGGTTCCGGATCCTCTCCGGTTTTCTTCGTGGTTGAAGCTGCTACGAAGCACAGCGGTAGTACTGATGTTTATTAGCAGGTGCAGAGGCCGCACATGCAACTTGGATTGCCACACATTGGAGAGGGCGGAGCGTCTTCTTCTGCGACACGCCCAGATTAACACGTTCGGCGAGGAAATAACTGCAATAAAAAACGGTAAATTTATTCAGAAGTCTAGCAAGCTACTTTCCTTGTCTCCGTTCCTCGACGAACACGGTGTTCTCCGCGTTGGCGGCCGCATCGACGCTGCTTCTGATGTGGACCTGGAAGTCAAGAGACCGGTCATCCTCGATGGCAGGAATCCTATAGCTCACCTGATTGTCAGACACTATCACGTGAAGGCGGCTCATTGTAATCAGGAGACTGTAGTCAATGAGCTGAAACAAAAATATTGGTTAATTAGGCTTAGGCCTACAGTTAAGCATGTCGTATCTAAATGCATGCTATGTAGAATACGCAAAGCTACACCTCGAGTACCACGGATGGGCGACTTACCTCAGGCTCGCATGGCACATCATCAGCGTCCTTTCACCTTCTGTGGCATGGATCTTTTTGGGCCCATGGAGGTCACGGTGGGACGGCGCAGAGAAAAAAGGTATGGTGTATTATTCACATGCCTTACGGTCCGTGCCGTGCATGTAGAACTTGTGTCTTCCCTCACCACGGATTCGCTCATCATGGCTCTGCGTCGTATGGCTGCCAGACGTGGTTGGCCACGCCATCTTTACTCCGACAACGGGACAAATTTACGTGGTGCTGACAAGGAACTGCATCAGTCTATGCAGGAGCTAGACAATGAGGTACTGAAGGCTGAAGCAGCGAACAATAGTGTGGAATTCCATTTCATCCCGCCCTTGAGTCCTCACTGGGGCGGGGCGTGGGAACGCCTAATACGAAGCGTGAAAACTTCACTCAGGGTAATTTTAAACGAGCGTGCCCCCAGAGAAGAAGTATTGAGCACACTGATGGCTGAAGTTGAAAATATAGTCAACAGCCGTCCCTTATCTCATGTGTCAGTCGAACCTGGCACCGTTGAAAGTTTGACACCTAACCACTTTCTCTTAGGTTCAACTTCTAATTTACCAATAATTGGTGCATTTGATGATTCAGATCTTTTTCTGAAAAAGCAATGGCGTAAGGCACAGAAGTTGACCGATATGTTCTGGCAGAGATGGCTGAAAGAAGTTCTGCCTCAGCTGCTGCCTAGAAAAAAATGGAATGAGGAACAGAAACCTCTACAGGTAGGTGACCTAGTTTTAGTGGTCGATCCTGAATCTCCCCGAAACGTCTGGCCCAAAGGAGTCGTTCAGCAGGTCTACACATCCAAGGATGGTCGCATACGTCAGATTGATGTGAAGACCAAGACAGGTACCTGGCGGCGCTCTGTGGCACGCGTCGCTCCTATTTCACTGAGTGATGAGTGCTGATGCTGAGTCAGCACTAGGGGCGGGAGTGTTAGCGACGCGCTCATATAATTATTGAAATGTCAAACTACGTATAAAATCTACCAATGTAATGTAGGCTATTTATTTTTAGTGTAGGTAGGTTTCAATTAAATGTAATTTAGGGTAGTTTTAAATATAAATGGAGTCTATGGCCATCTCCATACGAATGTGCCACTGTAAATTGGAAATAAATCATTAAAAAGGTTAAAAGTGCATTTTAGTGTTTGAAACATCGCGCTGATCTCCAACAACAACAAAATAATCATCAAAATCTGTTTGCAACTGGCGAATAATTTTATTTTTGTTGCTAGATATAAAAAAAAAACATGCACTATAATAATTGGCATGAGACATGTGTCTCAAGCGGACTTTAGCCCACTGCGCCACAGAGGTCGTCAATGTGGTCGTTTATCCGATTGAAATGCGGATGTCGCAATCGATTTGTGTGTATGACTTCAAGGGTGGTTTTTAGAAGGTTTTATTGCCACAGGTCACTAGAGTGTGCAGCATGGACTATGTAAAACACGTCGGTGTTTTAAAACTATGCAAAACGATGATCCTTCATTCAGCTTTAGTGTGGCGTAGATCGAACAAGGTAGTTCTTAAATATAAATAAATAAATAATGCTAGACGTTTTTCACACAACATCATCTAGCCCCAAAGTAAGCAGAGCTTGTGTTGTGGGAACTACATGACTGATAAACTACTTTACTTATATATATATATACTTATATATATATTGTAAATACATACTTATTATAGATAGAATATGTTTTATTGCCATACGTCCCGAGGCGCTGCACTAGATGATGGTTAAACATAAGTTTTTTTTAATTAATACTTACATTTACGTATGGATTGTCGTTTCCATAAACAGTATTACAGCCATCTATTAGATCATGCCGCGTTATACCATTTAGATTACATCTGAAAAGCAACCACGTATTTAAAATAATAATTATTTATTTCAGATAACTTGATATCTATATCTTTAAGAAACTAAGTGTCATGGTATCTTTGCTATAGCTTGGGTCACGCCATATTTATTCCCTTTCTACACTTATACCACAGATAATATAATACCAAATACTATAAAGTTTGTAATGAGTTTGTAAATTTGTAAGTTTGTATCGAAGAGGTTATCTCCGAAACTACTCATACGATTTCCAAAATTGATTCACCAATATTTAGAATGGACCTTCCGGGTGGTCTACTGTGTCCACCCGGTCTTTTATTATACTATCCCGTTATAATAAAAGAAAGTCTTCTCGTGGAGACCACGATTTTGCAACGTACGTCTACGAAATTAAGAACCTAGCTTTACCTAACGGTAAGAACTACTTTTCATCGGTTACTTTTTATCCGGATACCACGCGGGCTAAGCCTTTGGCAGTAGCTAGTCCCAAATAAACTGGCCAAGTTTAGTCCCCACCCAAGGGTGGGTACACCTTTACCTACTTTGATGCCTATATTTCCTGGACACGACTTCAAATAAAAATAGTTGAGGAAACCTCAGAATGATTTTTACGTATGGAACGTATGGTATTATTGAATAGGTCTTTAAAAATCCTACAACAAGGGGGTGCAATGAAAAATTACATAGAAAATAACACTCTAAAAATATCATTTATCTTAATCACTTTATAGGCATGTTTTTTGGATTTTTATGTAATAATGATAGTAAGCCACGCTAAATTAAGCTATTGCCTTGATTAGTGCATGTGTATAAGGATATGTTTTGATAGACAATAATAATTTGTCACTTCGTAACTAACTTAGATATTTCCTTACTTTGCCTCACAAATCCCGTCTCCATTGTCATCTACTATATCCTGGATCCTTAGAACTGTTGGTCCGTTTCCATCTTCCAGGGTAAAGGTTTGTGTCGGACTCGTTGCAGAAATAATGACAGGCGCTGACAAGGCAAAGGCTAGAAACCCAGTAAAAATATTTACTATTACAAATGTGTAATATTACATCAAAAATACATGAAAATAATTATTGTACATATTTTTAAAGAAACAAAGACCAATGCGAAACTAACACAAAAAATCAATTATAAAAAGTTTATATTAAAAAAAAACTGAAGTATCCGTAGTGTTCCTATTCCACCATAGTGTCCCTAGTGTGTACTTTGTGTAGCTTTGTATTCCGAAATAAACAATACTTTAGTATTCTTTTTAGTGATGTGCGGCGTTAATATTATCTATGAACCTAACGAGCATGATTGCAAATTTAAAAATAAATAATTTAGTGAAACACATGTTCACACTGGACATAGGAGAACTGCACTATTATCCTACAACGCATGGATTTTGCATGTAGATACTTGACTAGCAACCTCTACCAAACGGTTAAACGGGTAATAAGTAAAACTTACCAGCAATATTACAGGGAAATTTAAAAATAAATAAAAAAATAAATAATTTAGTGAAACACATGTTCACACTGGACACAGGGGAACTGTACAACACATGGTGTTGTAGGAAATATTTTCCTACATCATATTGATAAGTTTTACTTATTACCCGTTTAACCGTTTTTTTGAGGTTGGTTGTTACTGCTATAATGACCTACCCAGAAATGAAATAGGGTGACCGTGATTTATTATTAATGCCACACAAGTACCTACTTTCGACTGGTAGTATAGAAACTGTTTGGTAATCAATATCGGGGGATCTACTAATGGGGGGGGAGTGGTGCGTTACCGGAAAATGCTGTATAAAATGGCTCCACCCGAACAGATGACATGGTGACACTTAGGTGACCCAAGTGACCCATTACCTTCGTAATGGCACTCTGTGGGGAGCATTTTGTACTATATTTCGGTATATCCTGCTTTTTCAACGATTTCAAAAAAAGGAGATATATTTTTTTTTTAGTTTTATTTATTTACTTGATTTCTTCGCCTATTCTTAACCGATTTTGATGATTATTTTGTTGTTGCATAGAGAATGATCCCGAAGAGGTCCCATAAAAGTTTTATTCCTGAGGGAATGCTGCTTTTCCCGTAAAACTAAAAAAAAACATCATCTTACGGAATCGCGACTAGCCGAAACATATTTTGTGGCCTTTTTGACTTTTGTTTTTTATTCGCAAGAGTGTCATCACGTGTGAGGAAAATAACGTAAGCTCATGAGAAAATCGGTTTTTTGTCATTTCAACATTTAGAACATTTTTGTTGAAATCATGTACAAAATTGACGAGTCAATTTTAGAGACCCGTCAATTTTGTACATGATTCAATGTTATTGAATCATGAATTTTTCAATGAATTTTTTTTTTTATTAGACGAATTAGGCCTGTTCAAGTAATTGAAATAGGTATATTTTATGTTTTTTTATATGTTTCACTTATGCCAATAAAGATATTCTATTTTGTTATATTAGACTTCTGCCGAAGATATGTTGAGAAAATCCGGAGGCCTATTCTAACCCTGAACTGATGGTCACACTATTATACAACTTCAAAACAGGATGTTTGTGTTATCCTTATAAATTATGGAATAGACATAACCAAACTGTGAATAATAAATCTTGTTTTAGCGCCTAATTCACGATGTCTGTGGGGGAAAGCCCGCCTGGACGCAGAAGGTTGCGGGTTTGATTTCGTCAACTGTATGATCTAAAAATATTTGTCTCGGGTCTGGGTGTTTACTATGTATAATATGTATGTATTTAAGTAGTATATCAGTCATGTAGTTCCCATAACACAAGCTCTGCTTAGTGTAGGATTAGATAAAGCTGTGTGAAAAATGACCAGAATTAGTATTTATTATTCACGTTGAAACGAAACTGATAAGGCTTAAGGTTTTGTACAGAATGAGGCCATACTTAACAGAAGAACTTCGCATAAGCTTGGTAGAATCACTTGTATTATCAAAATTAAATTATACGGATGCTGTTTTTGGCCCGCGACTTCTAGCTAAAACGCAAAAACTTGTACAACGCGTCCAGAATGCATGTGCTCGTTTTTGCTTCGATATACCGCTTAGAAGAAATATCAATATCAATATCTCAATATCTTAATTCGCACTCCATACTGAAAATGAAGCATCAACGCAAGGTTCACTTGGCATGCCTACTTTTTGGTGTTTTAAAGTATGACGCGCCTGCTTATGTGAGTAAAAAGCTCAAAAAACATCAAACGTAAGATCTTGCGAGCCTCGGCAATGTTTGATGCAGCTCTCGACACAGCGGCACAGGACAACAGCTTTTAAAGGTAGTTTCCGCTACGCTGCATCGAAATGTTGGAATAATATTCCACCGCCATTAAGGAACCTGCAGAATATTCATAGCTTTAGAACCAAACTAAAAAAGTACTTACTTGATTGGCAAAAGTCGCAGGCAAGTCTGTTACATGATACAAGTGCTATATAATTGCTCTATAAATCAAAACAGTGTAGCTAGTCGTTTTTTAGTTGTTTTACTTTAATTTGTTAAGTGTATCTTATGTACCTACTTACTTTATTTTTTATGTTATTCAGTGTTTTATGTTATCATTTATTTATTTTTGTTAATGTTTTTCTTATTTTCTTATTTAAGTCCGCAACCCAAAAAAAAAAGACGGTTCTAACGGAAGACCAGCGCTGGTTGCTGCAACCAGTATTATGCTGAGTTAGGACCTTTTTTTGCAATTACTGTTTGTCCTTATTTGATAATATGTATCGTGTTTCGTTTTTGCAAAAATAAACAATATTCTATTCTATTCTAAATTAAATTAAAAACACATTTATTTGTCACAAGTAATTTTTCGTTGAAAACACCTGCCTACCATTTTATTTTATTTTTATATTTTAGTTTTCAGTAATATGTTTTAGTTAAGGTAAACATAATTTGTAAGTGGTGGATGAATAAATAAATATATATCTATCTACCATGACATTACCAGCACCAGATATATCTAGTCCACGGGTCAATTATTTTCTGCTCTATCACATAGAAAATAGCGAACACGCAGTTTTTTCGTGACTTTGTGACAGATTGGTATCTATCTATCTACCATGACATTACCAGCACCAGATATATCTAGTCCACGGGTCAATTATTTTCTGCTCTATCACATAGAAAATAGCGAGCACGCAGTTTTTTCGTGATGAAGACTTTGTGACCGATTGGACCGAATGAACTAGTGTAAATACTAGTAGGAACGAGTATAACTGAATTGTTCCTACTAGTTCACTAGAGGAAAATCATTATTTTTAGTACATCCTTCCTGTACTACACAAGCTTACATAACGATAATCGCTTACCAGTACTGCCCTCATAACGAAGAAGGGCACAACTAACAAATTGTAAAAGTCGAGATAAATGGGTTTAAAGTTTTTCGATGTTTTTCTGACATAATATTCTTTTTATAATGAATTTATAAAATATTTTAATGCAATTAGTTGCATATACATAAGATCTCCCTTAACATAGTTTTATTATTTATTTATCTTATCCCATTATTTTTAAAATCATAATTTTTCCTTTTAACTTAGTACAAAAAATAAAATTAAAGTATCAATTTTACATCAAAAGGTCACAACTAGCCAATTGCGACTTTTTAATGTAATACTGTTTTATATATTACAATAAAAGGTCACATTCTACGCAGCTGTGTCTTTCTTATGTAATATCATAACAGCTTATTTTGGAAATTATTTTACTTAGAGGTAAAATTACATATTTTATTATATTGAAATATTTCAACTACCTACCTAACAGGAGATTATTTTTTTATACAAATGAAACGAAAATAATATACCAAATGAAAAAACATTTATTAAATCAATCAACAAGTTTACCTTCTAATTGTTTTGAATATTTAAAGAGATCACATCATACTTACTAATTATTACCTAATCATCCTTCTCGCACAGTTGTAATTATTATTAATCAAGGTGAAATTGTTATATGGCACACAAAAATAATTGAGATCACAACAAATAACTATGATAGACTATGTTAAGTTTATAATAAAATTGTACCTGAAACTTTATATAAGTACCTAATTTTAGGTAGCATTCCTTTTTGATAACAAAATAACTTCCATTTGTTGAAACTTTAAGGAACTCTTATTACACAGTTAAAGAGATCAATTATTACACTTACATGAATAGAAGATTTTTTTAACAAATATTATTAATGAATATAATAATAATATAATATTATATATAATGAATATAAGAATAAAGAAACATTAATTAAATCAATCAACAGGTTAACCTTTGCATATAAAGAGATTACATCATTTGGCCCCTCCATTATTCTTACTTAATTATTTACCTAATCATCCTTCTCACACAGTTGTAATTATTATTAATCAAAGTTAAATAGTTAGATGGCAGTTAACATTAATTGAGATCAAAACAAATAACAATGATAGACTATGTTAAGTTTATAATAAAATTAAATATATTTGAGCTAGCATTCCTTTTAGGTACCTATATCAATAAAGTTTAGATTTGTAGGAACTTAAATTACACAGTTAAAGAAATCAATTATTACACTTAGAACTATGAATTTTTTTATAGTAATGTCCAGAATATTCCGCACTGCCTTATTATTTGTTTGGTTATATCCCAGAGTCGTCAGGAAAAAAGTCCTGCATACTTGAACTTTATCGCAATTTTCATTAACCAAAAAATATGAGACAGTTTTTGATCGTATGTATTCTTTCCCTTCTATTTGATCATCATTTCTCTTTTTTGGTCGAGCGGGTTTTGTTTGAGAAGTGTTGCTAAGAAAGAAGCATTTTTGTTCGGTCCATGACATTTTCCAAAGTTTCGGTTTTTAACTTTTCGTATTTCTTCAGAAAAATGCGTTGAGCATTTCTTTTTACAGACATTTTCACTGCATCCAACTTTTACCCAGTATTTATTCATTATTTTAGAGTATTTTTTATTTATTTTCCGATCCTTTGCGTTTATGGTATATTTCTTTCGCTTTCTTATAGCTCCTGTCTTAGTCAACTCTATGTTATTGTCTGTTATTGTTGTTTCAGTGTTAGTTCCATCTGATGAGTCCATAATTGCCATGCTCTCAGCAAAACTTGGAGAGGACTGTCCTCTCCAGGTTTTGCTGAGAGCATGGTATAGAGTCTGATTCAGATTCAGAATCTTCAGCTAAAATATATTATTACGACTCTCCCCGTCTCAACATCGTGCTCGCGTATTTGAGGACTATGCACCTCTAAATGGCCAACGGAACGTCAGCACGAAAATAATGTACGTGGTTTATTGGTAATCATATCCTAAAGCTGACGTAGTAGGTCCGAACTTTTAATTGGTTTAATTGTCGTTTGTTATTTCAACTGTCACTCAAAATGACAGCACGTGCCTCTCCGTTCTGGGGACTGTCAGAATGCCGGTAATGCGTCAAATCAAAAGAAAAAAGAAAATGCAGAACATAGTTTTTGCTAATAAAAATTAAAAAAAAAACGATTAATACGCTGCATTTTTTTACGTTACTAGATTTGTACTGACTGCAATACAGATTTAGGCGTTCCGATATCTTTGATACAGACAATGTTCTTTGACATCTTCCCAGACTTTCGGGCGGCGACTTCCCACGCATGCGTAGACGGGCCAGCCCAGCCAGACTCGTCAGACACAAAATGGCTACCAAGTGAAGCGTCTCGCAATTGATTTTTTTACCACCACACCGTTTCAAATAGCACAATACGAAAAAAACACCGCTCCAACAGCAAACCGACTATTATTATACCGCGCTGCAACAGTGGCGTTCAGAAATAACCTATATACAAATAACCTCAGAGTGCCAATGTCGTGCTAGAAGAAAATCCGAAAATTCAATTCCAATTTCAAAATTTCAGTCTAAATGTGCAATAGACCTATATGTTTTTTTTTCGGAGAGCTCAGTGCCGCATTCCCCGTGTTTCCAGCCAGATTCGGTGAGTACATACGCCTTCCATCAATTTACCGACTAGTTTAAGACGGTTTGTGTGACCTAAAAATCTAGACTTAATGCAGTTAGTAACAGTGTCATACGGTGCTAATAGAATCGTTACATGTTTCACTATTTCTAGTGGATATTGTCATAACTGGAGATTACTGAACGCTTGAAAAATGTATACAGTAGTTTTAATTTGTAAATTGTACGTGTTCGAATATGGAGCACGGATTTTGAATATAGAACACCGTGACATAACTTACTTCAGCATGTAATTTGTTCAATGATCGCTCAGGGTTTCCCTGAATTTTGGGGATCCTGTTTCCGTCTCCGTTACTCTCATGCAGTTGTCTCTTTCTAATAATGTTCCTGAATGAGCTTTAGACATGCGCGGTGTAAATTCAGGGTCGCCGGAAAATTGGTAATAATTTTTCCAGTGATTTTTATCCCGGCCGAACCCCGTTTAAGGGCTTTTTTTTCTTCAACTTCCGTACCTACGTCTCCAAGAATAGGGTTTAAATTTGTGTTCTTCAGTGCATTCTTAAAATCTTACGTAAAATCAGTCGTATTCCAGTAAAGGCCGGATTTTTGATGGAGATTTCTGAACAGACTGTGGGTATAAGTACAGGGGCTTGCCATTTAGCCCGTTGGACTTAAAAAACAAACACGAGTCGAAAATCAATAGAGTTTTCCGTCTTGTTTTTAAGGTTAGTCGAAGCCTTCCTCGTCTAAGCTTAAATTTGATGCTTTAATTTTCGTTAACTATATGTTCCAACTAGCTATTGCCCACGGCTTCGCCCGCGTGGTATCCGGATAAGAACTAGCTGATGAAAAGTAGCTCTTACAGTTACGGCAGCGTTCGTAAGAAACGCATTCGCTCGACCGTTCTTTCGTCTGCTTACGTTGCTGAATTGGTCTCCACAAAAATCCCTTTAATTTAAACGAGATAATATACAGCTTATGCCCTCTTTGAAGGTCCATTCTAAATATTGGAGAAATATTTTTGGAAATCGGATGAGTAGTTTCAGAGATTACATCCTACATCTTTACCTCTTTATAATATTAGTGTAGACTAACTGACCTACGAAGGTAGACGACGACATATGCAGGTAATTTTTTTTATTCATGACTGTTATACAAGTAACGAAAGGCAAGGGTTGCAGAGAAAAAACAATTTCGCAATTCGGCTGTATTTTTTTATTGTGCATATTTGTTACTTGATATCTTTGCCAATTGTTAACTGCTCTTGATGATTCTTTAGTTGCTATTTTTTCCCGAAATACTTATTATCCGAAGTATTTGTTGACTAATGCCAGACGACAGATCAAGATTGGCCAAAAGGACGAGAATCAGAATTAAAAAAAAAGGGGCAAATAATATTTTTTTTTTGCAAATAAACAACCAGCACGGCCTTCTCAGTACCAGCACCTACCATCCGAATCTTGTCAGCATATACCACTCATTCGCACTAAGCGTTTCAGTTCCACCTTTATAATGAGAATTGCGCGGGCGTAGGAATGGAAAAAACTACCATTGTCCGTCTTTCCTGCAAAATACAACCTGGGACTCTCTAAGGTAAGAGTGAATACATATCTTCTTGATCTCCGGCCACATCATAACTTAAAATAAGGTGAGATTAAGGCCAAATAAAGGTCTAATATTAAAAAAAAAACTCTTATATCAAAACACATAAAAGGGTTTCATTCGTCGCGGTTAAAAAATCAAACTGCATCTAAAATTATATTTCCATGAACCGAGACTATTTTTTTAAAGTATCAATGACCCAAGCGGGTGCCCTCAATTGGAATGATCCGTCAATAAATCTATTGCGCCTAGCTTTAAGGGCCTCCTGAATATGATAAGACGAACTCAATGGCGCGGCGGCCGGAATCTAGCTGCTACGCATGAGGTGCGGGTTCTATGACGGACAAATGTTTGCAAGTACTGCAGATATTTGTTTCGGGTCTGGGTGTTATGGTACTATTGTTTATAGTACCTGCGATACAGGGAATCCTAGGGCTGGACTATGATATATTCCCAATCCCACCCTATGGCACATTAAGAATATGCAATGTATTCTACTCTTACCATTAAATCATGTTGATTTAATAATATTGGACAGCTGCCTAATAAGCACATAAAAAAGTAGCCGTCTCTTGAATGAAAGCCTATACAATAATGAGGCGCTTACAACAACGCGAAGTAAAAAAATATATTTTTAGGCATTTTTTTCCGCATACAGAAAAAAGTTTTCGAAAATGTCAAACAACAAGATTCTTTATTTGAGTTTCAGTAAATCTTCAACGGTCTTTAGATAGCTAGCTGTTTCATCAGTATTTTTTGTATATACCTGCTTGTACATAGATAGATAGAAAATTCTTTATTGCACAAAAAATATGATTACATAGGCGAACTTAATGCTAAAGAGCATTCTCTTCCAGATAACCTTTATGTATTGTGGAAAAAGATATGTCGACAGTGCGCAGAATGGATTAATACAAAAATATTAATATGTAGTAATTATGTAATGCAAATCTTGAAATACAACTAGATTATTGAGTAACATGTACTATGTTATAGTAACTTTTAGTACATAGTTGAATGAATAAATTTAAATCTTCTAAAGTTCATCAATTTAGAAGATTTCAGATGGCTAAAATCAGAGATTTTTTCTCGCAAGTATAACCAGTGACTACGGGAGCCCATGTATACGTTTGCTATACCTAAGACATTATTTGTTTGTTTGTCTGTTAGCATTTAGCTCTGAAATGGCTTATCGGATTGTAATGCGGTATTATTCATTAATTGTGAGGATGGATGTTTGTTACTCTTTCACGCAAAAACTACTTACGGTTTTTGAAAAAAACTTTACAGTACTACCTTTTATCCGGGTCTCACGCGGGCGAAGTCGTGAGCCTAAGCTAGTGAGTAAATAAATATCCAACAGAATAGGATATGCATAGTCCAGCCCTAGGATTCCCTGTATCGCAGGTACCATAAACAATATCTGCAGTAGTGCAAACATTTGTCTGCAATCGAACCCGCACCTGTCGCGTAGCAGCTAGATTCCGCCCACCGCGCCATTGAGTTCGTCATATCATATTCAGGAGGCCCTTAAAGCTAGGCGCAATAGATTTATTGACGGATCATCCCAATTGAGGGCATCCGCTTGGGTCATTGATACTTTTAGAAAAGAGTCTGGGGTCATGGAAGTCCAATTTTAGATGCAGTTTGATTTTTTAGCCGCGACGAATGAAACCCTTTTATGTGTTTTGATATAAGAGTTTTTTTTTTAATATTAGACCTTTATTTTGCCTTAATCTCACCTGATTGTAAGTGATGATGTGGCCGAAGATCAAGAAGATATCTATTCACTCTTAGCTTAGAGAGTCCCAGGTTGTATTTTGCAGGAAAGACGGACGATGGTAGTTTTTTCCATTCCTACGCCCGCGCCATTCTCATTATAAAGTAGGAACTGAAACAATTAGTGCGAATGAGTACTTAACCTCATGAATGTGGTATGCTGACAAGATTCGGATGGTAGGTGCTGGTACTGAACAGGGCCGTGCTGGTTGTTTGCATGCAAAAAAATATATACTCGCCTCTGCTCACGGCTTCGCACGCATAGTACCCTGTAAAAAAGTAGCCTATGTTTTATTCCATGCCGTAACTGAGATTATTAGCAACAAACATCCAAACTTTGACATTAATAAAATTAGTGGGATAAGATAGGCTCGCCACAGGTCACTGAAGGAGCGCTGAAACGAGTACACACATTGCCTATGTGTGTACTTTAAATTTTGCTTTGTACACTTTCGGGTAAAAATTAATCAGTTGTTGCATTATGTATGAACTCTGACGAAGTTAGTGCATATTTTTATGCATTGTTGGTGTCACAAAAATCCCGAGTCGTAATTAGCAATCAGATTCACATGGAAGACAGGCTCTCATAATACGACAGTTGATATTCACGGGGAAGACAGGCTCTCATAATATGACAGTAGGTATTCACGGGGAAGACAGACTCTCATAATACGACAGTTTGTATTAACGGGGAAGACAGGCTCTCATAATACGACAGTTTGTATTCACAGGGAAAACAGGCTCTCATAATATGACAGTAGGTATTCACGGGGAAGACAGACTCTCATAATACGACAGTTTGTATTAACGGGGAAGACAGGCTCTCATAATACGACAGTTTGTATTCACAGGGAAAACAGGCTCTCATAATATGACAGTAGGTATTCACGGGGAAGACAGACTCTCATAATACGACAGTTTGTATTAACGGGGAAGACAGGCTCTCATAATACGGCAGTTGGTATTCACGTGGAAGGCAGGCTCTCATAATACGGCAGTAGGTATTCACGTGGAAGACAGGCTCTCATAATATGACAGTAGGTATTCACGGGGAAGACAGACTCTCATAATACGACAGTTTGTATTAACGGGGAAGACAGGCTCTCATAATACGACAGTTTGTATTCACAGGGAAAACAGGCTCTCATAATATGACAGTAGGTATTCACGGGGAAGACAGACTCTCATAATACGACAGTTTGTATTAACGGGGAAGACAGGCTCTCATAATACGGCAGTTGGTATTCACGGGGAAGACAGGCTCTCAAAATACGACAGTTGGTATTCACGGGGAAGACAGGCTCTCAGAATACGACAGTTGGTATTCACGGGGAAGACAGGCTCTCATAATACGGCAGTAGGTATTCACGTGGAAGGCAGGCTCTCAGAATACGACAGTTGGTATTCACGGGGAAGACAGGCTCTCATAATACGGCAGTAGGTATTCACGTGGAAGGCAGGCTCTCAGAATACGACAGTTGGTATTCACGTGGAAGGCAGGCTCTCATAATACGACAGTAGGTATTCACGTGGAAGGCAGGCTCTCAGAATACGACAGTAGGTATTCACGTGGAAGGCAGGCTCTCAGAATACGACAGTTGGTATTCACGTGGAAGGCAGGCTCTCATAATACGACAGTAGGTATTCACGTGGAAGGCAGGCTCTCAGAATACGACAGTTGGTATTCACGTGGAAGGCAGGCTCTCATAATACGGCAGTAGGTATTCACGTGGAAGGCAGGCTCTCAGAATACGACAGTTGGTATTCACGTGGAAGGCAGGCTCTCAGAATACGACAGTTGGTATTCACGTGGAAGGCAGGCTCTCATAATACGGCAGTAGGTATTCACGTGGAAGGCAGGCTCTCAGAATACGACAGTTGGTATTCACGTGGAAGGCAGGCTCTCATAATACGGCAGTAGGTATTCACGTGGAAGGCAGGCTCTCAGAATACGACAGTTGGTATTCACGTGGAAGGCAGGCTCTCATAATACGGCAGTAGGTATTCACGTGGAAGGCAGGCTCTCAGAATACGACAGTTGGTATTCACGTGGAAGGCAGGCTCTCATAATACGACAGTAGATATTCAAGTGAAAGTCAGACTCAGTAAATTACTTATCTTTTCATTGTTCGTATTCAATAAACGATAATAATGTTTTTACTTAAAAAAAGGCCGAATTTGGGATTTTTCAAAAATCATTGAAAAATTCATAACTATAAGTTTTGTACTAGTCGTTATCGCGTTTACCATTTTTATTATTTTTCCTGTTTCGACTGTGTTGCAACAGCCGTGGTCTCGGGTTGGCTGGAGTATATGGAGCTACTTTCGCGAAATTAAGGCGAGGTTAAGTACTTATCACGAAAGTTTGAAAAATACAGTTATATATCAGCTATTTGGACTTTCTGCCTGCCAAATGTTAGATAAATAGATAGTTACTTTATTGTACAGCAGATATGTTGCTTAGGAATTCAAATAGATTAACCCAATTCATATTAGGTCTTAAAATGAAAAAAAACATGAACTTTAAGTTTTTTTTTAAGAAATATCAGTTTTTCTTATGTGTATAATAAAGTATTTTCATTCATTCATTCATTTATTTAGGACGACTTAAATAGTGGGACAATTATGAAAAAAAGAATAGAATAGCCTACTTATAAGTAAAACTGAAACAGAAACGCACCTAATTAAAATAATGCTGGACATTTTTCACACAGCATCATCTAGCCCCAAAGTAAGCAGAGCTTGTGTTATGGGAACTAAATGACTGATATACTACTTATATACTTTTTGTAAATACATACTTTTTATACATCTACCTCCTATAATGTTTGTAAGGACCTACTACAGTGGTAGGCACCTACCTACTTATTGTGCAATATAATCACCTGATACCCACTAGTTAGGCTACCTACATGTTTAACCAAAAACAGCCGACTTTCACCATTATTTTGAACCGCGACGTCAGGAGCTCGTTTGTGTTTGCCAAAGATTTCATTTGTTTTTTTTTTCAGAAATGACATTGATTGTTATGCTATGTTTTTGTTATTAATAGATAACTATTAATTTATTATATATTATTATGAAGTTACTTATTTATATATTTTGTACTAGCTGATGCCCGCGGTTTTACTAGCGTGGGATAGGTAATTGATATGTGCATCAAAAATAATTGCATGCCCTGCGCCCTTAAGGGAATATAACTTCTTTTTTTTTTTCACACAGCATCATCTAGCCTCAAATTAAGCAGAGCTTGTGTTATGGGAACTACATGACTGATGCACTACTTATATACTTTTTCTTTTTGTAAATACATTCATATTATACATAGAAAACACCCAGATCCCGAGACAAATATTTGCAGATGCAAACATTTGTCGAACCCGCAACCTTCTGCGTCTCAGGCGGGCCTTCGCCCACTGCGCCACAGAGGTCCTAAAGAGGTCAGGGTATACCCTTTTTTTTAATACCCTGATACGTATTCAGTTAATTTGTACAAAGTTGTCACAAAGTTATTCAGCCTTTTTCACCCCCTTAGGGGTAGAATTTTCAAATTCCTTTCTTATTGAACCCCTACACCATAAGAGGATTATAACACTCTAAGTTTCATGCTTCTAGGACTTATGGTTTAGGCTGTGCGTTGATCCGCCAATTAGTACCAACAGAACAGTTTTATGTATATATAATCATAAACATATGATTATATGTATGCCATTATTATTTCTGCACCCGATTGATTGTTCGCCGATCTTCGTGTCATCACAAAGGCCCCGTCTGAAAACCAGCGCAGCTCCTGACCTTAATGCTGAGACGGGGACCTATTTGACCCCACATAACGCAAAATGAGGCACCTAGTTGGTCTGTTTTTTTTTGTTTTCATTTTGTTTATGGCTTCTGTTTTGTGTGTCTAATATTATTTACAACGTTTGTGTATGGGGAACAAATAAAATAATGTTCATATTTCGATTGTATGACTTTCATGAAAACACCCCCCCCCCATTTTTCATCATTGTTTCTGTAAAAATATATTTGTCTTCAATTAAATCAGCAAGAGCACAGATCAAAATTCGATGTTTTGCGTAGATGGCGCAAAACATCGAATTTTCGGTTCCAGTTCCGGTTTCCTTACGATGTTTTCCTTCACCGTTTTTAGCATGGATTGTTGCGCACTTAAATTTCTCGTTTGTAAAACTCCACTGGTGCATTAGTAATACAGCCATTATACAAAGGAAAATCTACCTAATACGAATTATTTGATTTTAACAAATGGTAGTTAGTTTGCTATTTACTCAACGATCTTGATGGCGCGGCGAGCGGGTTGCGGGCTGTGTCACAAGAGGTACGGATTCGTTTCCTACTGCGGAACAAATATTTGCATGTTCTGCTGATATTTGTTCGAGGTTGTGATACCACGGTACTCGTTGTTCCTACCTACGACATACCTACCTACGACACGGATAGTGCTAGTTTGGTGTCAGAACTATTTATATACTTAATTAATTTAAATACCTGTAAAAAACTTTAATCCCAACATCTTGCCACACCCTGTACCGGGATTAGCAGGATAGTGGGAAGAATCATCATAATTTAATGAAATAGGCCCCAATAGGTTAAAGCATCCGTCTCCTTCAGTAAAAGTTATCCAATTGTTGTGTTAGGCTCTTTGGTCTTTGAATGGACACCTAAGTGTGTCACGTGGTATAAGCTACGTGCGTAAGCGTTAGACATAGATAACCCTTTATTGCATACAACAGAATTAAAAAAAAACTTTACATAACTTCTCATAAACTTAGTCCAACTAAGCCACTAGACCACCTCCATCCACCGATCTCCCGGAACGTTAAGGGTTCCTGTACATGGCGCCGGAGCGCACCGTTACCGAACTGCGAAAAAGTTTATACGAATAAAGATCTCGCATATAACGCACCGCGACGCGTAACCGGGGCCGCGTCTCCACCGCATTGATGCCGAATTAAATAGCAAAACAACGATCACAGTTCAGTAAAGCATTGCCAACGAAACTATAAAGAAAACAATTATTTTATATTACACAAATCTCTTGTCATGCGTTTACATTACTTCTAATTGTTTATAGGTTTCAGTCATTTTGGTCTTCCTCCATGGGGATGGATGTTTGTTACTCTTTCACGCAAAAACTACTGAACGGATTTTGATAAATCTTTAGAGTAATATAGCTTATGCATCAATATAACACACAGACTACATTTTAATCGGGTACCAAGCGGGCAAAACCAAGGGCAGAAGCTAGTATAAGCATAATGACGGTGCGGCGGCCGAGGGACGTGGCCCTGGTGCAGCGGTGGTGTGTTCTATGCGCCATATTTATTCGTATACACACACGGTCTGGTAACGGTCGTATATTACGATCCGGTAACGGTGCGGCTCCGGCGCCATGTATAGGAAGCCTTAGGCTGCCATCGGTTATCCGGGTGTGGGTATGACCTGCGTTTTTCGGTTCATGGTCTTCATTGGAGAATCTTTTCTTCCCAGTTAATTAATAATGGAGTGGCCTGAGTCTACCAACACAAAAACGGATGTTCATAATCAAAGCTTTTCGACAGCCTATTTACATTGAATTTGTCATAATAATAACCAATGATTAGACTTGACTGTCCATTTATTTTGTTAGGCTTGAGTACACCAATAAAATAAACGGACGGTCAAGTCTACCTAACCATTGATTATGATGACAGATTCTATAATAACAATGTGTCAAATAGCTTTGATTAGGATACAACAGTCCGTTATTAAAACGTTGTTGTGTTGGTAAACTCGGACCTTAGTGTACTCATTTAAACAGTTGACACTCAAGTCGTTATTTCTATCACCTGAAACACTAAACTTGGTAATACCTAATTTTCAAGACATAAGGTCATACGTAAAAACAGTTATTTAGCTAA
The DNA here is from genome assembly GCA_961405105.1 of Perizoma affinitatum. Taxonomy (NCBI): domain Eukaryota; kingdom Metazoa; phylum Arthropoda; class Insecta; order Lepidoptera; family Geometridae; genus Perizoma; species Perizoma affinitatum. The sequence continues at coordinate 3,178,716 of OY560207.1, forward strand.
ACATTTGTATGTACACCAAAGAATTAAATTCTATATTGTGTTATAAAAATCATTAACAAAATGTTTTCGCGAGGATTCACCGTGGGGCCATTTAATAGAATTTAAAAAAGTGTGAACTATACATCCTATGTCTAGTATATTGAGAATGTTCTAAGTAAATAATATGTACGTTATAATGTCGCGGTCACTCGATACTTGCACCAGTAGAATTCATAAAAGGCAAGTGGACCGGATCGCTGTTCAGTCAGTTACCGTCCACCGCTTGTAACGGTAACCCGCGTATCTTATCTTATCGTATCTGTGTGTGCAGTGATAGTGAAAATTAGGGATATTTGGCGGGATTGCGATTTGGTAAGTTTTTTTTAATATGTGTCCTATTAAATAAATTTTTACACTCTTAATTACGCTATTTAAAATTGACTCTTAAATTTCTCGTTACCTGTATGGGATCTTATTAAATGATTAATTTTATCATTGCATAAATATTAACTGAGTTTTATAAGAATTTTCGAAAATTATTACCTAATTTAAAAGTAAACTTTCTACGCAAGAATTTATTCGTATTATTTAGTTTAGTTTCCTTTTGCATCTACTCAGATGCATTTTTTTTTATTTTATGTACTATTTATTTAGATATGTATGTACATAGGTAACTAGCGGCCATTATTCTCGGATTGTGATCTAAGAAATAAATCAAAAAAATAATATTATTGGATTGGTAAAATATAAATTTAGTGGTTATTTTTTCTAAACCACGTAATAATTACCTATAATTTAACTTTATGCCCCATGTTAGTACCTTATTTGTAATTTTTAAGTATTATATTTTTTTTAAATCAAAAGATTTGTCTCAGAATAGTGTGACTAACCTAACCTTACTTCAACATTTTAGATGAATAATTTTCTAGAAAGCGGGTCATTCATTTTGTACATAATAGGTAGAAACTTTCAATTTTTTTGTATATTTACATTAAATAACAGGGTGGAATTCTGTATAAAGGGTAAAAATCCAATAAACCAGCAGATGCCAAACATTTTGGGCCGGCCATAATGCACATAGTACCAAAAGCTGATTTAAAATACAATATTTTTATAAGATAATAATAATGCTGGACATTTTCACACAGCATCATCTAGCTCCAAACTAAGCAGATCAGAACGAAACTATATAGATTTATAGTACAATTATTTTCCCTAAATTGATGAGTTTTACTTGAAGCTTCTCTACTTTCCTTGCCTGGACTCTAGGTATAATGAACTATCAATAAATACCTTGCCTAGACTCTAGGTGTAATGGACTATCAATAAATACCTTGCCTAGACTCTAGGTGTAATGGACTATCAATAAATACCTTGCCTAGACTCTAGGTGTAATGGACTATCAATAAATACCTTGCCTAGACTCTAGGTGTAATGGACTATCAATAAATACCTTGCCTAGACTCTAGGTGTAATGAACTAACAATAAATACCTTGCCTAGACTCTAGGTGTAATGAACTATCAATAAATACCTTGCCTAGACTCTAGGTGTAATGGACTATCAATAAATACCTTGCCTAGACTCTAGGTGTAATGGACTATCAATAAATACCTTGCCTAGACTCTAGGTGTAATGAACTAACAATAAATACCTTGCCTAGACTCTAGGTGTAATGAACTAACAATAAATACCTTGCCTAGACTCTAGGTGTAATGAACTATCAATAAATACCTTGCCTAGACTCTAGGTGTAATGGACTATCAATAAATACCTTGCCTAGACTCTAGGTGTAATGAACTAACAATAAATACCTTGCCTAGACTCTAGGTGTAATGAACTATCAATAAATACCTTGCCTAGACTCTAGGTGTAATGGACTATCAATAAATACCTTGCCTAGACTCTAGGTGTAATGGACTATCAATAAATACCTTGCCTAGACTCTAGGTGTAATGAACTAACAATAAATACCTTGCCTAGACTCTAGGTGTAATGAACTAACAATAAATACCTTGCCTAGACTCTAGGTGTAATGGACTATCAATAAATACCTTGCCTAGACTCTAGGTGTAATGGACTATCAATAAATACCTTGCCTAGACTCTAGGTGTAATGAACTAACAATAAATACCTTGCCTAGACTCTAGGTGTAATGAACTAACAATAAATACCTTGCCTAGACTCTAGGTGTAATGAACTAACAATAAATACCTTGCCTAGACTCTAGGTGTAATGAACTATCAATAAATACCTTGCCTAGACTCTAGGTGTAATGGACTATCAATAAATACCTTGCCTAGACTCTAGGTGTAATGAACTAACAATAAATACCTTGCCTAGACTCTAGGTGTAATGGACTATCAATAAATACCTTGCCTAGACTCTAGGTGTAATGGACTATCAATAAATACCTTGCCTAGACTCTAGGTGTAATGAACTAACAATAAATACCTTGCCTAGACTCTAGGTGTAATGAACTAACAATAAATACCTTGCCTAGACTCTAGGTGTAATGAACTAACAAAAAATACCTTGCCTAGACTCTAGGTGTAATGAACTATCAATAAATACCTTGCCTAGACTCTAGGTGTAATGAACTAACAATAAATACCTTGCCTAGACTCTAGGTGTAATGAACTATCAATAAATACCTTGCCTAGACTCTAGGTGTAATGAACTATCAATAAATACCTTGCCTAGACTCTAGGTGTAATGAACTATCAATAAATACCTTGCCTAGACTCTAGGTGTAATGAACTAACAATAAATACCTTGCCTAGACTCTAGGTGTAATGAACTAACAATAAATACCTTGCCTAGACTCTAGGTGTAATGAACTAACAATAAATACCTTGCCTAGACTCTAGGTGTAATGAACTATCAATAAATACCTTGCCTAGACTCTAGGTGTAATAAACTATCAATAAATACGTCTATGATATGATTGAATTTACCTCAAATACAACGTACCCGCTCCTTTTATCAGTACCAATGAAAGTTGCGATACGTTTCTAAAATATCTGTTACCTACATAGATTGTGGCGTAGGTATGAGTTTACGTGATTATGTTTGATAACATCACGCCCTACCTATTGACACTAATATTTATTTTACGGCCACAGAAATTCACGAAATTAAACGAGTAGGTATTGTTAAAATTTTTGATTACAAATTTGGTTTCTTCAAATTGTTTCAGCAATAAACAATTTAAAGAATTGGAGACTTATTATGGAGATTTAAAGTCTGGATTCTTTACAGTTTCTGCAAGTGTGGAATGAGTAATTATTTCCTGAATCCATGTTGCATCTTCCCACCTGTTCTTGAATATCCTATCACCTGCATTGATGATCTTATCAGAGACATAGATATCGTAGTAGTGACTATTGTTTTTTTTCATATATATTTTTTTATCTCTTAAGTACTGATAAACACACAATAATAACTTTCGAAGAAGAAAAGCGGGATGGTTTATTTAAGAATTGGAGAATATTAACGACGATTTTTTTGAAATGTCTAAACAATTTGTATTTCTTAATCCATTCAATTTAAACATGGTAATTGTACTTTCTTATATATTATAATAACTACATAATAGCTTTGTAGATACTCCGATACGTATCAAATGCATTAAAATAAAAATAAAAAAAATGTATTTTTTCGAAATTGTCTTAACCTTAAACACTATCTTTTGTTAACCTCGTATAGATTAACAAAATATTTGATTAGTGAATTATTTTTTTGAAAAAATTAAAGACTTGGGAAAAGACTCTTACGGCTGCAGAGGGAACAAAACGCGTTTATGACCCCCGCGAGAGCAAAATAACGGTCAGCAGTACAAGACGATGCTAGGAAATAAATGTTAATTATTTCTTCGTAGTTGAAGTGAAAAGCGGAGTGTGTACCCAAGTCATATCCGCCTCGAGAAGATAACTTGAATCTCTTTTCTCAGGATTTTATAAGAATCATTATCTGTTATTCTCTTCACTCTGGATTCAAACGTCCGCTCTCATTTAAATACACTATTTTAGATAGATATATAGGTAGATAGAAAATTCTTTATTCCACACAGTACTGTACATAGGCGAACTTATTGCTAGATATCATTCTCTTCCAGCTAACCTTTGTGTAAAATGGAAAACAGCTTTTTTTTTTAAAGAAGAAAAGTTATAAGTAAATTATATGCTAGTGCTAGAGAGAGAGAGAGAGAGAGAGAGTCATACCTTCTTACTTACCTAATTTGAATAAATACATAAAACTATCCTTTAAATAAACTCAATTACAGATAAAATTTCAAAGTCAATAGGTTTTATTGATTGAAATCACAAGGAACATATAGAAATGTCAACTTAAAAAAAACTGCGTAAATTTAAAATTTGAAAGTGAATTTACGCCAATTCCTCGCGCGCGACCTAACCTAGAAAAATCAGGCAACAAACTCTGCTTGGTTATTTTTTCGTTGATCCTTCATTCAGCTTTAATATGGTGCGAACGAGGCGAACTTTTAAGAAAAATAAAGAGTTAATTGTTTCTTCGTAGTTCTAAGAATTAAATAAAGTCTAAAAAGTATCAACCAAAATTCTTAAGACAACACCGAGACTACTTTTATCTTTTGTAACACAATCTACTATTCCATAATACATCAAATTTTAAAATGAAATCAAACCAAAGAACTCTGCTCAGTAGGTTACCCGATCCGTTAAATTATTTCGGCCCCAAGATTATACCACCAAATCTTTACATAACTAGATATCTACTAACTAGGCATTATGATGAAATTATAATTTGCGTTACGCTAAGTCATCTGTATGTGTAGATATTTCATCATCGTCGTTAAAAAAAAAGTAGAGTTTGTTGCCGGATTCTTACAGGCTACTCGAAATTTAAAATTTGAAATTCACGTACGTTTGTCTAGGAGGACTTGGTCTTTGACATCATTCATATCATTTTCTAAGAATTGCTTTGTAATCGTTATACAAGAAGAAAATAAGGGAATACTCGTATATTGATAGAAAGTACTCTATTTCATACCAATTAACAAGCATCACATAATTAGAAAAATAATAAGCCTAATTATGTAAACCATACTTTGTCAATGTTGTTACAATAGGCGGTTTTAAAATACCGTATATTCTTAGACAAATACATAGTTCTGACCACACGCTAGGATTCCCTGTTTCGTGGTTATCACGAACCAAGAGTATCGAGGGTACGTGGGTACCACAATAAAAAAAAAAAGGTATTCCTTGTATTATGCGAACTACATAACTGATATACTACTTGTATATTTTTTTGTAAATTAAAATTAATTAGTCTTTCCCCATTTCCGATTTCGTTAGTCCATAGATTGAAGCGTAGTCTTTCGTAATACTGGTTCTGTCATGGTCACTTACGGTAGGCTCCGAAAACCGTAATACATTCGCAGTTTTAAAGGTAAGTCCGACAGTTAAATATTATAAGAAAGAGAAAGCTTTGTGTCACCTGGCCGAGGATCGTGATGTTATTTATAAAACGCTCGGCCGTGTTAACATAACCTAAGTATTTTGTTAATACCCGACTGCCCCAAAGGAGGGGGGAAATTATGTATGGTATATGTTTTAGTATAGAGGAGAGTGGAAGAAGAAAACATGTTGTGCCGTCCTCACGTAATGTGGGATAAGGACAAGAAGTTGATGATATGTTTTATAGTATCTTTATATTAAAAAAAAAAATACAAAATACGAAATGTTTATTTCAGTAACTTAATCTACGTATCCATTATATGGGTTTGAGATCTAATTTAATTATGTGGATACCTGTAGTAGGAGATCTCGCCTCTTCCGTGTTTTCTTTGAGACTATATTATAGGATTATACTCTAAAAATTAAAAACTGTAATAAAATGGGTCGCTCCCACTCAATATAACTACTCTACCCTCCCAATCCCACGTGGATTTGTGTATAGTATATATTATTATATGTATAGTTTTTTTGTAGTTTTAATTACCTAAAGTGTTGTTCTGTTTCATTATTTACTTATGTACACGATCCTTCCTCTATAATTACCTCTCTCTAGCTCAATGTTTGCTGGAACTCTTTTGAGGGTTAAGCTCGCCTTGTACATGTCATTTAATTCTGCCTTTTTGTAAGGGCTATTTGACGGTCACTTTAAGAGACAACCATCGCTGATTTAGTGTTTTGCTATCTGGAAATGCATTTTACAATCTCAACGTATTCATAAACTTGTGTTTGTTGAAAAGGCTCGTTCAAACTTAGGCGATGGCAGCGGCGATCAAAGGAAAATCGTTGTTATATGGTTGTCAAAATTCAAAACTGTTTTCAAGGACTTCAAGGAAGGTTCTTCGATAGGTTTCAATGCCATAAATCACTTGGAGCCGCTGCAATAAACAATGGAAAACACGTAGGGGGTTCAAAAAAAAACAAAATATTTACTAAAATAACTAGAACAGTTCTCCAAAACGGTTGAACCGATTTTAATGCTGTTGACCAGGTCCTTAAAGTATCAAGGCTGTCAGAATACAAAAGTAATAGCATACTATCAATATCCATCCAGTCTACGCACCCAAGATATCAAGTACAGTAAGTGTGAGCTGCGCGCGCGCACCGCTCGGTCACTTTCACTAAGGTCAATGACTAACCGTGCCACATTTTGTTACGTGCAACCTCTCTCCTTGACCGTGACTCATATTGGTGACCCCTTTTCACTTCTAAGGAATTTACGATGTAACCTTAAACCCGTGCACCAAGCTTAGGTAAAGATTTAGGTGTGACTTAATCCAATATTTATTTTTTAAATACATCCGCATTTACAATGTAGGAGGACTAAAAGCTATTCGCTATCAGTCATTCAGGTGTAAAGAAATGGTGTGGCGAGTATTAACAAGTATTAATTAGATTATACTTATAAATATAACTACTGCTAAAAATATATTAAAATTAAAAAAAAAAAACTCAACGAATTTTCTCTTTGTTTGTTATACGGAGTTCGTGGACCTGAATCCGGTTGTGAGTCATTGGATTTCTCCACCTAAAACGGTGAAGGAAAACACTGAGGAAACCGGCATGCCCTAAAACCAAAAAATCAAAGGCATGTGCCATGAGTTAGTATGCGGTTAGTGGATACTTCTTGCAAAACGCAGGCATGTGCCGCGAAAATATGAAATATGTACTTGGGCCTTAGGCTATTTGTTTAGTTTTCAATTAATTTTCAGTTTTATTCACTGCGAACTAACTAAGAGTCCACCTGTTGGTAAGCGGTTACCATACCCTATGTACGCTTGCAGCACCAGAGGTACCACTCACGCGTTGCCGACCCTGAGATATCATCTCTGTTCACCATTGTTTGATGAACGCACACAATATTTTCGTTTATTGGAATGCAATGAACATTTTAAAGATATTTTGTTTGTCATTGAGTAAGTAACTGCTTTAAACAATTTTTTATTTTTATTTAAAACCTTCGATCGTTTTCTATCTTCTGATTCAGCTAGTGAATTGTGGCAATTTAACCCCATCCTCTATTTCATAATCACTCGCTAACTTTAGCAGCGAGCTAAAAGTTGCAAGCCTCGTATATTTTTAACGGCTGTTAAAAATATACATAAGTATAAGCTAGATTACTGTAAAGTTTCATCAAAATCCTTTCAGTAGTTTTTGTGTGAAAGAGTAACAAACATCCATCCTCACAAACTTTCGCGTATAAAGTATTAGAAGTTATTAATTAATAAACTAATTTATACTATCATCATTCTTCCGTGGTATAAACTTTATACATAAATACACAACATATGCTTATCCATAGAAACATAGCCTTGCTCTATAGCTAAATCAATCTTATATATCTATATCCAGTATAGTGACTATCGTTCATTAGGTACTAGTTAAGTACAAAAGAAAAAACAATATCTGTATGAAAAGTTCATTAAATATAATACTAGGTTTAAGTCATTGAGACCTGTGTCATATAAATGTCCGTTCTATTGTAGAAGCCGCTCGCGGATAGGTATTTGGTAAAAAAGCAAATTGTGAAACAACTCTGTGTTTACCTTGTGCGAGAGTGGGTCAGGCCTGTCCGTGGAATCTTGCAATTCGGTTATGTCACTTCCCGCTCTCCGAAATGTCTGATGATGGTATGGTACCGGTGAATAAACTAGTTTTCCCCCCATAAACTATATTGAGATTATGGCTTCACACGCGTGTTACCTGGATGAAAAGTAGCATAATTATGTGGTATTTAACGACCTCTGGCGCAGTGGGGGAAGGCCCGCCTGAGACGCAGAAAGTTGCGGTTTCGATTCCCGTTGCGGGATAAATGTTTGCATCTGCAAATATTTGTCTCGAGTCTGGGTGTTTTCTATCTATAATAAGTATGTATTTACAAATAAATGTATATATATAAGTAGTATATCAGTCATGTAGTTCCCATAATACAAGCTCTGCTTAGTTTGGGGCTAGATGATGCTGTGTGAAAATGTCCAGCAATATATATATATATTTGAGTACTTTTCAAACTTTCGCGATTAGATAACATAATTACAAGTTTAACGGGTCTTTATCGCGTTTACCTTATTTATTATATTCCCGACGTTTCGACTGTATTGCAACCAGTCATCCCGTGACCACGGCTGTTGCAATACAGTCGAAACGTCGGGAATATAATAAATAAGGTAAACGCGATAAAGACCCGTTAAACTTGTAATTATATATATTTGAGGTTAGGGACGGTTACAGAAATTTCAGCTGATGGCTGGCTTACTCATAAACAAGGATGAGCCAATGACTTCGCGTGGTACCCGGGTGGAAAGTAGCCTATGTGATATTTCAGGTTATAAACGATTAAAATATGAAATTAGGTCTAAATTGGTTCAGCAGTTACGGCGTTATTGAGTGGCTTTTGCTTCGCTTGTTTAGTTACCCGGGTAAAATGTAGATAAGTGTTTTTTTAGAGTACAAGCTGAAAATTTAAAAACTTCGCTATTTAAATCGTTTATCTGTAGTAAATACTCGGATAAAAGGTAGCCTTTGTGTTTTTTTTAGATCACAAACTGAAAAATTAAGAACTTCGATTAATTCGTATAGCCGTAATGACTTTTTTTAGTGACAAATTATGTCCATATAAAATTTCGCATTATAATACGTTTGTCTACGGCTTTGCTTGCGTGGTACCTGTATTAAAAGTATTTCCGTTTTCGTACTGAAAACATTTAAAATATTAAGTGATAATATTTAATAAGCATGAAAAAAAAAGGTGTAGCGGACCATAGGGAATGTAGGTATACTGCCTCTTGCTAGGCGTAGGTTCGAATCCGGAAGCAAAAATTATTGTGACAACTTAATACTGTAGTAAAAACTTTTTCGTAAAATTAATAAATAATAATCTACAACGGCCACCTTCGCTTTACCAAATGGGGGCCGTTGGAAAGAAATCGTTGTCAATGTACTGGTAGGTACAGTCGCAAGCAATATCATGTATACATATATATTTTGTTTAATGTCACATTATTATGTATATAGATAAGACAGCGAAAATATATATAATTATGTAATAATCAACTTTTGCCAAAATCACTAAACTTATATAAGCAAAATAAACATACATACTTTATGAGTATATTCTACATGATAGACATATTTAAGGATGCTTAACATAATCGCGCAGATATTTGAAGTGATCACTTTTTGTACAGTCAAAGAAGAAAAAACTGGTTAAAATCCTAGATATCTAATCCTATTCTATCCTACTACCTACTATTATAAACGCGAAAGTTTGTGAGGATGGATGTTTGTTACTCGTTCACGCAAAAACTACAGAACGGATTTTGATGAAAAATTACAGTATTATAGAATATACATCAGAATAACACATAGGCTACTTTTTATCCGGGTACGACGCGGGCGAAGTCGTGGGCAGAAGCTAGTATTTCATAAGAAAAAACGTTCGGGCGAATACGTTTACGAACGCAGCCTTAAAGAGAGCCTTTTTCATCGGCCTGTTATTATCATAGGTACCACGCGGGCGAAGCCTACACCGAGGCTACTGTAAAATATAATTAAAGACGAATATCGAAACTTCTAGAATTCAGAATATGATATAGGTACCTACTTTCTTGTACAAGCCGGTAGTGGATGTCATTTACCTTCGAATGTCTTCTCTAGGTCAAGACAACTCATGCTGTATATTTAATTATGAGTTATACCATAATAAAAGACGAAAAAACTCATGAAATATCGAATATCTCAGGGTGATCGAGGAAATACTCTTATAGGTAAGTAGTTGTTTTTGGATGGGAGGTTGATATACCTAAATGGTCAAACCGATTATTTTTACCCTCGGGTCATATGCCTAGGTCACATATATTCGAGACAATTTTTAATATCTTATTTGAAGGCTATCAATTAATGAATAATTGGCTTTTACAGCTACAAAAGGCTTACAATCATAAAATGTTTTATCGTCGTTGCGTTTATCGTTCTTACCCCGGCACAGGGTTCCACGTGGAGGATGACTTTACTTTAGAAAATATAGACCAAGATGAATGAAAATAAACACCCAATAGATGTGTAACTGCAATATATAACATCAGGGTTTTCAAAGCATTGCGGAGACGCAGTCACAACATCATTACGGGACACTGATCTAAATCACCACCTCCTTAAGATAAAGGCCACAGACTGTGGACTTTGTAAAGGTTTTCTCGAGAATTAAGAGACTGGAGAATCTGGTAATGCAATAAACCACCACAAACGATGTCAGGTCAAAAACGGGACTGCAAGAGCTTACAAATTTATGTTCTCCGTCATCATTAACTGACAGGAGGTCAGGGATACTGGAACACTGCTGTCATCAACCCAGAGTCCTCCGCTATTTCAAGGAGTTGAGCTGGTTAGGGTCAGGCACAATACACTTCAATGCGGGACGTCAGTGCAGACTTAAGTTCCCACACTTAGAATTAGACGCTATCACTTGGTTCGAAAATTTAAAATACGGCTACCACCATGAACAGTAATTTGTAACGCGTACATTTATTGAACACTATACTATGGTAAAAAACAGTGGACATTCTTATAACATGTTCCTATCATTCCATTACCTGTGTTTCGCAAAAATATATACATGAACCACTGTTTTTCGTCCGAAAGAGCTGCTGCACGCAGTACCAGTCCACCTTCAATCGCGGTCGGGGCGATGCCACAGATTTACTAGGGATGCCTGTACGGTGCTTATGATAAAGAGCTACTAAATTGTCTATGAAACGTCATCAAAATCGATCAAAAACGTGGTAATTAGTAGTTGTTTTTTTTCATATCCCAGCCACTGTAGTTTCAGTTCTGTTATCACAAGGTTTCTGTAAGGTTTGATCAATTCAATAAATTACTTGACTTGTCTTCTTGATTATGGCTTGAAATCAGAAATCAGAATATTTATTTGCATGAATATACATGATGTTAAAATATTTAAGGTCCTTATATATTCTACCATCCATATGGTGTACAAATGTCAATAGGTAGATTGAGAATTAATTTAAATACAATAATAAAATGACAGAACTTATGCCCTAAAGTTTGAGTGGCTATATTAATCAATTAATTATTGACAAAATGTACCTATTAAGTATTTAATTTTACCCTAGTGTCTATATTTATTGTTAATATTTCAGCTAATCACGTTACCTGCCATAAGATTTGACAGATTTGTAGAATATAATTACGACTATACCACTTACTTTACTATTCTCCTACTGACGTTTCGTTGACCGTTTAGAGGTCCTTCATGAGCACCGTCCGCGACCACGCTCGATCGAGCGTAGTCGCGGACGGTGCTCGATCCGAAACGTCAGCAGGAGAATAGTAAAGTACGTGGTATAGTCGTAATTATATTCTACAATAATACCAAACCACGATAATTTTAATTCCAAGATTTGACAGATCTAAAAGGTAAGTTTGTTCTACAACGTTGTTTGGTTTTATCCGAGTATGTAAGCTTGAATTTTTTTTAATTTTGCGTATTACATTTATTCATACAACTATGTACAAGTAGGTATATACAAAAAATACAGATGAAACAGCTAGCTATCTAAAGACCATTGCAAACGATCTATAGATAGCTCAACTGATCCAGATCCAGGCGTTCCCATAATACTGTAAGCTTATTAAACTATATCAATAGATCGGTCTTTTAGAAACCGGCCATAACGATTACCAGCTAATAATCGAGGTAGACGTGTGCTCTCTTCTCTCGCCACTGTTTTTTACGTGTTAGTGCCCTGAAGTTGAATGGATCGCTTTGCTTACCACGAACCTACTTACGTTTGGTTTTTGTTATGTTATGTTAAATGTGTGTGCTTCGCTTTTATAAATTAATATGATTTTTTTTAATTGCAATGCGTACAATCAAGGTTTTTAGAACAGACAATCAGCCAACACTTACCTATAAGTAGATAAGATATATCTTATCAGGGCGGTTACTAAGTTGCCTATTTGATATTCAACAAGCATGTATTAAATAATAGATATTAAATTATACATGCTTTCTTATAATGATTTTAAAAAGTTGTTTAGTTTAAATATAAGTGCGTCTTTAGTCTACAACTTACGTTCAGCTAAGCATGCTCGATAGTCAAAGACAATTTAAAAAAACAATAATTATATCTTTTTGATTTACTATCTAAATATGAATGCATAAAATCTGAAGGTGTCTATCATGGGGAATACGGTCGTGAGCGTGTTTGTTTGTTTTGGTTATATTCGTTACGACTGAATCGATTTGTATGTGGAATAGATATAGTACGCGTGGTCTCTAAGGAGTCGTAAAAATCGTCAGGTGTTTTTTTTTATTTGTGTGTAGAATTAAATCGGTCAACAATTCTTCCCCAATTATTTACCGATTTTGATGATATTTTTGGTCACATTTTATTCCAGAGGTATTTTACCCGTAAAACTTAAAAAAATATAATCATTTTATGGAATTCTTACTTGCTGAAACATTTTTGTGGCCTATTTTTCTTTTGTTTTTATTCGAAACAGTAAGCAAAAAAAACGTGGGCACACGAGGATCTGATGATAGAGTACCTGCAGGGGAGAAAGCATAAACTTGGGACCGCAAATTTATCGCAAATATTGCGATTTGATTATTCTCAATCCACTACAAAAGCATGAAGGTTTCAATATGTCTGTATGTTTTTGTTTGTGTGTTTTGTGTCTTCACACAGAACCGACTATAAAGATTATTTTTTTATTGGGTAGAGCATACTCCAAGAGTGGTTCCATATAAATTTAATGAAACAAAATGGTGAAAAAAGGGGTGATGATAAGAATGGGACTTTTTTACAATTTCCCGATATTTGAAATCGGTTCTTTGACATTTAATGTCTTTTAAATTACTTATAAACATACGTGACATAGTCCTGACCCCACTCTAGGATTCCCTGTGCCGTGGGTATCAGTTTTTATACAGGTATCAAGCAGGCGCAGCCGTTATCAGAAGTAATCAGTGCAAAGTATGTTTTTTATACAACTTAAGTTGCAAACAAGCATACGAACGATATGTTGTTCAGAGCTTACAGTGACCTATGGACGTTTGAAACACGAGATATCACTCGCGCGTTGCACACCCTGAAACATAACAGTAAAAATTCTCATGAGTCTGTAACTGCATCAGCACCCCTTAAAAAACACCTGAAAAAAAAATGCCTGGCGACAGAAATAAATATGTTGCTAGTACTTCCCGCAACGAACTCTTTCACAAGGAGCTCTACAACAAAAATTGTGTGGTGGTTCCTATAATGGTGCCCTCACATACAAACAAGACATAACACTTGGAAGTATTATAGAAATGTGTATTATATAACTGTTACGTAAATATTATGTATGTATTAATGCTATCGGACATAATACAACATGGCAGAGTGATGGCCTACATTTAAATTGATGACTTCCTCGCCGCAATAGTGGATTAATGGAACACAATGTCTATTATAAACGAGAACATGCCTATGGTAAATAAATTAAGCCGGTTTTTCAGGGGGTTAGGAAGAGGACCACGAATTTCCATATTTTATCTTGGTCGGTTTGGTACTTACGTGAAAGACCGTTATTGTAGCGTTTGTTTTTTTTTGATAACAGTAATAAAATGGTTTACTAAATAAATAATAATAAATAAACATTTATTTCAGGCAACAACATGAGTATAATTTTCAATGATGGCAATAGGCCCATAACATAAATACCTTAGAGACTAATATACATAGGTATTATAATACTATCACTATTTGTTAACACGTAAAGTCTGTGACGTGTTACGCAATTGCGCTGTATCCAGTAGTCGCGCGCGAAAACGACGAAACAACACATTTTTCCGCCAAAAATCCTCACTCATGAAGGTCGAAAGATGGGAAGTCCCCCTTCCCATCTTTCAGTATAATTTGAAGGCAATAAAGGTTTATTGCCTTCAAATAATACTCACTTTCGGTACTTTCAAATAATTAAAAAATTATGTTTTTACAATAAATATTTAGAAAATCGAGCCGTTGGTGTACTCTTTTGATAGGTTTTTTTATTAAATTACTACGAAGGCCTCCTAAGGCCTCAAGGAGTCTTTCTAAGGCTTTGGTTTTTGACAAGACCAAAGAGGGCCAGGTTTTTCATAATTTTTAAAAAACCCCGGCGTGCTTTCCTTTATTTATTTATGGTTATGGTTGGTATGGTTATTCCTTCCTTTATTTTCACTAAGGGACACTTCTGTCCCTTAGTGACTTGTGGCGATAAAACCTTTTTAAGACATATGATCCGATAAACCGTAAGATAAATGGTAACTGACAAACAAACATGCAAAATTAAATAACCAAAAGTGGTCGCAGGTAAAAAAAAAAAAATCAAGGAATCCTCCTTACAGCAAACGCTTATACGAGCTCCTGTTGTAAAAATAAAGAATTACCAAAAACTCGATAACCGGGTATAAATCTAGAATGGTTCCAGGTTCTACGACTGTAGTAGGTATTTAGATATATAGTTGACGTGTTATGTGTAGTCCTGTACGTACAGGGGTACATAGTCGCCCACCCCCTGGAGTACACTTACGCGAAATGTTTCAGGAATATGTTCAGTTTCCGAGCAAAGCGAGCAAGCCTATTAGTTGAATGAAATTACGAGGATTCCTTCCTTCCACAAGAATAACTCGCGACCAAGCCTAAATAAATGCTGAGTTTTTCTTTTGGAAGAATCCACATTTTCTGATGGAAGCCACGTCGGATAGTAAGACAGAATCTCATCCAGGAATGGGAGAAATGGGTAATAAAAAAATGCCTTAATTGCCCTTTGGCGGGAAACATACAGGCGGCCTTTATGAGAAACTCTTTAAGTTTCTCTTTCAAAGAGTTCGTAATAAGTCTCGTAATAAAAACTTCGTTGAATAGCACGAAGCAGTTTTTAAACGGGAAACAAAAACCGTTGTCCTCTGATGTGTCCCAAGATCCGGTCAAAATGGGAATAAACCGTTTTAATCAGAGGTAAAACCCGAGAGGTAAACTACCAAATAGTTTAGAATTGCAAGAGCGCGCGTATCGCTCTTCCCATGAAAGAGTTTGTTTACTCGTGCACGCATCACACCTTTTCCGTACCTCTACCAAAGACTGGCGATTGTGTAAAAAAAGTATCTATGACTCTGACAGTAAATGTCACTTACATCTGATATCTTTTGATTTGATAAAATCGAGGGCAAATCCGCTAAAACGACTGGGATTTATGTAATCAGGCAAGTGCGAGCGTACTGTGATCGCAAAATGAGTTCGCGGGCCAAGTTCAAGGATTGACGAAACTTGAAGATTAGCTTTGAGTAAAAGTGCGAAATTTTGTACATATTCAGAGGTGAGGCCTTTGTTTTTTCAACTTACCCACAGTGTATCAACTTACTTTTACTAACGGCAGTTTAGAAACTCAGGGAAAGTAGATTCTGTAATGAAATAACATAGTTTGGACGCGGGCGGGACGCTAAATGTTTTCGATATTCGGTGTTACATTGACAGAACATGAACTAGGTTTTTAAGAACCATGGACTTTGTAATTTAGAACCTTTGCCCTGAGCTTGTAGGCTTTTCGATACAAAGTAGGCAGACGTATTCAGGACACAGGCGTCCATAGAATGCCACGGAAAACCATCTTGCACCACCTTCAACGACTTTCTGCTATATGCTATAAATATAATGTCATCGTTCTATAGATGTTGAGTGGACCATCCTGATAACTCTTTGTACCAAGATATAGTTTCCTTTATCCTGGCGTATTATAATATTTCTCTATTGTTGGTTCGGCATGTCACTGGTTCTGCCTTAGTCACTCTGCGGTGAAAAGACCTAGTGATTGAAGGTAAATTTATTTATTTATTATTTTTTAACATCCATGCTTTTGCCCGCAAGGTACCTGCATACAAAGAAGCAGGTACCTTATATGTTATTTCGTCAAATTCTTTCTTAGTCTACGTGCTAAAAGGAATGCACCCTCCAAATCTCAAGTTTCTAGGACAAGCGGTTTAGGATATGTGTTGTCTGTCAATATACCTATTATCACAAGAAAATCATTTATATATGATATTATGATTATGATCCCACCCCTAAGGGTGAAAAAATGGGGGGTGAAACTTCATATTGAACTTAGTATGAACTTCCCGGTGTATGAAGTCGGGTTTTAAAAAACTTTGAATCTTAAAATGTATAAAATAAATTTTATGAGTAGATTGAGGTTTCAGATTTGTCCTGAAATACTGACCTAAAATTAGACCCCTCTAGTTACTGTATGTTATCAAGAGTTACTTAAGTAGGTTAATTTACATTCACTTAAAATTAAATGCTTCTTTCGAGGCAGAAATACAGTTCTAGAACGTAAGAAAGAAAGAAAATTATTATATTTGTTAACTGTACACAAAAGTGGTAAATAATATAAGACACACAAAACGTAAGACACACAAAACAGATATCATAAACAAACTACAAAATTAGATTTGGTACCTGATTTTGTGTTGTTTAAGGTCAAATAGGACCCCGTCTCAGCATTATGCTGCACCAAAACTTTAGATCGTATTGCATGGGAATAAAACTTAAAACACTTACTTTGACTATACTTAAATACTTTGACGACCACGGTGGCGTGGCGGGTTGGTAGCCGGTTTATACGAAGAAGGTTCGGGTTTAATTGCCGTAATTTAATTAAAAGTTATAAATACATTTACAATTACCAAATTTAAAAACGTAAATAAAACAAAAACTTCTGATTATTTAGATGATAAAAACCCTTGGGATTGAAAATGCTCCAACTCGATAAACAATGTAGGTACCAATTGTTTTGTAAAAAGTTCGTTAAAAATAATAACCAGCCTTGTTTTCTTGCCTTTTTTTCCTGTCTTGGTCGCAGAGGAACAAGCAGGTGATAAAATCGACGTTTCAAAGTGACCCTTGTGATTTCAATGACTTTTGACTTTGATGTTGACTTTTCTGTGAGGCAAATGTTTGCATGTTTTGCAGATATTTATTCCGGGTCTGAGTTTTTGTGGTACCACGTTACTCGTTGTTCCTGATACCCACGAAACAGGAAATCCTGGTATGGGCCAGGACAATGTATGTGACTGTTTGGTGTTAAAAATCGATTACTTTTTTTTAAACAGGTAAACAATTTTGTTAAGTGTTTACCTGTTTAAAAAAATAAAAGTAGCTATATTTTATTCAGACAAATTTCTGATCTATGGGCATTGCTACGACACCATTACAACTCTGTCTTTTCGTCTTTTTCTTTTTAATATACTTATATTAACTTCAATTCTAACTAACAAACGATGTTATCAAATCTTGGAAGTCAATTTTAACCCACTTCTAACTGTCGTATCGAAATGAAACTTTGTATGTATATGTAGTTCGGATGACAATACTATAATTTGGTATTTGGAAGCTGATCTGCTGATGTAGCCAGGAGGTGGATAATGGAACTCTTCTATGGCTACTAGTAAACCCCTTGAGTTTGGGCTCAAATAATTCGTTTTGACGAGTCCAATAGATTAGGCTTGGTAACTAGGGTTTGATGATGGAGTCAGGAGGTGGATAATGGAACTCTTCTGTGGCTACTAGTAAATCCCTCGAGTTTGGGCTCAAATAATTCGTTTTGACGAGTCCAATAGATTAGGCTTGGTAACGAGGGTTTGATGATGGAGTCAGGAGGTGGATAGTGGAATTCTTTTTTTATATATTTTTCACTATTCTGCGCTAGTCTGAACTATCCACGGCGCGTGGAGTTGACTAAGTAGTCTGCGCAACTCTCTGCCAGACATCCAACGTTTCTATTACCACATCTACACTTAATAATATTATGAAGAGGTTAAGTTTGTAAGTTTGGATGTAGGAAGTAATCTCCGAACCAAAAAGCCGATTACTAAAAATATTTCACCAATATTTAGAATGGACTTTCATTGTGAACATAGGCTGTTTATTATCCCGTTAAAATAAAAGGGCTTTTCGTAGAGACCAATTTTGCAACGTTAGTTGACGTAAAAAAGATCGAGCGAATGCGTTTCTTACGAACGCTGCCTTAACAGTAAGGGTCATTCTCACCAATGCCAAATCTAATGTTAAATTTAAAAATAAAATTAAAATTTCATACATGAGTTCCCAATTTTAATATAAAAATAAAGTAAGTATTTTTCTTTCCCAGCCAATGACACGAGTTTCAGGTTGGTTTGTAGGTACAGTTAACAGAAAAATCCGAAGAATATTTTTTTTCGTTTTTCTACCTTTGTAGATACTCTATCTACATATTGTTTCAAACTACATGGTGTTTTTGTAAATCTCTGTTACTGGAGTATGAAAATTTTTGACGTTCCTTTACATTTTTTAATCGGAGACGAACGTGGGCGAAGCCGTGAGTATTTAGCTACGTTCAATTGCCCATCCAGTGCTTTGCCGAGAAACGTTGGTTCCGTGAAACGGTAGCTACACTCACGTAATAATAGCTGTTTTTGTATGGGTAGGTACTTTTACTTTGGTTGATGACAAACATGTGTGATGAGAGCGGTCGCGTGCGCCCAGCGAAAGTGTACGGAATGCTGACTCAGTGCAAGTTAACAGATGTGCCCGATTTTGTATGAGAAATTGTAGTACAGTCCATAATTAAAAAAAAAAACGACTTCATAATTAGCAAAAACAGACACTAAGAAGAGAAAAATAATAAAATTACAGATTATTATAGATGTTGAATTCGGTTAAACAATTATTTTTAATAAAAACGTAATTTCATAAAAAAAAAGATTTAAAAACGGATCCGCGGAACGAATAAAATGGAATTTCTATCGTTCCATCATTAATTAATTTGCACTGCGACCAGATTGCTATGAATCAAACAGGTCGCAGAGAATATTGACTTATTCCTCTGTGAATTAATTCGTACAACCTACATTGTACATTTTATGTTAAATTTGAGTTTAGTCATTTTGAGTTGATGAACCCGTCCAGGAGATAAGATAAGATAGATAAGATAAGATAAGATAATTTATTTTCACTTACACAACAAAAAAAAACCTAGGGTCTAATTTACAATAATTTTTAGCGTGCTTATATTTATGTAGATGATTATATATAAGGCTATCGTACTTAGCAAATTAAAATATTGTGCAGGCGCTTGTGGCATTGCAAGGTAACTTACCTCCCGTGCTAGTTAAACACTGTGTTACGGCGAGGTAGCACTTCACATCCCAGTAGAACCGTGCAGGTAAATTGCGAGTATCGTACGTGTAAATTAGTAAGCAGGTAGAAAAAGATAAATTTACGGACTAACATAATTTTTAAACTAAGCTAAAATTACTAAATCTAACATGCATTATCGAAAGATATAACTTGATGAACAGATGAAACATAAATATTTGAACAAAAGAATATTAAATCTTTAGCGTTAACTATTTTACAATAACTAATAAGTTTTCTGTAGAGTTATAATCCAATTGGCGTAAAAACTCTTCTAGGTTCCTTCCACATACATATCTAGTTTTATCTTTGAGCACTATAACTTTGCTGATACGGTTATAAAGAAATGGTCCCAAAAAGTATGCAAAACCCTGCGCAAACGTCGTCTTGCATGCAGGAACTTTGTAAACCTCATGTTGTCTTCTATTGTTTAAGTTGTCAGTACGGCCATTCATAGCATGTTGTCTGATGACAATAGTTTTAATAAAAAGCTGTCGTACGGTGAGAACTAAAGATTCTTTGTAAAGGTTTACTGTAGAGTATCTAAAAGTTTTAAAATGTAGGACTTTAAGAATAGAGCGCTGAGTTCTTTCTAATTTAATTAGAGACGTCTTAGCCGCTCCTCCCCATGCTGAAATACCATAGGAAATTATAGATTGGCAAAGCGTTAAGTAAACGGTTTTATTAGTCTTGGGGTCTCTCAAGTGTCTTATTTTTTTAAATATATGAATAAGTTTCCGGATTCTTGACTTTAAGTTATCAATATGATGCTTCCAATTTAAATTTTTGTCGACTGTTATGCCAAGATATTTAATATTATCTGTAGCTGTGAGAGTGTAACAATCACAGGTAATGGAATCTTTAGCACAGGAATGAGCTCTCAAAGTGAAGTCTGAGTTTGGCTGATGGTTATTGTAGATTGAGAAAGTCATATATTTGGTCTTGCTCAAATTGAGTGTCAAGAGATTATTGTTAAGCCATTCCATTGTTGTACGCATCCCATTCTCAGCTGCTATGCGTGCCTGCTCCCAAGTTACTCCTCTAAATATAAAGACGGTATCATCCGCAAAAGTTATAATTTTCGAGTTAAGTAATTCAATGTCACAAAGATTATTGATGTAAATCAAAAAGAGCGTCGGACCGAGGACGGATCCTTGTGGAACACCAAAATTAGTAGATTTTTTGGAGCTATACGCGTCTCCTACCTTCACAGTCTGGGTTCGGTCTCGCAGATAATCCTTAAAAAGCTCCAGAGGGACCCCCCGAATTCCGATTGACTCTAGTTTTCTAAGTAATAACGGAATGGAGACGGTATCGAAAGCCTTGGCTAGATCCAAAAACACTCCAATACATTTCTTTTTATCATCAAGATTATTTACCACTTGTGATACAAGATATCTTCAAAGTAGCTAAAGTTATGAGCCTCTAACTTTACAACTTGTGGCCAAGAAGTACTATTACAATGTTAAAATTTGTTTATTTCAGACAACAAAGTAAAATGCACTTACAAATAAATACAGAGCATATAATATGATAAATACATATAATAACATAAAACAATTGCTTATTTATCTAGCATGTAGTTTCTGGATTCGGTAACTTTGAACCTCGGAAACGTCGATAGATGATTACCTCAAGTAGCATAATTTAAGTTTAAGTTTAGCAAACATAATTGTGTTTAAGTTTGCAACTGTTTAAATAGTTTAACATCTTTTATACACAGTAAGAACGCAATAATAATGAAAACCTGTAGCTAAAGCGTTCGAAGCGTTTTAGAATACAATTCAATAATTTGGTCTCCCATACCATAAAGTTAATTCTGACCGTCTTGAGCGGATACAAAATATTTTTTTAACAATTCTATGCTATCGTTATGGCTGGAATAGAGATGTGTCTTCTTACTCTTGATGAGTAGCTTGCGAAATTTAATGGTATGGCTGGAATAGAGATTTTATGGCTGGAATGTTATGGCTGGAATAGAGATGTCTTCTTAATCTTGCTGAGTAGCTTGCGAAATTTAACGACGGAAACTTTATTCATAAATGCATTTCTTTAAAATTATCCATTCTCACATCGACTCTCCCACCCTACTCTCTCTTATTAACGTTAATACTAAAATTAGATTTCGGTATCCTTTCACAAACGTCTTCGCCTTAAACGTCTTTATAAACAATATATCTTTCTTTAATCCATTAGTCAACACGTGTCGCCTTTACAATGATTTATTAGTGGATAATAGTGGTTCATGTTTTATGTTTTAAATAATATTATATGTATGTTTAAAGTTTAAGAAGGATATTTTAGTTGCTCTAGTTTAATAGTTTTATATTCTGCTTAGTTGCTGTGTTAAGTATAATTATGATGTGTACAGTACACATGTTTTGAAATATTGTCTGGATACATTTTTTTTTTTTTTGTTAATAATTTGACGACCTCTGTGGCGCTGTGGGAGAAGGCCCGCCTGAGACGCAAAAGGTTGCGGGTTCGATTCCAGCCGCGGGACAAATGTTTGCATCTACAAATATTTTTCTCGGGTCTGGATGTTTTCTATTTATAATATGTATGTATTTACAAATAAAAAGTATTAAAAAAAAAGTGTTCGACTGTATTCTGTTTTGTGTGCCATATTAAATAAACAAATAAAGTAATTTTCTGATTCTGATTAAAAGCAACTCATAAAATTCTCTTTTGTTTCAGGTGAAACCAACCAGCCATGTTGTTCTTGGCAACCTGCTGACCAGTGAATAGCGTCTACAAGTCGCGCGTGCTAGCTGCGCGGTAGGATGGCGTCGTGTCTCGCAGGCGGGGGCGGGTTCGGTGCGCACGACTACGTGCCTGTCGCCGAATTCTATGCGGACAAAGCCGTGTTCGTAACCGGCGGTACTGGCTTCATGGGGAAGGTGAGTCTCAACCGCCCCTACTGTCAGTACCTACGTGACTAACGTTGTTAAAAGTAGTTCAATCGCCCTGATTGTAGTAACTTCGTGACAATATCGCCCATGTTGTCAAAGTTCAATCGCTCCGAGCGTCTAGCAACGTTGCTAGCAACGGAGAGTAATAGCTCTAGCCTGTCATATAGCAACGCCAATCCATTGACGCCTAACTTGACCGCCCTGATTCTGACAATGAGGAACGGACCACCTCCACCATCCACTTCCCGCTGTCATTGGGTCTATCGGGTGAGGGGGATTCCCTTCACTACAGAATTTATTTCCTAGCGGTTGACAGTTCTGCGAGCTATATGAGACGGTGACATGCGCTGTTATTTCCACAGATGCTAGAGCGTAGAAAGTCACTCCTTATTTAATCTAGCAAAATTTAGAGTTTAGATTTAGTTTAGTTTAGAATTTTTGTGTTCCAATAAGCGGCGATGGGCTTGCATCTTGTCATGTGGAATGCCAACTACTTGCAAAACTCGTATTTGTACCATATGTGCTTATTGTTCGGACGTGCCTCTGACTTTCCCCTACTTGTTATCCTAAAGATCTGCGCACTGAGTATGAATCTGAGAATATCCATCATGGGAAATAAAGTTGTGAGACTGTTTGTTTTTTATTTTATTAGATATAAATGTAAAATAGGAAATATGGATATGTTATGAATGGTCGCACCCCATGTTTTAGGTTCTCGTCGAAAAACTATTAAGAAGTTGTCCAAAAATCAAAAAGATCTACTTGCTTATGCGACCTAAGAGAGGTCAGGATGTGGAGTCGCGCCTGTCGGAGCTGACCGCGTCACCGTTGTTTGAGACCTTGCGGCGGGAGCGGCCGCAGGAGCTCCTCAAGATCGTGCCTATCGTGGGAGACATCACCGAACCAGAGCTAGGGATCAGTCTCAAGGACCAGGCCATGCTGTGCCAAATGGTAAGAGAACATAACTCTTTAAGGGAATTAATAACTAATCTACACTAATAATAAAGCTGAAGAATTTGTTTTTTTGTTTGAGCGCTATCTTTCTATTAAGATCGAAGAATAAACAATCTTATAGCCACTTTTCATCGGCTACTTTGTATCCGGGTACCATGCAGGCGAAGCCATGGGCAGTAGCTAGTTACCTATAAATAGAAGTCATGGTATATGTACCTCTACGAGGTGCACTGACCCTTTCACCATCGGTCATTAAATTCATTTCAAGCCACATTTGTGGGTTCATAGGTTCACGGACTGATGACGTGAGTTCACCGGGGGGAGGGTTTCAAGGGGCTCCGGAATCTCAAGAAAAACGTACCGGTGCCCCTCTCGCAGTGACACCCTACCTCAAATTTCCCCCTACATACTAACATTATGGATAATAGCACAAATTTTGTCATGCTTTGCAATGTCCGAAACATCAAAAACTTGATAATGGCAAAGAACAGGTCAAAGTGTGTCCCCTGAGTCATTCCCTATTGCTTAGTGTAATTTGGTGGTTTAAAAATATTAGGTCTTATGGTGTTTATATTAGATGTTATCTTCCAGATATCAATAGTGTTCCATTCGGCAGCCACGGTGAAGTTTGACGAGAAGCTGAAACTGTCAGTTACCATCAACATGCTGGGGACGCAACAGCTTGTCCAGCTGTGCCATCGCATGCTCAAACTAGAGGTATGAACATGGAACTAGTGGCGTGAACATGGAGCTAGAGGTATGAACATGGAACTTGTTGTGTGAACATGATACTAGGTGTATGTACATGGAACTTAAGGTGTGAACAAAGAAATTGTGGTAGTAAACATGAAACTAGATGTGTGAACATGAAACTAGGGGTAATGGGCATGGAACGAAAGGTGCGAACAAGGAACTTGTAAGGTGCAAACAAGGTAGTAATGAACATAAAACAAGATGTGTGAACTTGGAACTAGTTTTGTGAACATGGAACTAGTTGTGTGAACTATGTATTATACTGGGAGTAATTAACATGAAACTAAAGGTGTTCACATGACTGTGGGCATAAAATTCTACTTTGGTCTCTTGTGACATAATCTATTCTTGTAGGCGCTAGTCCACGTATCAACCGCGTACTGCAACTGCGAACGGGAGCGCGTGGAGGAGATGGTGTACGCGCCACCCGCGTTACCGGAGCACGTGGTCACCCTCGTGCAGACCCTACCTGACGAGCTGGTCGACCGGATCACACCCGACCTAGTTGGTGAGTTGGAAACACTCAATACTCATGCACAGTCGCGCCGCCCGCGTTACCGGAGCACGTGGTCACCCTCGTGCAGACCCTACCTGACGAGCTGGTCGACCGGATCACACCCGATCTAGTTGGTGAGTTGGAAACACTCAATACTCATGCACAGTCGCGCCGCCCGCGTTACCGGAGCACGTGGTCACCCTCGTGCAGACCCTACCTGACGAGCTGGTCGACCGGATCACACCCGACCTAGTCGGTGAGTTGGAAACATTCAACACTCATGCACAGTCGCGCCGCCCGCGTTACCGGAGCACGTGGTCACCCTCGTGCAGAGCCTACCCGACTAGCTGGTTGGCTTTTGTATGTGTGACTGAATTCGAAATGCTCAAGACTGGTACCATTTCATTTTACTTACCTCACGTCAGAGCGTGATGGCATGCTTTCGCACGCTCCGTCCGTTACCGGTTCGAATCGAATCGGCGCGGCGGCGCGCAGAACATGCAAACATTTGTCCCGAAGCGGGAATCGAACCCGCACCTCTTGCGTTGCTGGGCACTGCTATTTTTTACTAAAGGCAAGTTAATCTAACGAAATGTATATTTTTCAGGGGACCGGCCTAACACGTATACATTCACAAAGGCTCTCGCAGAAGACATGTTGATCCGAGAGTGTGGCAATCTACCTGTTGCCATCGTGCGGCCATCGATCGGTGAGTGGACTTACCTGTTACTTTAGGGGTAGGCAGAAATATGGACGTCACCTGCAGGCTTAGCATGAGCAGCAAGAAAAACCGTTTTTTATGGAAGCGAAGACGAAAGTTGCTTCTGTTTTTCTTTTCGTCAGACAAAAGAGAGAGAGAGAGAGAGAGAGCGAGATAAATAATGTTCGTCTTCTCTTTCATCAAAACCGTTGTACCCTCAAGGAACCCGTATATGCGTTTGATGTAGATACCTCTTTTTTTATATAGAATAACTCTACGAGTCTATGGCATACCAAATAATCATAAATATGAACTTTTAAGTAGGTACTAACTAGACAATGTTGTACAAAGGATGTTCTTAACGCTTAACAGACATCTCTACGACCTTTCGATAGAACCGTACGAATGGTTACAAGGGGTTTAAATTGTGTACATAATACCAAGGTTCATATACATATAACCAATAGTATAGAAGTAGTTGTTTTTACGCACCATTTATCTTCAACATTGCTGTTTTGCGGATACCAACTTTTTTGAATATTATCTTGACGAGTACCTATATTAATATCGAAAACTCAACGTTCAATTATTGTTGATTTTATCTTCAAATAATTGTCTCGGGTCTGGGTGTTTTATGAGTATAATATTTATGTATTTACAATAAAAAATGTATATAAGTAGTATATCAGTCATGTAGTTCTCATAATACAAGCACTGCTTAGTTTGGTTTATCTACACACTTAAGTATAGGTACTTAAGTGTGTAGATAAACTTATCTAGATTATGTCATAATAATTTCTCAAAAACGCATCCTGCGTCAATCGTTATCTAGTAGATAGGTAAGTAGGTAGGTAACTAGATTACTTATGCTCTTATCCAATAACATATGCAAAGACTTAAGCGTGTCTAAATATCTGCCTCTAACTCTTTCCTAATTCTTTCCCTAAAGGTAAGACGGCTTATTCCACAAATCCCCTTCCGGTACTCAAAGGGTATTTCTGGACAAGAGTTCCAGAAATCCCCTGGTCCATTTATTTACACCGTATTTTTTTTTAAATCACATACTTATAACTAAATAGGTAATCGCAGTCTTTATTTCAATCATTAACGATAACACTCTTTAACTGACATACATTCAGTTTTTTTCATCAATTTGCTATTAAAAAATAAAATAAAAAAAACTAGAAAAAAAATATCTCCTTAACATGTTATAATAAAACATATGTGTTAAATACATTGCAACAATATATTATAAGTTTTGTTAATGTGTACAGTCTTGTTATATATTGCAATGTTTTATAATCTGTTACTTTATCTGAACTGACAGTAAGCAGAGTATGGACCTTAGCAATACGTTTAGGTCATGCCTAAAGTCGATTGACGTGGTGGTTTTTATTTTTATTTTAAGGGTCTTTATTTATCATAATTAAATACACATTCAATATACAACTAGACACAGTCTACTACATAGCACATAACATTAAGCATAACTCAGCAAACTGTGGCGCCTTTAAGAGTTTTTTTTACAAAATTTATATTTATGAATACTACACTTTTTAAAACTTATTTCTATGGTTTTGCAATGGTTACAAAGATCTTCACTAATATCAATTATGTGAGATTAGTACATCAAACATTTTTAAACTGGTGGTAAAAACGCGGTGGTGGTCGGTGGTCAATACATTTGATAACCAAAGTTCGCGTGAACTTGACAACTTCCCTTCTGTCACCGGACGTTAAATGTATAAATATGTGTAAGCTTTTCAACCCCGACTAACACAATAATGGGATAATTCGATCCTTAAAATTTGTCAGAGCTTTTTGACACATGCTTTCATAGGAATCTGTCGTCATAATCAATGGTTAGATTTTGCCATCCGTTTATTGTGTTGTGTACCAGAACTGTTTTGCACGCGAATAAGTCAAGCCTTATTCGCGTGCAAAACAGTTCTGGTAGGTAATTAGCTTAGTGGTCATTGTTCTAATTTGGGTATCTACCTAAATTGTGTAAAACTCACGCTAAC
The DNA here is from genome assembly GCA_961405105.1 of Perizoma affinitatum. Taxonomy (NCBI): domain Eukaryota; kingdom Metazoa; phylum Arthropoda; class Insecta; order Lepidoptera; family Geometridae; genus Perizoma; species Perizoma affinitatum. Next base: position 3,206,244 of record OY560207.1, read on the forward strand.
TGTATTAGTCATTTTCGTATTGATATACTGAGGAAGGGTGCACTGTGAAAATAATGTAGGTATGTAAATTAATAGGACACCCATAACAGCAAATAAAATAAATTATTAATGCTGGTCTGGAACTGGATTGTAAAAATTAGTTATTTTAGATATTTTACTATAAACTTTAGCCTTTAGATAATGTTTTTATAAAACAAAACGAAACAAAAACAAACACGCTCACGACTGTCTTCCCCATGGTGGACATCCTCAGATACATACTCAGTGAGTAGATCTTTGAGGATACCAAGTAGGGGGTAGTCAGAGGCACGTCCAAACATTGCATTTGGTACATGCCCACGTTTTGCAAGTAGTAAGCATTCCACGTGACAGGTTGCAAGCGCATCGCCGCTTATTGGAACACTAACTAAAGCCTAATTATCGTGTCATAATAAGATCAATATAAAATGTTCACTCTCACAATTTCTTATTATCCACTCCATTAAAAGGTTGTCTCGAAGAGATCGCTTCTAAGCGATCAGATCGCCCATTGTACTTTCTTTAGAATAAGATTTTGTTATTATGTTTTTTGTTTAAGGTGTACAATAAAGCATTTTCATTCATTCATTCACTATTATAATGAAATATAAAATAAAATAACAAAATATTTTTTTTTTATATGTACTAAGATCTGTTTCATAATTACTCGCTTACTGTAGCAGCGTGCTAAAAGTTGCCAGCCTCTTTCCTTTGTTTAGTGTTAGAAAAGGACAGTGCTAGATTTAAGCGGGTTGCTTGGTTAGGGAACGGTTATGAAACAGAGGGTAAGTTTAATTCTTAACTTTCTCAGCCTATTAGTTATTGTATTCTATAATTATAATCACATGGAAATAGAATAACATATTTAGCAATCAAAAAACATACACCTACTCCGTTGATGTGTGTATACGGATATAACATATCTGATTAAATTATTGTGATTAGATAAAAATATAAGTCACCAGTTCCACATATTTTTTTATCAAGAAGCATTCCTTGAATATCATGTAACCATTACTAATAACGAATAAATTGACCAGTAAGTATTATAAATTAATTAGTAAATAAATAAATAATGCTGGGCATTTTTCACACAGCATCATCTAGCCCCAAACTAAGCTGAGCTTGTGTTATGCGAACTACATGACTGATATACTACTTATATACATTATCGTTTACTAATATAGCAACTGCATGCTTAGTGGTAATATACAAATGTATTATAGTTGCGTGTCTGTGTTTTTTTCATTGAAAGCACAAGATTTAGATTCAGCAACGTCAACTTATAAACTAAATACGTGAATTATGAACTAGCTACTGCATACGGATTCGCCCGCATGGTATTCGGATGAAATGTAGCAGTGGGCGAAGGCCCGCCTGAGACGCAATAGGTTGCGGGTTCGATTCCCGCCGCTAGACAAATGTTTGTATGATCTGCAAGTATTTGTCTCGGGTCTGGGTGTTTTTTTATGTATAATATGTATGTATTTACAAAAAAAATATCAGTCATGTAGTTCCCATAATACAAGCTCTACTTAATTTAGGCTAGATGACGTTATGTGAAAAATGACCAGCATTATTTATTTATTTATTATTTATAATGCTAGGTTGTTAGGCTACCTACTTAGCGCTGGCATTCTGCTGACCCTACGCAGTGACGTCACAGACTGTTTATCTTATGCTTGTGTTAGGGGCGCCCTAAAATGGGATTACATAGTGAAAACAATTTTCAATTTCACTGGCTTACTGACTGGCAATCCAAATACAACCTACACAGTAAAGCCTACACATAGATATTTTCCTTTCATTGTGTAGACCTGCATTTACAAAGGATGATACAATGAACGACAGTCAAACTAATTTCCGAATCCACTGATATCATCCTTTCTTGGAATCAGTCAATTCCAATAAAGGATGACGCAACGATATAACATTTCCAATTTCACTAACCTAACTACGTCAAGAAGGTCGCGGAGTGGGAGAGATAGATAGAAAATGCTTTAAGGCACAAGATAAAACAAGTGCATAGGCGAACTTAACGCTAATTAGTATTTTCTTCCAGCTAAACTTTGTGTAAAAAGAGTGGGGTGGGAGTGGAAGGAGATTATCAAATATAAGAAGATTAAATATAAAATAACTAGCTACTAACTATAGAAGTGAACTACATACATAAATAAAAATAATGAGGATGCAATGTACTGTGAAACTAATTTAAGTTTTATCTTCCAGTTCTCTCGTCACTCCGAGAGCCGGTAAAAGGATGGGTGGACAACTGGAATGGACCGAACGGCATCATAGCTGCCGTCGGCAAAGGCATCTTCCGCACCATGCTGGGAACCGGGACACGGGTCGCGGATCTAGTCCCTGTGGATACTGTCATCAATCTGATGATCGTGTGCGCTTGGCGGACGCATTTGAGACGGTAAGACCTCCCGATCACAGGCACTTCAGAACCGAACTCAGATATATTATGGAAGAACCGGTACCTAGAGAACTCATTAGGTGCAGTATTTAAGCTAATAGGCATGTAGTTAGTTAACGACAAAAAGGCAACGAGTATTGGTCAAAATGTACAATATAATAGGTACGTACGTAAGATTAACTATACTATGCAGATGCGAGGTTGGATCTCTGAAGCATTGTCGTATATCATATTATTTTTTCACTAGAATACCTATGGTGTACCCCAGGGAAGCATACTTGGACCCTCGTTGTTTCTTGTTTACATAAATGGCCTCTGTAACATGAAATTTGAAAAGGGGATAATTTTAACCTTCGCTGACGATACAGTTCTTTTCTTTAATGGTAACAGCTGGAAGGAGATATATGAAAGTGCACTTTCATAAATATCAATAGGGTATATTCATGGCTCAGAAACAACGTTCTGACGCTGAACGCTACCAAGACCTGTTACATAGCTTTCGCTATTAAATCTCCCTCAAAGAGTGGCATCACAAATGATCCTCCATCTACCGACTTCTGAAACCTTTCAGATATCATCGGTTCATTGGATGGGCCTTCCTACTCTACGTCGTTCGGTTTGTGATTGCCTCTCTCTCCAGCAGTTGTCGGCTCTGCGAGCTATATGTAACTTAAATATGCAATTTTGTTGAATGCAGGGGTGAAGGTGTGGTGGTATACAATTGTTGTACCGGTCAGCAGAATCCAATCACATGGCAGCGTTTCGTGAAGACCAGCTTCAAATATATGCGGAAACATCCCTTCAGTAAGTCATCCACTATATAGAATTAGTATGCTTTAACTAAATCCCCGATTTAAAAAAATACAGTTGTGGTAATCTACCTTATCAGCGTTTAGGTGTTTTCTATGTATGATATGTATTTATGTACTAACAAGTTATATACGTAGTATATAAGTCAAGCCCATAACGCAAGCTCTGCTTACTTCGGGGCTAGAAGATGCTGTGTAAAAATGTCCAGCATTATTTGTGATTTATTTAGTGTCCCACTCATTCGCATCAAATCGTTTTGCTCCCACCTTCATGACGAGAACGGCGAAGGAATGGAACACACTACACTCGTATGCCTTTCCTGAATAATACACTATGGGTTTCTTTAAGGTAAGAATAAATATGAAGTTATCTTCTAGAGTTAAGATAGACGATGGAGCATGAGGGACTAGAATCTAGACCTTCATACACCGTCGTCGGCCATATCATCCCTTATCACCAGGTTTCACGATATAAAAAAACACAGAGAGATTACCCTACCTCCTAAGATCAACATACATACACGGACGTCGAATCCCTATCACAGTCACTTTTTAAACTTACGCTGCACTGTAAGTATTTGAAATTTTCTTTCAGAGAAATACAAATCTATAAATTTGCTTTTGAGAAAGGTCTCAAAAATCTCTCAAACGACGAAGGATTATTCGATAACACGTGAATGAAAGAGAAGCCTCTGCGAAGCGTACTGAAACTTTTATCGTCACGGGTTCTTTTAAGATCACAAAGCTCTTTTCAAAGCCACCATACATCGACATGGTAACTGAATTAAACGCGACTAACCAAGTAAAATGTCGAGTTTATCTTAGAATTAATCTTAGTTTATCCTGGTAACTGAACTACGCGACAGACGAAGTAACAAATCAGTTAAATAATGCATTATCAATTTATATGTTGGATTTGCAAAATTATCTGTGTGATATAAACGAATAAAACCTACTTATTGACTTTGACTCTGACTTAACGAACTTGTCTCTTAACTTTCCAGGTGACGTAGCATGGTACCCAGGCGGTGACATTACAAACAATCGGTTGAAACACGGCATCCTGTCGTTAATACAGCACCGCGCGCCCGCAACAGTTATGGACTTTGTCGCGCGGGCAACGGGGAAGAAACCTATGTGAGTCACTATCACTCTGCCATAGAAGAGGAACAAGGCATTGTTCCTCTTCTATGGAAGTGTCTATCACTCTCTGCTTAACCTTGTTCCTAATGTTTTTGTACTGGCAACGGGATGAAAACTATGTGAGTCACTATCACTCTGCCAAAGAAGAGGAACAAGGCATTGTTCCTCTTCTATGGAAGTGTCTATCACTCTCTGCTTAACCTTGTTCCTAATGTTTTTGTACTGGTAACGGGGAAGAAAACTATGTGAGTCACTATCACTCTGCCATAGAAGAGGAACAAGGCATTGTTCCTCTTCTATGGAAGTGTCTATCACTCTCTGCTTAACCTTGTTCCTAATGTTTTTGTACTGGCAACGGGGAAGAAAACTATGTGAGTCACTATCACTCTGCCTTGTTCCTGATCTATGGGAGTGTCTATCACTCTCTGTTTAACCTTGTTCCTGATCCTTTTGCACTGGCAACCTATGTAAGTCCCTTTCATACTGCCTTACACTTCGAGCCGAAACACCCCAAGAATTTCGGCTAGTAACGATCTCGTGCCTTAGTCGGTATAGTCCTCGCGTACCACTAAGTGAGGTTGATATTTTTGGGTTATTATAAAAAAAAAACTTGAGATTTCCGTTATATATGTGTGCTAACATTTCAAAAATGAAACACCCATTACGATGATCGTTTTTAAGAATAGTGTGTAATATTAGTTTCTTTTTCCAGGATGATGCGAGTCCAGAATAAACTAGAAAAGGCCGCGGCGTGTTTGGAATACTTCACGACGCGTCAGTGGGCGTTCGCGGATGACAACGTCCAAGCGCTGTGCGGCGCTCTCTCGCCTGACGACAGACGCGTCTTCGACTTCAACGTCCGCAACATCGATTGGGACGCGTACATCGAGTCCTACGTCCTGGGGATTAGACGGTTCCTCTTCAAGGAGAGTCCCGAGTCGCTTCCGCGCTCGCGGGCTGTACTCTGGAGGTGAGCTTATTTTAATTACTTATAAAATCAGAAAATTTGGCGTGAAGACAAACGCGTCTTCGTCCGCTACATCAACTCTTATGCCCTGGGGATTAAGCGGTATCTCTTCCAGGTGAGTCTCGAGTCTCTGTAGGTGAGGATATTATTATAACTTATGAAATTTTAAACTTTTAAGTGAAGACAGACGCGTCTTTTATATTAAAGTCCGCTACATCGACTAGGATGCGTACACAATGTCCTTCTAACTTTTTTCTGCATTTATCATCCCTAAGATAACTGAAACCTAGGTTATGGACTACTATGTTTCAGGTCTTTTGGGTATGTACCTATCTATTTACTATAGGACTATCAAATAAGTATGTTTACCCGTTCTACCCTGCAAACCAGACATACTTCGAGTTTACTGTAAGATGTGATGTCTAATTTCAGATTACACATGGCTCACATCCTATTACAAGTGTGCACCGTAATGCTAATGTGGAGATTTCTATTCTCGCGCACGAACGCATTGCGCAACCTCCTACGACGCATCCTCGAGGTGATAACCCGCGGCGCACGCCTGCTCGCCATAGCCTGATGACGCGCGCCTTTCAACTCAACTGTCAGTGTCAGTGACAATGACACTGACATCGCCCCGCTGAACGCTTCCAAAACATGGCGGCATTTGTATTTCTTTGCGGTTAAGGGTGTTGGTTGAAATACTATACGTATTCTTCTGGAAATCACCCGAACATTGCGAATAAAAATAGCGATCAGCTCATAGCTAGATAGGTGTCATGTATGCATCGACTATAGACTAATCATGTTACTAGATAGATCAAATAAATACTGTTTTGGAACTGAACGTTCAAGGAATTAACTGATATAGAATGAGATGGGGCAAGGAAAAGCCGACGACAAAATCGAAAGTTTTGACAGTTGCCGCGTGATTTAAACATGGAATGCCGCCATGTTGTTTCTGATTCGAAGTTTATCACAAAATGGCGGGCGATCATCAACACCAATAGAGATTTTAAGGCAGAATAAATTAGATATTTTCCTTCAAGCTTCCACGGGGCTGACTTGCTTCCCATTGCATCTATGCGATCTTTTTAATAAAATAAAGTTGTTTTTTATCGCGTGGTATATTCCCCGAACGCTAGGCAACTAAGATAGTTCTGTTATGAATTGTTATAAGTAATAGTTATTCCAAATAATTTTGTACCTATACAGCTCAATGGTTATCTAAAAAAATATTATAATGGTAAAAAGTTCAAAACTCTGTTGAAGTCGCATAGTGATTGTACTAATAGAATAATGCTGTAACTTAGAATAGCTGGAGTTGTGTTTCAGTTTCTTCGTCAAAGAAATAACCCCCTTCTTGCAGACAGTATACGGTCACACGTTCCGCGATCGTTTTCTGTGTTTTTTTAATTGAATTGCACTCATCATCAGCTGAATTAGTTAGTATGCCTGCTGTGTGTCTACCTATATGACACAATTCAATATAAAAACAGAACGCGAACGTAGAACGCCTGAACGCGTGATCTTTTTCTGTCTGCGACAACTGTCATTCCTAATCCCTCCATAACTTGATCTAGTTATGCGGTAACCGTAGCCTTGCCTTTTTCTAGCATTTAACAAAAATGAGAGGTAGACATTATATGATCGAACCGATAAAGTTATGGAGGGAATATGAAAAAGGGGGTAAGTCTACAATTCGAGGCGCTTCTTGGTAGCTGGTGTAGTATAGCCGACTAATTGACCAGGTTTTAGTCGAGAAGCGTACATTTGTCGACTACTGCAATAAGTTTACTACTGTGTGACGTTTTCTTTTTTATTTGTGGCAAGTGTCATTTGTTAGTTTTTCGAAGTCCCACAGATGGCGCGGCGCTATACTGAAAAGTTAAAGGAAAAAGCAAGTGGCTGACAAAATTTGTGTTCTTGTTGTGTCCCTGACATCTAGTTAGCTTCAGAGAACTAACTCAGGCCTGGTTAAGAGCACAGATAGAAAATAAACCGCTCACTTCGTAATCGCAAAGGTTTAATTTCATATTTACGGGATATATATACAGATGTTGCTACATAATATAGGGAATATTCATTTTCATTTATAATATGTTTTGTGCCTAATTTCGTCCAACATTTTCTTAACGAAATCGAGTAGGTATAGATTTTGAAAGCTCAAAAATATAATAGACGATTGAATGCTAGTCAAAATGGTTGAAAATATAAATAAAATTAAAATAGGCACTAATGTGAAGTACACTATGTAAAGTACAGCTATAAAACATTTTAACTAAAAAGTTTTTAGTAAATATGCTAATTTATTGGTAAATTTGCTAAATTTTTAAGCTTATTTACATTTGTTTGTCAAATTGCTGAATTTTTTTGTAAATTTGCAAAAAATATTTACCAATATTGTGTCATCTTTTGATTTTAAAAACAATACCTTACCATGAGAGTTGCGAATAAGAAATCAATTATTTCTTCAACTAAAAGACTTCATCGAAGACTTTTCTCACAAAGTTCAGTTGGTTGACAGATGTCAAAAGCTATTGTTGATTGCCTGGTGGATAGGCTTTTGGCCTCCTTAACAGCATTGTTGAATAGGGCTAGTTAAATTTTGAGATGCGGGTGTATAGCTGATAGGTTCGTAGTTGTGAAATAATCATAATTAATCGAGGATAAAATTAAGATGCGCACAGGACAAGAGATATTATCTAGCCCTTTAGAAGAGCTCCATCTTTGACCATGATAAATGCTTGGTCAACAATTTTACTAAAATTGAGTTGTTCTTATCGTACTTTGAGCATATAATGAGAAGTTTTCTTTTTTATCTATGGCTCGTCATGTTATAAATCCTAAAAGCCACAAAGATGGCGTTGTACCGAAAGACGATAGTTATAAAAAATATAGACTTACAATCTCTGGCTTGCAATTTGTGTCACCTAGTTTGCATTAGGAAATTAACCCGTCCTGCCACAGATAAAAAATAAAGCCTAGCAAATAAAAGTCAAGATTCATACATAGAAAGAGATCAAAGTTACCATCGTTAACTGAAAAATACTTAAACTTTAGCTATTAGTTACATACAAAACTATAGCTTAAATTATATATAATTGTAATTGCATGTTAATTTACATCTTTGTGTCCAGAAATTTAAACAACGAACTGCCAATTGACCCACGTGGGTGCTATGTACTGGAGTAGAATTTACTTGAAACATGTTCTATTTTTGGTTGACGAAACACTGACAAATTTAATAATGTGCGTACAACTGTAATGAGATTCGGTTGAAGACGCCACAGATTTAATAAAGTTGTTAGAAAAACTTACGCGGACAGATTCTTGTTGCTATATTTGAAGGGACACGATACTTTTTACACAGTTGATTAGTTCGGGATTACCTAAAGTCTATATCTTCCATTCACATAAATCTTCCACGTTCGGGAATAAAATGAACAGTTTGTGTATCAGGCAAATATTAACGAACAAAACATGCGTTTGTACACATTATTCTTACTAAAAACTACTACCAGTAAGAATAATGGGTTTTTTCTTCCTATTATCTTTTGTACTGCTAGTATGAATAATGAGACATTTCTTTCCAATAGGTAGGTATAATAACCACTAGTTTAGAGGAACATGTCAAAAAGCACATTACTAAGGTAAATTGTACTAATAAAAGATTTATTCTGTATGGTTCCTAAAAATATCTGAAGTTTAATAGTTAAGTACTTACAAAGAAATGATATAATTAATGAAATTAAAAAAAAAAAAAAAGTTATGAAGAAAGTGTTATTTGGTATATACTTTATGATACGGTTCTCTTATTAGTTACTAGAAAGGAATATCTCATTATTCTTCAGGAAAAAGGTAAGAATTATTGGAAAGAAAATTCCCATTATTCTTACCTACTGTCAGTTATCTTTGGTAAGAGTACTGGTAACAGCCGAGAACTTAAATGATTGAATAATGCCACAACTTCCAAAACGAGGGTCCTCCAATTCGCTTAGTTGCGATTTCTACTTCAGTTCCACTGAATAAGCTTCCTTAGTAATAATGTAGGTATTTATCGTTTTTTATAAATAAATCCTTTTTAAATTAATTTAATATACGCTAGGTAATTTTTCTAGCAAAATGTTGAAATGCTGGCCTCATTAAAGTTTGCCTCTACATGATTTTTGAATGCTAGAAGAGTACCCTTCTAGGTTGCTAAAGATTATTTTTTCAACCTAGAATGTTGTGGGATTGCGTGATGTGTAATTTTTCCGTTATTTTAAATTCACCATTGTTATCGATTACTGCCTTACATATCTGCCCAAAAGTTATGACTCCACAATTTTGTCCCCACACAATTTTTGGTATAAGTTTTACTTTAAGTAATGCCTAAGTTTATACGACCTGTTGTTTAAGTGTTAGCAGTTTTTTTAATGTTTAAGTCTAAAACAGGACGCTTTCGCTCTCATTCAGTTAGTTATGTGATTGTTCGACACTTGGAATGGATTTAATTTTTGGGCTAAACTTGATTACAATCATATCATCATGGTTTGTTTAATCAATGTCTTCAAATGGCTACCGCAGTTTCCTGTATTTTCTGTAAAAGCATCAAATTATATTGTGATCGCTAGTTCTCTTTGTGTATTTATGGAAATTTATTTGTGTCGAAGGTCCTTAAATCCATTCCCATCTTCCAGTAATGTATAATTTGTTTGTTTTCTTGTAGTGTAAAGATTCCTGGGTGGAAGAATGCGGCTCCTACAATGTTCAGTCAATGAACTAAATGCTTTCTATTTTGTCTATTGACTGAGGGGTTGTAGGTTGGTTGCGATGCAGATCGCTTGTATTTATATATGTACATTTTGAGAAAATAGGAAACTTCTGTCTTCAAATGTTTTGTTTTAGCAAGCTTGTAAAGATTTTGCGTTGGTGAATGCTTTTTGTATTTTTAATTAAGTTAACATATTATTGTCTTGGGAAACTACAAGTGCGGAATAATGTCTGTGCTGCATATATTGTATTTATTTGTGTATATAGTTGAGTTACCCAAAGTTAAATCCAAATACATTAATGCGAAAGTATTTATTTTTTAATTTATTTCACTGTATGTGTTTTGAAATGACGTTGATCGCCAACGGTTTCTGAATGAATATAGCTGCTTCAATACTGTCCTGTTCGAATACAGGACTGCAAAAGGCCCCATTCTTGTCGCCATCTCTTACGCTTAAAGAGATTGAAATGCAAAAATAGCATCTCTTTCATAATATGGAGGATACTTTGAAGAGTATGGAGTTGTGTATTATAATATAGGTAGGTCAGTTATATGTAGTATGATGATGAAAAATAACCATAAATAATATAACGCTTTGAGAAGATTGTATAGAATGCTGTTTTGTAATTTCATAATGGCGATCAAAAATGTACGTTCAGAAACCGTTTGTAAGAGTTTATTTTGCTTTGTACCTTTCTCATCATCTGTTCGGATAATCTAAGCCTAGGTTCTTGTCATCCATGATGCTCACTTAAAAAAATATTCAATTTCACAGCTCTAGTATTTTGATGACTCTCGCGTCCAGTGTTGTCTGGTTACTTCGGTTGCCATCAAAAAATATATGCGTAGTGATGTTTTAGTAATTAGTGATTTTAGTTTGTGACTAAGTTTGCCACGGATGACGGGGCTAGTTAAGGCATCCACTTTTTATCGGTTCGGTGGGAGAGGCCCACATATAATGACAAGAACTAACGGCTATATTTTAAACAGTGTTTTGGTTTTGGTGGGGTTGTAAATTTCGACGGTCTGGAATGCTCAATGTAGGATTGTCAATGTCTTTTTTTTAGCTGCAGATTGTCTTAAACTAAAGCTTTTATCAGAGCTATGCCCAAGCCTGTTCTGTCTGCAAGAGGGCAAAGAAGTACTGAAATCTATTAGTCCTAGCTGTATGAAATGTTGACAGTATAGAGACGGGGACATTTTTACATAAGTCCTGATTAATTTAAGACAGCGTGAGTGTTCTGTTTTGTACGACTAGGATATGATCCTATTGCCTCGCCTAGTATCAGTGCGGTTGTGAATATACTAAGTAACGAAGATCTTGGAGTGCCTAACTTTAAATATATCTACTGAGAAAACGTTGGCGCCAAAAAACTATACGTCACAAATCAAATGACGCTTTAGTTGGCAAATCAGAAGCATTTAGTGCGGTACTGGCGCCCTCTTATAATAGATTTTCATGACCTTTACCGCCATAATTTCAATTTGTGTCAACACAGATCTCCTTGCTTTGAGGATTATCTTTAAAAACAGAAAACATGATGAAAAGAGAGAGAGAGCTATACACAATCTGTTAGCTAAAAAAGACAACGATAGATTGCAGCCAACGTGTTTCGGTGATAGGACGTTATATACGCAAAGGGGGGTTTATTTATTATTCCATATATTAAAAATAAACAGATTGTAAAGATTAGGATGTTTGATTGGACCTTTCCATCCAGATTCCTAAAATCCTATCCAAAACATCCTAATTTAAGCACGACTAGAACATCCTGATGTCAAATCAATGAAAACGGGACTTTCGAGAAGCAGCGATAGCATCTTTACCTGGATTATGATATAATTCGACGACTGCGCAGTACAAAACCTAGTTACTGCGTTCCTAGTAAATTATCCCAGAATTAATTTGATAATTCTTACTCACGCAAGTGGCACTTATTTTAAAATTTAAATTACAACATTAATAATTATACAGAACATCTTTTTAACAAAAAGGGAGAATCTTTAACTAACAATGGTTGCAATAATTTTTCCAAATGAAAACTCTCAAAAATGGGTCGAAACAGTTGGTGCCTTCATATGCTGTTTCAACCGGTACGAGAAAAACCTCACCTTACAAAAGAAGTTTGGTCATGACTAAGGTCATTGAATGAAGAAAATAATAGGAGTACTGAATTCAAAAATATTTATTTAATTATTTTGATTAAGATTAGGAAATAATTAAGTGCATAACTAAGTAAACCCACCAATAAATTCAGTGGAATATACAACTTGCCATGAATACAGAGCTTCTTGGAAAAAAGTTTGTCAGGAAAGTAATAACCAACAAAGTAAACCCACCAATAAATTCAGTGGAATATACAACTTGCCATGAATATAGAGCTTCTTGGAAAAAAGTTGGTCAGGAAAGGGATACCATCAATTATTTCTACCACCAAGAAGTAATTATTGTTGGCATTGCTGTATTCCAGTTTGAATTAGTTTGGAGTTGGTGATAAGTAACAATAGACAAACCTCCAGAGAAAAATAGATTACTTAAATTGTATTTTTCAAACTTTCGCGTTCAGTATATCCTGTTGCGTTGCCTGCCATAAAGACAAAGTTAAAAAGTCTCATGTGCCTGGCACAATTTAATGTCACGTAGGAAACCTTTCTGGATTATTCGGATAGCAGATACAGGCGAAGCTTTTTTATACGAATCCTTAATCTTATTTCCAGCGGAGACAATCATTCATAGGGCCGCTTACTGGGTTTCATCCAAATGCGGGGCAGTTTCCTACGTGACATTGCATTGTGCCAGGCACATGAGACTTTTTAACTTTGTCTTCATGGCAGGCAACGCAAATGCATATTACAGCATATCTATTTTTTAATGGTTAGACTTGACTGTCCGTTTATTTTGTTGGTGAATTCAAAGCTAAGTTATTTGGCGAGCTATCTATTGGAACATTTGGAAAGCATTAATCTGTGATGACGCCGCCGGTAGGTACCTCCTCTTTGTCTCCGCCTTCGTAATTGTATTCTATGTATCTGTAAATTAAGAAAATAAATTAGCATTCTCATGGAGCCTCTACGATGCGCACTGAAACCTTTCACAGCACTGGTTATTTCACCATTTTCACTAGGCCCCTTTCAGGGACTCCAAACCATGCCTCAACCTGGTCAGATCACTGAACTAACGCAGGGTGACCAGGAAAGAACTGGTGAGACGACGAAGTGAAAACATAGCAATATTGTTCTTGATATAAATTAATTTAAGAAAAAGATGGAAGTTAGGACGATATAATGCATAAAGGGATTTTGTGTGTTTGGATGTTTGCTATCAATAAACTTCATGATGCCTGAATCGTTTTAGATCATGGACCGGTATTAAATAAGAAGATGTCACATTATTCATTACTTAAGGTCGTGCCTGTCCTAAAAGCTTTCGTTGAGAAATTGACAAGCTGATTCCATGCCGCTCTATCTTTAGCTTGTTTCAAGGCGATGGTGGCAGGGAGGCCAGTGAGAGCCTTGACTTCTTCAAATAGAACCATACACTATTTTCAATCTAGATTCCGAGCCTAGATAGAATGTTGGAGTCACTTTTACACCATCTGACATTATGAGCTTACTTCTCCAGCGGTGGGCAAAGAAAATGGCGAACATTCCTCGGCATCAACAAATCTGCTTGTACTTTGCAGACATCCAGGGCATACTCCTCGAATTCTCTGATGATGTCGTCATCAACGGGCGGGCCTATACCAGGAACTGCGTATACCATGGTTATCTGGAAACAAAACACAATCCACAAATATTTACCAAGTTTCAAAGCGAAAATCAAACAAGACTTTTGAATAACGAAATTTGCCAAATCTTTTTCTTTCTTCCACAGTTAACACATTTGTCTTTCAGCCGCGTACCGCAGAAATAATTTATTTTCATCCTTTTGACTCTTTTTATACCTTAAACTGTATATTTACGGTAATTCCTGATATTGAACTAGGCTGAATGGAGTGACCAGACTAATTTAGTGCAAACTGACAAAACGAATGACCGCTTATAAATCCAACACATATAATTGTCTGACTAGGATTCCCTATGTCCTGAATACAACAATACTCAATAACAAATATTTACAGATCATTATATGGCATTACCACGCAAACATTGTTACGCAGAAAGGTAGTTTGTTTACCTCTGGTATAGGTTGTTCCTCTTCCTCGACTTCTTCAATCTCAGGGACTATTATGTCCATGTTTTCATCCAGAAACGTCTCCAGAATTTCGCGGATCATAGCTACTTCTTCGGGTTTCGCCTGAAAAATTAAATGTTCTTAGTTATAACTTTTGAATCTATCGTAGTTATGAACATATTATTTACTAAAAATGGGATATCTGCCACTAACATTCAAACCCCGTAAAAATTTCAGTTCCTCTCGAGATCATGGTGAACATGCAACTGTGATATATACATGATATATACATTCAAACTCACAAATGGTAAATATCCCGTTTTTTACTAGGCCGTGTTGGCCTAGTGGGTGATACCCCGACTTCTGATCCGGAGGTCGTGGGTTCGAATCCGGTCGTACACCATTGGATTTTTCCACTCGAAAAATGTATGTGCGCATTAACACGTGCTCAAAACGGTGAAGGAAAACATCTTGAGGAAACCGGCATGCCCTTGAACCAAAAATTCGAAGGCATGTGCCAAAAGTTAGTGTTCCAATAAGCGGCGATGGGCTTGCAACCTGTCACGTGGAATGCTTACCAATTGCAAAACGCGGGCATGTACCAAATGTAATGTTTTGATGTGCCTCTGACTACCCCCTACTTGGTATCCTCAAAAGATCTAGGTACTCACTGAGTATGTATCTGAGGATGTCCACCATGGGGAAGACAGTCGTGAGCGTGTTAGTTTTTAGTAAAAAATATGTTCTTAGGTAGTTAGGCAAATACTAGGTACCGATGCGATGTCTAAAAACTAAGGAAACCGTTTGTATTTCTGACTTCCAACCACCCAGCTGCAGCAGTCGGCCTGGTAGCTTGATTATTTTTGTCAAAACTATGACGGGATTTAGATTGAACGTCTGATCTAAGTTAACAAAGTCATGGTGGTGATTTATTTTCCAGCCTCCATAAGTGGTTAGCATCGGTAATGTAATTTCTACTTACCTTCTTCTTTTTCAAGTCGGGATCAGGCAGTATAGCGATCTGTTCGTCTATGTACGCCATTATATCCCTTTCAATGTGTTGTACAATGAACTCCCCGCTTGTGGTGGACATCATTCGACCCGCCACCATTCCTGGAACGAACTCTTGATCAATATATAGACCAGAAACTATAAATATTACAAAACGAAATAAAATTTAGGCTTATCTTGGGATTAAAACATCCAGTCTTTACCCCAAATAGTCCATAAAATACTTTTCAAATGTTCGCGATCAGTAAACATAATTATAACGTTTTTACGGGTCTTTACTCCAGTCAACCCATGACCACAGCTGTTGCAACACAGCCAAAACGTCAGAGAATGATAACATTAAAAAGTAAACGCGATAATATAAAGACCTGTATAAAACTTCATACTTAAAGACAGCTCACATGAGGGTTAAATCTTTATACCACATATTATACTTGTTTTACCATTAGTCACAGACGTTTTCGGTGTTCGAGACAGTACCTACGCAGTATAGTCCTAATCTAATAAGTATAAAATGATACCAAAGTGATATCTAACCAAGATCATAGTTAGCCGACTTGTATCTATCCACGATGGCTGCTATATCATCTATCGTCTGTTCCAAGTCATCCAGACGCAATTGGCGAGCGGTGTGTTGCTACATGGGCAGGGAAATGTGATTAAATGGTCAATTGGAATTATACCAACGGTAAGAAAATAGGATGTTGAATTGCCCTGAACTATCGATGTTTGCAGAGTCAATACAACTAAAAGTGGCGCGCATACCATGGTATATCATGTTGACTCTGTCCCATAGTAATATCAAAAAAGTTTGACAAAAAAATTGGTTAATGCATATTATAATTCATGTTATATTTTGTCATTTCGAATTTTCTTTTAATTTTAAGAGGCAATCCTCTTAAAATTAAAAGAAGTATATATCTCAATAGAAGTATCTATATAAATTAAAAAAAAATTTATTTTGGAATAAACTGCCAGAGTTGTGTCCGCTGCTATTGTTAATGCATTTAAGACTCGACAACTGGCTATGAAATGTATATTGAATGTGTATTTAAAAAAAATGTATTTTGGAACAAACTGCCACAGTTGTTTCCGCTGCTATTGGTAATGCATTTAAGACTCGACAACTGGCTACGAAAGAAGTGCTAAAAACGTGAACCAAACTTAAAACAAAGACTTTTAATCCAACACTGTATGACAAAGATATATCAGGGAAAGCTGCTCGTCTAAAATTAAATAAATAATGAGTCAATCTTCAAAATCAGCGTATTTGGTTAACCTCTCTGGTGCGTTTTAATTGCTGTTCTTTTTTTTTTATTTCGAAAATGAGGAAGCCTATTTTCATATTGGCCCCTAATATTTGGGTGTGAAAATTTCGAGACCAGAGCGATCAATATTGATACAAGAATTATTTGTATTAGAAAACACTATAAATCAGTGAAATTGTTTATTTAAAAAGTCACATTTTAATCAGTTCAGGGCAATTAGGCCACAACACGTTCATTAAAATCACTCGCTACATTAAACTGTCATCCTTATTTTATGTTATTTAGTTTACGTTATTATACGTACATACACTAAAAAAAACAGTATCAAAATTTTGTTATTTTAACTAAATTACTTTTAATTCGTAAGACCTCAATAGGTATTACGTTGCCTCGTTTATTTTTCTTCTGGTAGCTTTCTCTCGATTTTATCAGCCACTGAGCATAGAGGGCTGCTCTTATTTTAGCCATTCAGCGTCGCTCAACCAACTTCTTCCTCTCTTGCTTTCTTGTCATTTTTTGGAAGCATTGTTGTAGTCTGAAACAATCCAAACTGACTTGTTAAGTACCTTTTAAATTATATCTCTACAACTTTATTATAATTGTTTTAGTTCCTATTACTTTTGTTAAACTGACAGAAAGTCGCGCGGATTTTTAAAACGTGTTAATGGATGTAAATAACTCGACAACACGTAAGAAAAGCACGGTAGACGTCCTCTCCAATCTTCAAGATCTTTGATGATGGTCTAAGAGCATAGTCAGAAGCACTACATAACGTGGACATCTGCACTTTGTAAATTTTATGACTTTAAGGTTTGAGTTATATGATCTAGTCTTATTGACCAGAGCGATCAATGCCATATAAATCAAAAACTGTTACGCGATGAAAAACAATAGAAAGCTATAATTTAAACACAATAAGGATATATCTAAAACTTTTCTAATTATTGAATTGAAACAAATAAGAAAAAATAAAAATAGCTATCAAACATTTACAAATCCAAAGCCAGAGTAATCAATAATTTACCTCGTTATCTCGGCACCACGGCAAAGCAGAACAGCTGATGACAGCGCGCACAGCGAAAACCGATTGGATAAAACGTTCAGCTAGGAATGTGAACACGGATTCATATCGTTCCAGAGCGAAAATAAAAACGCGCGGACATAATTTATTTTTCTAAAAGAAGCGAAACTAAGCATTACTTGTTAAAATCTGATTAAATTCCATTCAAATAAAACTTTTGTAATGTTAGATAAATAAAGAAAATGTCGTAATGTTTCAACACAAAAAAGTTACGAACTATTTTCTGAATCAAACTGGAGTTAAGACAACTCCAGATTAATCAAGTTTTCGAGGTATCCGTTTTATTAAATTTAACAATAATCTTGAGAGCCCAAGGTAGCAAACGACCAAACTATCCAACAAAAAAAAAACCTCTTCAAAATTATTACTTTAAGGTAAAATTATTACTTTTCTTCACTCAGACACAGAAAATATTTGTTTTAAGATTGACCCATATGCTTGTGTGTAATTTGTGCTTTGTAGAATTACCTATGCAATATTGCTGTGTTTCTGTTTTTTATCTACATTTAATTGAGCCAGTATAAGTACAATTCATAAGACTAATTTTTAAATACAATAATTTGAAATGCTTTCACTAGCCATCTTTACCCTAAGCTTGATTTTTATTCTTTATTATTATTCCTACAACAACTTCAACAAGGGAAAATACAACGGGAGTACAACGACAAAAAAGTATTACTTCTGCAACCATCAGTTGAATCTTCTCCTGTTCATTTTCCACCACTTCTTCGTCTTTAGCCTCTTCTTCTATGCCCGATGGCTTTGCCATCACTTCTTGTGTTTCTTCTTCTCCAAATTCCTGCAGAACTTCTGTAGGCTCGCCTGGATTTGTTACAGTTTTCGTCAGTTCTTGTATTATGTCTACGATTACTTCTAGCTACAAATACGTTTTACTTATCGTTAATCTTATACGTTATAATCATCGTTCTGTCTAACTGAAAAAGAAGCCCTTGATACCGGAGATTTGGAAGGAATCTTAGGAGTGCATTAAAAAATGATTATCCAAAATTCAACTCGTGCAATAGGAAGATGATGTGAACATATTTTGAAACGCGGCTCTATAGCCTCGTTTACGGGAGTTTCACTAGTGAATCAATTCTATGAATTAGTGA
This sequence comes from Perizoma affinitatum, assembly GCA_961405105.1. Taxonomy (NCBI): domain Eukaryota; kingdom Metazoa; phylum Arthropoda; class Insecta; order Lepidoptera; family Geometridae; genus Perizoma; species Perizoma affinitatum. The sequence goes on from OY560207.1 coordinate 3,225,005, forward strand.
ACTAGATATCTAACATGATACATCGAAAAATGGTTAAAGTTTGTGACACTTATAAAGTAGAGATTTGTGCAGGGCATTCAACTAAGTACCGAAACTCATATCAACGCTTCTAACTCTAAGTACTTATTAAGACCTGAATCAAATAGATACAGCTACGGACCAAAAGATAGACGTCACAAACTTTGTGTGAGTATCTAAGCTTTCAGGAACATGATCCCAGGGTATGAACTATGTTATAACAAAAGCAAATACGCTCACGACTGCAATACTCATGGTGCCACGGTGATATCGTCAGATCTGTACTCAATATCCACGGGGATATTAAGTAAGAGGAAGTCATAGGCACGTCCAAACATTAAATTAGGCATATATAACATGGCTATTCATATCGATAGCCATGTTATAAACTGATATTAACTCCAAGCTACACTAAGTACTTTTCAATCTGCAGTGTACGTAACCATAAAACTCGTAAGGTATCTCATTCTCGTCTTCATCATAAACGAATATCTCCACTCCTTCCTTCTTCTTCTCAACTACTTTCTCTTCTTTGGGCTTCGATACATCTATATAATATTTACCAGAAATCGTCATTTCAATAGACCGACAATATTATTATGTGATAGGAACACGGAATCACGGAAACGGCTCTAACTATTTCGATGAAACTTACAGGCAAGGGAATTTAGGGGACATAAAACAATATAGGTTCCTTAGTCGGAAAAATCCCATAACTGGTTTTTTTATGAAGGTAGTGGTTAACTGCATCCAAAAAGGCCTAAGACATGGCTCAACGACTGCGATAGCTTAACGTGCCCTCCAAGAAAAGAAGCAGTTATTTCTAAATGCAACTACAGCCATCCCACAAGTTGGGTGGCTGTAGTTGCTGTATGGCATTTAGAAGACTTGCCGAAAAGTTGCATATCCTAGTTGGTTTATTAAGAATTACTTTGTAAAATCGAAGAAGGCTTACTGATTAAAATAAAACTTTTTTCAATAAACTTGTTTGAAGCTTACCTTCTTTAGGAGCTTCCCCTTCAGAAGAAAATCTAGCGGCACTCATCTCACGAAGCTTTTTCTGTAAGAAAATGGAAAAATGGCTGGTCGGTAAAAAAAAATAACATGTCATGTAGGCCACACACGCTACGATAACACACTACCGTTCTAAATGCAACGATAAATCTAAACTTGTATTTTAGAACAGTTTTATATGGTTCTTTGTTTTAACGGCGCAGTTTGAACGATAATGCCATTTATCGTAGCATATGGCCATCAATTATATGAACTCGAAAAAACTAACATCCACTTCTTCGCTAGGCACAGCTCTTCCTGTAAGGAAAAATCAAAAATAATAAATTTTTTATGAAAGGTCATAAATAATATTTTCACCCTGAAAAAAAAATCTCACAATCAAGATCTCCTTGGCGATGAAAACCGTTCTCGCCCAATGTGATTGTTAATTCACTAAGAACTTATTTAAGTTTACGTTACCTACTTTGAAAAACATTTTATTTTCAATGTGCCATGGTTTATTTCCAAGTGTCATTCAAGTATGGGCACGGAAATAGATAGGTACTAATATTATGGTGTAACCTTTTCTCTCCTTCTAACAGTTGATCCCCGCAATCTGTCTCGCTCTCTCTGCTAATGAGGACAGTTTTATGTTGCCTAAAGTGGGCATATTATTTGATTCTTTCATTAAGATGAATTTAACCAAGCTCCGTTAACATAATCTTTCTTTATTTCAAAGCCATGTAAATAGCTTCTAAGTATAACCTTTTCTCTCCCTCTGATAGTTGTTCCACTCAATCTGTCCCGCTCTCTCTGCCGATGGGGACCGTTCGATCTTGCCTAAAGTGGGCATGTTCATTCTCTCACTAAGACGCGTGGAACGGGCAACACTCGCGTCAATTATGGTCAGTTTCTGGGCACCGGCGCCGTCTGCCCAGAATTCATCGGAGCCAGACTAGACGGAAAGGGATAAGGCACTGTTTAACAGACTTCAGACAGCGTCGTCCAGTTCGCGGTCGACATTCGAGAACCTATACTTACATCATAGTTGGTGTCGATGTTAGTAGCTTCTGTGGCTTCTTCACCCATAAAATATTCTGGTTCGGGCTCGTCTCCTATAATGAAGAAATAAATAATGCTGGATATTTTTCACACAGCATCATCTAGCCCCAAACTAAGCAGAGCTTCCGTACTACATGACTGTTATACTACTTATATACTTTTTTTTAAAACATACATATTATACATAGACACACACCCAGAAACACCCAGACCCAAGACAAACATAAGCTAATCGTACAAACATTTGTCCCGCAGCGGGAATCGAACCCGCAACCGTTCTGCGTCTCAGGCGCCCACTGTGCCACAAAGGTCGTCAAAATGAGAATCTTGTTAACTAGGTTAAAGGTGACTACGGATCGTTTGTTGTGGTTAGGCCTAGCATAGTAATTTCGGAAGATCTTTAATCCTCCAAAGCAAAAACATGAAAAATCTGAAAAAAAACCTTATTTTGCATAGTACGGTTTTATGTACACAGATCTACAAAATCCATGTGGTAAACTAAGATTTGAAAGGTTCTTAGATGGTTATTGCTACAAATCACTAGGGGGCGACACCATATGAGATGGAAATCACGTTTATTTAAGGGCAGAATGAGAAGACTTGCCTTCACGATATCCGTTGAAATAGCGGACGTCCTTCGAAGCGTCGATCCTCGCCAGCACTTTGTACATAACCAGAAAGTCCTGAACGGATATAGCGGCAGAGCCTCCATCCGGCTCCTTGGTGAGAGATTCGCAGAGCAGAATCATAGTGTGAGTAAGACTCTGAAATACAACTCAAATCAAATCATTTCTTAAATCTTTTAGAATCCCTCCATCCTAAGGTTGTCTGGAAGATATCACTTTTAAGCGAAAATACATCCCATTGTACCTTAAATTTAAATGTGTTATTGTTTATTTTATTTATTTAATAATATATATCTACGATAAAGTATTTTCATTCATGCATTTATTTATTGTTTGTAAATTTAAGTTAGTGTTACATGAAGATGGTAAATAAAAAAACTATTTGTCCTGCCCTTTGGCTTACAAAGATTGTCATCACCAGCCCACATCAGTCCACTGCTGGACATAGGACACTAATTAATTAGCGCCACTTAGCTTAGTGTTCGGCTCTTCTCATCCAGTGAACGCCTTTCTCTTAGAAATACATTTCTTGAGTTTTTTTTTTCGAACAAAGCCGTTATTGTATTTGATCAGCAACTTTTCGAAATTTAGCTATTTTCATCGTAGAAAAGGGAGCCTTAAATCTGATTTTTTATGAAAAAATCAATAAATCTGTTGCGTGTGGTTCATAATCCGATGTCAATAATACTGTTTAGGTACATATTAATTTAAGTCGTAATGTTCGCTGTTAAAGACTCTACAAATAAATGAAATTTATAGTTCGTAAAGAACTTTTAAAATTGTACTAAATTTAGTAAACCTTGATCACTTTCATGAAGAATCATAAAAATCGAGAATTCCATTTTGGGATAACACATGTGCCGCCCTGTTTTGCAATTGCAAATTTATTGAATTTGCGCGGCTTGCTTTGCTCGTCGGGAACAATCCTTCCTAATGTAACACTAATGACATTATTAATTCTGTCACAGATATTATAATAAAGATAATTTTGTTTCAAATTTCGAACGATACAAACTATTTTTCTATGTAACTTATAAATATAACTAGCAAACTTAACTTAGAAACAAATTGCTCTGGACCTTTTTTGGAAATTACTTAAGGTTGTTATTTCAATAGGCAGTTAGAAAACCGTACCCTCCGTCCTAGATTTACCCAACTATATATATTACGGGGTAAGTACATGCTTCAACTTTCTATGCAGGAGCTATATTTTTACTTCTACGACTCTAGTGCAAGTTTTGATACACAAATGACCCATAACTTGGTTTGATAAAATTGTATTTAGATTAAGTAGGGTTTTAGAAGTACAATAGTATTTACTAAAATATAATCGTTCAAATAGTTTTTGATCATAATGTTTTTTTTGTGCGCTCGGCCATGTCTCGCTATTATTTCGCTTTTCGTTATTTTATAAAAACGCTTTAGTGGCTAGGCAATTGTAATCGCAAATTTTGTTTCCCCCTATTCAATGACAGATATCTACTGTTTTTTTTTTGCGTGACTCGCTTTGCTCGTGAAATCTACGTATTAACAGGTTTTCACTGCTTTCACACAGGTAACTCACCTTCGTAAGAAAACCACCAGCGACTGCAATGAAGTGTAGAAACGGTACGGTCTCGTGTCTCAAGTAGACTTCGCATAGGCAGAAGATCCGCTTTAACTCCTGAGGGTCCAGGCAGAAACCCTGCCAGGCTGCTTTCACGACCGGCAGAGGCAATTCCGGCATTCCTACCAACTGAAATGGCAGATTAAATGTCTATCGCGCTGACAAGAAATGAGAGAAAACCACACATTATTGGATTTATCTCTCACAAACGATTACTTTTCAAAAATAAAAAACAACATGTTTCTTTTTTATATTACTATGAGTTAGTCTTCTATATTTTAAATAACTAATCTAGGTACTATGTCATTTTTTTTTCTGTGTAAATAATAAAAACATTAATTACTAACTGCTTTAAACTAAACGGATCTTACTAAAAAAAAGCATATTTTCTGCTCCGGTCTTTTTTAAGTTAGGTAAGTTCACCTGGTTAGCTAGCACCTTGAGACATCCCCTCGTAAGTCCCCCCTCAGTGCTGTAAACAGGGTACTCCAGTCGTAATTTCACCGGCGGAGGCCTATGCTGCGCAAGTGCCTTGAAATACTCGTAGGACCAGCGCAGTGGATCGTATGGCTGAGTTTTAATAGCCGCTGTAAAGACACAAGAGTAACATACCTACTTAGAAATATTTTTTTTAACACCCATCAGTAACTTACATAGACCCTGACCCTACACCAGGACTCGCCAGAAACAACGAGTAGATAACATGGTACCAGAACATGCAAACATATGTCTCGCAGCGGGAATCGAACCCGCACTTCATGCGTCTCAGTCGGCTACTCGGCCGCCGCGCCACCGAGGTCGTCTTATAGTAGAATTACTTAATAGTAGCATAATGATAACAAATAAACACCAAAGACATACATAGTTCTGACCACTAGGATTCCTTGATACCGCGCTAACGCACAACTTCTGTAGAACATGCAATATTTATCCCGCAGCGAGAATCGAACCCGCACCTTGTGCGTCTTAGCCGGCTATTTGCCCGCCGCGTCACCGAGCTCCTCAAATAATAGTAGACTCGTACTCGTAACATCATAATAGGGTTCTATGTCTACACATATTAGACGACCTCTGTGGCGCAGCGAAGGTCCGCTTGAGACGCAGAAGGTTGCGGATTCAATTTTGCGGGACAAAATTGCGGGATACAAAAATGCGGGACAAATTTTTGTATGATCTGCAAATATTTGTCTCGGTTCTAGGTGTTTTCATGTATAGTATTACATACTATACAAGAAAAAAACCCAGAACAAAAAAAAATATCAGTCATGTAGTTCCCATAACTCAAGCTCTGCTTACTTTGGGGCAAGATGATGATGTGTGAAAAATGACCAGCATTTTTTTATATATATTTTAAACAGATACCTAAATTTCGAAAATTTTTAAGATTGTATGTAGGGGGTAATATCCGATACTACTCATCCGATTCCAAAAAAATATTGCATATATATTAAAATTGACTTTCAGGGTGGACATATTATCCCGTCAAAATAAAAGCGCTTTCCGTGGATACCAATGTTGCAACGCAAGTCGACGAAAAAATGGTCGAGCGAATGCGTTTCTTACGAACGCTACTTTTCATCGTCTACTTTTTATCCAAAAACCACGCGGTCCAAGCCGTCGGCAGTAGCTAGTGACTGATAATATCAAACCGTTCCGCTATGCCACTAACCTTTACAATATCTCTTTAGTATGTAAGGAAACTTGGGAGGGATGACGATCTGCTGAGAGCAGTACATCTGCTCTACCAACTCCGGCATTTTGAGTTTTCATCAATACCTGAAAACTGATGAAAATATAGCTATTTGAGGTTGAGAGTCTACGGGACACAGTGACCCATCGCGTATTACAAATTCTTTCAGAGCAACTGGTCGAAGCGACGCGTGACCAGAGAGAACTCTGGCTCATATTATGAGTCAACGCTGCCATTCAGCGTAACAATGGCTGCATAAGCGCTTCTGTCTGGTATCGATCTGGTTCAGTTGACCTATCTCTTTATGGATCATTTGAAACGGTATTAGATAGCCTAGCTGTTTCATCTCTATCTTTTGTATACATCTACTTATACACAGTTGTATGAATAAACGTATTCTTTAATGAAAATTAAACTACACGAACCGAAAACCGCTGGGAAAGGAAGATTCCCGAATGACAAGGCAGTATACTGCCTGGTTCATGGTCGTGGAAAGCTCCTAGTTCCCGCAAAGGTTTCGGGAAGTCGGTGGAGGTAGCCCAAGATCGTTTGTCATGGCACACTCTGGGAAGGCCGTTGTCCAGCTGTCGGCTTCTTTCTATCAGCTACAGCTATGGTCAACTATCTTGGCCGTGCTAAACATAACCAGACCACCAAAAATACAAACAAACACGATCACAACTATATACCCCCATGACGGGGCATCCTCATATAATCAATGCGTAGATCTTTGAGGGCACTGAGTATGGGTTAATTAGAGGCATGTCCAAACATTAAATTTTGCACATGTCCGCGTTATGTAAATTGTTAGCATTCCACGTGACAGGTTGCAAGCCCATTGCCGCTTATTGTAACACTAACTGAAAATTAAAAAAGGACATAAACTATACAAACACTAAGTAGGGTACTCACCTTTCCAATATTAAATTTAAAGAAGGTAGGTAAACGTAATCTCGCAGTAAATTATGTAATCCACTGTCTCTGATTTTCACGGGATCTATTTTTGTTTTGTTTACATTATTCGTTGCTAAGGGCAACTGTCATTACTTATTGGCAGTGGGACATTGAATTTTAAGGGGGAAGATGGTATTCACGGAAAATTAATATGAAAGCTTACATTGAAAATTTTCGGAAATACAGGATTTCAAAAAACTCGCAAATATCAAACAATTTTTTTTTACAAAAAGTATTAATATTAATTTTCAGCCTTAGACATATGAATTTTTGTAATAAAATTAGATTATTATTCATAAGTAAGGCCCACTTGCGTGACACAGGGTTACCTATTATTTTAATCAGGGTTACGATCTAACTAGTCGATTGCGCAGTACAAAATGACCTGCGTAGTCTATTTACCTATCTAGAATTAATTTGACAACTTGTAAGTGGCACTGAGTCTACTAGAGTTAGGTACAAATTTTTCAACCTAAACACTATTACCTACCTAGGTAGGTACTTACTAGGTATTTACCTAGTTACTAATTTTTCAACCAAATTAAAAGTTAATAAAAAAGTAGGTACTAGTTGAAGTATGTACTACTTACGAATTTATCTATTATTTAGATAAATTCGTTTAATACCTAATTAAGAGAAACAAACAATTCTAAGTTAACCTGTCAAAGAAAAAACTGTCAGTACAATGTTACGTTACAACGATATTCTAATCAACATAAAATTCAATCTACACAACATCTACACACATTTCTCTAAGCTAATAAAATTTTACACGGTTTGTTACATCCGAAAAATAATAAACCTTCACTGGAATTCAATTACAGTTTCTCACTTATTTTTACATGCTACTGACAACGCCATCTAGCGACAAATGTTTGGACTACGTCGTAAAAATCTATCGTCATACTATAGGAACAGATTGAGAGCAAAAAATAAAACCTGTTAGTTCAGTGACGTCTAGTCGCTGTGTTTTTGTGTCGTGCGGTGTCACAAGGAAGAGGTGCTTTTTCGTATATTTTTAATGCAAAACACTGCCTAAACTTTCATTTGGAGTGCTTAGATCCACCAAAAACGTTCAAATATTCAGTTCTACAGTGCGTAGTGATAAAAACCTTGTGTTTTATAAAGCAAGTGACATTCGTAACAACATCGCTGGGTGAATGAAACTGTGAATGCTTATAAATACGGAAAAAAATGTACAATCGCTGACACTGATTCCTCTATCAAAGTATTAATAATGCATCGAATTAGTTGTGTGACAGTGCTCCGTGTGACAAAATAGTTTTAAAGAAATGGGTGACAGATGGAAACATCGATTCAAATTGAAAAGAACATTTACTTCGGTGATTCCGAGAATATGGATATGTTAACAGACCTTTCCACCTTAAGTAAGTATTGGCTTTCTATGGAGATTGCAGGGCTTACAGAGGGGAGAAAGGGGGTTAAGAGCGGTGAAGGGGGCTTTTACTACGTAGAAGTTGGAAGATTGTATAGTTCCTAATTGAATATATATATAATTATACATTCAATTAGGGTAAAATATACATTTTCGCTTTAGAAATTATTGGGAATAATTGAACATTTCATAGGTATTTCATATTTTAATATATATTTATAATTAAATCAAACTTGGCTATTATAATACCTAGTAATCTCCACAGATGAACGTTACGCAGATCCGTAAATAAACAAACCAATTAGTACCTATACCTATTTATGAAATAAAACATTACAAAAGTTATTACAGAATGTTTTTCAGCAAATAGACCGCATTACAAGGCCTAATAAAAGATCCCGTTTAATGTTTTCCTGTCAGCAAAGTGTCTCGGATTGTCTTTATGTCAAATAGTACCTACCTATCAACCTATACCTGTCTGCGTATATTGCGCATAAGTAGGTAGGTATATTTTCTTACTCTTTCCTTGACAATTGTCACCTACAAAGTCGTAAGGTCACTATTCACTAACACGAAGATGAACGGTAGGTATTCTACCAGCTTTTGCTACTATATACCTACCTATATATGTTTATGTTTGACACGATCTTTTTATTATTTTTTTCGTAAGTAGATTTAAAGGTACTTACTATAAAATATGGTTAAAAGTTCATAAAAAATCTACCTACTAACGTAACAAATTCGAGTTTCTAAAATAATTATGGATATATCAGAAACTCAATTTTTTTTTAAAAGCTAACTCTAAGTAGCTAAGAACCTAAATCTTGAAGTTAGTAGGTTAGCTATGTATAACACAAGTAATACTAGAATGTAAAAGAATCGAGGTTGTACCTAACTAGAATCTAAATAATTCAAAATAAATATAATTCCGTATTACTACGTATAAATAAGTAAGTTGTATATAAATAAGTTGTAATATTGATGCAAGATATTTCGTTACACCTTAGCGGATCGTGATGCTAGATCGTGACTGAATGTGGATAGTTACCTACCTATTTGCGAAATTGCAATACTAAAACAATGATAATCTAACTTACAAGATACACCTGAACAAAATATAATACATAGGTATCTTACGTTGATAGAAAATGGCTTATTCCACAAATCCCCTGCGAAGGGGATTGTCGCAAATGGTAAGCTAAGCTAAGCTAAAAATAGGTAATCACAATCTTATTCTTTTTTTACATATAATCATTAACAATGCCACTTTAACTCACTTAAATAATTTTTTTTTTATCAATTTACACCAGTGTAGAAATATAGTATACTAAACGAAATAATCCCCTTAGCTTCAACTTACGTAAGGGGATTTCTGGACAAAAAGTCCATAAATTCCCTTTCGCAGGGGATTGTCGCAGGGGATTTGTGGAATAAGCCAAAATAATTGGTTACAAAGACAAAAAAATTAAAACTCATTATATAATAATGAAGTACACACCTACATCTTTCTCTTGACGAAAAAGTTAACATTAGCACGTTTTAGTCAGTTTTGAGATATATTTTCTATTTGTTGGCATATCCTACCCGGTACTGCTGTACAAATCAAATGGTAGATTTTACGGTCATTCCCGTCTCTCACTGTTGGTTTGACCCCGGTGAGGTTCTAGGCTTGGTCGCGCGCAAAAACAGCTAAAACCATATGTATGTATAACCTAGGTAAATTTTAATATTACTTATTTTTTTTATATAAATTGTGTTTTCATTGAATAAAAACCTAAAAACATTTACTTTGATGACAAACGATGAATAAAAGAAACCTATTGACTTTCACTAGATTTTCATGATAATATTAAAAAAAAGTTTAATGAGTGTTAAAGAGGCTTTTGGCTATCACAAAACTGTTTCAAACTTAGGGATTGTAGATAAATGCGCTGTCTTAATAATTACCAAGATCCTGTTGATATATTTTTAGCTATTAATTTCGAACTCAAACAGGTTAAAATAATATGTTAATAAAAATATCGATGCGTTCGATGCGTCATCGAATCAGACAAAAGGTCACATACAGAAGAACCCAGATACATTTCGGGATTTCCTAAATTAGTGTTGACAATCGCGTTTCTTGTTTCGTGTTTTTTTTTGTAATTCTCCTGACTGCTACATCGCCAGAAGCCTACAAAAGTATATTTTATGCTTGCTTCTAATGAGATGTTTTTTTAGTTTTACTGCGACATGACAGGCTAGTCCCGTGATGCTAATTAAATGACACTATTTCTCACATCATATACCTTTGCAAATCTGGTTAACAAATGGGAGCAACTTTTTTGACAGTCAAGATCTAACCTTATGATATGGTACCAACTGAAAAGACACCTTTAAATTCAGCTTGACGTTTCTACAAAAAAAACACGTAAACCACGTGTTTTTTACTTAGTCGAGTAAATAACGAGATTTCAGAACTGTCAATTTAGATTTAGGTTTAGCATATGGCGCTTCAGAATACGAATTCTGACCAGATCCAATTTTACGAAATTTTATTTAGTTAGAATTTTGTAGCAAGCGAACATCTATAGGTCAGCTTTATTCTTGTGTTTTGTTTGAGCGTGCTAATCTCTGGAACTACCAGTCGGATTAGAAAAAGTATTTTTGCATTTGATAGCCCTATTCATGAGGAAGGTTATATAGTCTACAACCCTTAGGAGCCCAGCAAAATAAATATTAGCGCGGGCGGGCGACGCGACGTGATAAGCTGAGGGCCGAGGGCGGCATGTATAAAATAAAAATATTACAATACGTGGCTTCGACTAAATATTTGTTATTATGGTAGGTATGGTCGATGATCTCAAAGGTGCAGTCAGTAGTATGTTGGTACTGCAGCAGGTACCTCTTGACCTTCGCCCCGGCAGACTAGACGCCGAACGCACAACTGGTCAGATAAGCCCGTATGGTTCGTCCGTGTTTTCAAGTTATGGGAGGAAGCGATTTTCTGTTAATTTCAATATTATTTATATTCATTTATTTAATAACAATTTTTACAATCGTGTGGCGTAAAAGTTAGAGAGGAGTAGGAAATTAGCGTGGTATGGTCACTTCATGAGGAAGGAAGAATATCATTATGCTTATCGTAAAATATGTTTTAAATATGAACGTGGACGGAAATAAGGGAGGAGGTATGTCAAAGAAAATATGAACGGATTTGTTGAAGGATGACATGAATTGGATAAGACAGGAGTGAGTGCCTACTGAGATAACGGCTGATAAGGGGGAATGGATGATGAAAACATGTTGCGCTGACCCACTTAGGACCTTGGGTGGGACAAGGACAAATTCTTTAATAACGCATACAAATACAACATTACATATAACTTACATCTAATTCGTCGTACTTGTAAATAATTTACAATAAGTACTTGATGATTATGTCTGAACTGAACTTAAGACGTTTGTCAAAGTTTAGATGTTTGAATGTTCGTTCTTTACTTAGTTCGTGACCTGGGCTACTTTCTATCTGGGTACCAAGCTACCAGAGCCGTGTGCTTATAAGTTCATAAAAGTATGATAACCTTTAACTGAGTACATTCAACATTGCTAATTTTCAAAATTTGAATTAAATAAAACTTTATGACGGTAAACCAGATTTCTAGCTGAATTTACGTCACCAGTTCCTCTTATCTATAACTGCCGTACCATTTATACCAATCACGGTATTTACGATCAAAACAAAGATCCCAACAGTATATTTACCGCTGGTCTCCGCAATTCGCTTATAACATAGACCGTACCAACGCATACTGACAAGTAGATAATGGTCCGGCCAGTATTATCCCAGAAATAAAGCTATTGTTCCCTCATCTAGGGCCGGTGAAACCTTCATTCCTTGACATCGTTTTCGAATGATGGAGATGTGATTATTCAATTGAGTTGCCTGTTCACACGAAGCGGTTCCTGTGGGCTAGTGGTTGACTCTGGTATCGGAGTTTTTAAGCCTTTGCCATAGCTTAAAAAATGTTAAATAATAAGAAAAACACCACACCATACACATCCATAGTCCTGACCATATACTAATTCCCTGTGTCGAAGGTATCAGGGACATATACCAGCAGAACATGCTAACATTTGGACCGCAGCGGGAATCGAATCCGCGTCTCTAGCGTCACAGCAGGCTCGAACGCCGTACCATCGATGTCGTCAACTTTACTGTTATATCCAAGACTGACATACCGTGTCTTATGAAGAACATGAGTGCTGGATTTTCAACCAGTATCAAAATGGCTATCATGCAACAAATTTTACTCGGCTTGGTAATGTTCAAACTTCTCAAATTTTAAAACTATAAAAGTTTAAGTCTTCCTGACCTAAACTTTTCGAAACTATTTATGCCAAAATTAGTCAATCTCAGTTGAAATTTTATGAATGTAACAGAAAATAGTTTTATGTTGCTTACAAATTCGAACAGAGCAAATTACAAGCAAATCGTGGAAGTACAATAGGTGATCGTATCGCTAATAGCGATCTCTTCCAGACACTGTTCATTAAGTATGCGCAGTAGGTTTTTAAAGATGTTTGGTAATTTTTTCACCAAATGCTTTAGCTTATGAGCGGACTAGTACCTAACATTTACCGCAGATAGTTGATATCTTTTGGAGTTTATATATAATAATAATAATAATGCTGAACATTATCACACATCATTATCATCTAGCCCTAAACTAAGCAGAGCTTGTGTTATGGGAACTACATGACTGATATACTACGTTCATATTTTTTTATTCTAAATACATACATATTATACATAGAAAACACACAGACTTAGACAAATATTTGCAGATAATAAAAACATTAGTCCCGCGGCGGGAATCGATCCCGCGTCTCAGACAGGTCTTCGCCCACTGCGCCACAGAGGTCGTTGGGGCTTCTAAACGAACTAACCTAGTAAGTTAGTGTGGCTGATGTTGATAGAATCAGTGTGGTGAAAGGATTTAGTGCGCCCTGTATAGGAACTTAGAAGTAGAGCAGATTGGTCTTGTTTATAAACATTTTCTTATCATCTATTTTACCAGTGTGTACTCGAATGTGTTTTATTTTATTTTCGTGCTAAATTTCAAGGCTTGATCACAAGGGTCGGCATAAATTAATTTAATGTCACACAAATAAAAATAATAAATATATTTTTTAATAATAATAGGTAGATGATTCAAAATGATTGGTGTTTTAACAATGAATAAATAAATACTTATTGACTTTGACATTGACTTTAATATACAGAAGAAAATATAATAGAAACAAGTTATTTGTGATCACATAATTACATTTTTTATTTATTTAGCTGGGGCTGGGACCTTTTGTTGCTGAACTAATAATGTTATGATAATATTAATACAAAAGCATTAAACAATTCAAAACATTACTTTTTAAAACAAAACTGAAAACAAACACGACTTTGATCCCCAAGATGGAGATTCCATGATTGTTATAGAATTTTTGGTTCTTTAACAAGCCGGCTATTCCTCACGAATACCGTTTTGAGCACGTGTTCAATGCGCAATGGCGCATAAATTAAAAATTATAATGAAAAAAAAAAACTTATTTGAATTCAACTTATAATTACGTACGTACTTAATATGTATTAAAAAAATACGGATACTTTCTCACCACTGCTGTTCGACGATTTTTAAAACATGAATTCAAATACAGTTCTATTCAGTTCAAATGACTATTATTCGGTACTTAATATTCGCGGTTGTCGTATGTGAAGGTGGCATTAAACCGTTCGTCGTGGCATTGTTTGAATACGGTCTTACAATGGACGTCTTCTGTCTGATCATGATAGTGATTTTATCAATTTTAATGAGTTATTATCAGTGAACTTTATGCAATATTGAACTTACTATTAAAACAGATAAAGAAAAACTTGACCTAAATTTTAAATCTACGCGTTACTTGCAAATATTATCATATCTGACCCATTGAAAGTTTATGCCAAAATTACAAACAAACAATTATTGTTATATATAAGTATAAGTACAATAAATTATTATTCCATGTTATTGATATTAAATAAGTGATTATACATTATTACAAAGTATTTAAGTAGATACTTAGCTTATAACGACGACCTAAAATGTTTTTACGATTACTAAGATTATAATAAACGATTAAACCTGCATAAAACTAAAAATAACACACTGATAAAACGTATTTCAAATAAGTTAAAATATTTTTGTAAATAAATAAATAATAAGGACATTTATTTATTGCCTGGTCATTTTTCACACATCTAGCCCCAAACTAAGCAGAACTTGTATTATGGAAACTACATGACTGATATACTCCTTATATACTTTTTTGTAAATACATACATCTTATGCATATAAAATACCCAGACGCGAGACAAATATTTGCAGATCTTGCAAACATTTATCCCGCGGCGGGAATCGAACCCGCAACCTTCTTGCGTCTCAGACGGGCCTTTAATTACTGCGCCACAGAGGCCGTCCTATGAACTCCTACAAAAAGAAAACCTACATCCTTTGTCTAACTTTTTTGTAATAAAACAGTTGTGTCTGCTCATGCCTAGATGGCGTCACCTTTATATAGTTAGCTTAGAGAATGGTATTCTCGCAACCTCTTTGGTGCTTTTTTATACCTGCGCAAAAAGAGGATTTATTTTTTATTCTTTTATGCATAGATATTACGTAGGTGTGTTCTGTGGCAGACCATAGAGGAACTACCCACTACGTTTTTGGCATGCCTTTGTTAAATTTGCTTTTATAGATTTTTGTACATAGATAATGGATAAAAATGATAAGATACCTAGGCTACCGCTTGGTTCGTTTTGGATGGGTGACCATTAGTGGCATTTACAAGGGGACATATTTAACACGGCATACTTTATCTGTCCAATAGATATAATTATAACTTGTAATACGCATTCTAGTGTTAGTCACTTTAGTGAAATACTATCGTAACCGGGATTCGAACCAAATACCTTTGTACCGGAACATGGGTTAAGTTTTAAAAATAGCCTTATTTAGCTTCGTAAAGTATATACTTGTGTCTTACCCAAGCGACAATTAGAAATAATGCTAAACACAAAGTTTTTCTCACGGAGTTAGGAAAATCTTATAACAATGGTACAAATTGAAATCTGCTATTGTGTTGCTATTGTTTTTCAGTATGTAGGTTTGTAAGTAGGTAGGCATGAGCCGTGTGCGATAAATGATGAACACCTGTGATTGTAATGTGGGTTTTAAGGTTGGTTAGTTCGTTTTTCAGACAATTGTTGGGTAAACTCTAAATGGAGAGTATGCGAGGAAATGCGTCTTGGAAACTTAGTTTAGGGACTATATTTGATGGCTTGAAACTTATCTCATTTGTGGGAAGCTGGGTAATCTCCCGTCTCAGGGAGTAGTATTTTCCCCAGCTGCGGGGACTGGTAAAATACAGTAAAATACAACAGTGACTGTATTTTTGCAAAATTGAAGCTGTGGGGACTGATAGATAGATAGATAGGTTGTTATTTATGTAACACATACGGATACAGGAAAAAGTACAAATGACAAAAAAGATGAAATTTTTTAAAAAATAGTTAAATTAATCTTTATTGCATACACCAAAATTAAAAAAAAACTACATAAGATCTTATAAACGAAGTTGTGGTGATATTATGGGCGCCATTATCGCTACTGGTACTTTCTCCAGCTGTGGGGACTGAAACATTTAACCTCCTTGAAATGCATTCCACCTCATTAATTGATGTGTGGCATTCATACTCATTTATTTTTAACCTTTTTACATATCTACAGTATACTTGGTTACGTGTAAAAATATAACAGTACTTACATTGTAGGATTTGGAAGGGTGCTTAAAACAGGCAAGGATTTAAAACCTATTTAAGAACCTTTCTTAAAGTCATACGAAACGAAAACAAACCTGGAGGCAATATATTTCATATTTCGTAAAGCCGATGACTGCAGTGCTCCCAACATACCTAAAACCACCCTCTTAAGAAATACAAAACGAATGCAGAGAACCGCAATGAAATCCATCGAGCCGACAAGACAACCAAATTTTTGTTGAAATTTGATAACTAAACGTAGTGGTTATTTTCCTTTACGAAAAAAATATAGTTTATTTTCAGACAGCATCATCTAGCCCCAAACTTAGCAGAGCTTTTATTGTGGGAACTAAATGACTGATGTACTACTTAAATACATTTTTTTTTGTAAATACGTCCACCATGTTTGGAAAACGTGAATACTTAGACACCCGAGACAAATATTTGCAGATCATACAAACATTTGTCCCGCGGCGAGAATCTAACCTTCTGCGTCTCAGTAGGCCTTCGTCCACTGCGACACAAAGGTCGTTGAAAACCTCCAGCGTGTATTCCATTCCATCAGGCTCCTTCCCATCACATCCAAAAAAGATTACCACTCACATCTGGCAGCATTTATTAAATAAAAAAAAACCACTCACATCCACGAAATGTTTTAGTACAGTCAACATAAGCAAGACTTCTGGGTTTTATTTATTTCTATCATGACTATGATGTTCAATCATTAAGTTGCGAGTCTAAAATAATGCTTGGATCTACCATGGCTCTTGAATCTTGAATATAAGTAAGTACCTACATTTGAATTTGAATCATACCTTCTTTAAAGATTTAATCATATGTTTTTTTCAATTAATTCATATACTAAAGGCTGATTGGAACTGTGATAATTATTTAGTTTTAAATATATTTTATTTTAGTTTCTATATTTTTGATAATGTTGATTATCTGTGATTTCCTATTTTTTTTTCCTTTATATTGTCTTGTATGACAAAATAAATGTAAAAACAAACCTCTACTTTTTTATTTGCGTTAAGTTCTTAAATATTTTTAGTATTCGTATCTTATCTACTTAAGCCTATATACTATCAGAAGATTCTCGTGCTGACTCTACCACAACCTTTGCATGTAAGTGAAAACTAATGTATGACGAAAATATTTAGAAAAGTTATTATTAAAATGTTCGTGGACGTGGTTGGGAATTAATGTATGAAAGTTTTCTTTTCCGAGAACAATGAGCTTGGATGTGGTGGGAACTAGCCTTCCATCATTGTAGCGCCCCTAATGAAAACCGCAATGCAATCGGTCGAGCTTTTTGGGAGTAAAATGGTGGCAGGCAAAAAAACAGAATTCACGTCGTCGTTTATATGTTGACGTTTCTTTATGATCCTTGTCAGGTCAATGAATAATTCGAATAACGTAGATTTAAAAAGCATTTCCTGTGTGAGCGTGTTTAACATAGGTTACAACCATCAGGCGAGGTGTACCCAAAAAAACTATTTTTAATAACAAAAAACCTATTGACTTTGAGTTAGACATCGTTTATAAAAATAGTTATTTTTTAATCTTTTAATTGTGAGATCTTGTAATAATTTATGACAAAAATATAACCTTTGGCTCTAAAATCACGATTTACCTACAAAGTCGCATTTTGTTTCTATTTAGTCACTGAGTGATATTCAAAAATAAGTACCCTGTTTATAATACCTACTTAGTACGACTACGAGTACGTAACCATATAATAAAACATGCAATGGGCATGGCGCGATTACCACGGAACATCGCATTGTGACCCATTCAAAATGTACCTAAAAGTTAGAATACTAAAACTATTGACTTTGGATCTTTTTTGCTTGAGCAACAACTAAGTACCAACTTAGCCTAGAGAAGTAGAGTAGCGTTTAGCTGCCAGTGAAGCGAAGTACTTTTTTAGTCGTTTTTTACATCATACAAAAAATATACGTACAGAAAACGAACACGCTCACGACTGAAAGACATCCTCTGATCTACTCGGAACGTAGATGGGTAGTACGCACGGGTAATAGAGGCACGTCAAAATATATTATATTTGGTACATGCCCAACCAACTGAAGACCAACCAATAGCACCTAAATAAAAATGCCCAAAATTTCGAAGGCATAGATGCCTGCGAAATTTTTGGCATACTAGGCATACCGTATGCCAAAGTTTCTTCCCGATGTTTTCCTGTACTGTTTTAAAAACGTGCGTATGCAAAAAATACTAAGTACTTATAATACTATCTATATTTATGTAGGTAATTCAATGCCCATTTTTTCTTCAACCTTAATTTTCAACCTTCAGACCAAAAGCTTTGTAAAAACTATCCAAAAGAATTACGCACATCAACCGACACAAATTAAATAACCTTACCGAAAATGGTTCAGCATCTAACAAAAAAATAACCTCGATCTAGCATTGGTTAAAAAAACAACCTCACAGAACAAAATTTAGTTTGCAATGATTTTAATTCATCTAAAATTGGGCAAGTCTCTTGTCGTCGTGGTCAGTAATTGAAGGCTGCAATGTCATTGCTAAACATAATATTTGCGAACGACTTTGGACTGGAGATACTTATTAGATTTCAGAGTTGAATCTTCGGAAACTTTTCACCACACTGGTTATCAGACCATTTGTCATAGTCGTAAATCAGTATGAAACAGTATGTAGAAGTCTACTGTTGGATGTAGGACTCCCCCAAAGAGTGTCAAGACTAACGATCTTGGGCCACCTCCATCCACCGACTTTCCGCATTGAACATGATTTTTAAATTAACTTTCTTTAATTTAAATAGATAAAAATCACAAAGTCGTACTCAATAAGTGTAAAAAATCATTTTTTTATACAAACAAACATATTATTCTGTACACTGCATAGTTTCAATTGTGTAGATATTAATCAACCTAATAAACATTTAAAACATTAAAAAGACAAGGCGAAATTAGCCTTAAATCGCAATTAAAAGTTATGAAGCATTAATTTCGCATAAAACGATAGTAGATAATATTTATTTAGATTTCGTGTCTCGTGTCGTGACTGGATAACGATGTCACAAGCTATACAGGGGGTGTCTTTTTTCTACAGTTTTACTTTTAGTAAATCTGAAAAAAGTAGCCATGTTGACCTAGTGGGCGGAACCGAGCCGGTTTTTCCATTTTAAAATTTGGTCTTGTAGTGAAGGAAACTTCGTGAGAAAACTGGCATGTGCCATCAGAGTTGGTTTCAATAAGCGGATGGGTTTGGGACCTGATTCGTGGAATTTATTTTTACTATTTCAATGATTCTTATTTTTTAATATTATTGTTTGTGTGTTTATAATTTCTATACTACTGGCTCTGGCTATAAGCATCCATTGTTTTCCAGCATCAGCTGCCCATTTTCTTAGTCGACCAGGTCTTCTTTTGCCACTAGGTCCTGTCCAACTAGTCGCCTCTATAGTCCACCTATTTTCTGTGTTACGAGCTAATTGCCCTTCCATTTTAACTAGAGGGCCATCTGTTACTTTTGTTTTTTTCCTAAATAACTCGCTTCTGAATTTGTGTATCTTTCTGATCAAAATGTCAAAATCTATCTATCGCGCTTTGACAGGTTGGGATTTTATTGTTTTTGTATGGCTCCATGTTTGACAACCATATGTAAGAGTCGGTAGGACACAGATCTTTAAGCCACATTAAAGGCGTTTGGGTGGGTGGCCTATAGCGACACTAAGCTTAGCTTCTACAAACTATAACAATTTTAAACGGAGATATTTCTTTCTAAAACATCACTCTGTATACTAATATTTTGTTTCAGCGATACGTCAAATTTTGACATTACAAAGCAAAGTGACGCGTCAGCACGCGTTCCTAATTCAAAACCGTGGTTTCTGATTGGAGCTTGGCTTTATATGGAAGGGGGGAAGCCCCGCCTTTGAATTTTACGTATATTATGAAAACTGTTGGATCGATGTTTCTAGGGACGTTTCGTTAAAAGTGAAACTCTGTAGTATACACCAAATTGACATGCTAGCCCTGTATTGATCAAATGAACTGAAAATGGTTCTGACCCCGAATTATTTGGGCGTTCTATGTTAGACAGATGAATATCTTGTTGTATATATATTTGTATATTTTTAAGAGACGGGCTGAGCTGAAGAAAATTGATATAATTTTTCTTTTCATTTTTATCCGTGACATGGAGCCCGTATATGATGTTTGTTTGTGTGTCAATATTGAACTCTGAAACAGACACAAACAGGATGTGCTGACTATTCCACCACGTGCTCCATCTATCTCAAATAAAATATATTTGAGAACCTGAAGATATATTTAAGAACCTGCAGATATTTGAGAACCTGCGGAGATATTTGAGAAACTGCAGATATTTGTTCCGGGTCTGGCTGTTTTGATACCACGGTACTCTTTGTTCCTAAAACCTACGCTCGACTGTTTTTCGTCGACTCACGTCGCATAGTGGGTCTCCACGAAAAGCTCTTTTATTTTACCGGACTAATATTTAGCATACTAGCTTCTGCCCACGGTTTTGCCCGCGTGTTACCCAGATAAAAAGTAGCCTATGTGTTATTCTGATGTATAAGCTATAATACTGTAAAGTTTCATCAAAATCCTTTCAGTAGTTTTTGTTTGAACGAGTAACAAACATCCATCCTCACAAACTTTCGCGTTTAAAATAGTACTAGCTTCTGCCTACGGCTTCGCCCGTGTGGTACCTGGATAAAAAGTAGCATATGTGTTATTCTGATGTATAAGCTATATTACTGTAAAGTTTCATCAAAATCCTTTCAGTAGTTTTTGTTTGAACGAGTAACAAACATCCATCCTCACAAACTTTCGCGTTTAAAATAGTACTAGCTTCTGCCTACGGCTTCGCCCGTGTGGTACCTGGATAAAAAGTAGCATATGTGTTATTCTGATGTATAGCTATAAGTACTGTAAAGTTTCATGAAAGTCCGTTAAGTAGTTTTTGCGTGAAAGAGTAACAAACATCCATGCTCACACACTTTCGCGTTTCAAATAGTAGCAGGATGCCTGAAGGTCCATTTTAAACATGAGTTAAACACTTTTTTGAAAACAGATGATTATTTTCGGAGATTACCTCCTACATCCCAACTTACAAACTTTACTTCTTAATATATTATAGATAGTTGTAGTATAGATTATATTTATTTTCTTACATCCTATTTCTTATATTTTCTTTACAGGAAAAGACGGTTGACCTTTCATTTAATCGCAGGTCAAAAATTAAAACAATTGTAAAGTATATAATGTGTTGATTCTCACGATAGCAATTACCAACCTTCACTGGCCGTGTTAGCGGAGGGTGTGCAGTGATTGGGTGACCTTAGTAATTTGTTTAAACAATGCCATTTTTATAAACAGTCGAGTTAATTTGTTTGGGGTAAATGTATTTGTGTTTTAAATAAATAAATAAAAATAGCCTTTATTTCCCCTAAAAATATTTATTGACATTATATTTATCACAGCAAAACTATATCTATGATAAAAGTAAGAATGATTTTAATAATTTTAGATAACTTATAATAAAATAATATTAATAATTAAAAATATAATAATAATATTGCATGTCATTTATTTTATCTAGAAAAAATAGAATTTATCTGATTTCATTTTCATAGTTATATACAACTAGCTTCAGCCCACGGCTTCGCCCGCGTTGTTCCCCGATAAAAAGTAGCCTATGTGTTATTCTGATGTATAATCTATATGACTGTAAAGTTTCATCAAAATCCGTTCAGTAGTTTTTGCGTGAAAGATTAACAAACATCCATTCTCACAAACTTTGGCGTTTATAATAGTAGTAGGATTATTTTATATATATATATATAATATATATGTCATGTCATATTTATATTCAAGTAGTTTTTATCGTATATATGATTGTTTTTCATTTTCTTAATTATAAGGGGCTATCCATTGCTGGATGAAGGCCTCCTCCATCTCTTGCCAGTTTATCCTGTTTTGGGCCGTGTATTTGTGTTTTACAGCAGTTAAAATATTATTAAGACTTCCGATGTTCGCCATTCTACTCATAGTATAGAACACTAGCTACTGCCCATGACTTCGCCCGCGTGGTACCCGGATAGAAAGTAGTCGTTGAAAACTAGCTCTTACCGTTAAGGCAGCGTTCGTAAGAGACACATTCGCTCGTTTTGTCGTCGACATACGTTGCAAAATTGATCTCGTAGAAAAGCAATTTTATTAAAACGGAATAATATACAGCTGATGTCCACCCTGAAAGTCTATTTTAAATGTAGTAGAAATATTTTTTGAGAAAAATTATCGAATAATATATTCTTTCGATTCGGAGATTACCACCTATAAGTGTAGATCTGAATAGTTTTATCGATTACTTTGGAAATTCAGTTCTACAATAAAAACAAGCAAAATTCCCCGTCGTGTTTTCCACCGCCCCCTATTGTGGAAATGAAACCTATCTAAAAAGAATCCTTGACGTCAAACAAAACAACATAAAACAAACAAACACGCTCACAATTTTATTTTCCATCATGGATAGATAGATAGATAGAAAATTCTTTATGGCACAAAATAGTACTACATAGGCGAACTTAATGTTAAAAAGCATTCTCTTCCAGATAACCTTTGTGTTTTCTATGTATAATATGTGAGTATTTACAAAAAAAAAAGTATATAATTAGTATATCAGTCATGTAGTTCCCATAATACAAGCTCTTGGGGCTAGATGATGCTGTGTGTAAAATGTCCAGCATTATTATTATTATTGTGGAAAAAAATGTGTTGGTAGTGCACAGAATGGAAGTCCTCAGATACTGGTGCATACTCAGTGAATAGATCTTTGGGTATACCAAGTAGAGGGTAGTCAGAGGTAGTATTTAGCCTTTTGCTAGTATTTAGCCTTCGATTCCAAATGTTTGTATGATCTGCAAATATTTGTCTCAGGTCTAGGTGTTTTTTTTGTCTAATATGTATGTATTTACAAAAAAATGAAGCAGTATATCAATCATGTAGTTCCCATAATACAAGCTCTAAATTGGCGCTGTGTGAAAAATATCCATCATTATTTATTTATTAACCTTAAAAATTGACATAATCTATTTTTTTTATCCCGCCATCTGCACACTGGCGGCGCATACCTTATTGCGTTATTTTTTGTCTTTCTCCCCATCGTCCTGGTACGCGATTGATAGGGTTGACAGCTGAACTCCCGGTCTATAGGTACCTTTGTCCTAGCATGCATTCGACAGGTCATTCTCATGACACACTGATAACCGTGAATCCGACAGAGGCCCATTAAATTAATTAATTTGTTCGTTACCGGCATTTTTATAATTGTACCGGTGTTTCATCATATATATATTTATTTATTGTTCTTATGTACATAGTTTAGTATGGGCACAGATATTATAATACTAGTATGGGTGTTATAATAATATATATGTTATGTTATAATAACATTAGGCATTAATAGGCAGTAGTAAGTACATATGTAGGCCATTCTTATATTTTCCTGAAGACGAAGACGAAGAAGATTAAGACTCTCGGAATGAGTCGAAACTTCGGTGCCTTCACCGATAGACAGGTACGTGGAAATTCAAGTTTTTTCAATATGACTAAACAAATTAACGATAGCTTTTGGAATAAAAAAAAATCTTATATTTGTTTCATAAATGTAACAACAAAACTTGCATTATTTTTTGTTTTTTTATGTCGTGTCATATAAATGTATTTTAATTTCATTTAGGCGCTGCAACTTTGAGTTCGATCAAATAGGTTGCTTAGCAAAGCAACTTCAAAGCTTTTCAAAGCTGTGGTTGAGCTGTAAATATGATTTAATTCAAATAATTTGTCATTATGTTAAAGAAATTAAAAAAAAAACAGTCACTTACAAAAACAAAATCATCAGCTTGTAGAAGTCGTTCACTTCTGGACATTGGCCTCCCCCGAAGAGTGCCACGACGAACGATCTTGGGCGACCTCCATCCGCCGACTACCAAAATATCACTTAAAGATGTCATCAGTGCTAGCTATAAAGTATGAAACGGCAAAAACGAGAAAAATAGTTTTTATGCAAAATCATAAATCAAATATCCCTAGGCAATGTTAATGTGTGTAGTTTCAAAGCTCTGCTTATTTTGGGACTAAATGATGCTGTGTTAATGTCCAGTATTATTTATTTATACATATCGTTGAAGCCGTGTTGGCCTAGTGGGCGATACCCCGACTCGCCCACTAGGCCAACATGGAGGGCATGGGTTCGAACCCGGTCGTGCACCAATGGATTTTTCCACTCGAAAAATGTATTCGCACATTAACACGTGGTCGAAACGGTGAAGGAAAACATCGTGAGGAAACCGGCATGTCCTAGAACCAAAAATTCGAAGGCATGTGCCAACAGTTAGTGTTCCAATAAGCGGCGATGGGCTTTCAACCTGTCACGTGGAATGATAACTTGCAAAAACGCGGGCATGTGCCAAATATAACGTTTAGACGTGCCTCTGACTACCCCCTACTTGGTATCCTCAAAGATCTACTCACTGAGTATGTATCTGAGGATGTCCACCATGGGGAAGACAGTCGTGAGCGTGTTTGTTTTGCTTTTTTTGTTGAAGCATACTTAAATAATGAGTATGCATCAACGATGATGGCAGAAAATGCGTCAAAAATCCGCTCACAACTTTTATACAACACAAAGTAAAGTACAAAAAGCATTTAAAAGGCTGCTTTTGTGGAAATGGCAGTCTGCGACCGCGTCTTATGGTAACTAAGGGTATGTTTGTTCGATGTATTGTGGTAAGCCACGATGCTAGAGCACTCGCGTAAGCAAAGAAAGTCGATGTGACGTCATTTTTTCAAGTTATTTGGAACCGAATCAGATAACAGCCTTCATTACTAAGCGGTTACCGTCCTATGATATCTGCAATATCTGGAGTACTGATAATGCTTTGCCTGCAGGCTGGGCATTAGCAAGACAACCGTCTTATCTACGGAAGAGAAGATTAGAAATAGAAATATTTATTTTTGACATAATAAAGTGTTACAAATTGTATATGAATCCATAGGCTCATGAACTAGAAACTGTATTTCAGGAGCCATCTTATCTTTTATCTTTTCGTAAGACAAAAGAGAGATATAAATAATTCTTGTTTTAGTTTCATTCTACAAAATCGTTGTTATTCGTTCTCATTCTACTGGTGCAATTCTAAAGTTGAAAATCTTATGTGTCTGTACTTTCGACACCCTTCAAATCTAAACACATCTGAGCAAGCAATGCCCCGTACAAACTGATGATCTTTTTTATTTTTTTTGTTTAACGGCCTGTATTCTCGTCCTTTTGGCCAATCTTGATACTGATGATCAAACGAAAATGATTGCCATGGTGTGGTCAAAGTTCTCGTGAATGTACTGATCGCGATCGTGTCAGCTTTCACAAAAGAGGTCTACACAAAGAGGTATGATAGGAACTCATTACATTTGACGCAAAAGTTCTTAACAGTTTGAATTTAGAATAACACAAGGAACCAGACTTACCGAATTGTTTCTTCATACAATAGACGTAAACGCGCTACGTACAATAAGGGTTATAGATCTACTTGACTATTAACTCTTTTGTAGTATATTTATAGGACTGGTTAAAAATAGGTGTGACCAAAAAGAAATAAATTAATTTTCTTTAGGCTTGAGCCACACTGACGTCATAGGCCCCTCTTAAGTAGTTTTATGCGCGGCGCTAATCTGTGTCAGGATTTTAAAGTCCTTATCTTGCAAAATTCACACTCACACGCGTAAATTCGCTTAGTTTTTTTAAAGTCTCAAAATTATATTTTTGATACCTATCTGTATACATTCTTATGACTATGATAGCACGACCACGTAAAATGGGATTTGGCTAGAAATTAAAAAGCTTATAATTTTTAATTTCTAAAGCTTATAATTGTAAACGAATCGACTAGTCGGACAAGTTTACGAGTCGGTGTGGCTTAAACTTTACAATGCTAAGATTTATTTTTAATTTATATGTCGTCTATTATAGGCACATTGTGGCCAGCACCTAAATATTTATAAGAGTTTTCATTCAAAAATAGAACATCCTCTTTCATATTGTCTGTATAAGAAAGAGTCCTATTCTCACGTGTTCTAGTAAGATATCAATAAACCTACGCATACTGATCGATATATTTAGTATACCACCTTGCGGAGCTCTACCGTTAGACGCAATGAAGCGTGATATATTAAACATTGAGGGTCAATATTTAGGTTTTCGTCAGGTGGCACCAATAGACTGTAACGGAGTTCCAGCTGCTTTTATTCATAGTATCATAGCTTATTATGCTAAATAAATAAATAAACCTTCAACAGACATATATATACATAGTCCTGACGCCTATCGTCAGGAACTATGAGCACCGTGGTACAAATATCTGCAGAACATGCAAAACATTTACCCCGCATCGGAAAACGAACGCGCATCTTTTGCATCCGAGTCGTCTACTAACCCGTTGCGCCATCGAGGTCGTTCTTTCCTCGATGGCAAGATCTTATTGTATTGTACCCTCTATAGGCACCTGGGTACTCGGTGAAAAGTAGATTTAGGTAGGCACCTAAATAAGTACTTATCTGTGTAGGACTTGGTTGAGAAATTACGCTTTTCCCTGGCAGAGTGCCTATTTGAACCTTGACCAAGAAATCAGTTAAATATTTGTGTATAGTGTAGCTATGTGATAGTACAAAAGGTCTTTAAATTAGTACCATTATTTTCTTAGACAACCATGTCATTGTATTGTAAATCACAAGTTTTAATGCTCGCAAAACATAATTTCTTTGCCCTTTACTCATCCCTATTCAAATTAGAACAACCTTCGAAGTTTCTATTGGTTGAGAATTTTCCATTAAATTTTCACGAAAACCATGAAAAGTGAAACATAGCTGTCCTTTTCTGTCACGCGATCCGTTCCGTGCGCTGGCTCTCTCGCGCGAGGGTTGAAACAAACTCATCATTCTACGCCAGTGTCTTCGAAGTTCAAACTATTGGCGGACGTTCGGACAAACAGTTATTGTTACCGGTCAATGTTTTTCTCACATTGATTAAAACAATCGATTGAATTTTATCGATTACAAAAGTGACATCATAAATTGTGTTGAAATTAGTTACAGCATTTGACGGTTTGTCGAACGTACTAACAAGTGTGATTCGATTGAGATTGAAAATAAAACTTGTAAATTAATTTGATTTTACCGCGATGTGTTGTTTTGGATTTGTTCTGGATGTGACGTAAATTAGTGTCAAAAATGATAAGGGACTGAGCTAAAATGGAATACTGGATGGAGAACGCTGCCCAAGAAAATAACGGGAGAGTTGCGAACAGAATCCAAAGGAACCAAGGTAGGAACCAATCTAAGCAACTTGAACACCGTAGGAAAAGTAGGTATTGTTGCAAAAAACACTAATTGTTTGTCAGCGTTTGCATTCAGAACTAATTTAAGTTCAAATTTAATTTAAATGTAAACATAAAAATAATTGTGTTATTATCTAATAGCAATATCTAATAGCAAAACAGCGACTTGTCATCATATACGAAATCGGCTTCATATGAAAAAATATTTCTATTCCACTGGTTCCACTGGTCTACGAAATACGTATTTAATAACTAATATCTCGATGGGTCTGAGTAAAATGTCACCTTAATTGCAAATTTTGAAATTAGAACGACCGAATTCCGATTTGGCGCGAACACACAGTTTCAATCACCACCGCCGGTTCATTGACAAATGGAGCGTGTACGCAACTCACTTTCGTTTACAAACAAACGGCAAAGTGTGAAACTAACATTACTTTTAAATGGTTCTTCATAATAAAATCCTGACATACCTTTAGTTTTAATATGTTATTGTTTGTTTTTAGGGTGTACAATAAAGTATTTTCATTGAGTCATTTCTAAAATCGTGCTTGTCGAATAAAATAATAAAAATGATAATAAACGTTAATTTGACACAATTTTTTTTTTTTAATATAATCATAGACCAAAAGCTAAAAGTAGTATTTAAAACAATAACAACAATTCGGTTCATAATATGCCTGAAAAGATATTGTGATACCGAAATGGAGTTCAGCATAGCGTGTGTTAGATATGTTACCAACACCCAACGCTGGTTTTCAGCTGTAACCAAAAACCTATCTTAACGAACTATCTTAATTTATGCTAATCATTATGAGCTAATGGCCACCTCTGCGTCGAGTTTAGGTCAGCCGAAGCTCTCAGACGTAGCTTAACGATTGTATAGCTGAGATTGACATTTTAACGTGTACTCGATTCTAAACGATGATACCGATCAATCATCCAAACGGTGACCGTCTTTTTTTCTTCATACAAACTTCTCTCCGCTGGGGACAGTCGTGAAGTTTTGAAAAATCCTTCTCAGACGAAAGCAACTAGGCGGAAAATGAAAAAAGAACTGCAAAAAAACTTTCGTTTACTTTGGAAAAACAAACGCCTTATTTTAATTAAAATAAATCGAGATACATAAAGCTTTCTTTGTAGGTAGTCAAGACTAACCCTCTTACGTGAAGGTATGCGTGTATCTGTTTATTTATTCATTAATATTATTATTTGATTTCATCACAATCATTGAAATTTGTATTTACATATCTGCAAAAATACCTACCGCCTATTTTAATAAAAAAGAATTTCCAGTATTTTTCCTACCTCGAGTCACGACAATCACGAGATAGGCCACATGTATATAATATTTTATAATAAGCCTTTTTAAATGCATTCTTCCCAAGGATCTTATAAAAGCCTACTCTCAAGAGATATACAAAAATTGTCAATTAACAAATTTAACGTAATTAAAAAACAACTTTATAAAAAGGCATAAAATATCTGATTATTTAGATGATAAATACTCTTGGGATTGAAAATGCTCCAACTCGTTGTTTTGTAAAAGGATCATTAAAAAGAAAAACCAGCCTTGTTTTCTTGCCTTTCTTTCCTGGTTTGGTCGCGGAAGAACAGGCAGTAGATAAAACCGACATTTCAAAGCGATCCTTGTGATTTTAATGAATATTTCAATTTTGACAACCATAGTCAATCACCATTCTTCATAGACAAAAATAAGGTCCAAACACGCGATTTTATTCAACTACAAATTAGTGCAGCTACATAGAGAGAGAAAGAGAACATCAAACAGTCTACAATTGTTCTTTTAATATACGTAAGTACTTAAACAGATTAGTAGACCTTTTTTCCATTGACAAGTTACATAATTTCCTAAGAACTTATGCATTAAATTTCGTTCAACAGCAAAATAAATGGTCGGTCAAATATTACTATTGATTATGCTGGCGGATTCACATGAAAATATTGTGTCAAAAAGCTTTGTTTAGGATTTAACCATCCGTTATTGTATTGGTAAATCAGGGCCTTATTAGCTACTGAACTGTTATTTGTATTAAATATACACTGAACCCCAAACAATAACAGGTTAAAATACGTTGGTTATTTATCAGTCTGTATGCTTGTCAAAGTCTGTTTTTTATATCAATAAAACAGGTGACCGTGATTTGTAGAGAAAGTATAACCGTTTATGGATTATAGATAATGAATACAGATAATAAATAATAATAATTGATAGAGCAAAAATCCGTAGACATGTACCATGGTTTACTGTTCCGATAAGCGGCGATGTTGAACTTCAAACTATCACGAATTTTAACTACAGTGCAATACGTGAGTATGTCATAAATTAATTTTTACTTGGTAGGTAAAAAAAATGCCAAAAAAAATCCTTTTGAAGGAGCGCAACTTTATAATAAACTA
This sequence comes from Perizoma affinitatum, assembly GCA_961405105.1. NCBI lineage: Eukaryota > Metazoa > Arthropoda > Insecta > Lepidoptera > Geometridae > Perizoma > Perizoma affinitatum. The sequence continues at coordinate 3,255,015 of OY560207.1, forward strand.
CCCGAAATTGTGAAAAATGTTAGTTCGATCCATACATTTAAAACTAAACTTGCTAGTTTTGTTATGGAAAATTGGCCAATTTTATAAGATTGTTCAATTCTAGTACCTACCTAATTTGTATTAATATGTATTCTATCATTTGTGCAAAACTGTAATCACTGACCGAACGGCAACACACCTTTATTTTACTTTTATAAACATATTAAGCTAAATAACTATTCTCATGTAAGTGACTGTGTCTGTTTTGAGAATAAATATATTTAAACCTAAACCTAGGTAGCCTCACACATCATTCTGAGCATGGGTTACCACCATGTGGACTAAAGTCATGAATTTAGGAATTTGATATTAGAGTTCCGTGCATTTAGTAAAATAGTGAGGCACGAGTGCTTGAAAAGTGAAAACGTAATTCTTTGCAATTGCGGCTGCCGATCGTCTGACCGGCATACTATTTTATGAATGTGTGTAGGTTGGGCACTTTACAAGCGGGTCAGTCGGCTTAGCAGTTGCTTCAGTTTGTGATGCAAAGTCCATCATTTTCATCTCATTTACTCATTTTTTTTCGGAACCTTTTAAACGCGTTAGACGTAAAGAGGTAGTTTCTTTATTTGTTCAATTAAAGTTGCAAACAAGCATACCTGTTGGTAAGCGGTTAACGTAACCTATGGACGCTTGCAACACCAGAGATATCGGTGGTCACACTTTGCCGATCCTGAGACAACGGGTAAAAAGTCTAATGTGCCTGTAATTTTACCGGCATCCATTCCCTTCAAACCGGAACACAGCAATGCAAGTATTACTGCTTGCAAGCAGATATAAGTATGGTGGCAGTACTTCCCAAGGAGCTCTTCTAATCCATTGTGGTCCGTTACCATTTATCTGCGAAACGTCAATCAATTTGTATGATTTCAAAGATGGTTTTAAATTGGTCTTATCGCCACAAGTCACTAGAGGCCGCCTACATACACGACAGAAAACAAGCCAAAGGGGTATTTTGAAACAATATGTAGATACCTACAATGGTAGGAAAACGAAAAAAATATAGTGTTAGGATTTTTCTGTTTACTGTACCTACAAACCTACCTGAAACTCGTGGCATTGGAAAAGAAAAATACTTTATTTTTATATTAAAAATGGCATGGGATTGCTTGGGAACCCATGTATGGAATTTTAAAATTGGAGAACAATAGATTTGGCATTGGTGAGAATGACCCTTTAAATTTTGCACAGATGTTTGTTATGAGATCAATTCGACATCCCATTTTCAGCGTCGTTTTAAAATGTCCAATGTGTTTTCGAAAACCTGTTTGATAGGATTTCCGTTTTTCCCGAAATAATTGATAAAAATGTACGCGTTTACTCATTTAACAATATTTTATGTGTTTGCGTCGACAATGACGCGTTGGTAACATGATATCTGATAATGTGAATTGTGTTTTAGATTTTGTATGAGCTTTGATAATACCATTCGCGGCAAGACGAGACTGGTACCTACTGATCACTGAATGTCAAGTTGGCTCATACAAACTCATACATATTATTTGCATGGAAGTCTTTTTAAATATGCGTATTTCTGACTTTGCTATAAATCATTTAAAAGACATTAAATGTCAAAAAGCGTTCAAATGACGGAGATAAAAGTCCAATTTGAAATTTCGTCACCCATTTTCCGCCCTTAGGAGTGACAAAATAAACAAAATAAAATAACCCTTGAATTATTAAAACCTAACCCGTTAAAAAAAAGTAAAAATCAGTTCACAATTTTATTGGCGAAGATATCGCGTAACACGGACATACTAATTGAGAACCGATCGTCAACAATTGAAGATATCAGGTAACAAACATACGTCTAGCCGAAACATTTTGTGTGGACGATTTTTCTTTTGTTTTTTAGAGTTCTAAAGATTACCATCCCGACTGAACAAAATAACGTAAACACGTGAATATCGTGTAGAGTACCTGCAGAGGAGAAACCGTAAACTTAGGACTGCAAGCGTATCGCGATTTAATTATTATTAACTGACTTCAAAAAGGAGTTTCTAAATTCGTCTGTACGTTTTTTTTGTTGGTTGTTTCGCGATATGTCGCCAATTGTGAACCGATTTTAATAATTTTAATTAATGAGTAGGATATTATTCTTCAAGTGTGGTCCCAAATAAAACATCCTACTCCATAGTATGAAAAAATATCACACTTTTTATCAATTTTCCGTTAGTTTTGGTGCCGTATATGCCAACGGCCTTTTTTAACTATTTATAATTTAATAATTAATCATTACTTTTATCGGCTGATAATTACTTTATGTCCTGCAGTATGTCTCTCCGTCAACTCTCATGTATATCAGCACCAAAAACAGCACCCCCCTTTTAAAAAATTAAACGTCGTCGCGTGCTTAAATAAGGGTTGATCAAACCGACCAATGTTCAATATTGCACCTGCAACTACCCTTATTTACCCCTATTAATGACAAATCACACGGTTCACTGGGCAGTGCAATATCCCCCAATTTATAAATTACAGTAATCGTGTGAACGCCCGGTGTGGCTGGTCGAGCGTGAAACTGATTTTCAATTTATTTATGGGGCTTATGGAGGAGTTGGTTGGTATTGTGTCCTCCATTTGCAAAGGTACTGTGGTAACTCTTCGTTACCAACCAAATCTTAGCGCTAACAGAAACAACCTTCGCACTATGGTAAGAGCCTTGACTGGACACTGTCGCCTCAACAAGCACATGTTCAAACTAAGGCTGAGTGACACGCAAACCTGCAGACTCTGCAATGAGGCAGACGAATCGCCCCTTCGTCTGTTAGGAGAGTGTGGACCACTGATACATAAGCGTAGCCTTCATCTGGGAAAACACATTCTTAGCCCAGATGAACTAAAACTCATCACACCCAAAACGATCCTGCAGTTTCTAACAGCGGCAGGGCTGAGAGGTGAATTATGAACGCCCCCAGCGGGGAAAATAAACAAATGGCGATCACAATAGGCCTAACGGCCGCAGTGATACCAAAGCCACTAAAAGCAAAAAAAAAAAAACTCTTCGTTGATGCGATGTAACTTAACTTAATCATGTCGCGATAGATGTCGCTACAAACTAATTCGGTAGTGTCCAACTAGAAGTGTTACTTAAAACTCCCTCTCACTCATCCAGCCGCTACAGCTATTCATTCACTGTCTATGTGGTAGAGCGTTGGGATGCCCTACCCCATATTATATGTGATAGTCCTTCAATTGATCAAAGGAAAATGGATACCAAGTGGTTGTAAAGTTCGCGTGAATGTAAAGAATAAAGAAAATGATGTAATTAAAAAAAACACAAATACACTTTTATTGCGATGGCCTACCTGAGACGCAGAAGGTTGCGGGTACGATTCCCACGGCTAGACAAATGTTTGTATGATCTTCAAATATTTTTCTCGAGACTACTTGTTTTCTATGTATAATATGGATGTATTTACAAAAAAAAACAATCTATATAAGTAGTATATCATGTAGTTCCCATAACACAAGCTCTGCTTTCTTTGGGCACAGATATCACATATAATAGCTTTGAGGGTAGATGATGCTGTGTGACCAGCATTATTAATATGCGAACTTCACAGACATGTTTTTTTTTCTTATTTCTGGTCAGAAACGACTATTACATAATTGTGTGCTTATGTTAACAACCTCAAGATAACATCGATCTAATCATCAGTTTTCACACGAGATGAATCCACCGAAGCGTTAAATGAGTGGATTCGTTGCATCGTATGTCGTAATTACCGGTCGAGCGCGTTACATGACGCCATATTGGAAATACTGGAAATTATTGTAAGCGAAGAAGAGAATTTGAGAAGTAAACCTGAAAGCATAAGGGTTTCCTGTGTCGTAAATGTAAATGTAAAACAACTATTGACATAACTTACTTCGTACGACGCGACGCAGAGGGAGAGCGTCGCGATCACTCACCCTAATGAAGACTCTCGGAATGAGTCGAAACTTAGTCGGTGACTTCACCGATAGTGCGGTACGTGAAAAATCCCGTTTTTACAATAATCTAATAATAATAATCTAATTCACGATAGTTTTTGGAATAAAAGAACAACTATTATTTAGTCACTATTACCAATCCTACTACTATTATAAACGGGAAATTTTGTTACTCTTTCACGTAAAAACTACTGAACGTATTTAGATGAAACTTTACATTAATATAAGTTATACATCAGAATAACACATAGGCTACTTTTTATTCGGGTACTACTCGGGCGAAGCCGTGGGCAGAAGCTAGTGAAATAATAATAATCATTAATTTATTTGCCTGAATGTGGTAGTACCTATCTACAAAGTTATTTAACAACAACTCTGTACAAGTAGGTATATACAAAAAATACAGATGAAACTAGCTATCTAAAGACCCCTACAAACGATCTATAGATAGCTCAACTGAACCAGATCACTACCCGACGGAAGCGTTCCCAAAATACTGGCCGCATTGAATCAAGACTTCTATATTTGCACCTCTTGGGATCCTCGGCCGAATCAGCCGCTGCACCGGCTCTAACTGATGTCCGCGACAGATGAGATGGTGCTAGGGTATCTACTAACGTGGCGTCTCATACCAAAGGCCTTCTCCTCTCCCAAAGGGACAAGGGTCATGAATGCTATGGAGTCACAGAATCCAGGCCGCCGGCAGAGCCACTCTGAAACTACATAAAGGCACTAAGCACGTCCTGGCTGGTCGTCTCGACAGCTTCATCACTCTCTTGCGATGGATCGGGGAGGTGGATGTCTAGCCCGGGGGCTGGATGCTTACTCCCAAAAGATATGAGAGTATCATTCAAATTTGGAGCTATCGTGTTGGCACGGGAGGCACCCTTGATGTCACCGTCGCTGAGTTTACTCTCCACAAGTTTGTAGATAGAACAATTTATTTCTGAAACAATAGAAAATATGAAAGTTTTCCTGTTGACAGTTTTTTTATATACTTAGTCAATATTTTTAATGACGTTTTAATGAATGAATGAAGTCAAAATTCATTTATTCATTAAAACTTCGGTTTGTTTTCGTCGGTATATTTTATGGCGCTCACATTCCCTGATATCTGGGCTGCAAATATTCTTAACTAATCTTATTTATTAAAAAAAAATAGTTAAGAATTATTAGCTTCCGCCTAGTGATCTGGAACAGTTGAACTATCTATAGATCGTTTGCAACGGTCTTTACATAGCTAGCTGTATTTTTTGTATATACCTACTAGTACATAGTTGTATGAATAAAATATATTGTATTTTAATTAAATGGATTACCTACATCCCTACTCATCTTATTTATGGTTACATGTTCACATTAAATTCAAAAAATAACTACACCTAATACAATAATAGTCTAGTAACATCAATGAAAACACGGATGGAGTCAGTGATTCAGGCTAGGGGAGGGAGCACTCGGTATTAATAACAAACTTTAAATTAATTTTATCTTTTAATTTCATAACTTTGACACCAATACTTGAATAAAGAATTTTGTACTAAACATGCATTTTTGTTATTGATCCACAAAAGCATTTTTATGTAATGATTGAAAGACAAATCAGATACCACTGGATAGGTATTAAAATAGACTATGAATCTGCATTACAGAAACATAATATTTTTTGTTTTTTTTTTAGTTATGTCAAAAAATCATGAATGTGCGATTTTTTTGCTCTCAAGTGTATTTCAAACGAATTAACTAAACTACTATAGTTAATCTACAATAATACATGCGGTAGGTTGCATCAAAACATTTTAAACTTGATCATGGAAATGTTATTTTGTGAGTGTTCCCGAGCAAAGGGAGCATGTCCAATGGTAGGTCAAACCAAATCAAATCAAAATAATGTACGGCGATGTACATCTGCAGAAGTATAAAAACTGTATCGCAGACACCAATATCCTCCTCTGTTACAAACGATTGAGAGTTCTGGTTAAAAATGATGATAATTCTATGAACAAGAAAAAAACAAGTAATAAACTTTACTGGGTATACATTTATTCATACAACTATGTACAAGTAGGTATATACAAAAATACAGATGAAACAGCTAGCTATCTAAAGACCGTTGCAAACGATCTATAGATTGCTCAACTGATCCAGATCACTAACCGATGGAGCGTTCCCAAAATACTACCCAAAATACAAAATACAGTAATAAACTAAACTAAACTACACACACGAACATATTACAGCAACTATGCTGTAATATGTTCGTGTGTGTGCTTGTGTGTAGGGTTACCCCCTACCCCTAGGGGTGTGTGTATATATAATTTACACACATAAGAAATGCTGGCAACCTTTAAGAGATCATCGGTATTTTCGTATAACTTACTTATCGTTTGTTGCAGGCCCGGGCTTCATCGAGGAGCTGGACTTCGAGGCCTATATGGCCCCCGTCGGGGAGGGCTGCTACGCCCCCCAGTCCGCCGATGGACGGCGCCCCACGTAAGTTTCACAGCTTCTATATTTTGATCTTCTTCGTCCCAAACTAGCTTAGGTTCACCGTGTTCGATTGGCACCACACTATAGCTAAAGGAAATATCATCAAAAAAACCAACCAGTGTTTGTTGCCTGATTCTTCGAGGCTTTGCCGTGCGAGAGGAATCGACTGATATTCACTTTAAAATTCTAAATCCACGTGGTTTTTAAGCTGACGTTTCTATAATGATCCTTGTGATTTAATTGAATAACTTTGACTTTGAGATTCTGCCCACGGCTTGACCCGCGTGGTACCCATATACAAAGTATCGAATGTATTATTGTGTTAATGTGTAAAAGGAAAAAGGGGAGACCTCTGGCAAGCAATTTTTATTAACTTTATCTATCTGTCTATATCGACATTATCTATCTAATCATATATAAATAAAAATCAATTGCCGTATGATGTAAAATCATCTCTTGAAAATGGCTCGACCGATTTGGCTAATTTTTGCTGCCATCGTAATTGATTGACGTGATTTATATGAAAGAAAATTGATGGGAAAACCACCGGAGGAGTTGGAAATTTGGATGACCCGTGCGCAGCCGGGGCGGATCGCTAGTTAACCTACTAGCGATCCGCCCCGGCTGCGCATAAATTTTTTTTTTTTGAATACAGTAATTTTCTCTTCCAGAGGGCACCAACTGCCCGAAAGTCCGCCAGACTCTGGGTCCGAGAACCCTTATAGTCCTGAGACGATGCCGATCTCTGTACCCAACGTGCTGAGCGCAGACTATATGCTGGTACATGATCACCTGCCCACGCATGATATACTGACGCAAAATGGGGAGTACATCTACGAGGAACTCAAGACTGATGACGTGCTGAGGAGCAGCTTGAATGGAGTCGTGGTTTTGAACCAGGATCTGGGCTTGGATTCTATGTACCACAATAGGTAAGATATAACCTTAAATTTTTAGGGAGATACTGGATTAAATCAAAAGAGATCTGCAGAAAAACTAAAGCCAACATAATCAGAAATCAAAATTCGGAACATTTGATTGCATGAAAATTATGTTTGCAATATTATGTTATGGTATATGAATATTAATATAATATAGGTATTATAAAGTCGTTTATGTAATCATTATTAATTTTGCATCTGGTTGTTCACCGATCTTCGTGGTATCGTGAAGGCCCCGTCTAAAAACTAGCGCTGCACCTGACCTACTAGGTTTTGGTGCAGCATAATGCTGAGACGGGGACCTATTTGATTCCACTTAACACAAAATTGTACCTGTTTTTCTTTCAGATTTGTTTTATGTTAAGTATCTGTTTTGTGTGTTTATTAAAAAAACAAAAAACTAAACATTTAGTTTTATTATTAGTACAGTTATAAAAATGGGCATGTTTAAAATGTCTATAATATTCTCGCATAGCTGTGTTGAGGTTTGAAAGATATGGGTGCCATGAAATCACAGACACATGTGACTTCGCCCGTTATGTCTCAGGATCAGCAACGCGCTAGTTGATACCTTTGATGTTGCAAGCGTTCATATGTTACGGTAACCGCTTACCAACATGTGAGCCGTATGCTTTTTTTTTAAATAAAATATGTTGAATCTTTTGTCCCACACGCAGGTACGGCCATCTAACAGAACTAGAGCAAGGAATGATCAATCCTCAGCTGGTGGCGCTGGGGCATGAGACCCTGACTCCCGTGTACACCAGCCTTCAGGAACCGTGCACCAAGAAGAGGAAGCATTCTCAGGATACTAATGTCAAATGTGAGCCAGGTAACTAACGTCTTTACCTCACTTGAGGTTCCCTTAACTTAAAGTTATGAATTTATTTCAATTTTTAATACTTACAATTAGGCAATTATTTGAGCCTTTTGTGGTTAAAACTCTGGGTCTGTGGGTTATCGGGACCCTTCGCGTATTCAAAATTCTTTCAGGGCGACTGGTCGTAGCGACGCGTGACTCAGAGAGCTGGGTCTTATCTGGGTTAACGTACTACTAGCTACCAAATAGTCTTGTTTAGTTCGCGAACGAACTAGTTCGAAGAGCGCTTCCACGGACGAACTACGTGAACTAGTTCCCAGATCCCTCGCTCTTCAGCTCGCAAGTTCGTTCCTTCCGGAGACAGACTTGTAACAGCAAGAGTGAGCAAAAGCTTATAAGCTGATTTATTACTAAACGAATTATAGGTAAAGTAGGACGTATTTTTTGTAGATTTTTAAAAGTTTATTAAAATTAAAATACTACGAGTACAATGTATGCGTATAAGGCATTGATAACACTAAAAACTATAAAATAAATAAACTAAAGTACCTAAATATTTATTCAGAAAAAAATATGTTGACAAACTTACCTAATAACAATATACTTTAGTAAGTTCATGTTATTATATTACCTTATGAATACGAAAAAGTATAGTATACAATTGTTAAATTATCTACTTATTCTAAAGTATCGAGGTTTAAGTAGTAGGTATGTTTGTAACAAGACGGTATGCAATTCACAGTCAAGTGACTACTATGTAGTTTTCAATGTATGACGGCAGGGCGTCGTTGCTCTTCCACACAAGGCAATGATTCTTCTACATACATTGTAACAGTTCACAATTTAGTTAACAGCAATATTCACATTATAGTATGAACTTATTATTGAGAAGACAATTGTAGGCAGAGAATTCTATATTGCACAAGATAAACAAGTATATAGGTTGATGTAATGCTAACTGGTACTGGTAGCCAGCTAAAAGGCGGTAGAAAAGCGAGCGAACGGTCTTTCTAGAATTCGAGCTGGGAGCTAAAGAACTAAAAGAGCGACATAGTTCGCTAAGGAACTGCGAACTGAACTGATCGTTCCCGATCGCGAACTATTCTGCGCAAGACTTGTTAGTCTACAATGAATAATGTTAGTAGCAATTATAAAACGAATGACTGTTTTCGATACTTCCTTAACCAATCATGTGGAACCTTCCTCAATTTCACTGGTTATTTTCTTTCATTTGTGTGGTCGTTTGTCTTGAGTTTGGGTGTGCCAGTTTGTACAACAAATTGGTAACAGTCTAATAGTGATATGATTTTTAAAGTTCGCGATCGTTTGCAGAATAAGAGTGAGTTTTATTGAGTTGGCAAAAAGTCGTCGAATGCAGAACCTCCTTATTGTTGAATAAAGGAGGTTTCCTCCTCGATTAGACGACTATTTTGATATCTGGAATGTATGTACTAGTATTGATATGTTAATCAATAATATATTGAACTCTATTGTCTGTAAGACACGCCTTAACCTTTTCCTAAGCTTGGTGCAGGCGCAGATATTGTATTATTTTGTGTTGTTCACGGAGTGTTAGTGGCGAAGTGGAGTATTTTCGATCCAAAGGTTGTTACCAGTCGCATACTAATGCATTTTTCCACGCTAAAATGATATGTGCGCAATGATGTGCTCTCAAACGGTGAAGAAAAACATCGTGAGGGTTACCTCACAAGCTGTAATACATTGTAAGCTCTTTGAGCTAGTAGAATATTTACCATGCTGCATTCATCTGTATTTTTGTATATACCTCCTTAGGTACATAGTTAAATGAATAAATATGTTTGAAGTAATTAATGATTCTTTCAGAGTTTTATTTACATACAGTATTTGCAGGTCATACAAACCTAAACTTGTGATTACCTTGTGGGATTTTAACACTCATAAATTATAACTGCATTTATTGTTATTTATTTCAGCGGCCTTATCACCAGAAGCACTGAGTGTTCCCCGGCCAGCGCCATCTGTGGACGGCTCCGAGGCTGGTGACGACGCGCCCCTGCAGTGCATCAGGTTCGGTCGCTGGTATGAACCAGCCTTATAACACTACTTAAGTCCTTCGATCCGGATCATTGTCCTTCAAGCCAGATCGTCAGTCATTTGAACTATTTATTTCACTGTCATTTAGCATCAACCTTTGAGCAGGTTATATGAAAACAGCTAAAAGGAACAATATTACTTTCAGAAAATTTACCTTTATGTTAGAATACAGACAGATTATTCTCACCAGCCGAGAGTATATGTTTCGTTATGTTAATTTAATACCGGTTACAGGTTCGCCCCGTTTCAACAACCAGTATGGCATGCACTATTTGACTGCAACCTAAAACCACTGTGAGTATTAAAGTTAATGAAAGTTTTTTATCCAGAGCCCATTCAGAGAAAATGTTTAGAATTATAAAGTGGCTTTATAAGTGATTTTTATGCTATGTTCACTTTGTACAAAGTTCACGTTAAGATATCGGTGTTAGCCTTATTGTCGTCAAGCCTTTGTGCTGTTCTCACACATCAGAATAAGCCACTATCTCATACAAACTAAGGTAATTGTTTTAACCGCTAGAGGTCGCAAGTAAAATCTCTGTTCACGAGTTTAACTAGAAAATTGAAAAATTCGTTGAAAAATTTAAAGATGGCGGCTGATTTCGTAATTTTGTAAATATGACGAAATTTAGGATCAAAATCTAGAAAATAAAAACCTTAATCTGTGACAGACACCTTTGAAACTGATTATAATCTCTGCCCTGTTATAGGCTCTATGAGCACTGTTCCCTACACTAGTATCCCTACTAGCACTGTTCCCACAGTGCTCCTTAAGGTACATGCCATTATTAAGTTAAGTTATGATACTTGTATTACTGGAATTGTACCAAACTGTATTTTTGAACAAATAAACTTTATCTTATTTTATCTTTATCTTATCTCTTTCAGACAAACAGTCTCATACGTGGTAGGAGCCGACAAAGGCTTCAACTTCTCGCAAATAGACGAAGCGTTCGTTTGCCAGAAGAAGAACCACTTTCAAGTCACATGCCAGATACAGGTAACAAATTAACTCAAAGCTCCCACCAAATGTTAAGCCGTTATTGACATCTACAACACTAGGTGCATCATTTCACTAAACTTCTTATATTTTTTTCTCGACTAAATATGAATGTACTTTAACCTTATTTAATGTAGTTTGAAGTGTAAATATGTTTTTAATTATGGAACAAATAAATAAATGTTTTTGATGCGGATGTTTGCTATTTTAGAAATAATGCAGTTATATTGAAAATTATTACTGCTAAGTTGGTTTTACTAGTTTACGAATAATAGTCTTGTTTATTTTAAGCTACTTCTCGATTATTCAATTATAAGCTAAAGACTTGTGTAATGTTTGTAGATTAAACTTAAACTATTAGAACAGGTTATTGAAATCTAATCCAAAAAGCCATGGCCGATGGTGCCATGATTCGACAAGACTTTTATATTGATGACATAGTTTACAGTGTAATAATATGCTCTATATTGACAGGTGCAAGGCGATCCACACTATGTAAAGTGTAGCGAGGGCTTCAAGAAGGTTAACAGTTTCTGCTTACATTTCTATGGAGTCAAAGTAAGTAGAGTTAACAGTTGCATACATAGTACCGCCTATCCTCTACACTACACTAGGATTCCTAGTGCCAAAGTAAGTGAAGGCACTGTTCTTAGTCACATTTCGTTGACGTAGTCCTGACTCCACAGTAAGATTATCTGTGTCAAGGGCTTCAAGAAACACTTTTCTACTTAAACACCTAGACCAGAATATTTGCAGATCAATTAAAGGCTGTAGAAGATGACTGGTCTAGGTTTATGCCTTCCACAAAGAATGCTATGACAATTAAAGCTACCTAACCAAACCGTAACTTGCTTAGAAACGCCGACATTTATCATAAATCTACACCTATAGCTTTTGAAAAAGAGCTTCGTAATAAAGGAAATCACAAAACAGCTGTCCTAAATCGTAATAGGTAAGATACTATTACTGAATTAGTTGATTAAAACAATGTTGCCATTTTTTAGGCTGAAGATCCCAGTCAAGAAGTAAGAGTAGAACAAAGCCAGTCAGACAGAACAAAGAAACCATTTCATCCAGTACCGTAAGTTATTATTATAAGAATTTATGAAAAATAACATAACATCAAAATAGAGGCCTAGTTCACAATGATTTACGTTAGCATAAAGTTTATCAAAATGTAATTTGTTTGTTAATTTTGAAGTGAAAATAACACTTACTAATGTGTCCCTAAAATTCAAATTTAATGGATTCGATCCCGCATTTTCGCTTCTAATTGGCAAAATGTTGACCATTTCTGTCATGAATCGAGTGACATTGAGTTCGAATCTATTGAGCAATTTTTATTAAGGCTATGTTATCTTCAGGCATCTCCTTCGGACATATTCCTGTGTCAAAGCAATGCTGACCCGGATTCGAGTCCCGCTTAAAATATTTTACATTTGATTAGCTGAATTTGAATCACAATTTTATGATTCCATTTCAATCAAATGATATGATAAGATTCCAAGCAACGCTTTTGTTGTTTCGAGTAAAGATTTTAGCACAAGTCCTGTTTTAAAATGCTTATTATGCCGATACTTTTCTTACCGTTAGTTTTATGCAAAAATAAATGCATATTTTCCACCATCTTGAGGTTATTGCCTCGCCATCTTGGGGTAGATAGTGGTGGTTTTATTTGATATTTTTCATTCATCCAAACTCTTTTTATTCTCAGAGTGGAAATCCGTCGCGAAGGAGCTAAAATTACAGTTGGACGTCTTCACTTCGCTGAAACGACTAACAACAATATGAGGAAGAAAGGAAGACCAAACCCTGACCAGAGGCACTTTCAACTGGTAGTTGCTTTGAGAGCCCATACAGCACATTCGGACTTTATGGTGGCTGCTCATGCGAGTGACAGAATTATAGTCAGGGTAAGCTTTTACTTGAGCGTTCGATAAGGTATCCTATAAATTTCACCCAAATTAAAGGAGTATCTCAAGGGTGTATTCTTGTCCCGCTCACATACAACTTATTCATAGGGGATAGTAATCATGCAGTACCAGTACATGCTGACTTCATGGTGGCTGCCCATGCGAGTGGCAGGCCTCCTAAAAAATGCCACTACTAACAGTCTTGACATGCCTCCACCGATAATTTAATTCATTACTAACAGCCTGTATGGACTATGAGACCTGAAAGAGTGTCAATAATTTATGGTATGAGTGAATGAATGCATGTATTTTACTTTAATTTACTGTACACCATAAACAAATAAAAATAAACAAAAACGTATTTAGTAAAATGGGTGGTCTTATCGCTTTTTAGTGATTTATTCCTGACAAGTTTTGGATGGAGACCATGTTTCTATGACAGTTTTCCTCTAATATCAATGGCTGAAAAAATGAATATGTTACCATGCGTGACTGCATAATAACAGCCAAGTAGTATTAAGTGGTATGCTGTTGGTATTTTAAGTGTTATTATTGTACTCAAGTGGTCATGGATCGTTGGCAATGGACTTCAACACTTGGTTTTTATAACGGGTTTTTACTTTCCATGTCTATAAAATACCTGTTACATTACGTATATCTATGATATTTACAAGTTGTCATGTTTTTAATCCATAAATTTACTAATTCTGGTATTCTCTATAGTAAAATCAGCTTTGGTGAAAAAAACAAAACGTGTCCTATCAGCAATGTTTCTTACAAAATGGCATTCTTTTAGTTTCCAAAATAGAAATAGAAACTCAACCCAGACTTCCTAAGTACTACATACTGGAAAAGTGGGTTAAAGTAGCTATCGAAAAAAGAAGATAATACCATTCACATCAAAATATTAGACGATGCTTATTTGACTCTTCCTCAACGAATGAGTTCACCTTGATCGTCTGCCACCAAACTAAAGCTCAATGAAGAATGATAAAATAAACCAAGAATAGTTGAGCTGATCGCTCAAAATCATCTAGGCTTAATCGCATACGAGGAATCGACGTAAATCCACTTAAAAAAACTACATTTACGCAGTTCATAAGTGGGCGTTATTATTATTATGATCCTTGTTATTTCCTTGCTGTTTTCTGAGGCACCGGTGCAGCGGTTGATTCGGCCGAGGATCGTAAGAGGCGCAAATATAGAAAATAAAGTGTTAAGAACTTACTTATTTGAGGCTTTTGGGGTTGAGACTCTGGGTCCGAGGGGAACCGGGGTCTTTCCCGTTTTCAAAATTATTTTAGGGCTCTGGGTCTTTCTGGCTCTGGCTCTTATCTGTGGCAATGCGGCCAGTATTTTGGGAACGTTTCCATCTGGTAGTGGTCTGGATCAGTTGAGCTATCAATAGATCGTTTGCAACGGTCTTTAGATAGCTTGCTGTTTCATCTATATTTTTTGTATATACCTACTTGTAAATAGTTGTATGAACAAATTCATACAAAAATAAATCTAGCACTTAGACTAGATAACTACCCAAGTAACCAAGATTTTAATGAAATGTTTTCTTATTTTACTTATGTTATTAGTTTTCTTTTTAGATTTTATCAGATCTTGTTAGGTAAGACAACATCATTGCAAGCTCCATTGTTTTAACTTAAGGTACAGCGCCATCTCTATGACTTTGAATAATACTAAAAATAACTCGCCACAGATAATCTTTCATAAACTTTGTGACTTCTTTGTTCTTTATTGTATTTTACTTATGTTATTCGTTTTCTGACGGATTTTAGATTTTATCAGATCGTGTTAGGTAAGACAACATCATTGCAAGCTCCATTGTTTTAACTTAAGGTACAGCGCCATCTCTATGACTTTGGATAATACTAAAAATAACTCGCCACAGATAATCTTTCATAAACTTTGTGACTTCTTTGTTCTTTATTGTACATGCAGAAAATACAGACAAAAAAACTTACATATAGGACATGTACAAAGGCGAGCTTAACCGTTATAAGAGTTTTCTTCCAGCAAGGACAGCTGAAAAATAACTTCTGTCTTTTATTTTAGGCATCGAACCCAGGTCAGTTTGAATCAGACTGCCCTGAAGGATGGTGGCAGCGCGGTGTCACAGATAACAGCGTGCATTTCAACGGTCGAGTGGGTATCAACACAGACAGACCGGATGAATCTTGTGTTGTCAATGGTAAGGAAAAATAATTGATTCAGGCGTGACTACTGTCTCATCAATATCAGGCAGATATTCATGAGTTGATGTGTATGAGGAAGCTTTGAGCTTATCACATCATGTCCGGAAATAGGTATATTTATACTATCATACAGTTTATATCATAGTTTAATAATAAGAATGAATTTATTTTAAAGTTAGACACAGTGAAATAGGTCACATACCTATGTTTCTCCATTTTGAATTGTTTAAATGAAGTGAAATCAGAACGTGATTTGTAACGTTCTGATTTCAGTTGTTTTTGTTTTTTATTAAACATATATTATTATTATTAAACTACGTATCAATTCTAATGTAGATTGTGTGTAAACGTTATGCACTGTGTTGAAATTGCGGAGAGAGATTAAGCTAAATTAGGTACTAAATATTTATGACTATTGAATCTTAGAAACGTAAAGATGTTACTGGGTTTTACTTGGACACCCTACGTTCGAGGCCATAGCACAAGTTTTTCAAAGCTTAGCGATGTTCATAACTTTTATCTTGAAACGTTTAAAGATTGAACATCGCTAAGCTTTTTCAAATGATTTTTGTACAGTTTTTCGAAATAATTATAACATCAAAAACAAACAAAACAAACAAACACGCTCACGACTGTTTTCCCCATGGAGGACATCCTCAGATACATACTCAGTGAGCAGATCTTTGAGGATACCAAGTAGGGGGTAGTCAGAGGCACGTCCAAACAATACATTTGGTACATGCCCGCGTTTTGCAAGTAGTAAGAATTCCACGTGACAGATTGCAAGCCCATCGCCGCTTATTGGAACACTAACTGTTGGCACATGCCTTCGAATTTTTGGTAATAGGGCATGCCGATTTCCTCACGATGTTTTCCTTCACCGTTTTGAGCACGTGTTAATGCGCACATACATTTTTCGAGTGGAGAAATCCATTGGTGCACGACCGGGTTCGAACCCACGATCTCTGGATCAGAAGTCCGGGTCTAGATTTTTAGATACGATGAGAGAAACTCCGAAGAAAAACAGCTTCTTCGACAAGAAAATACCTTATCTATCTATCTTAGGAGCCAAACGATCCATAAAAAGTTTGAATATCATATTCATATTTATTGGTCTCATGTCTATGTCTCATGTTTTATGTTACATAAAACATTGGAAGGTAGGCAGTAGGCATGTACATATTGCACATAAACCCGTTAAGGTGCAATCATTTTAAGTTCGATCATATCCGTTGCAAAGTAACTCTTCAAAGCTGTGATCGTAAACATAAATGTAATAATTAGGTTGAAGAAAACATAACAAATCAAATGAACTGTGTTATTCCAGGAAACCTTAAAGTGATGGGCCAGATCCTCAGCCCATCTGATGCAAGAGCAAAGCACAATATAGAGGAACTGGACACAGCGCAGCAACTCAAAAATGTACAGAGTATCCGAGTTGTCAAGTGAGTTTTTATTGTAGATATGTCAACTGAGATCCTTTCATAAGATTCAGGAGCATGGGTCACATGACCTACAGTATTGAGTGACCACAGACTTCCCACATCCTTTAAGGTGTTATAAGTCGGGTGGGGGACCTTCCAAAACCTAAACTGCGTGTAGGATTGAACATAATCTATTTAAAAGGTTTAAGGACTCCCTGTATCGTGGGTATCAGGAACTACAAGTACTGTGATGCCACAACACCCAGTCCCGGAACAAATATATGCAGAACATGCAAACATTTGTCCCGCAGCGGGAATCGAACTCTTACCACTCCCGTCTCAGCCGGCTACCCGTCCGCCGCGCTACCGAGATCCTTAAATCCTTTATCAATGCATAAATTAATTACCATTTAATACACATTACAATGTTCAATGTTTCAGGTTTAATTACGACCCATCGTTCGCGGAACACTCCGGCCTGGTCGGGTACGATCCTTTATGTCCCAACCCAGCTTTGGACACTGGAGTCATCGCGCAGGAAGTCCGTCGAGTGCTACCAGAAGCAGTTAAAGAAGCTGGCGACGTGGCACTACCTAATGGGGATACTATACACAAGTTCCTCGTAGTAAACAAGGTAATGGAATATTGGTCCTTCGAAACGAATATCGTCTATTTGGTCTTTCGAGCAGGATCCTGCCTATAGCTGGTGAAGTATTAGAATTATTTCTACACGATTAATTTTATCATCTTCCAATTAGTCTAGACGAATTTGATTGTGTCTTTGAGGCAGAGTCTAGCATTTTGTCTTCCATTATGATCAGATTAATTCAACTATTTTCTGCTATACATGATGCAATGTCTTCAAAGCCATAATTTTTCCAGGATCGTATTTTCATGGAGAATCTCGGGGCAGTAAAAGAGCTGTGTAAGGTCACAGGTCATTTAGAATCCAGGATTGACCAGCTTGAAAGAATTAACAAAAAACTCTGCGGCCTTCAACGACGCGATAGCTCAAGATCCAGCGTTAGTAATGGTAAGTTCTCTAAAAGTCATGGCAATAAGTTGAGCTAGATAAGCTAGACAAATACAAACTGAGCTAGACAAATAAATGGTGAGTCATTATAATTCTAAACGAGATAATCTATGCAAGTTTTGCAAAGTTGAGCTACGTGAACGAGGTCACTATTAACAGACCTAGCAAAACGCCCAATGGTGAATCATAGTTTTATGTATTGAAGCTTAATGTAAGTAGTGTCGCTGGTTTACTTGTACTCATATAAATAAATAACATTCAAAATATATATTATGCAAACAATGCTAGGCGAGCTATCAACTAAAATTGTTTTTTTGCAGATTCCCGCTACTCAGCAATATCAAACTCATCAAAATCCTACGGCGACAACATATCCATCGATCAAATCCGTGATATTGCCCGCAATATAAAGAAGCATGAGTGTTGCCATAAACTCAGTCACCACTCCCCGAAATATACCCGAAAACAGTGCAAAAACTGCCACACTACTTCTAAGTTCGGGAAATATTACAACTATAATAAGACTTGCGTGAGGTGAGTTTGGCACAAAACGATTTTCAAAGAAAGTCAACTTAGTTTTGTTTTTAAAATTAATTTCAAAATTCATAAAATTGTGTTAAAATTATCAAGGGCTCAATATCCTACTACGATTGGGGGCAAGTCCGTTTTTCCCCAAATACACAAAGAAAAATTTTTAAAGGAGAAATCAGAGACAAGTCCATTTACTATAATATTCTTATTCAACAGATACCATTCCAACAAAACAGAGGAAGATGAGAAAATAATGGACAACCCTACATACGTAGACACAGAAATCCCATCGTCGAAAGAAGAAATTAAAAAGAAAGATACTAGTCTATGGATGCGAGATGATTTCACTTATGGCAACACCAAACTCGGTTTTTGCTGTAGAAGGAAAGATTACTCAGATGCTAGTAGTGAATTGATTTCAAACAAGTTTCTGCAAATTGTAATAACTGTACTGATATTTATTATGGCTGTGTGGTAAGTGCATTATTTTATTCCATTATATTCACCACAGTTGAATTGGGGTTGCGTGGGATTGCCTACTTTTACCTTGTCTGTAAAGGCTTGTGGCTTAACTTGCCTAGTCTTTTCTAACTTATCATTTAAGTTGAGTAACAAACTACCAGGTTACCATATTGACGTGTAAACGACAATGGGCGAAGTTCATTAGATGGGTGGCCTTTAAGGCCACTAAACTCCACTAAAGTTGGGTATTTAATCATACGAACTTTTTACTTGGCTTGGGTCGCGACTCCATTATGAAGGATTAGCTAGGACATGCAAATGGATTTAAATGTTCTTTCAGTGTTTTAATACACAAAAATAATAGCTAGAAATAAAAGTATAAAGATTAGTACCTACTATAAATTTCTTGGTTCCACGAGAGAATTCGTAATATTGGTCCTTTGACCCGGATATTATTAATTTTCATTTTTTTATTCTAACAGCCTAGTCGTAATGTCAGCGCTATACTTCAGAGAGCACCAGGAGCTCATAAATATGAAGGAGATACGGATGCACGAGAAATTCGTGAACAACGCGCACTATGGTAAACTTAACGGTGTGACTTTACACCGAACACCACCCGATCAGAACCAGATACAGGTGAGATTCAACTTAATAAGCACTGCAATAAAGTTGAAATACGAATGAAAGATATATTTAGTCTCAAACTACCCGCAATTCTACTTAAAATAATATTCTGTTATTCTACATGATTAAATTTTGATTTCAGAATTCAAAATCATCTCAACATGCAATCGCGAAGAAAACCGCCAAAGGTAAACGCCAAAGGCATTGCTTTTTGTGTCATGCATAAGTCATTTAACATTTTATTATAATCTACCAAATAATAGCATAGTTATACAGAAAGTAATTTCGCGACGGGTTTTTCTTTTTGATATGTCTTCGAGAAACAAACACATCGTGAGTTTTAGTTTCTCGAAGCTAACTAGATGTACTCTTAGCTTCTAGAGCACTGTATTATTGGATTGTAAGATCATTGTTGATAGTGATTATTTTATTATATTAATTTATTTTTATAATCTCTACTCATAACAACATTTTAGACCGCTATCTTTTAAACCATGAGGAAAATTACCATTATAAAAAATATATGTATAGTTGCATTAGTTAGGTAGAAACGTTAGTTTGGTACAGAGTGTGGCGTAATGAGTAGCCAACACTTTACCTACGGGTGCAAGGCTCATAACAGTTAAAAATACTCAGTAAAAATATGACGGTTTTCGAGTTATTGGACAATTTTGAGAATTTTTTTTTACCCTTGTCCATCCTCTTCAACGCCAAGATCACAAATTAATATTTTTTTTCAGCCTGTTTTATAATAGCATTTTTGGATAACTGTGCTATCAAATGCTAACCACCATTTTTGTGGTATGGTACAGGTACATTTTTCTTTTAGCAAAAAAATGTGTTTTGCTATTTTTTTCCAATAGTTTAAACTCCTATGCTGTATAAAAAAATAATTTCCACAAATTAGGGATTTATTTTAAATAATTTAAAAATAAATCCCTAATTTGTGATCTTAACATCGAAAAAAATGGCAAGGGTAAAAAAAAACTAAAATTTTCAATAACTCGAATACCGTGAGTTATTTACTGGGTACATTTATTCCCCGCCACCCATAATTATTTATTCATTACTCCCTATATATATAACTTAATGCTCTTTTAACAGAGAAAGGGTCGCACAAAACGACTCAAGAATATGTTGCAACTACGCACACAGAGCCACCTCCCCAAGCCTCATCGCCAACTCTACCCAACAAGAACTATGCCAGCAACTTTGTCATCAGTAAGTGTATCATTATCAATCCACTCCTATCACCGTCAATCAACATCACCCAATAATACAAAACTGCACGCATACTATCCCAAGTATTATAGCCAACGCAACCCAACAAGAACTATGCCAGCAACTTTGTGATCAGTAAGTTTATCATTATCAATCCACTTCTATCACTGTCAATCAGCATCACCCAATAATACAAAACTGCACGCATACCATCCCAAGTATTATCGCCAACGCTACCCAACAAGAAATAAGCCATTAAGTAAGTTCATTATCAATCTTAGCTATGACCATCAATCTTCTGTGTCAATTCCTGAAAAAAAATTCATACGCTTTAAAAATAAAAATGAAAATTCCATTCAGAAAAAGCTTCTAGCTCAGCTGAGTTCAAGAGCTTAGATCACAGCATTCCAGTACATTCCTCACAGATAAGACAATCATTGTAATTCTTCTGATTCAAAAATATTTAATTAAATTCAAAAATTGTATACTTATTCCTATATAATACCGGAAAATATATAGATCATATCATTTTATAGTATAACCGTTTTCACAGACACAGTCCAAACCTCACCGCCACCATTGCCAGAGCGGTCAATCTCTCTTTCCCGAGTAGCTGAAGTCATCGGGAGTGGATGTAACTACGCGTTGAATACCAATAATGAACTGGATCCAGAATGCCAGGTAAGATACCAATAGAGGCTATTGAAAATCTATCAAAATACAAGAAACAAGGTGAAATAAAGCTATCTTGCGGTACATACACTTTTCAAAAACACACCACACTGTACAAACCCAATCTAATGATATACCTATGACAACTCTATATTTTTACGCATGCTGCTTTAAAGGATTTTGAACGTATTTCTCTATGGATCCATACATTACTGGTAAGAAACTTCAAATTTAAACAGAGTGTTCTAATTTTAAAGCCCTGATGGGACAGTCCGTTTTTTTTTCGTTATTTTGAGACAATCTCACAAACAAGATGATAAACAGATACCATCGCCTTGACATTTACAATACCAGGAGCATTTATGATGAATGAAAAAGTTTGTGTCTGTAATTTGTATTTATTTTCTATGAAAACCGTTGAAACAACGTTTATTTTTCAGTCCTCCTGTGGCGGTCTCGACCCACCCCAAACATTCGAGAGCCAAGAGCCTCTAGAACGTTCCAAACCCGACAAAGAACTAAACGACACGTTCACACGTCCACTCGAGCCACTACAAAAAGACAAACTACCCATAATCCCAATGATACCAGAAAAGAACAACTCGGAAGTCTTGAAATCTGATAACGACAGTTTTAAAATCAACGAAGGAACTGAAGATATAGGGTATTCGAATCTGTTGGATAGTGAAAAGGCAAATGGGACTCATAATGTTAGTAGGATGAAGAGAGAGGTCAGAAGAAAGAGGGAGACGGTTGAAATCAGCTCAGAAGAAATGGGCCTCACTGATCAGTCGAAAGAATTGGTTGGGACGAAAGGTAAGTTACAAATTAAAAACTATTTTCAATAACTTTAAAATAAATAAATAATGCTGGACATTTTTCACACAGCATCATCTAGCCCCGAAGTAAGCGGAGCTTGTGTTATGGAAACTAAATGACTGATAAACTACTTAGTACTTATATATATTTTTTTGTAAATACATACATATTATGCATAGAAAACAACCAGCCTCGAGACAAATATTTGCAGATACAAACATTTGTCCCGCGGCGGGCATCGAACTCGTAACCTTCTGCGTCTCAGGCGGGCCTTCGCCCTGCGCCACAGAGGTCGCCATAATGTTTGAGATATATAACGGACACGAGATATATAGATAGAGAATGATATATTGCACAAGTTAAAAACCATGCGTAGAAGAACTGAATGCTAGGTAGCATATTCCAGCTAATCTTGATGTAATATAGCGTTAGATGGTACCTTCTGGTTTGGCTTACAATAAGAGAAAACTATAGAACGAACATGCTGTATAAATGCGAACAAACTTTGTTTAGAATATGGGGTAGTAGGTCTGGATATAATTATTACCATAGTTATGAAAGCCTATCAAAATAAGAAGATTCGAGCTCACAATTTTACTACGTGTCTGTCTGTCATCATTTTTCTTCCAAGCGGCTGAACCTATATAAAGCGGTTTGTGAATGACTTCAGGGTCAACGCATTAGCATTGCCATTCAGCGTGGCAATGCGGCCAGTATTTTGGGAACGCTTCCGTATGGTAGTTATCTGAATCAGTTGAGCTATCTATAGATCGTTTGAAACGGTCTTTAGATAGCTCTAGCTGATTCATCTGTATATTTTGTATAAACCTACTTGTACATAGTTTATATTTTTATAAATAAACATGTTTTATTCACAGAATGCGACACAGTTCGTTTCGGAATCTCCAGTAAGACATCTACCAACGCGTCCCTCTTCTCTGAAACAGTTTGTGCGAATACTGTCCACAACTTTACGTATACTGTGCCACTGTCTCACTGCTTGAACCATAAAAACATCGATATTACCTTCAAGTAAGTTTCTACTGACATGCAATAGGGGTCAAAAATCAAATCAAAATGTTACTTTTTCCTTAAAGCTAAAGCAAAGTAGTTACCAACTTAAATAATACTGAGCAAAATATTGAGGTAAATAATGATGAATCTATAATTTAGTTTTTATAGTAGTTTGGTTCAGCACTTAAGAATAAAAATGAATAAATTAATTAGTATGTTACATAAATATTAATTAAGTATGTACAAAAAATGGTGGAAAAATTATTTCTGGTAAGAAACCAGTCCAAACATAATAGTTTTATTTAGACCATCACCGCTTTTTGGAATACCGATGTCACATGCTTTCGAATTTTCCTTCATTGTTTTGTGCACTTGTTAAATGCAGGACCCCGTTTGTTGCTTTTTCCATAGGAGATTGTTTGTTTGATTGTAAAGATTTATCTCCGAAACCGCTTATCGGATTGCAATGTAAATAAATATAAATAAATAAATAATGCTGGACATTTTTCACACAGCATCATCTAGCCCCAAACTAAGCAGATCTTGTATTATGGGAACTACATAACTGATATACTACTTACATACATTTTTTTTTGTAAATACATACATATTATACATAGAAAACACCCAGACCCGAGACAAATACTTGCAGATGATACAAACATTACTCTCGCGGCGGGAATCGAACCCGCAACCTTTTGCGTCTGAGGCGGGCCTTCGCCAACTGCGCCACAGAGGTCGTGAGAGGCGTGCCACAGAGGCTTTACAATCGATTGGAAGTCATCCAGACTTCAAAGATGGTTTTTAGATTTTATCACCACCAATCACAAAGCTGCAATCGATGTTGGAACTATAGGTTGGGAGGTCCAAAATTTTGTGAAACATTGTGCTGTTATTATCGTCAAAAAGTGTTTTGACATAATCTATCGCAATTCTCATTTACAATATGGCTCAACATTGGCAGCCCTATCGTTAGGGCTTGACGTCAATTAGCCGCATTAGAAAACAACACTGTTTTGTAAAGCGGCTAGGCTATAATCCGCTCTTTTTGTATAATAATATAAAAGAGCGGATTATACGTTTTGGCTACAACATAATAATATACGGCTAAAATAATATACGATAAAATATGTAGGTACAAAGATGAGCTTAAACCTATTTTCCCCTAGAGTTCAGAAAACCTTTGAGTATAGGGAAAGCCGATAAATAGCCGTGAATCGTAAGATAGTTTTTTTTATTTTTCTTTCATGAACACATAACTAAAATTTCCAATCCAATAAAAGACTTCTTCTTTATCAAGAGTTTTCTTCTAGAAAACCTTTGAGAATAGGGAAAGCTGGGTCAAATACCACTTTCTGTTCGCGTTAACGCCTGCCGAAAGATTGAATTGTATGGAAATTACATTAGCTGTGGAAATGTCACGTGACAGCTGCCAAGTTTTACCTTGACAAATTTGCGTTATAATGAAAGGAAAACTAAGCGTTAGGTTTTTGTCTAGTCCCCCTGATAAGTAGTCTTGGATCTTAAGATAGTTTCTTTATTTTATTTAAGGACAACAAAACTTAAAGATTTTCGTCTCTGCGATCTACACTGCGCTGGCGACGATCCAGCGAAATCCTGTCGAGGAATGGAAATTTCCAAGCCAATACCTGCTGTGGACACATATATCTTCAAAATGCCGTTGGATTGCAATATCGATAGGATCATGAAGATTCGGGCTGTGTTTACAACAAGGAAACTCCTTTTTTCGGCTAGGGTAAGTATTCTCGAGATTCTACCTAGAAAACCTTATAAGGTAAACCGTCAAGGAATCGGAAATAATAATTATGATCCTTGTAATTTCAATAAATAAAAACCTATTGACTTTCAATCTATATTAACCTTATTAACAGAAGGGGCGGTTCTAGAGTCGTAATTTGATGCAGATACTCGTTTAAAAAGTTTTGGTGAATTTTAGTAAAAGGTATCTACAGTCGGCAAAAATCGTCGCTTTAAATGTTTTTTGTTTTTTTATGTTTTGGGGAATTTTATATAATTTGTTTTTGTAAAAAATACAGTCAGCTAAAATCGTCTCTGAAAATATTTTTTGTTTTTTTACAGGATCTATGCTACAACATGCCGGAACCTTTTGTCGAATACAATATACGTATATATAGACACTGTCATAATTAAAGTTATTTTAACTATAATAATCGTCGAATAAGAATTATTATAATCGTTATAATAATAGCCTGCCCTCAGGCATAGCGCCACGTGTGTCAAAACGTGAACTCATCTCAAATGTAATGTAGTTTATAGTGTAGAAATATTATTAATGTTGTTTATAATAATAATTATTATCACAATTTTCAGATCACAATAATAGTAAATTTAATTTTGCTTGTTGCTAAATAGATGTTTAGGCAGTGTATGTGAATTTCGAGAATTAGATTAATTAGTTTTAAAACTATATATTACGATCTGTTTTGTTTAGTAGTTAGTTGGCAACACACATTCCAAAAGTGCAATTATATTATCTCCATCCGTCCCAATTTAATAATTATTACAAACTATAATTATTATCGTATCCTAGAATACATAAAACATTCACTTATACGTGTTAATCTTCGAAACTTATTTTGTATGTATTTTTTTATAACAATAATCACCGTATTTCAATGTAACCGTATTTTTGAAACCATGACGTAATAATCTCTTTTTATCTGAAAAGTCTGCATAGATGTACCTACCAGTGAACCTTTTTACAATTATTATCATTATTGTTTTTTTTTCTGAAACTGACAAAGTTCCTTTATTGTTTGTCAAAATGTGTATGTACGTGGATCGGACATATAGATTCATAAAAATAATTATTTTAGTATTTTATTTTTGTAGCTAAGTAAGGTAAGAGACGTTATATTTTTGTAAATAAGTTGAATTTTGCTTTATAGCGTTTCATGGAATTGTTTTACACATTTTTGTAACCTATTTTATGAGATACGGTGGTAGTTATTAATATTTTAGTACATTTTAAAGTATTTTTGCAGCTTTATTTCTAATTATTATAAGTTTATTTTTGTTTATCCAATACTCATTAAGACAAATAGATAATTAATTAATTAAATTTGAAATAAAATTGAGCCATATCAACCTTTACTTACTTTTCATTTCCTTCTTACTATCTATTTCATTTTCCTGTTTACTAAATAATCAAATTTTGTAACTTGCTATCTACTATAATTATATAAAACTTATTATTATTTTTCTAACTCTCAATACATTCCATGCCAGTACTTAATTTAGTGATAAGAATGACATTTTAACTTAAATACATTTAAATAAGTACTAGCAGGATCTTGGACATTATTTTTCGGTCCACCAATACCTATGATCGGAAAAATCTTTTTATTAAAAAAAACCTTATTACACATTCACGATTTAATATTAAAATATTTAAAAATATTTAACTGTAAAAAAGCGTACATAGATGAAACACAAAACGTTAGACCAAATTTTTGCCATAGTCTATAATTATATTCCTTCAAAATATTGTTTTAACTTAAGTGTAAAATTTAAGTTAAAATATAATTAAATTAAATACGTAAGTGCCTATATTTCTTGTAAACATTTAGTTAATCTCAGTTAATTATTTCGAATAGATAAAATTTATAATTATATAAAATTATAATTAATTAATAAGTACGAAATGGAACAAAAATGCCGTATGTGTTACGCATATCACTTACTGCGTTTTTGTTAGTGGGTTCGTGTTTAAGTAGTAATTTTAATTCAACTTCAACAAAATGTATTGTTTAAGAGATAAAAATAAACTTGTAGCTGTTAAACATTGTTTAATTACCCTTTTTCTACTTCCAATGCTAAGTTTAGTAATTATGTAATAACTGCATAAAAATAAAAACGGCCAAATTGCGAAGTGCACTTGGCCGTTTACAGTGCTTACATTAGAGTACAAAAAGTTCTGTAGCCAAAAATTGAGTGGATTTTGTAACGGACTACAAAATCCACTCAATTTTTGGCATACCGGTTTCCACACGATGTTTCTTTTACCGTTTTGAGCGTTCGATGCGCAATGCGCTTATAATTATTTCGAGTTTCAAAATCCATTTGCGCCCATTTGTGAGGTCAACCGTAAAATTTTAAACAAGCAAAATTATTTATAATATGTTACTCAGGACTGTGTAAGTTTAAAATTTAGTTTTTTTTACACCTACACTAAACTTGATAATATGTACCTAGTATTATAATATCTGTGATAATACCCTACTTTACTGAATTAATTTTGACATTGGCCAAGAAACTAACTTCTATCTACTTTTTAACTTTTGTACTTACTCAATAAACACAAAATATTTATTTCCTGATAAAATATATGGTGAAACGATAATCAAGTATTAATTTTATTATTTGAGTATCTTTGTTTGTTTTCAGCCTAAATATTTCATGATAATCTGAGTAAATACTTTAACGTTTCAACAAAATAATTCCTGTATTTCATAAAAAAGAAATCAACACGCTCTAAATATTAAATCATAGCGAAACGAAATTAATAAACAATGGTTTTTTTTTAACATGTGTATCTTATGCTGGGCAAAGATCTCCCCTCTTCTCGAAATTCTTCCATTCATTCCGGTCTCTTGCAGTCTCCCACCACTCTTTCTCATGTGAGTCCAGTACGTCCAGCCAACGCCTCCTCAGCCGGCCCCGTCCGTCGTCTCCTACCGCACAATATGCGCCCATTTCTCGGGATGCATCCAACAAACGTGGCCAGCCCACTCCCACTTGGGCTAAGCTGTTTTGCTCTCCACGTCGACAATGCCAGTTATTGAACGCAGCAGCAGCGTTGCCAGAAGGTTACTTTTGTAACCTTTTAGGTGTTTTTTTTTTAATTCGTAGGATTCATAGGTAAATTAAAATTAATATTTTAATAATTCATATTGTAAGTGGTTCAAGAGGTTTGTCGAAAAAGCTCCATAGGTATGTCCGTACTATAAACACTAGAAAATTGAAAATGCAATTTGCATGTGGTCTCTAAAAAAAATGAAAAAACATGATATGATCCGGAGTTCGCGGGTTTGAACTCGGACGTGCACCAAAAGATTTTTTTCACTCAAAAAAAATAAATGCGCATATACACGTGCTCAAAACGGTGAAGGAAAACATCGTGAGGAAACCGGCATGCCCTAGAACCAAAAATTCGAAGGCATGTGCCAACAGTTAGTGTTTCAATTAAGCGGCGATGGGCTTGCAATCTGTCACGTGGAATAATAACTTGCAAAATGCGGGCATGTACCAAATATTTAATGTTTTCGGACGTTCCTCTGACTACTTGGTATCCTCAAAAATCTACTCACTAATGATGTCCACCATGGGGAAGATATTCGTGAGCGTGTTTGTTTGTTTTTTGTAAGAGAATGTTACGAATGACGTTACTTTCTTTACGGATAATCCTAATATAGCGAATAGGTAATCAACTCGAACACTGTTGCGAGCGAATCAGCAAGTCCATCTCCAAAACTAATCATCCGATTTCATAAAATCTTTCACCACTATTGAAAATTGACTTTTAGGGACGACTTAGAAAAAAAGTCGAGCGAATGCGTTTTTTACCAATGCTACTTTTTATCCGGTTTTTAGTTAATAAACTAAAAACCCGACGTTTTCATCGGCCTCCTTTAACTTGTGCATAATTAGTATTGTCATAGAACCTCTGTTTCACCATCGCAATTTTAGCGGTTAACCGCTGAAGCTTCGTAAAAGGTACCTACATCGGTGTATAGCAGCATAATATTAGTCTGTTCCGATCAGCGTGAAAGGACGATCGTTGCGCGCTTGCGATTAAAAATAACGTGTTTTTTTTTCACGGCAACGGTAAGTGATTCCATTCCACTTTTTTAGTTTTTTCACCTGAAAATAACACGATTTTATTACCTTGTTTTGTAGACCTACATATTGGTTGGTATGTTATTTGTTTCGTTTTGACCTTATTGACGTAGTTATTACAAGTCGATTTCATGTTATGGAGAGAATGGTAGATTCTATATGTATATCTATCTAGCACTTATAATATATTATTATATACATACCTACATACTCTACCTAGGTATCGATTAACAAGATGCATTCGGGAAGATCGAAATAGAAAGAATACGATCATTTGAAAATTCTATATGCAAAATATACCTATAAGTGGATAGGTAGGTACCTTCTTTAAGTTATTTGTTTACCTCCCTTGTTTAGATTTACTATTGTGTCTTTGGAACATGCGTTTTTAAGAATAATAAAGTAAATAAAATAAAATAAATATTTACAGATGATACAAACATTTGTCCCGCGGTGGGAATTGAACCCGCAACCTATTATCCTTAGCACGGCAGTTGTGGCTAGCTATTAAGTAGGTAGGTATAGAAGTAGATGGACCTACCTACTCTAAACAAGAATTGATGCAAATTTGTTTATAATACTCTCATGTAGATACATAGAATTCTTGTAAGTTGTATTTCTTTTTAGTTTACTAAAAATAATAATATATACAGTAGGTAGGTAGGTCCAACCTATCCGAAATAATAAATGGAGATGTCAGGTTTATTAGAAAATAAAATGTGAAATCTACCTCCTTCAATGTGGTTAGAAAATCTAGAAAGCTACCTATTACGTTTTAGATAGGTAGGTATGCATCACGCACAGAGATTTTGTGAACAAGCTTGAGGTAAGAATTGTTAAGTTAGATTTTTCGTTGTAATTCATTGTAGTATTCATTGTATCTACATTATGTACCTATAATACTTACATTTAGGTAGATAAGTAACCAGGAGGAATTTATTATACCCACTAGTTATAGTACCTACCTATGTAGATAGGTACCTACTTATAGTATTTTTTTAATTTGCACTTTGACCCCGGCTCGACACGGATCTTACGGATCGAAACAATCAATGAGGTTGCATGTAAAAAAGGTTTTGAGGAAGGTTAGATGTTATAGGTAACCTACCTAGGTATAGTACCTAGTTAAGATAATTGGTAAATTATCATTTTAAACGTCAAATAAGTATGTTTTAGTAATTATGTAGTAGTTAGGTAGGTACACAATACAAAATAAGTAGGTAATATAAATTATAAAAACAATATACCTACCTACATAGTTTAGACATTGGTAAAATCATCTTTTAAGTCACTGGCCGAATAGTTACGCTTTTTGCGTAGGTAGGAACTTTAACGTCGGATATTGGACTTATTATCACATCTGGCAGTTTATTAAATATGGTATACTCCTATATTGGAAGCTGATTTCTCGGACTTGGTATTAGTCTGTGGATAGGATTGCGAAGTCTATTACGGTGCTTAATTGGGCAGCGATGTGCCACCCCCACTCAACCTTTCCAATTTATCTACTTTCATGCGTAAAAACAAACTTATCTGGAAGATGCAGATGGAAGGTACGGTATGAATGTTGAGTTCGATTAAGTAGGGTTTAGCGGAGCACTCAGACGGGAGCATTATCGCACGGATTGCTCTTTGGAGAATCAAATCTCTTAGCCGCTGTTCCCGACAACTCCGTACCGTAGGTAAGTAGGTAAGGTATGGACAGTGGCGAAGGCTAACATAACCTTACTTTTGGGTATCGTCAAACTCGAGGACATAGGTATATGTAGATACATTTGTATATACCTACATATACTTATGAATCATCGGAACTACATAGGTAGGTACATACAAAGTTTCATCTCGATATGACAATAGAAGGTTAAAATTGACTTCCAAGATTTGATTAGGTACCTACCTATATTGTTTAATTTTGTTTCTGCAGCATATACCTACCTATGTCAGGATATACCTTGTGTGTCAGTGCCTCTTGGTGACCACTTGTGTTATAGGTAACCTAGGTATTTATGCTGCAGAAAGATTAGGTAAGTAGGTACTTTTCCTTCCAAAAAAATTCAGCTTTGTGGGGAGTAGGGTTGTTCTTATCCTACTCCCATAAAATTATAAAAGGAAGGATTTGTTAAGAATGCAAAATATCTTTAAAACAATATGTTTTTCGCATTCTTGTATTGTTTTGTCTGTGCTAATGTCTAGCGATGGTCACAAGCGCCTGTCAAGCAAATTATAAAATAATTTTATGATATATTAATTGTTAATATAACCGACCTTAAATAACGGGAAATTAATAAAAAATCCAACGTGAAATTTCATTCATTTTTCCCCCCTTAGGAGTGGGATTTTTTTGATAATAAGTACCTATTAAAAAAAGTATATCGGTTCACAATTGTCAAAAATATCGCGTAACATATACACAAAAACGATTTTCGATGATGTTAAGTTTTACGGGAAAATAGCAATCTCTCAGGAAATCAAGTAGGTAGGTAACAAGTTAAAAAACTAGGCATATGTGCTGCCTTCAAAAAGGATATTTTTTATTTGAAGCAGATTGGTAATGTACATTATTTTTAAAGCTATATCTTA
The DNA here is from genome assembly GCA_961405105.1 of Perizoma affinitatum. NCBI lineage: Eukaryota > Metazoa > Arthropoda > Insecta > Lepidoptera > Geometridae > Perizoma > Perizoma affinitatum. The sequence continues at coordinate 3,286,700 of OY560207.1, forward strand.
CAAAATAATATTTAATGTTTATTGAAAATATATAAAAAACATGTTTGCGTGGTCGCGTACTAATATTACTTAATTTTAGTTTGCATACCTACTAGTTACGGTAGAATGTAGGTAGGTACCTACCTAACGTATGCCTTCTAGTCGAAAGACAACAAAATAACATTTTCACGAATGAAAAAAGAAAATAAATAATCCTCTCCATCCAAAGGTTGTCTGAAAGAGATCGCTTTTAAGCGATAAGACTGGCGGTCTTATCGCTTAAAAGCGATCTCTTCCAGACACCTTTTTCATAATGTGATATTTTTTTATTATGTTTATATCATAAAGTGTACAATATAGTATTTTCATTAATTCATGCATTCATATACAAATTAAACTTATACCTAACACCCCTCTTTTTGCATCGGGGGTTAAAAAGAAACGAAATACGTGGCTATAGGGCCTATGACAATAGATTGCCCTAAATGAGAAAAATACCAGGTTGGTAGGTACTTGGGTTGGGTATAAGTAGTTAGCTACCTAACTTTGTTGAAAAGGAGATTATTCTAAAAAAACACGCCTTTTTGTATAGGTATGTTGTATGTATGTACGTACTTGCCTGTAAGGAAGAGTAAATAAAATGAGGGCGCCACTTTCTGTCTGACAAATACCTAATCTAAATTATTAGGTTTTTGTCAGACAGAAAGTGGTTCCGCTTTAAGACTTAATTTACCACAGAATAAACATTATTACTTATTCTAGTCTGCACTTTGCCAATACTTTTTGAGGGCGCCACCTTTATTTTGTTAAAGTACCTAGGTAGTTACGTGGCTTTCCCGATATATACATACCTACCGTTATTTATTTACTGCAATACATATTTTGTTTATGATTATTGTTACCATCCAAAGAATGAGATGGGATTTGTGGACTGAGTTAACCCAAAACAGTAGCTAGATTAATGACACTTGCAAAATCAGCATACATACCTAGTTCACGTAAACATTAAGAATAAATTCATGTTTTTATGATGATTATGACAGAGGTGGTCTATGACTTTTGTAAAAGAGGCTCTAAGCACGCTTTACGCAAACTCCTTATAAAAGATTAGGTAATGTTTGTAGATCTTTGGTAAAAGTATCGTACTTATGTATTTACTTGCAGAATGTCGACAATACGCGTATTGTATGAGCGAAATATAGAATTATCTTTGAAACTATTTTTATTACCTACTTTGGTTTGTAAATCGTTTTGTCATAGACAATAAATATTTATCTTTTCAAGTTTTAGAAGCTATGGAATTAGCTATGACTGTTTAAATAATTGTCATAATTGTGGCACGTTGTGTTAATGCCATCGTTTTCATGGAGTTTAAGGTAGGTACACTAGGTATGTCTACATACCTGCGCTGAGACGCAGAAGGTTGCGGGTTCGATTCCCGTCGCGGGAAAAATGTTTGCATCTGCAAATATTCTGGGGTCTGGGTGTTTCCTATCTATAATAAGTATGTAGGTTATTACAAAAAAAAAATGTATATAAAGTAGTATATCAGTCATATAGTTCCTATAACACAAGCTCTGCTTACTTTGGGGCTAGATGATGTTGTGTGAAAATGTATTTATGTATTTATTTACTTTTTATACAATTAAGTACCTATATTACCTATAAGTTAATAACATAAAGTAGCTTTTTATGTCATCTTAAAAAAATCAACTTCGATAGGACACGGGTCGTGTGCTTACGCTGATGCTATACCAATTTAGTGGACTCGAGTCGCATTCGAGGTTGAAGTGAGCAAAGGTTCGCCTGAGACGCAAAAGGTTGCGGGTTCGATTCCCGCCGCGTAATAAATGCATCATCTGCAAATATTTGTCTCGGGTCTGGGTGATTATGTGTAATATTTATTTATTTTTGTAACCTATTTACATTGCCATTACAGTGCAGCACCAAAGCGACAAAGAAATATAAAAAGACATACACAATACATACTAAACATTAACATTTACAAAATTGCACCAACAACCTACTAACTATAACTTAATACTATAGCTTAAAATAAATCACTTTACATATCCCTATGCGTCCTATCCAAAAAATTTAAAACCGCATCCCTGAATTTTGGCAAGGACATATAAAATATATCAACATCCTCATCTGCACATAAACTATTGATAGTGCGTAGGGCCCGCGTGAACGGGGACTTGCTCAGGAGGTTAGTTCTTGCCTTCGGAATTGCAAATAGCCTGGGTCTTCGGCGCGCGTATATATACTTGTTAGGTACGTGCAGTCCTAAGTAGGTACATTATAACGAGAGAGTTGTATATAATGCCTCTAATCAAACTAAATATGTACGTAATTAACATCATTTCCCTTCTAATTTCAAGTTTAAAATACCCCACCATACCTAGAACGAATAAAGTGGGATACATTAGTGGGAAAAATGGGTAAACTCCGTATAACTTTAAATAAAGAAACCTTAAATATTTATTCTGCATTTTTTCGACCATACTACAGTTCTTTCTTTCATGAGGGCTCCATATCATGGCTCCACACTCCAACCTACTTCTAACTAACTCCCAAATCAAGAGTATGTATGTAGTTTATTGTTTTTATTTTTACCTTATTGTTGTTTATACGCCACCGTCCATTTTTGATCTTCCAGTTTCTGTCTATCCAAAGGTTGTCTGGAAGAGATAGCTTTCAGCGATAAGGTCGCCCATTGTACCACTAGGTATAATACCTAGTGGTACAATATAATTTATCTCTTCGTGTTTATCTAGTATTTACTAAAAGTACAATAAAGCTATATCTATCTATCGATCTATCTAAAATCTTTTGAATTCCCTTAAGTGTGGGTTAACGCTTTAAAACCCGATTAAAAATAAAGTAACTTACCTACCTAACAAAAAAAAACTATCTATCAGTCTATCTAACTACCGTTTATTTTGAAATGTATTTTATAGGTAGGTAGCTAGGAAGGTACTTTTATTATATAAATATACTTACTTACTTTTATTATAAAAAGTATATAAGTAGTATATCAGTCGTGTAGTTCCCATAATACAAGCTCTGCTTAGTTTGGGGCTAGATGAGGCTGCGTGAAAAATGTCCAGCATTTTTTTTTTTTTATTTATTATGTATCATGGTGGTATTCTAGCTAAGGTATGTCTACCTATAACTGCACTTAGTCATTGGCCATTTAATTGTTCTATTAACGATTACGACCTACACCTGCCACTAAGAAGCCTATATAAAACCTGTATCCTCTGCATTTGAGAGAAACAGGAAATACATTTGTCAGCAATATTTAAATAAATATATAAATAATGGACATTTTTCACACAGCATCATCTAACCCCAAAGTAAGCAGAGCTTGTGTTATGGGAACTACATGACTGATATAGGTACTAATTATATTGTTTTTTTTTGTAAATACATACATATTATACATAGAACACTATTATAGTATTCTTTGTCTACGATACTTGATAATTATGCGCAATTATGTAGTAGGTACCTAAGTAGGTATGTGGTAACCATTACGAAACGCATGCTATATCTCGGAAACACCATCAAACTAAGGTTTTGTGGGTTGCCCAATTGAGTTAGCACATTGCATGAATATGTTATGAATGGAATCGTTTGCCTTGTTGGCTCGTTTTATTTGTTTACTCAGGTAGGTATGTGATGACAGTGCAGAAGAAATGTACTCATGAGCACAGGGCACAGTCGTTACATAAGTATATCTCAGATTATTTATTTTGTTTTATTGAAAAGACCAACAGCACTTAGTATATAACAAAAATACTTATGTTATTGAAGTTATACAGCCAATTATAGTTCTCTCTTAATAGAAAAAAGTATGCTACGTTAATTCCTGCAAATATAAAAAAAAACTTATACACTTTTTAAAAGTACAAAATGAGTAATCTGTAAAGTTTACTAATATCTAATTCAATTGATGGTAAGTACATAAAAAGGTTTAGGGTATGTGTATGGGTGTGTGTTTAGGGGGGGATGTGTAAGTGGGCGGTATGTGTATGAGGATTTGAGGGAACGTGTAGGAAGAAATTGTTATCTGAACTTTTTGAACTTTATAAAATAAATGAACTGAATAAATCTGGGCCATAAAGTTAAATCGGCAGGTACTTAAGGATCTACCAAACGTCTTTTTATTTAATTTAAGGTTAATATGACTGACATAATTAAGTACCTACATATATACATAACATATAGGTACCTAAGTTTTTAAATTGCAAAATCGAATTGGACATTCAATTAATTATCTACCTATGTTACGGTTACCTATGTGGTAGGTACAGTCAAGATTTTTTATGTACTTACCACATACCTATTTTATCAGGTCTTCCTCACGGAACACCTCTGATTCTTAATAATCTTATTTAGTTGTTTCTGACGGAACTAATATTTGGGACGGCCAATTAGTTGTGCATACCGATTGGTCCGTGAGGAACTCGCTTATAGAATAAACCTGTTTTTATTTAATTTTGTGTCTTGATCATAATCACATAACACGCTAAGCCGTTTCCATCGCGTTTAAGTATAAGCAATAAAAAAAAGGTTTTTTTTAAGTACACGAAATCTTGAAAATGCCTTTGTTCACCGTCATCTCCTTTGTTTTTGCCATATTCATGTGGAGTCCCACCTCGATGCTTGCTCTGCTTAGTTGGTAAAGCATTATTTGTAGCATTACTGATGAGGAAAAGAGGATGATGTTGTCGGCAAAACGGAGATTTGTCAACGTCATATTGCCAACAACTAGGCCCTAATCTTCTCAGGAAGTTGTAGGCTTTTGAACACTTTCTTATATTCGATATTTATTTATTTAACCATTTCGTTATAGTTACATAACATTGGCATGTCAAAGTATATATAATCTTGTTCTTAATCTAACAATGTCAAAGAAAAGTGTACATAAATTCATAATCTAGAATAATCTAGATTTTTCCACTATGCATGCAAAGCAGAAAATGAACAACTCATGTATTCAGTAACATGATAAAAAGGTGACATTAAAGGAATTCCTTTAATTTAGTTTTAAATTGGTTAAGCGGTAGCCGTGTGCTTTCTAATGGCAATTTATTGTACATATCAAGCTTTTGACAGATACCCAGTTTATACGTCCTCTAAAGTGAAGGTGAACATTTCCGGCGACAGCAGGTCGCCCTACTTAACTCCCATAATTATGCGAAAGGATTCATCGTTTATGTGGAGTTTAATGGCTGATGTACTATATTGATAAATTTACTATCCCCTAGTCGTTATTTCCATCACCTTAAACACTAAACTTGGAAACTAAAATACCTACCTACTTTAGTTAATTTTGTCGTTTGCCAAGAAACTAAATTATACCTATTGTACTACCTACCTTGTTTACCTATTGTAAAATATCAACCCCGGCGAAAATGCAATCGAAACCGGAACGCAATCATGTTTTTTTTTTGCGACGTGGTTTGGTCTGCAATCACATGGATGGCTAATAAGAACGCTCAGGTAGGTATGGTATAGGTTCCACGGCTTCGTATAGCCTTGAAGGATTGTGCAAAGGTTAAAAACCTGTAAGATCATCTCTGTTACGGAGGACAAGAGCACACTTAGCACGGAATAATTAATGTACCGAACTAGGTAGGTATGTATTACCTACCGAGAGGCTCACACATGTCTGGGGACCTAACGTATATAACGGCCTGCCGGAGCAAGTTATACAAGCACCTAGCCTGACAGTATTTAAGACTAGATTAAAATCATGGCTTGTCGAGAGGGCGTTCTATAACGTGGAGGATTTTATAGGGAAAATCCAATGAGTACCTTAGACTATTAAATTTTTTTATAATATAATAAATAAATGTTATCTAATATATATTAGATTATATTAATTTTAATGCACAATTTTATGTTTATTTTTTATTTTATTTTATGTTAATTGACTGACATGTAAATTTTTATTTACCAATAAATTGATTATTCTGATTATTCTGATTATTCCTACAAAGTATCTGTCAGAACTAAAATATTAAACTATGATAGACTAGTTTGTCTATTGGTTGGTAGAGATCTAACACTAAAAAATCTTAAGCCATAAATAAGCATTACCTGTACATAAACATTACCTGATATATATGGCTCGGCAAATAATAACGAATATAGGTACCTAAATATAAGGGCACAATTAAAGACGGAAGAGATGAGTTCGATTCACGTCAATTTATGGGTTATGGCTCAATTTTTGCATGGTTTACAACCTACGTATCTGCAGATAGCAATTTGCTCGAATTACCTACCCTAATTAACAACCAGTCTTGTTACCTACCAGTTTTATTACCAGTATATTAGGTATAATTACAGCATCTAGGTACTATGCACGTGCCTAGTCCAACTATTTTTATATTTATTTAAAGAGCATCAATCAATGCCTTAGTTATAAGATAGGTATTTATTCTCTTTGACAGTAGGTTCTAACTTGCTTACCTTGGCTACAATGTGTACCGGCTTGTAATTTACATGTTTATATAAGCAGTTAGGTATTTACCGTCTACCTAGATAAATTTGCCGTCTTACTATTACCAACATGCAAGTTAGGATGGTTGGTATTTATTTTTTGTTCTTGTTCTTGTAGAGTGAACCACCGTTGTAGGTACTTTGATCTAGTTTTGTTTTTATTTAAATTTAAAACGATAACATAAAATACAAGTAAGTATAATATGTATATGTGTTATGATGAGGGGGGTTTTTTCAAGTAGTGAAGTGAAGTGAAATAAAGGGGCCATTCACGTTGCAGCGGTAGTAAACTGTCAATTTGACTTCTCGCGTCGCGTTGCTTATCGATCGTTTGATTAGCACTCCAAAGGACGATTTAAGGAAAAAGATTGTCAAGTGGTTGTAAGCTCGCGTCAATGTACTGAAAGTCTGAAAGTAACTCGATGATGAATGTTGATCACCACCGCCAGCGTCGCGTCTCGCAGTGACCGTGCCAGCTTGGTCGGGCTGTAAGTTGTGACTTGGTTGTGCAGACGATCCTATAAAAATGTACCCCAGTTATTCGAAGTCTTAAGCTAGAAGTGGAATGCTATTGCTTTGATGTAATCAAATAGATATAAATAGCCCGGTCGTACGGACCGTCCTATACAGCAACTCTCACGTTATGACCGTGTAATCGCAAGCCTTCGCAAGGTTCGGTGAGTATTTTAACTGCAACGTGACCTTGATAAAGTACCAGTAAGGTGGAGTACCGTACAGTCCACTTTACGACAAATCCAAGACAAGTTCGATTGCAATCGTAAGTCGTTTGGGTACGACCGACCGAAGTCCGTCAATTTCGTGGTACAGTTTGTGCGAGCACTGCAACGTGAATAATCCCCTTTACGAGTATGACATTGGCATTATTTGACATTTCTTTCGAGAAGTTATGTCAAGCCGGCCGGCTCTTGCTACTTTCGTCGATTTCTATTTCGTTCCGAGCGAAGTTTTACAAAACTTTGTACTTACTTAAATATTATCTACCTATACCGATTAATACGGTTTCGTTTCTCCAGATTTCCAGAACGGCGGCCAAAGAAAACCGAAGATGTCGGAAGATTCGCAAGTCCGTGCCTTTTACAAAGGGAAAAACTTCTTCATAACTGGAGGGACCGGTTTTGTCGGCCTTTGCCTGATTGAGAAGATATTACGATGTATTCCTGATTCTGGGAAGCTTTACTTGCTGATGCGGCCGAAGAAAGACAAGGATATCAGCGAGAGACATCAGGAGTTCCCAAAAAATCCGGTTAGTTAGCAAAAAATAAGTACGTAAACAAGTTGGTTCTGAAAAATACTTTCAAACTTTTACTTATCATTTAAATAAATTAAAAGGAAATATATAACCTGCCCATTACCTCTTTATCCAGCTAATTCAGTACAACTTGTGAAAAGTGACAAAAGTAAGTTTTAAAAAGTTGTATGTATGTATTTGTAATAGGTATTTATTTATTTCAGCTCCTTTAATTCATACCCAGTCTCATTATGAAAAAAATAGTTTATAATTTACTACAATTTAAAGTTAAATAGTTTAAAATTTTTACATGTAGAGTGACTTGTAACTCTGGGTTTGGCCCACCAAACAAAAACTGTAACAATTTGCTACCAGGCATGCTGAGGGTCAAAAGAACTCTTAGATTCTTCGCGATTAGATTAACTCTAACTAACTACTAAATTAAATAAAAATATATACTTAAATAATGCTGGTAATTTTTTACAAAGCATCATCTACTTCCAAACTAAGCAGAGCTTGTATTATGGGAACTAAATGATATACTAAGTAGTATATCATTATAGTAGTATTCATTCATTCATAGTAGTATTTACAAAAAAATCATGTATATACATGTTTTTTTGTAAATCTGGAATCAAACCCGTAACCTTCTGCATTTCAGGCTGGGCTTCGCCCATTGAGGCACAGAGGTCGACAAATTACACTGCTAAGTTATGTGGGACCTTTTGATACCTTGTAATGTGTAACTTTTATGTGTTTGTGTTTGTTTGTTTTATTGTGTTAAAGCTAATTATTGTATTCTCTTTTTTTGTAAATTAAGTGAATCTTAAAATTTTATCTAGATCTTTGCGCACCTTCTTAAATCGCGTTCGACGGACGTATTTGATAAGCTTATCCCAGTGGCCGGAGATGTTGGAGAGGAAGACCTTGGTCTCAGCACAAAAGACCGACAACTGCTTGTGGATAATGTGAATGTGGTCATCCACTCAGCAGCTACTTTGGACTTTCAGGTACCTATTGCAAATATTGAATGGATTTTGATGAAACTTTACAGTTTTATAGCTTATACATCAGAATAACAAATAGGCTACTTTTAATTTGTGTACAACGCGGGCAAATCTAGTATATTTTTTTTATGTAGTTGTACGCTACAAAACCTTTTATAAAAAGGCCTACTATAACATATCAGATTATTTAGATGATAAAAATCTTGGGATTAAAGTTGCTCAATGAAAAAATGTACCTATTGTTTTGTAAAATTAATAATGCGGAACATTTATCACACAGCATCATCTAGCCCCAAACTAAGCAATATACTACTTTTATACTTTTTTTTATACATACATATTATACATAGAAAGCACCCAGACCCGAGACAAATATTTGCAGATCAAACAAAAATACAACCTTCTGCGTCGCAGGCGGGGCTTCGCCCACTGCGCCACTGCGGTTGCATAACAAATGAAAACAGAACAAAGAAAAGTGACTTAAACATGGGGTACTTTTTAGTTGGGAACAACCATGGTACAACTCTTTAGCCCATGGAAGCTAGTATATTTATTTATTTAATATGGCCCACAAAACAGAATACAGTCAAACACAAAAATAGAATTAATTAAAAACAAAAATTTAGATCTAGATATATTCCAAAACATGTGTACACATCATACTTATATTTAACACAGCAGAATATAAATCTATACCAGGTAAGCTTAAGCTTACCTAAGTGCAAGCTACTCTTTTGCTAGAGCATTATGATTTTGCGTTTGATTCCAGGATAACTTGAGGCCAACTGTGAAAATAAATTTGTTGGGCACCAGGAAAGTGATGGAATTATGCAAGCAGATTAAGGATTTGAAGGTAGGTTTACTTTTTTTTATTAATGTTAAGATCTTTCCAAGAGTACTTTTAAATGTTACTGGTGTGGACTCTCTTTGGGGAGGCCTATGTCCAGCATTGGACTTCAGTTTACTGATGATTATGACAAAATAATGTTATGTACGATAAAGTTAAACTACATTATATGTAATTTTGGGCATAGTGGTACATTTCCTGACTTCCGATCCCGAAGGTCGAGGGTTCGATCGTGAGTTCTCCACATCGATCATGTTTGCTCGAAACGCAAACATAGTAAAGAAACCAGCTGTGGCCAAAATTGAAAGAATAAAAATTAGTGTTTCAATAACTATGGAAAAGGTAGGCAGGCTTTATATTAGCCCGTAATATAAAAAGGCTTTACGTTGAGACTAATTTTGCAACGTAAGTCGACGAAAACACGGTCGCGCGAATGCTTTTCATACGAACGTTGCCTTAACGGTAAAAGCTATTTTTTATCCGGGTACCACGCGAGCGAAGCCGTGGGCAGTAACTAGTATTAAATATTTTCAAGGGGATGTTTTTATACTACTAACTTGATCGTGCTTAGCGATCAAGTTAGTTCCCATTTTCCCCCGTTGAAGCCGAATATCGGGGGACAACGGGAATGACCCCTTTCAACTTTTATCTCCAGGTCATGGTGCAAGTGTCGTCAGCGTTCGTGAACTCCTTTCTAACAGAGGTGCATGAGAAGCTGTATGACGCACCAGAAGATGCGGAGAAGGTGATCGCTCTCGTTGGCACTTTGAGCGATGAGGGACTCGATGAAATGGAACCAAAGTGAGTACCTGCACAGCTGTCATAGTCAACATTATTTATTGAAATGGAACCGAAGTAAGTACCTTCACAGCTGGATAGTCATAGTCAACATTATTTATTGAAATGGAACAGAAGTGAGTACCATCACAGCCGGATAGTCATAGTCAACATTTTTTATTGAAATGGAACAGAAGTGAGTACCTTCACAGCTGGTAGTCATAGTCAACATTATTTATTGAAATGGAACTGAAGTGAGTACCTTCACAGCCGGATAGTCATAGTCAACATTATTTATTGAAATGGAACCGAAGTTGGTACCTTCACAGCTGGAAGTCATAGTCAACATTATTTATTGAATTGGCACTGAAGTGAGTACCTTCACAGCCGGATAGTCATAGTCAACATTATTTATTGAATTGGAACTAAAGTGAGTACCTTCACAGCCGGATAGTCATAGTCAACATTATTTATTGAAATGGAACAGAAGTTGGTACCTTCACAGCTGGTAGTCATAGTCAACATTATTTATTGAAATGGAACTGAAGTGAGTACCTTCACAGCCGGATAGTCATAGTCAACATTATTTATTGAAATGGAACCGAAGTTGGTACCTTCACAGCTGGAAGTCATAGTCAACATTATTTATTGAATTGGCACTGAAGTGAGTACCTTCACAGCCGGATAGTCATAGTCAACATTATTTATTGAATTGGAACTAAAGTGAGTACCTTCACAGCCGGATAGTCATAGTCAACATTATTTATTGAATTGGAACTAAAGTGAGTACCTTCACAGCCGGATAGTCATAGTCAACATTATTTATTGAATTGGAACTAAAGTGAGTACCTTCACAGCCGGATAGTCATAGTCAACATTATTTATTGAATTGGCACTAAAGTGAGTACCTTCACAGCCGGATAGTCATAGTCAACATTATTTATTGAATTGGAACTAAAGTGAGTACATACATAATATTATACATAGAAAACACCCAGACCTGAGACAAATACTTGTAGAATATTCGAACATTTTTCCCGTGGCGGGAATCGAACGCGCAAACTTTTGCGTCTCAGGCGGACCTTCACCCACTACGCCACAGAGGTCGTCATGGAACCCACTACATGGAATATTAGGCTTATTCCACAAATCCCCTTCCGGTACTCAAAGGGAAAGATAAGGGGATTTGTGGACAAGAGTTCCAAAAATCCCCTGATGCGGTCAGTACTATGCATGTGGCGGTTGCCTGTTTATTTATTTAACTTTCAGAATACTGAAAGATCACCCGAACACATATACCTTCACGAAACACCTGGCCGAGCACGAGGTGGCTAAGTGTGCTGATTTGTTTCCCTGCACCATCGTCCGGCCCTCTATGAGTAAGTCTTTTTTATACTAGTTATACTAGAGGCAAACCAACTAACGGCCTAACTGTTGGTAAGCGGTTACCGTAACCTATGGACGCTTGCAATACCAGAGTTATCACTCGCGCGTTGCCGACACTGAGATATCGAGATTAAAGATCACATGTGCCTGGAATTTGCTAACAAGCCATTGAAAAAAACATGCTTTTGCCTATGGCTTCGCCCGCATGGTACTTGGATAAAAAGTAGTTTTCACAGTTAAGGCAGCGTTCGTAAGAAACGCATTCGCTCGACCGTTTTTACGTCGACTATTGCAAAGTTGGTCTTTATTTTACATTTATTATTAAACTAGCTTCTGCCCACGGCTTCGCCCGCGTGGTACCTGGATAAAAAGTAGCGTATGTGTTATTCTGATGTATAAGCTATATTACTGTAAAGTTTAATCAAAATCCGTTCAGTAGTTTCTGCGTTAAAGAGTAACAAACATCCATCCTCGCAAACTTTCGCGTTTATTATAGTAGTAGGAAGATAAGATGTAAAATAAAAAGATTGGATTACATACTGCCTATGTCCATCCTGAAGATACATTCTGAATATTGGAGCTTGTGTTATGGGAACTGCATGACTGATATACTACTTATTTACTTTTTTGTAAATACATACTTATTATACATAAAAAACACCGAGACCCGAGATAAATATTTGCAGATCATACAAAAAATTGTCAGGTGGCGGGAATCGAATCCACAACCTTCTGCATCTCAGGCAGGCCTTCGCTTACAGTGTCACAGAGGTATTATTCGTTCATTTAATTTAATTTAATTTCAAGTTAATAGAGGGAGCTGAGATAGATGATGGAAAAATTAATAAGTGCTTTTTTCTAGTTGTGGCGGCCTGGAAAGAGCCTGAGCCTGGTTGGACATGCTCCAAAGTGGGACCACAAGGATTCCTTATGGGCGCAGCCAAAGGTATTATTACTTTTTTATATGAATAGTAGGTTTTTTATATTCATTTTATACTAATCGTTTTTTATATTAATAGTAGTATACTGTATAAAACTAAAGTTTAGAGGGAGCTGTGATGGAAGAAAACGAGGGAATTGAAATTTCCCTGATAAAGACTATCGGAAAGAGTCGAAACAAGTCGGTACATACCTTCGCTCCGTTGCTTCGCTCATTTTACATTAGAGACCAGTCATAAATTTCAATTTGTTTATTCAAAAATGTTTAAAGACCGTTTTTATTATTAAGTAACCTGTGTAGACATATCTTTATATTTATATTATAAATAAATAGCGTGTCACACTCGTTTATTTTAATACAAATAAATGCGCCACAAAGGTCGTCTTAAAAAAAATATTACTTTAAGTAATTTATTTATTACTTATTTGTTAGTATATTTTATAACTACTTGCAAACTTACCGAATTAATAAAGTATTACATCCCCGGCCATTATACAATCTCATTAAATTCTCTCCATCCAAAGGTTGTCTGGAAGAGATCGCTTCTCAGCGACAAGACCGCCCATTGTACGTTAAGGTGTTTTTTTTAGGTCGGTTAAGTTTTATTTTATTTTCCTACGGCATACAATATTTTCATTCATTATATAGCATTTAGATCATTATAGAAACGTCGCCTGAAAAACTACGTAATTTTAAAATGTTAAAGTGAATTTACTGCGATTCCTAGCGCGCGATCAAGTCTAGAAGAATCAGGAAAAAAACTGTGCTTGGTCTTATTTTTCATGATCCTTCATTCAGCTGTCGAATTAATGTGCTGCAAATCGAACATTGTGAATTCATTAAAAAAAAATAAGATGAAACTGTATTTTAAAGAAATACATTCTCCTAAGCCTAGTGGGCGATACCCCGACTTATGATCCGGAGGTCGTGGGTTCGAAGCCGGTCGTGCACCAATGGATTTTACCACTCGAAAATTTATGTGCGCATAACGGTGAAGGAAAACATCATGAGGAAACCGGCATGCCCTAGAACCAAAAATTCGAAGGCATGTGCCAGTTAGTGTTCCAATAAGCGGCGATAGGCTTGCAACCTGTCACGTGGAATGCTAACTTGCAAAACACGGGCATGTACCAAATGTAATGTTTGGACGTGCCTCTGACTACCCCCTACTTGGTATCATCAAAGATCTACTCACTGAGCATGTATCTGAGGATGTCCACCATGCGGAAGACAGTCGTGAGCGTATTTGTTTGACATTCTCTTAAATTAATCAACCAACAGTCAACAAAAGGTCTACCGAGCTGTCATAGAAATATGTATTTTCTTTTATGAGGCCAACAAGCATTCGTCCCACCTGTTGGTTATCAATGTGAATTTATTAAAAAAAGAATTGTTGGAATAAAACAAGGATGTTTTATTTGCAGGTGTGGTGAGAAGGTTGCCGCTCTCCACACACAACATAGCCGACTACATCCCCGTGGATGTTGTCGTCAACCAGCTGCTGGTCGCCGGATGGAATGCGGCTACAAATAAGTATGTTATCCGACGACATCACTGCGCCAGTGGACGGAGGCCTGCCTGAGACGCAGAAGGTTGCGGGTTCGATTCTCGCCGCGGGACATATGTTTGTGTGTTCGCCAAATATTTGTCACGAGTGTTTTCTATGTATGATATTTATGTATTTACAAAAAATATATATATAAGTAGTAGTTGGTATATACAAAAAATACAGATGAAACAGCTAGCTATCTAAAGACTGTTGCAAACGATCTATAGATAGCTCAACTGATCCAGATCACTACCAGGCGGAAGCGTTCCGTAGTATATACAAGTAGTAGTATATCAGTCATGTAGTTAACATAACACAAGCTTTGCTTACTTTGGGGTTATATGTTTTTTTTATGGTACAAAAAAGAACTACACTAATACTAACTACTGCCCACGGCTTCGTCTGCGTGGTACCCGATTAAAAGTAGCTCTCACTGTTAAGGCAGCGTTCGTAAGATTCGCTCGATCGTGTTTTGGTCGACTTTGCAAAATTGGTCTCCACATTGGCCTTTTTTATTTTATCGGGATAATATACAGCCTATGTCCATCCTGAAGCTCCATTCGATTTACTGTTCTATTGGTGTTACATTGGTTGAGGAGTTTCGGCGATTATCCCTCCCCTACCCCTCCTCCCCCCTTCTTACAAAGTTACAAACTCTACCTCTTAATAATATACGTATAGACTTGTTATCTAGATGCGATACAAAGACTTTGTACCATATTATCTTGGTGTTTTCAGATCCGGCCTCACGATCTACCACTGTTCGTCTTCGACCCAAAAACCGTTCGTTTGGTCGATGATTGAAAACATCGTGAATGGAATGCTGCATAAATATCCACTGAAGAGCGCTGTCTGGTGAGTATTTAATGAACTAGGCGACACGGCGGACTAGTAGGCGGCTGCGATACATGAGGTGCCGGTTCGATTCCCGCTGCGGGACAAATGTTTGCATGGTATGCAGATGTTATTGTTCGGGTTCGGGGTGTTGTGGTTATTGTGAGCGGTGTTGGCCTGATCCGGAGGTCGTGGGTTCGAACCCGGTCGTGCACGAATAGTTTTTTTCCACTCGTGAAATTAAACATGCTCATAACGGTGAAAGAAGACTCGTGGCGAAACTTACATGCTGTGGAATAAGCGGCGACTTGTCACGTGGAATGCTGATAACTTGCATAACGCGGGCACGTGCCACACGTTATATTTCAACGTACCTCTGACTAGGCAGAGGGTGCCTACTTGGGATCCTCAATTATCTATAATCTGAGTATTTCCATCTTGCGGTATACAGTCGTGAGCGTGTTTGTTTGTATTTTGTATTTTTTGCAGGTACCCTCATTTGAAATTCATGCCTTCGCTATTGCTGTTCAGAATCTCAGCTATATTCGTTCATTTCATCCCTGGATTCCTTCTGGATTGTATGCTGAGACTAACCGGTGGGAAACCTATGTAAGTATATAAGTTATAAAGTATATATATTTACAAAAAATGCATATAAGTATTTTATCAGTCATGCACAAGCTCTGCTTGCTTTGGGGCTAGATGATGCTGTGTGAAAATGTCCAGCATTATTTAGCTATATAGTAATTATTATTTTATTAAAGCTGAAGAGTTTGTTTGTTTGGACGCGCTAAGCTATGGAATTCTAACAGTCGGATTTAAAAAAAAACTTTAATGCCATGACCCTTAGGAGTCGATAAAAAGAAATAATAGCGCGTGCAGGCGATGCAACGCGGTGGGTCGGGCACAGCTAGTTTATTTTTATTTCTTATTAATTTATTTCAGATTATAAAAAATCCATGTAATATTATTATTCAGTTTATACCCGCGTTGAAACAAGTAGTGCGTTCCACGTGACAGGTGGCAAGCAAACTGCCCGTGTTTTTTAAAATAGCTAAATTCTTTTTTTTTCAGATTAATCCGTCTTCACACAAATGTATGGAAATCTCTGAATCGGTTGGAAAAGTTCATATTCACCGAGTGGCTGTTTTATAATCCAAACACTATAGAACTGTCTAAGAAACTGAATGATACTGACAGCAAGCTGTTCTTCATTGATATCAGCACATTATATGTAAGTTTGTATTTACTGTGCAATTCTCACTTCATAATTAACTGAGTATTATTGCAGCTCACTCTTACCACCCACCACTTAAATCTTATCCTATCCTTTTTTTTTTGCGGGTGGGAAAATGCCGCATCCGGCTCCGAAGGACCGGCCGAATGGCGTCCTCTGGCCACAGACCAGAGACCGGCCCACCCACCGCCATAACAAGGCGGCAGGATAGGTTTATCCTATCCTACTACTATTATAAACGCGAAAGTTTGTGAGGATGGATAGATGTTTGTTACTTTTTCACGCAAAAACTACTGAACGGTTTTTGATGAAACTTTACAGTAATATAGCTTATACATCAGAATACCGCTTAGGCTACATTTTATCCGGATACCAGGTCGAAGTCGTGGCCAGAGGCTAGTTATTTGTAAAAATTGGTAATATTTTGTCGGCCTTATAATTAAAATACATGTTTTTTCCTAGATTAGTAGTAAACGCTGTTGATTACCAATAAACAAAAAAAAACAAATTTAAGAGAAGTAGAGCTTTGTGAAAGGGCTCATCCGGGGAAGGGCCTATTTCTGTCGCCAAGCAGTAATGCTCTCATTGCTGTGTTCCGGTTTAAAGGTGTCGCCGGTGAAATAACAGACACATGAGATCTTTCATCTTGATATCTCAGGGTCGGTAACGCGTGAGTGATATCTCTGCAAGCGTCCATAGCCTACGGTAACCGCTTACCAACAGTTTGGCCGTTAGTTTGCAAAAATCGCGGGAAGAAATGTTCTCGAATGGCACCAGACGACGCGACGCAGTGTAGGATGGCCCCCCACCCGATGCACCGATGACGTCTCAAAGTTTGCGGCAAGTCCACCATTCTCAAATTCGGGATCTAGGTCTCTTAATATTTTATAAAATGCATTTTCTTTGCAGTGGGAAGATTATTTCAAGAACTTGCATCTTGGAGTACGGAAGTATCTGAACAAGGAATCCGAGAAAACCATGGAAAAGGCTAGGAGCAAAGATTCTATGTAAGTTGTATACCAGCTTCTGCCAGACCCCGGCGTCTCGACGAAATGTATGAAACAATCGCTCCGTTATCAACACATGCAAGCCAAAGTTAATAGGATTCATTGTTATAGCATATTGATGCTATTTGTGATATAAATATATAAATTCACGTATTAGAATATAATTACGACTATACCACGTACTTTACTATTCTCCTGCTGACGTTTCGTTGACCGTTTAGAGGTCAACGAACCTTCCTCATGAGCACCGTCCGCGACCACGCGGTATAGTCGTAATTATATTCTAAAATGATACCAAACCACGATAATTTACGTAAATTCAAAAAAAGCTCCGTTTTAAAAGTTGACGTTTATAGAAACGTCAACTTTTAAACTACGTGTCAAATTACAACTACGTAATTAACTACGTAATTTATGCCGTTTCTTCTCACGCGACCAAGCCTAGAAGAATAATGCAGCAAACTTGGCTTTAATCCTTCGTTCAGCTATTTTGTATTTATTTTCGCTTATAGCTTTTATGCATATTCGTGGTTTCTGCTTTGGGCTTCGTTTGACTTTGTCAGTTCCTGTGATCCGATTGAGATGGAACTGCATACCTGTCAAGTTTTGATGTCAATGCGATATTATGGCGAAAGCGAACTGATCTGATGATGGAAACGGGAGGTGGGAGATGGAATTCCTAGCTGAATCTGGATGATAGTAGTCTGTGTTTAGGATACTTTTGATCATCTCTCTTATCAGATTAGACAGATAGAAGTTGGTACTGCATTACTACATTAGAATGGGATGAATAGAGACAAAATGCAGAAAAAAAAATCCTTTAAAAAACATCAAAAACATAGGATTTCAATATGGTATAATATGTATGTCCCTAACTACTGATATTGGTGAATTATAGTAATTAGTCATATGCACAGGTATTTTTTCTTATTTTTTTTTATTATTCTTTGCAGATTGTTAGCGGCGCATGTTGTGTGGCAGCTCCTTATAATCTGGCTTCTTTGGTTCGCATTCGCGTGTGCCACCGGTCTTAGCATGACACAGAGTGCGTGGATAGCACCCGCCATCTACATATTGTACACCTTACTATAGAAAATATAATTTATAATTCAAAACGTCCTTCACACGCAGCAGCTAATGTTATCCTGAGATGTATATGTACATCTATCTTAATATTATCTACATGCAGCCGGTCATGTAATGTATTTTGATTTTATAGTTAAGTAGTCTCTGTCCATGGCTGTCATGGCAAATATATTAAAATTATTCCTGCTATAATATGCATACAGCTGATTTGTGTGATGACGCTACGTTTAAAATGCGTGAATCTATAGAACTTTTGCAATGAATCTGAATAATAATTGTAAAAATACTTGTTATAGAAGCTAATTCGAGCCATAATCGTTAATATACATAATCCTATTTTGTAAGCAATATTTTTTGTGAATTTTACTGATTTAGGAAGCTTGAAATCCCGTTTAAAACATAGGGAAATTAACTAAGCTATGTTGAATTTTCAACATATAAAAAGTGTATCATTATATCTTCAAAAGATATATAGTTTTTTACAGAAATAAATATAATTCCATGTTTTATCTACATGCATTCCACTATTATTATAAATAAACCGCTGTTTATTACCCTGTTTTTTTCTTAGCATAGTAAGTCTGTGTGTAGCGCTTATGGCATATAAAAGGTAAAACTGACGTTTAGACGTTTAGCATGGCGGCAGGCAGTCCAAAATTTCTAGTATCCAACCTACTTGAAATTTGACAGAATGACATTGGCATATGGTGATATGCTCGCGAGATCTGTGGATATTATCTGTGAAATAGCCTTGAAGGGCGGGAATATACGTAGTATCCCTAACTAGTTCTGTGGGTGGCGGGAATCTATTCAAGATGGTCCAAGAGACAATACAATGGAAGATTATGTCAAATATGAGTTTTATTCGATCGTTATTCTAGAAAGCGTTGAAGCGTTAAAATCAACTAGGTATAGACATTCAGCGCGGAGTTGGACGGGTGACCATCTCTTACGTTAAAGAATATCATAGTGAGTTCTAGCATTTTAAAATAATAAAGGGCTAGCTAAAAAAACAAAGTTTGAATTATTAAAGTTTTATTCACTATGAACATTATAACTAAATCACACCAAAATCAATACAGTAAATACATAGATTTTGTCTTAGGTTATGTGAAATGCACTTGTAAGTATATCGCCAAATAAACTAAATTTACACCTACAGGAGGTACCATGACTTATTTTAAGAAAGAAAAAACAATAAATGACACATCAAGTTTTGCCTCGTGAATATATATAATATAGCTATATTATATATATTCACGTGAATATATATAATATAGCTATATTATATATATTCACGAGGCAAAACTTGAGGCGCAGGGGTTGAAACCCTAAAAAACATTTTACTTTCTCATTTCCATCTTTTATTCAAACCCTTGTGACATAAAGCTACCAACCAAAAGTACGCCATACTTGTGACTAAAGACTTGAGACTACGAATGATGCCTGTTTTAGTTTGCGACTCTTAAATAATAGGTAGCCACTTTATAGTCTTGAACCACCAACAAAATATCAAGTCTGCAGGGCGATCACACTAACCCATAGCTATCAAGATGGCAATCGTATCACGCTAATTAGGCCACGGATGAGATGAATATCATAATACAGAAATACAGATTTGTAGGCTGGATGTGCCAGAGATGGACGATGCGAATTAACGAAATTGGTTTTTTAAATAACTTATAATCAGATAATTTATGGATTGATTGCCATATCGATAGCCATGGGTAAGTGTGATCGATCTGCTGGTCAGACTTGATATTTTGTTGGTAATGTGATGGTGTTGTATTTATATTACGATTGATGGTCACCAATTATAATATAAATACTATTATAATATTTTGTCCGCTCATTACATTTTGCAAGTAGTTAGCATGCCACGTGATAGGTTGCGAACCTATCGCCCCTTATTGGAACACAACTGACATGTGACGAATTCTCTACCATCCATACAACTAAACCATCTGTCAAACTTACGATTTTAGGCCCGTCCAACTGGCGCTGTGGCGGTGGCGATCAGAACTTTGACAAACATTCCCCTTAAATGGCCACCGTCTCAGTTTGACCGAGGCCTTCTCGAGTTTGAGTCCCTTAATTATAATTAGTTACTGAGTAGAGACCTAAGTGGCACCTCTAAAGTAAAGTGTTGCTAGTATTAATTTTGAAACATTAATCGAACTACTTACTTTATTATAACCTTAATGTAAATTTTATGAAAATATTTTTTTATTCATCAAAATGGACGGCAGGAACTTAATATAAGCCAAAAATATATTTGATTATTTTTTTTTATTAGCATTACATTATTATGTAGAGCTCTTGATTTAGAAAATCTAACCCCTAGTTTGAATGAAAGTTTCATCGAAATCAGCGGATATCTACCATAACTACCATCCAAAACTTTTTGTCTATTTTATTACAATTTTTTAAACTAAATACTTAAATAAAATATTTCTTAATAATTGTGACATCATGTAAATAAACAAAAAAAACAAACACGCTCACGACTGTCTTCCCCATGGTGGAAATCCTCAGATACATACTCAGTGTATAGATCTTTATCAATATATTTATCATGCAAATATATTGACTGAAAAAGCATTTTTATTACATGAAGCTGTTCTCTGCAAATCGTTTATACTTTCAATTAAATCATTATTTTACTGTAAATTTATTAGATAATAAAAATAGAGAAAAAAACAATACCAAGTTTACTACTCTTATATAAAACTCAGCCATTTTCCTAACCATGGCCAACGCAAAATTCAAAACATTATGTTTTATTAAAAATGCAGACAACTTAACTGGCCAGAGTTTTGCTATAAAGATACTGGCCGGTAGAAACATAAAAAAACAATATGACTTATTAGGGTAAGTACTGCCCATTTGCCCCATCAATCGAACAACACTTCGCTAACGAGAATTGTGACTAATTCCTAAAAATTGGGATCTCGGTCATTGATTTGTGGACAAACATACGGCCCACCTGTTGATAAGGTAACCTCAGTCCTACTGACAAACGCCGAAAACGTAACTGTTTTCGGCGTTTTTATTTATAATAAATTATGTTAATGATAGATTTTGGATAAAAAAAATATCATTATATTATTACTAGGTATTAGGTAAAAAAATAGGTACCTATTTTTTTTCGTTTTCACTGTCCTATACAGTATATCCTAATCCTATTTATAGGGTAGTTATACAAAGATATTTGTTTTTTCTCATTTATATATATTCTCATTTACATTTCTCAGACCTATGGTCGTGGAAGTGGTCCAGAAATTAATGGCCGTAAGCGATTAAGATAATTGAAGGGAGTAATCATTGACTGGCCACATAAAGGAATAGAACCCACACCTCTTTCGTCTCAGCCGCCGAGGTCGTCCATTTTTAATTATTTATTAAGTTTGTTTAGTTATTAATTTTAGGTAATGTACACAAAGGCAAATTTAAATCCTACTAATATTATAAATAAATACGAGAGATTTTATTTTCCGTAACGGCTGAACCGATTTGGATATAATTTGGAACAAGTATAGTTCGTGACCTAAACGTCCGAAGACTCTCGGAATGAGTCGTAACTTAGTCGATGCCTTTACCGATATTACGGTATATGAAAATTACGTTTTACAATATAGAAAATAATACTTAGTGTATATACATACTTATATGGAAGTTTTTTTAAAGTCAAAATGCGTAATTCAACTACAAGCCCCCAATTACATTAGCAAAATGGCAATGGAACACAATATCACTTAATTCGCCAGACTAAGCTCGTAGATCACATACCTACGTAGAAAGACTACTAGTTAGGTAAGTAGGTTAAGTTATAATTAAGATATTTACTATAGGTCAAATAGTACCTATGTAAACTGTTTTTATATGAACATATTGAAATAAAAAAAATACTACGTGAAAATATGAAAGCTTTTTGTGGTAAAAATGTCAACTTTTCAAGTTTCAGTTGTGTTAAATATTAATAGCATTTCAAATTACGGGTGTTGCCATTATAAAAACACGGAATCCTTTCTATCCAAAGTTTGTCAGGAAGAGAACAAGACCGATAAGGTGATAACTTATCACTGAATCGTTAATCTTATTGTACATCGTAAATCAGTGATAAGAAAAATAAATACGAAACTTTGAATGAGTGAATATATTTATATATTTTCACTCATTCAAAGTTTCGACAGATTTTCCCAGAGAAACGGGACGTTATCCGTTTACAGCTGCAATTGGATCCAACCCTGTCAAAATGATTATTTCTGCATTATTAGTGCAATGTTGAGAAAACCAGTGATGCGAAAGTGTATACGATATTATTATAGGAAATTAGCTTAAAACTAGAACATACTTACGAATGCTGATTATGATTAGTTATTATGAATATATTCTAAATATAAATTTAACATTTGTATATAAACTACCTGAAGGTAGGGTGATCACAACTCGTAATATGACATGAGTTAACGGGCAATCATGGCCTAAAAGGCAATTGGCCGGAAAGAGACAAAATGATTGCCCGAAAAGAGACTAAATTATTTCCCGACAGAAACATGACTGCCCGATGAGAGAAAAAATATGGCCTGGCAATAGACTAAACGATTTCCCGGCAGGAACAAAATTGAGAAACAAGATTGACAACAAGAGAAAAAAAAATTGCTTGGCAAGAGACTAAATTATTTCCCGGCAGAAACACATAGATTGCCCGACAAGAGAACAAAATATTGCCTGGCAAGAGGCTACATTATTTCACGGCAAGAGACAATATGTGAAATTCCGAAAAGCCAAATGATTTTAAAAATGAGAAATGATTTTATTTGCAAAATCGCTAAGGAAGCCTGGAATTTATTGTTTTTAACAAGGTGGGTAACAAAATTGTTACCCACCTTGTTATATGCCTGTTTTTTGTTTGAAATATGTCACTAGACTACGCAAAACAACGCAACAAAATAAATATGACAAATAACAAGGTTGCCTGGAAGATATTGCTCTTGACAATAGAGCCATCTTATGTTATTAAGGTAACTTAGAACTATATAGATATTGATAGTAGGATTATTATTCATATTCATTCAACCAACCGTATCAAAAACGGTTCAGCGTTTCACACATTGACTGGTAATCTTGGAATAGGTACATGAAAAGGAAAAAACTTACTAATTACTTATTTATTGACTTAAAAAGGATTTAAGTTTATTTAAAGTTACTGTGACGATAAAGAAATCTCCTTTAGAGATCTTAAGGACGATTAGAATATAGACAGCTATATACATATAATCTCTATCGAACTCGACTTAGAGACCTTAAGGACGATTAGAATATAGACAGCTATATACATAGAATCTCTATCCAACTCGACTTAGAGATCTTAAGGACGATTAGAATATAGACAGTTATATATATAGAATAATCTCTATCCAACTCGACCTAGAGATCTTAAGGACGATTAGAATATAGACAGTTATATATATAGAATAATCTCTATCCAACTCGACTTAGAGATCTTAAGGACGATTAGAATATAGACAGTTATATATATAGAATAATCTCTATCCAACTCGACTTAGAGATCTTAAGGACGATTAGAATATAGACAGTTATATATATATAGAATAATCTCTATCCAACTCGACCTAGAGATCTTAAGGACGATTAGAATATAGACAGTTATATATATAGAATAATCTCTATCCAACTCGAGCTAGAGATCTTAAGGACGATTAGAATATAGACAGTTATATATATAGAATAATCTCTATCCAACTCGACCTAGAGATCTTAAGGACGGTTAGAATATAGACAGTTATATATATAGAATCTCTATCCAACTCGACTTAGAGATCTTAAGGACGATTAGAATATAGACAGTTATATATATAGAATAATCCCTATCCAACTCGACCTAGAGATCTTAAGGACGATTAGAATATAGACAGTTATATATATAGAATAATCTCTATCCAACTCGACCTAGAGATCTTAAGGACGGTTAGAATATAGACAGTTATATATATAGAATCTCTATCCAACTCGACTTAGAGATCTCAAGGTAGCTATCAGTAAACTAATTATATTTTATAACCAAGATTTTGTGCTCAACTTTTTTGAATGTGATTTCTTGATTGTGATGCTTTTTCAGGTATTATTTGGTGATAAATATCTAAAAACTATGTTGGTTAAGTTACGTCTAAGTCATTAATCATAGCAAATGTAAATTGTGATAATCACACATTGTGATTAACAGCAGGTTTTCTAACCCGTCCTAACTAAGTATAGGCAAGGACTTAGGTATGCAAACATAAGTGATAGATATCTGAAAAACTATGTTGGTTAAGTTACGTCTAAGTCATTAATCATAGCAAATGTAAATTGTGATAATCTTTTAACAGCAGGTCTTCTAACCCGTCTTAACTAAGTATAGGCAAGGACTTAGGTATGACTTAGTGATGTATAAAACAATGTTGGAAAGTCACGTCTAAATAATTCCTTTACTCCGTAAGGTCTTCATGTATTTTTTATAACTACTTATCCTTAAGCACCAACTTTGTTGCGTCTTTTGTTGAGTAACGAATTATTGCTTTGCTCCAACGCTTTTATTTGAACCTGAAACGAAGTTTTTAATATAAGGAGTACAGTCAACGTCAAAAATAGATAAACAGTTACAAATTTAATGACTTCAGTTAAAAATTACCTACAATTTTAGATCCAGCTTCGCTCTTTGCAATCTTAAATTACCATTTAATTTCAGATTTTTTTGGATTAAGGTCACGCCCGCCGGTTGCCTCGCGATGTTTTACTTCACCGTTCTCAACACAGGTTCGAACCCACGACCTTCGGATCGGAAGTCGAGTTACCTTCTAGTCTAGGCCAAAACGAATCTCTTGAACAATCACAGCGAGATAAACGAAAAAAAAAAGGATTTTTTTGGACTGGTTTGGTATTTTATTCAAGCCCATTTTTAGTACTTAATTTAAAAAAAAAAAACTTCCAAAAACGGCATTAATAACCCTTAGGGGTGGCCCTATTCATTAAAAAAACATTAAAATCGGTTTACATTTGGCGGAGATAGAGAGAGGCGCGTAACATACACACAAAAACAGACATTATTTTTCAACCGACTTAAAAAAAAGAGAAGTTTAATTTAATGATTTTAATTATTTAATGAGTAACGTATACCGATTAAAATTTCAAATTTTATGAAACAAATCCAGCCCTAAAAATAAAAACTTCCCGTTATTTCAAACAGTTATTATTAAATCTGTTTTTATTATATCTAAATAAAACCGTTTCTCTGTTAGCAAAGGGGGGTACCTACACTGACCTGATCATAGTCCACTCGCATAGTGGCCAAGGAGCGAGTCATCTCATCCTGGACATCCGCCCACGTCTCACCCCCCTCCCTTAATAACGCGTCCGTGTAAAGGGGTGTGGCAGGAACCTTTGTGTACCCCCGGACCCATGCACTGCTCATAACCTGGCAATAAAAGCAAAGGGGTTAATATAAATAGATATTCTTAGCGAGGCGATAAAGTATACCTACTTACCCATACCTACCTATTAGGGATCATCCATAAAGTACATCACACTAATTTCGTGATTTTTTGACCCCCCCGTCCCTGTCACAGTTGGTCACATTTGTGAGCCCCCCCCCACCCTCCATAGTGTGACGTCACATATTTGTGACTCGGGAAGAGTTCCGCAGCTGGGGTTGCAATCAGTTGCAATGAATTGCATAGCTACCTTCAAAAAGTCAGTTTGAAATAACCCGCGTTACCCGCACGCTCCCTATTTAAGCAAAAGTACATAATACGTTTTAATACAAAACACAGGACCTTGGACCTTCACAACTATAATGCTGGACATAAATAAATAATGCTGGACATTTTTCACACAGCATCATCTAGCCCCAAAGTGAGAGCTTGTGTTATGGGAACTACATGACTGATATACTACTAATATTCTTTTTTTTTATGCAAACATTTGTCCCGCGGCGGGAATCGAACCCGCAACCTTCTGCGTCTTAGGCGGGCCTTCGCCCACTTTGTCACAGAGGTCGTAACTCTTGGGTACTCTAGTGGCTTTTCTCACCTGTTGGATGGTGAGCCTCTTTGCTGGGTCCACGGAGAGCATACCGCGGATCAGATTCTTGGCGTCCGAAGAAACGTTGGACCACTCCGGTTCAGGGAAGTCGTACTGACCTAGACGGATACGCTGAAACAATAGAAAAATATAAGTTAAAGGTTTAGGTTTCAAAACTCACGGCTTAAATCTAACACTGCTATAGTAATGTCATATTCGATATTAAATTATTATTTTATATAAATGGATTGTGTGATGGAATGACATGTTTAAGAAAGCAGTGAGTACTGAGATGACGGCTGATAGTGGAAGAAGAAAACATGTTGTGCCGACCCCACGTAATGTGGGACAAGGACAAGGAGATGATGATTTCATTTAAATGTTGTATTATGGTTTTTTCGATGACACTTCCATTCGAGTTTTGTACAACATAAGCTGCCGAAAAATGTACAGGAAGTTGACAATTTAAATATACTTTTCGGAGCATATTCTAGTATCCAAGAATATTTAGTGGAAAAATTGTGATTTGATAATTTTTTTATTATAAAAAATTATCAAATCACCTCGTATTAATACGAGGAGACATGGCCGATCTATATTAGATACTAGTTGTGCCACCGCCGAGCGCGGTGCTCTTTTGCTTCTTTTGCTCGGCTATTAAAGGTCGGAGCGTGATGTTAAATAGCCTATAACCTTCCCCTTGAACTGGGCTATATAAAGCAAAAGTTTTTGTTCAAATCCCCAAAAAGACTTGATGGTCAGGTCCTTGTACGTGCGAGTGAGCGCGCAATATGCCCCACTACTCTCACAAATTCTAATGTGTTTCAAATTGTGTTCAGCATTGTCGTTCATTATAGTGATGGGCAGGTATGCGGTATATAAACAAATATTTCACTTTACCCATTTACACGACCGCACTTACGGGAAGAAGAGTGCGCCAAAAAGATGAACATTTCTGAGTTTTTAGAGCACCTTTGCAAACTAAATTGCAAATATTTTATAAATGAGGGATATATCGTGATGTAAGACACGGACGGACAGACAGTAAGACTACTAGTATCGGCAGATGGCATACTTGTTGTTCTAGCTTTGGGAATTATGCCCCAACAGTAATTGGAAAAACTAATTTCAGCAGAAGGAATATAAGTTCCAGCTTAGGGTAAACTAGAGGGTAGACAAGTCCCAGCTGTGTGAACCAGAGTGCCGGCAGTGTGGATGCATACCTTCTTCATCCCCGGTGATATTGCCAGGCCGTGGTTGGAGTAGAAGGGAGGGAAACCGCATAGCAGGATATACATCACCACTCCTAGAGACCAGATATCACAGGACTTATCGTATTTCTCGGGGCCGAGGACCTGGAAAAAAGGTTAAAATTAATTATTTATCCAAAAAACAAGTCATTTATCCGCAACTTTTGTTTGTTACCATACTTTCTTTGTAAACACAGAGAATACAGACAAAAAAAACATACATATTATATGAAATGGCGACAAGAGTTTTCATCCAGTGGACCTTTGGATAGGGGTAGCTGAGCTGATAAAACGTGTACATAAACACATATATACATATATGTATATAATATGACTCAAATGATACATACATTCAATATACATGTCGCAGCCAACTAGCTTAATTCGCTTTTCTGTTTCAGCCTAGTCTTTTTACAAAACAACATAATGCGATGGCTGCCATATTGTAAACAAATTACTTTAGTAGATTAGGTTTTTTTTATTATTGAATGGCTGATTAATTATTCAGGCCGATAATTGAACAGCACCGTTTAGTAAAAAGGCTAGGCTGTTAACTGAAAGGTTCGTTTGTCTTTTGATGGTTCTTTGATAGGTTTTATCGCCATAAGTCAAAAGGGGGCGCTGCAAGATGGAAAACACGTCAAGGGTTTCAGATACCAGTGCTTGCGTCAATATACACGGGACATACACTGAATGGTTGAGCATTCAAAACGGGCATTCCCCAAAAAGGGTGTTAGACAGGGATGTGTAGCGTCACCGCGGCTGTTTAATCTATTCATGGACGCTCCTATTCACAGCTTCGAAAGATGTGAATGTGGGTTAAGAATGGATGAGTTACTCTTCAAATGTCTTCTCTACGCCGATGATGTCTACACGAGGACAGTGTCTCCTTCAAGATAGTGTGTGGCGCCGCGCTCATATACAACAAGTTTTCAGGCTATATGTCGCGATGCATGAACATGATAGTATAAAAAGTTATAAGTCTTACCTCCGGCGCAACATAGTACGGCGTATAGCACGGAGTTTGGAGCGTGTCAGCGGGCGACAGTGTCTCCTTGGCGAATCCGAAGTCGGTCAGCTTCAAAGTCGCGTTTGGAGCTGCGCTCGTATACAGCAAGTTTTCAGGCTTGATGTCGCGATGCGCTATGTTAGAGTCGTGAAGATGGCGGACAGCCACGCAGATGGAGTGCATTATCTGGAAACAAGATCATTTTGAGACTTCCATGCAAAGCAGTAGGTTCTCAATTAGTATTCATTTTTATTTTTATCCGCGAAACGTAATGAGCCGATGCGTTTGAGGTAAGAGCTTGTTTCTTTTTGATAACGTTTGTTTCTTTGCTGTCAATTTTCTCAAAAACGGCTAAACAGATAGTAATGTTTTTTTTTTAATAGTTTTGAAAGACTTCAAAGGTGGTTCTGAGAGTTTATAGCCAAATGGCACTATTGAGCGCTGTGTTGGATACGCAATTGTGTTTTAAAAATTTTTTTGGATTTTTAAAAATTTGTTGTATAAAAAGAAAGCCCGTGGCTTCATCTGCATAGTATTCGGACAAAAGTAGCCTTTGTATTATATATTTAATACTTCCGCACAAACAATGTAGTGCTAGGAGGACTTATTGCTAAAACGTTCTCTACCAGTCATCCTGGGCGTGAAAAAAGTTAGTGTGGCGTGTTAACTAAAGATAAATTACATATTAGGTACTAATGTACTTACACTACAAAATATCTATATAAATGTATATTATAAAATATAGAAATATTATATATTAAATATTGAAAAATAACCTTAAAAAAATAAAACACTTAAATATTAATTGTGTTACTTTAGCCGTTACGCAATAACTTAGCATATTGTCTCAGCTGCCTGGCGCGTTACCTCAGCTACCTGGAAAGTTACCTCAGCTGCTTGGTGCGTTACCTGAGCTGCCTGGTGCGTTACCTCAGCTGCCTGGCGCGTTACCTCAGCTACCTGGCAAGTTACCTCAGCTGCTTGGTGCGTTACCTGAGCTGCCTGGTGCGTTACCTCAGCTGCCTGGCGCGTTACCTCAGCTGCCTGACATCTTAATTACCTCAGCTGCCTGGCGTTCCGTAAAAGCTCCCTCGCTGTTATCCTGAATCCTTTGGAACAGTTCTCCGCCGTCCATGCATTCCATCACGACGAGTAGGCAGCTTCGCCCGCCATATGTGTTTTCATAAACGTCTATGATCTGGAAATAAAATAACATTTTTGGTTAGCCAAAGTCAATAGGTTAATTGAGATCACAAGGATTATTTGAAATCGTCAACGTAAAAAAACAAAGTAAATCTTAAATTCGCTCTTTAGGATAGTGTGTTAAGAAGCGGACCGTTATAGTACAATCGCAGATTAAAAACAGATGTTTAATGTCATTGTATTAAAACCCCTTATTTATATATAGATATTCCTTCTATGTATTACACGTTTTTTATGATGATGATGATGATGATAATAAGGTAATAAAATAAAGATTGATAAAAGATAGAATAATTATTGACAGAAATAAATTGCCTATAAACAATTTAAAAAATATTTTATTTTTGACTTTCTCGGTGGCGGTGGCGGAGCTACACTAACTGATGGAACTGGCCTTCGAAATTTTCGTTTCAAAGCATGTCTGTTTCCTCTCGATGTTTTCCTTCACCGTTTTATCAACGTAGAACACAATATATATATATATATATTTTAATTCGTGTGTCAAAAAAAAATATATTTTATAAGATTTTTTTTATACAGTGTCGATTTTATTTATAACTAGCTTCACCCGTGTGGTACCCGGATAAAAAGTCGCCTATGTGTTATTCTGATGTATAAGCTATATCACTGTAAAGTTTCATCAAAATCCGTTCAGTAGTTTTTGCGTGAAAGAGTAACAAACATCCATCCTCACAAACTTTCGCGTTTATAATATAAGTAGGAAGAATGTACGTATCCGTTTGCTTTGTTTTTGTGTCAAATAAACCACATTCCATTCTATTCTACAATGGCATATACAATTTTCAATACCGCATTATAAATTCCCACTGCTAAATGGTCGATAATTGATGTTGCAACATCGATATAACGATCCATTGTCAATAGCGTACGAATCTAGTTGCCATATAATTGTTTGTGAACATTGAAAGAGATTATGAATCAAATTAATTATGAAATGAGTGATAAAAAAAATTATTGCGCGTGTGTTTTTATTGCTCCTGTCAGAAAACAGTGTTAGTGAAAATAAATAGTAGTGATGTGTGATATGGAACGTACCTCAACAATATGTATGCATCCACGTGCCCTCCAGTGCAGTTCGACTTCACGTCTCGCTTTCACGCTGTCGTGAAGTACTTTGAGTGCTCGTTTGGAGCCAGACTTCTTCTCTTTGCATTCTAGAACCTGAAAAAAAATCAAAACTTTAATTTTATTTGCGATAATAGGAAGCGGCTTAACGGATTGTTATGCGGTTTTTCGTTTTGTATGGCTTCAAGGATGGACTTTAGATAACTTTAATTGCCATAAGTCACTAGGGAGCGCTGCAGTCGATGGTTGAAAAACACGTCAAGAGTTTTAAAATGTAAAATTAGCCAGAAGCGTCGATTCTCTTGTACACCAACTAAACTTTAAGCTATTTCACTCTTTTACTAACAAAAGAAAGAGATGACAACAATTTTAGTATTGTCAAATTAAGAAGTGCTGTTAAATCATATTTTACTTTTAAAAATACCTAACGCTTAGTTTTCCTTTCACGCTAACGCAAATTTGTCAAGGAAAAACTTGGCAGCTGTCACGTGACATTTCCACAGCTAATGTCATTTCCATACAATTCAATCTTTAGGCAGGCGTTAACGCCAACAGAAAGTGGTATTTGTCTAGACACTCAAGTTAGGTCGTGATTGACTATAAACACGAAGAAGAGCGAAACGTAAACTAATTTGACAGGAGTAATTCTTGACATCTTTTTGTTGCGTGCACCATCAGTAAAAATCAGAAAATCAGGTGTAATTGGTGTACTAGAGAATCGACGCCACTATATATACTAGTTTAAATTAACCAACCTACTGCAACCTACTGCGTCTCAGGCGGGCCTGTGCCCACTGCACCACAGAGGTCGTCTCGATAGCCATGGGTTAGTGTGATCGCCCTGCAGGTCTGTGCGTGTGTCTTTTGTCTAGTTTTAATTAAATTGTTCATGTTTCTTACTTCATAGAACAAAGTTCATCCCTGTTTCACCCCCTTAAAGATAAAATTTTCAAAAATCCTCGGATGCTTATGTTATACCATAAACCTATATTCCAAATTTCAGCTTTCTATATTTGGTATTGGCTGTGCGTTGACAGATCAGTCAGTCAGTCAGGATAAACTATTTTAAGTATATATTAATTTTATTTATTTATGTTATAGTTGCAACACTTCTGAACTAACTACAACCAAACCCTGAACTCAGCACTGCCAAGACTTTAGATAGCTTAAGTAAGCGCTTGAATACAATTTTGCATGCTATTAAGTAGATTATGAAGGACGCAAAATTCAATTGTAATCTTTTATTGCAGCCATTTTCGTAACTTAATAAAAATATTTATTTCTATTGCCTACTAAATATCTCTGTAACGGCCGAACTGATTTGAATTAAATGAGGAACAATTATTGTTCGTGACTTAGAATAACACAGCCATAGCCGTGGGCAGCGGCTAGAAGTACAGCAGTGTGTATTTATCTAGTATCTACCAAGGCTTATGCACAGAGAGAAGATATTTTAAAAGGCTGATAAGGGCACTATAAAATTGCAAATCATCATGATATCGAAATAATAGTGATAAAGGCAAATTCATTCAAGAGCCGTGTTGGCCTAGTGTTCGTTACACCGACTTCCAATCCAAAGATCGTTGGGTTCGACCCAGTCATGCAACAATGTTTTTATCCACTTTCCTAATAAATAATGCTTTTTTTTTGTTGAAATAGCGAAATAAATCACTAGAATCATACACTAGAATCAAAAACTAGAAGGCATGTTCTATCGGTTAGTGATCCAATAAGCGAACCCGACAACGCAGTGATCTAAACATCTTTGGACAACACAACTAGAGGTGGCAGTTGAAGATGGCTCTTTCATTAGAATTACGATATCTATAACGAAAAACAAAAAAACAAACACGCTCACGACTGTTTCCCCCATAGTGGACATCCTCAGATACATATTCAGTGAGTAGATTTTTAAGGGTTCCAAGTAAGGGGTAGTCAGAGGCACGTCCAAACATTTTGATTTTGGGCATGTCGGTTTCCTCGCGATGTTTTCCTTCACCGTGAAGGGTGAAAAATAATGTGCGCTCGAGTGGAAAAATCCATTGGTGCACGACCGGGTTCCAACCCACGACCTCCGGATCAGAAGTCGGAGTATCGTCCACTAGGCCAACACGGCATTTGAATTTGATACTGTCTTTATCTATGAAATTGCCGTTTTGTATGAGCAAATAATATTTGCTCATACAAAACGGTTATATTATAATCCAATTTAGCTTCTTTATTTTACCCATTTGCCACAATTGGTGCAATATTGTTTTGACTGTAAGATTAAAAGCTAATGCTAGCTCAGTTTGAGACAGATTCGCTTTCGGTTAGTCATTTTCAACTTTGTTCTTCGAGTGTCCACGAGTTTTTAAACCAATAATGCACTGTCCGCTCTTTGGTAGTGTTAGGACACGTCGTTAATGTTGCGCGCCGTTTTAGAAATCTGTTAAACCAATAACGCACTGTCCGCTCTTTGGTAGTGTTAGGACACGTCGTTAATATTGCGCGCCGTTTTAGAAATCTGTTAAACCAATAACGCACTGTCCGCTCTTTGGTAGTGTTAGGACACGTCGTTAATGTTGCGCGCCGTTTTAGAAATCTGTTAAACCAATAACGCACTGTCCGCTCTTTGGAAGTGTTAGGACACGTCGTTATTATTGCGCGCCGTTTTAGAAATCTGTTAAACCAATAACGCACTGTCCGCTCTTTGGTAGTGTTAGGACACGTCGTTAATATTGCGCGCCGTTTGAGAGGCATTGTTTCCACATCGAAATTCATATCATAAAATAACGCGAGGTTTCTTAGAGTCATACAAAAGTAAAGGTTGAAATAACTATTAGATTTTCACATTTTCCATCTCAGAAACAGAAATAAAATAAAATAAATTTGCAACCATGGACTCTTATACCGCGTTTACTTAAGCGTGATTAGCGCACGAATGTTTACTAAGTACTTAGTACTAATCTGTGGCGGAATATGTATGGGTATACCAACATATTTTATTACTAATTAGACAACATTAGTTCGCGAAAAACGCGTATGGTAAACGCGGTAGAAAACTCGCGTCTTCCTAGCACTACATTCTTAGTGATGTATTAAAAACATTTTTAACCAGTTAATGACTATCTAAATAATAAGGATGCATGCCATTTTAATAATACATAAATAATATTTTTCATGAATATTTTTCACACACCAAAGTAAGCAGACCTTGTGTTATGGGAACTACATGACTGATATACTACTTATTTACACTTTTTGTTTCGTAAATACATACATACTATACATGAAAACACCCAGACACGAGACAAATATTTGTGATCATACAAAATTGTCCATCGGCGGGAATTGAACCCGCAACCTTCTGCGTCTCAAGGGGACCTTCACCCACTGCGCCACAGAGGTCGCCTATACGCATTTTAATTCTAGTAAATTTTGTATAGTTATCTATAAATTTAATTGTAAAACTAGGTAATATCTACTTATATGTAAAAAATTTCACGACCAAAATGTGGAATATAGAGAAGCTAACTATTCATAGGTATGAAGGAATGAATTATATTTATTTGTAGGAATATAGGTACATTAGTATTATCACATAAGTATATAGGCAAAAAATACAGATGAAACAGCTAGCTATCTAAATACAGTTGCAAACGATCTATAGATAGCTCACCTAATCCAGAGATCACTACCAGGCGGAAGCGTTCCCAAAATATTGGCCGCATTGCCACGCTGAATGGCAATGCTAATGCGTCTGTATTTTTTGTATATACCTACTTGTACATAGTTGTATGAATAAATGTGTTTTAGTATATAGGTACTTGCATTAGTATTATATGCGGATAATACTAACGTACCTATATTCTTACAAATAAATATCATTCAATCATTAATTCATTCATAAATAAAACGCATATTTTTTTTTTTTACTAATTTAGTTTGTACATATTTGCTATACCATCATTATCACCGCCATTATCTACATCTTGCTATCAGTAAGCGTACGCAATCACCGTTATGTGTAAGTTCGATCGCCCCGTGTTTAAACAACGATAGCTAATCATGTTCTATCAGAGTATACTTACGTGTGGCGCTAAGCGATAAAATAAATCTTCTACTTCATTTGTATAAGTTACAAATGTTTATGATATAAATGACAGCTGAGCTGGATTAAATACAATAAAAACAACAATAAACACCCAACATCCGCATACATAGTCCAGAAAACTAGGCTTTACAATTTGCACCCAACATCCGCATATACATATAGTCCTGAAAACTAGGCTTTCCAATTTACACCCAACATCCGCATACATAGTCCTGAAAACTAGGCTTTACAATTTACACCCAACATCCGCATACATAGGCCTGAAAACTAGGCTTTACAATTTACACCCAACATCCGCATACATAGTCCAGAAAACTAGGCTTTACTATTTACACCCAACATCCGCATACATAGTCCAGAAAACTAGGCTTTACAATTTACACCCAACATCCGCATATATAGTCCTGAAATCTAGGCTTTCCAATACATACCCATGCCGTGTTGGCCTAGTGGGCGATACCCCGACTTCTGATTCGCAGGTCGTGGGTTTGAAACCGGTCGTGCACTAATGGATTTTTCCACTCAAAAAATGTATGTGCGCGTTAATGCGCACATACGCACATACGCTCAAAACGGTGAAGGAAAACATCGTGAGGAAACCGGCATGCCCTAGAACCAAAAATTCGAAGGCAGAAGCTTCGGTGCGCGAGTCAGACTTGCACTTGTCCGTTTTTTTATTATTATTATCCGAGTCAGCCACAACGACCTTTGGATCAGAAGTGGGGTTACATTCCACTAGACCACCAACACGGCGCGGCTTTCAGTCTAGTATAAGACCATTTCTGAGATCTGTAAAGACAGTGTCTAGGTACTCGTATAAGGTAGAATCCTCAACAAATGGAAGATGGGTGGGCGTGTAGCTAGTCATAGATAAGATAAGTGACTAATATTGGCACTAGGACAGTTTGCATACGAATGTCATCCACCTGTTCCAATAATTCTCATGACTCATTTATAATGTCGATCGATCTCTGCTGTTTGCTATGCTATCAGTAGTATAGTATCACACGAAAATAGTATCAGAAAATATATTATAACCGCTCGTGCGCCCAACTTCACATAAGGATGCAGCGAATGCAGCTCACAACTTCAATTCGAGACGCGTCGACAAAATCGGCCCGAATATGTCTTTTTGGCTGATGCAGGCCCGCCCGTGCTTGCGCGATAGCAATATTAGCCGTTCAGAATTATAAATTTGGTGGTGTTCCGTAATACCAAAAATTATGACAAAAACTTGTAAATTATGACAAAAACTTGAACAAAAACCCTGTTCGACCTTTGTGAACACTACTAAAAATACGTGTGAAAACCTCTCTAAAACTGCAAAACCTCGTCAAGCTGTCGAAATATTCAATAAATTACCTGTACATATCAAATCTGTCATTCATCAGAAAACTGCAATCAAAGTCAAATTACAGTCTTTTTTACTAGAAAAGAGTTTGTACTCCCTTGATGATCTTTAAATTCTCTATCTCTTTACTAACATCTGACATATTTGTACT
Organism: Perizoma affinitatum; assembly: GCA_961405105.1. NCBI lineage: Eukaryota > Metazoa > Arthropoda > Insecta > Lepidoptera > Geometridae > Perizoma > Perizoma affinitatum. The sequence continues at coordinate 3,323,345 of OY560207.1, forward strand.
AAATTTCACTAACGTACTGTGCTTAATTGGGTCTGATTCAACTGTATGTACTTGTATGTCCATTATCTTTATATGAATTACTAATTGATTTTATGCTGACAATAATTTGACATTACCTTATATAATTATTTCCTATTGTTTATTTCGTTATTGGTTGTCTGTCTTATTGTGTAGTTTTAAGTGATTTGTGTATGTGTAATATGTCATACTTCATGTAACATTCCGTATACAATATATATTATGTTAATATTGGAATAAATAAATACAAATACAAAAAAAAAACAAATCTCAACCGATATAAAAATGTTGGATATTTTTCACACAGCATCATCTAGCAATAGTTTGTTACATCTTCAGGTAAAACAAACTCCCAAAACAAATCACGGAGTTACAAAATAAATAATAAATAATGCTGGAAATTTTCACACAGCATCATCTAGCCCCAAACTAAGCAGAGCTTGTATTATGGGAACTACATGACTGATATACTTTTATTTGTATAAACATACATATTCTACATGTTGTAGAATGTCACATTACGAGAAGTGTTAAATATGAATGTGGATGGATCGTGTGAAGAATGACATGGTTACGAAAGGAGTGAGTATTGAGATGACGACTGGTAGAGGACAGTGGAAGAAAACATGTTGTGCCGACCCCACCTAATGTGGGACTATTAGATTTTCACATTTTCCATCTCAGAAACAGAAATAAAATAAAATAAATTTGCAACCATGGACTCTTATACCGCGTTTACTTAAGCGTGATTAGCGCACGAATGTTTACTAAGTACTTAGTACTAATCTGTGGCGGAATATTAGGTTGGGGAAAAAGTCTTTTCGCATTATTGTATGTATGAACTTGTAATAAAATATCTTTGGCTATACTATTTGTATCTGGCTGGTTTTGGTATCATTAAAAGTTTAAATTTTAAAGAAGATAATTCCAAATTCAAATTAGGAAAATGTGTGATTTTTATTTGTTTTTCGTACTGTTAAGATGAGTGAATCTAATGAAGAAATTCGATACATTTTAAAATTTTACTACAAAAAAGGTAAAAATGCAACGCAAGCCGCGAAAAAAATTTGCGATGTTTATGGACCTAGTGCAGTGTCTGTGAGAGTAGCACAAATTTGGTTTAAGCGTTTTCAATCCGGAAATTTTGATGTCAAAGATGCACGTCGCTCTGGTCGCCCTATTACGGATAAAATGGATGCCATTTTTGAAAAAGTGGAGCAAGATCGGCATATCAGTAGTTACGACGTAGCTGAAGAACTGGGAATTGACCACAAAACAGTTTTGGCGCATTTGAAAAAAACTGGGTACACAAAAAAGCTCGATATTTGGGTACCTCACGAGCTCACTGAAAGAAACCTAATGAACCGTGTTCTCATTTGTGATTCTTTATTACGACGTAATGAAACCGAACCATTTTTGAAGAAGCTGATAACTGGTGATGAAAAGTGGATCTTTAGCCACTCAGCAAAAATTAAGAGAGTTTGGCTGGGATGTGTTAATGCATCCGCCGTATAGTCCTGACCTTGCACCTTCAGATTTCCACCTGTTTCGGTCTCTTCAGAATTCTTTAGGCAGTGTCAGGTTAACATCACGAGAGGACTGCCAAAACCACTTGTCGCGGTATTTTGAACAGAAGCCCCAAAGTTTTTATAGCAATGGGATCATGTCCCTGCCTACAAAATGGCAAAAAGTTATCGAACAAAATGGTACCTACATACTTTAGTTAAATGTAAATAAACTATATTAAAAAATGTTTTGAATTTTCTTAAAAAATGCGTAGAAACTTTTTCCCCAACCTATTATGTATGGGTATACCAACATATTTTATTACTAATTAGACAACATTAGTTCGCGAAAAACGCGTATGGTAAACGCGGTAGAAAACTCGCGTCTTCCTAGCACTACATTCTTAGTGATGTATTAAAAACATTTTTAACCAGTTAATGACTATCTAAATAATAAGGATGCATGCCATTTTAATAATACATAAATAATATTTTTCATGAATATTTTTCACACACCAAAGTAAGCAGACCTTGTGTTATGGGAACTACATGACTGATATACTACTTATTTACACTTTTTGTTTCGTAAATACATACATACTATACATGAAAACACCCAGACACGAGACAAATATTTGTGATCATACAAAATTGTCCATCGGCGGGAATTGAACCCGCAACCTTCTGCGTCTCAAGGGGACCTTCACCCACTGCGCCACAGAGGTCGCCTATACGCATTTTAATTCTAGTAAATTTTGTATAGTTATCTATAAATTTAATTGTAAAACTAGGTAATATCTACTTATATGTAAAAAATTTCACGACCAAAATGTGGAATATAGAGAAGCTAACTATTCATAGGTATGAAGGAATGAATTATATTTATTTGTAGGAATATAGGTACATTAGTATTATCACATAAGTATATAGGCAAAAAATACAGATGAAACAGCTAGCTATCTAAATACAGTTGCAAACGATCTATAGATAGCTCACCTAATCCAGAGATCACTACCAGGCGGAAGCGTTCCCAAAATATTGGCCGCATTGCCACGCTGAATGGCAATGCTAATGCGTCTGTATTTTTTGTATATACCTACTTGTACATAGTTGTATGAATAAATGTGTTTTAGTATATAGGTACTTGCATTAGTATTATATGCGGATAATACTAACGTACCTATATTCTTACAAATAAATATCATTCAATCATTAATTCATTCATAAATAAAACGCATATTTTTTTTTTTACTAATTTAGTTTGTACATATTTGCTATACCATCATTATCACCGCCATTATCTACATCTTGCTATCAGTAAGCGTACGCAATCACCGTTATGTGTAAGTTCGATCGCCCCGTGTTTAAACAACGATAGCTAATCATGTTCTATCAGAGTATACTTACGTGTGGCGCTAAGCGATAAAATAAATCTTCTACTTCATTTGTATAAGTTACAAATGTTTATGATATAAATGACAGCTGAGCTGGATTAAATACAATAAAAACAACAATAAACACCCAACATCCGCATACATAGTCCAGAAAACTAGGCTTTACAATTTGCACCCAACATCCGCATATACATATAGTCCTGAAAACTAGGCTTTCCAATTTACACCCAACATCCGCATACATAGTCCTGAAAACTAGGCTTTACAATTTACACCCAACATCCGCATACATAGGCCTGAAAACTAGGCTTTACAATTTACACCCAACATCCGCATACATAGTCCAGAAAACTAGGCTTTACTATTTACACCCAACATCCGCATACATAGTCCAGAAAACTAGGCTTTACAATTTACACCCAACATCCGCATATATAGTCCTGAAATCTAGGCTTTCCAATACATACCCATGCCGTGTTGGCCTAGTGGGCGATACCCCGACTTCTGATTCGCAGGTCGTGGGTTTGAAACCGGTCGTGCACTAATGGATTTTTCCACTCAAAAAATGTATGTGCGCGTTAATGCGCACATACGCACATACGCTCAAAACGGTGAAGGAAAACATCGTGAGGAAACCGGCATGCCCTAGAACCAAAAATTCGAAGGCAGGAGCTTCGGTGCGCGAGTCAGACTTGCACTTGTCCGTTTTTTTATTATTATTATCCGAGTCAGCCACAACGACCTTTGGATCAGAAGTGGGGTTACATTCCACTAGACCACCAACACGGCGCGGCTTTCAGTCTAGTATAAGACCATTTCTGAGATCTGTAAAGACAGTGTCTAGGTACTCGTATAAGGTAGAATCCTCAACAAATGGAAGATGGGTGGGCGTGTAGCTAGTCATAGATAAGATAAGTGACTAATATTGGCACTAGGACAGTTTGCATACGAATGTCATCCACCTGTTCCAATAATTCTCATGACTCATTTATAATGTCGATCGATCTCTGCTGTTTGCTATGCTATCAGTAGTATAGTATCACACGAAAATAGTATCAGAAAATATATTATAACCGCTCGTGCGCCCAACTTCACATAAGGATGCAGCGAATGCAGCTCACAACTTCAATTCGAGACGCGTCGACAAAATCGGCCCGAATATGTCTTTTTGGCTGATGCAGGCCCGCCCGTGCTTGCGCGATAGCAATATTAGCCGTTCAGAATTATAAATTTGGTGGTGTTCCGTAATACCAAAAATTATGACAAAAACTTGTAAATTATGACAAAAACTTGAACAAAAACCCTGTTCGACCTTTGTGAACACTACTAAAAATACGTGTGAAAACCTCTCTAAAACTGCAAAACCTCGTCAAGCTGTCGAAATATTCAATAAATTACCTGTACATATCAAATCTGTCATTCATCAGAAAACTGCAATCAAAGTCAAATTACAGTCTTTTTTACTAGAAAAGAGTTTGTACTCCCTTGATGATCTTTAAATTCTCTATCTCTTTACTAACATCTGACATATTTGTACTAAATTTCACTAACGTACTGTGCTTAATTGGGTCTGATTCAACTGTATGTACTTGTATGTCCATTATCTTTATATGAATTACTAATTGATTTTATGCTGACAATAATTTGACATTACCTTATATAATTATTTCCTATTGTTTATTTCGTTATTGGTTGTCTGTCTTATTGTGTAGTTTTAAGTGATTTGTGTATGTGTAATATGTCATACTTCATGTAACATTCCGTATACAATATATATTATGTTAATATTGGAATAAATAAATACAAATACAAAAAAAAAACAAATCTCAACCGATATAAAAATGTTGGATATTTTTCACACAGCATCATCTAGCAATAGTTTGTTACATCTTCAGGTAAAACAAACTCCCAAAACAAATCACGGAGTTACAAAATAAATAATAAATAATGCTGGAAATTTTCACACAGCATCATCTAGCCCCAAACTAAGCAGAGCTTGTATTATGGGAACTACATGACTGATATACTTTTATTTGTATAAACATACATATTCTACATGTTGTAGAATGTCACATTACGAGAAGTGTTAAATATGAATGTGGATGGATCGTGTGAAGAATGACATGGTTACGAAAGGAGTGAGTATTGAGATGACGACTGGTAGAGGACAGTGGAAGAAAACATGTTGTGCCGACCCCACCTAATGTGGGACAAGGACAGGATGATGAAAACAGATGTATTAGGTTGGGGAAAAAGTCTTTTCGCATTATTGTATGTATGAACTTGTAATAAAATATCTTTGGCTATACTATTTGTATCTGGCTGGTTTTGGTATCATTAAAAGTTTAAATTTTAAAGAAGATAATTCCAAATTCAAATTAGGAAAATGTGTGATTTTTATTTGTTTTTCGTACTGTTAAGATGAGTGAATCTAATGAAGAAATTCGATACATTTTAAAATTTTACTACAAAAAAGGTAAAAATGCAACGCAAGCCGCGAAAAAAATTTGCGATGTTTATGGACCTAGTGCAGTGTCTGTGAGAGTAGCACAAATTTGGTTTAAGCGTTTTCAATCCGGAAATTTTGATGTCAAAGATGCACGTCGCTCTGGTCGCCCTATTACGGATAAAATGGATGCCATTTTTGAAAAAGTGGAGCAAGATCGGCATATCAGTAGTTACGACGTAGCTGAAGAACTGGGAATTGACCACAAAACAGTTTTGGCGCATTTGAAAAAAACTGGGTACACAAAAAAGCTCGATATTTGGGTACCTCACGAGCTCACTGAAAGAAACCTAATGAACCGTGTTCTCATTTGTGATTCTTTATTACGACGTAATGAAACCGAACCATTTTTGAAGAAATTTTTGACCATTTTTGACCTCACACATCTTTAGCCACTCAGCAAAAATTAAGAGAGTTTGGCTGGGATGTGTTAATGCATCCGCCGTATAGTCCTGACCTTGCACCTTCAGATTTCCACCTGTTTCGGTCTCTTCAGAATTCTTTAGGCAGTGTCAGGTTAACATCACGAGAGGACTGCCAAAACCACTTGTCGCGGTATTTTGAACAGAAGCCCCAAAGTTTTTATAGCAATGGGATCATGTCCCTGCCTACAAAATGGCAAAAAGTTATCGAACAAAATGGTACCTACATACTTTAGTTAAATGTAAATAAACTATATTAAAAAATGTTTTGAATTTTCTTAAAAAATGCGAAGAAACTTTTTCCCCAACCTATTATATGCTCAACGCTTTAGAACGACTATAAGTAAGCTATGCCACGAGCCCTAGTATGTTACTAAGTTTATTAGAATTATTTTTTTTACATAATTATACACGAATGTATACTAACAACAGGAAACTATATGAAACACGTCTCACGGTGTATTCAAGGAAGGCCATGTTTGTTTAGAAAACACTTCGTAGAATCTTGAATCAATAGAGGACGGTGATATACGTATATGTAGCCAATTGTTTGCTTAGAACGCAACGTGCTATTTAGAGTTATACAGATGTGCAAAGAACGAAGCAAAACATAGGAAAAATCTGAATCAGCTCGATGGTGCGGCGGGAGAGTAGTCTGCGACGCAAGAGGTTCCATTCCCGCTGCCGGAAAAATGTATGTTCCACAGATATTTGTTCCGGGTTGGGTATTGTGGTCGCAAGAGGTTCCATTCCCGCTGCCGGACAAATGTATGTTCCACAGATATTTGTTCCGGGTCTGGGTGTTGTGGTCGCAAGAGGTTCCATTCCCGCTGCCGGACAAATGTATGTTCCACAGATATTTGTTCCCCGGGTCTGGGTGTTGTGGTTCCACGGAACTCGGAGTTCCTTTTCCGTGTGCCGTGGGTACCCAATAGTGTGGGGTCAGGACTATGTATATTCATCCGTTGGGCGTTTATTCATTTATTAAGGCGACATCTGTGGCGCAGTGGGTGAAGGCCCGCATGAGATGCAGAAGGATGCGAGTTCAATTCCCGCCGCGAGACAATATGTTTATGGTAAACACATAAAAAAATCTATAAGCAGTATTATATCAGTCATGTAGTTCCCATAACACAAGCTCTGCTTACTTTGGGGCTCTATGATGCTGTGTGAAAATGTCCAGCATTATTATTTCTTAATTTATTATTACAATCAACAATTCGTAAAGGTCTACATCACATGCCTCCCTTGGTATGGTTAAACAGATCAGCCCCCCTATTCTGTATCTGAAAGTCACTCAGTGACGAACATTTCACAGTCACTGCTTTCAGATACAGGTCTGACAAATACCATATTCTGTTGGCAATAACGCCTGCGGAAAGATTTAATTGTATGGAAATCACATTAGCTGTAAAAATGTCACGTGACAGCTGCCAAGTCTTACCTTGACAAATTTGCGTTAGCGTGAAAGGAAAAGTAAGCGTGAGGTATTTGTCTAGCCACCCAGCGGGGCAAGACGAGTTGGATTTTCTATTGTATCTTGAATCCCAGCAGTTCCAAGTTCAGAGAGGTGCCACGACGAACCTTCTTGGGCCACCCCCATCCACCGACTTCCTTATCGCCACAATAGTTTTTCAAGTAACCAATAAACAAAAGAGTTCCTACTTATATATATCCAAGAGTTATTGTTTCTTATCGAAAGTCATGCAGTCAGGTTATTACTCGATTGTACTGGCTAAGAGCAATGCAGACTTTTTACTACAAGAGCATTTAACATAAATGTATATAGGTCGTTTTGCTATATGGGTATTCCGATATGGACGCGGATCAGTTGGTTGCTGGTTGCCATTCAAGAAATTTCATCACGTATTGCAGTGCGCCACCGGTATCGGTACTAAAACAAACACGCTCACGACTATATTCCCCATTATGGATATCCTCAGATTCATACTCAATGCGTAGATTTTATGGTTCTAGGGGCTGTCGATTTCTTCACGATGTTTTCCTTCGCCGTTTTGAGCACCTATGTGTCATATATGTATCGAGTACTGGCCCAAGAAAAAAAACATGTTTGTTTCTAGGGCATTCCGGTTTCTTCACGATGTTTTCCTTCACCGTTTGAGAATTTGTAGTGAAAATTAACTTAAAAGGTTACTCACCTATGTATGCGACATACCGTTATCTGTATCGGGCATTGGCCAGTGACAAAAACATCCTCAAGCGTGTTTATTGACGATTTGGATGATCAATTGCTGTTTACCAACACCGGATGGCAATCTGGGATTTCCACGTCTACCGATCAATTATCAAGTGCGTCACAACAGGCGGATATATATATAAATAAATAAAAAATACTTTGTGTAGGAATGGAGCGTGATGCATAAATGAAATGGAACGTAAAGGAAGCGAGTGAAAGGGTAGAGTGAGAGGAAAAAAGAAGATGGCGGACGACGTTAATGGAGGGAGTAAACGTACGTGGGGGTTTCGATTATTTGATTTCTATCCTACTACCTTCTTCCCTCGGCTTACCCGCATGGCACCCGGATGAAAAGTATGTGAAAGCTACATTACTGTAAAGTTTCATCAAAATCCGTTCAGTAGTTTTTGCGTGAAAGAGTAACAAAAATCCATACTCACAAACTTTCGCCTTTATAATATTCGTAGAATAGTAAGATTCCACGTTTTTTAGGATAACTTCAGTTCATTAAGCGTTAAAATAGTTTTATAAAAAATAGTTATTGTAAGTACCTATTTCTGCAGGATATTTGTTCCGTGCCTGGTAATCAGACATGTCGGTTTTCTTGCGTTGTTTTCCGTCACCGTTTGAGAATTTGTAGTGAAAATTAACTTATAAGGTTATTCTTTCCTTCGTGACACCGGTTTGCCCTGAAAAAGGCTCAGCGACCAGTGGTGACGGGATTTAGCAGTCTTTGAAATTTTCGACATGCCAGCCCGTTTCCATTGGTTTCCTTCACCGTTTGAGAGCAGTCGAAAATTAAAAACTCTTAAGGTTCATAGCGACCTCTGTAGCTCAGTTGTCTGGCCCGCCTGAGACGCAGAAGGTTGCGGGTTCGATTCTCGCCGCGGGACGAAATGTTTGTATCATCTGTAAATATTTTTGTCTAGGGTCAGGGTGTTTCTATGTATAATCTAAGTATTTACAAAAAAAGTGAATATAAGTAGAATATTAGTCATGCAGTTCCCATAATATAGGGTATCCCAACAAGAGCACCGGATTTAAACGTGAAACAATGGTGTTACTGCAAACCAAGTTTCCAGGCCGTGTCATTTCAACATCGGCCACTAACACCGTGCTGTAATGCAGTTCGCACCATCTTGTTGGAAAAACATGTCCTCCACATAAATGACATCCAATTCGGGCCACAAAAACTCCGTTAACATTTCGCGATACCGCACACCATTCACAGTTAGCGCATTTCCAGCCGCATTTTCAAAGAAATACGGCCCAATCTCCAAAACCATTTTTGAAATATGTTTTTACAATAATTAAACGTTATTCGTTTGAATACTTCTCCATATTCTTAAATCGCGTGGTCTGTATGTGACACCTGTCATAAAAAAAAACACCTTACAACTCTTAATAACAAAATGGCGGCAAAATTAAATCTGGCGCTCTTGTTGGGACATCCTATACAAGCTTTGCTTAGATTGCGGCTAGATGACGCTGTGTGAAAAATGTCCATATTTTTTTTTCATATAGCTATAAATATAACGTAAAAATATGTTTCTAATACTTTATTTACCTGTTTATCACGGGACTCCAGCCTGCTTAGCATGAAGACCCAAGACGACGGTTTTGTCTACCGCCGAGAAGACATTTTTTGCCCCTCTCTTTTGTTTGACAGAAATAGTTTTTTTTTCATCTCTTTCATAGACAAAACATTGTCTTGGGTGCTTATGCTAAGCGGGCAGGACGCAAAGAGATATAGCCGTCTTCACGATTCAAATCGTAAATATTTTTATTATTTTACGTCGAGTAAAATAATAAAAAAGGTAAACGCGATAAACACCCGTCAAACTTATAATTATGTTACAATTACGTATTTACGAAACCAAATAAATACTCGTAAGGTTATACAGTAATATAACCTTTATTTATTTCCTTAAAAACTTTTTCCTATTTATAAATCATTTTCGGATAGCCGCGTTTTAATGAAACGACCTGTTAAATTCGCCCTTTTAAAAAGTACATACACATTTTGGTTATAACCTTTTTTTAAGTCGGTATACAGGCGTAGTTAGCTTATTTAGCGGAAGGGACCTTTGTGAGTAAATTAACAGAGTACCTTAACAGGGTCCAACGAAAAATGCTTAGGTACTTACTCGACTTTGAAAAAGGGTCAATATGATTCTCAACCGCAAATAGGTTCATTCATACTTACTGGATTGCGCAAATCTTATTCGCATCAATTTTAAACGCTTGCCTCTATTAGGGGTCGGATCTTAAGAAAATTGAGACAACAGAACCCTTATAATTTTGACACATCCGTTTTTCCCACCCCGATTCGTTAAATTCATTCTAAGTTTAAGACGTATTTATTGACCTATTTGACACATTTTTCTAAACTCTCGAATATACACACTATGAATATACACAAACATAGTCCTGACCCCCACACTGGGATTCCCTGTATGTAATGTAGCATGCAAACATTTGTACCGTAGCGGGAATATAACCCAAACCTCTTGCGTCGCAGCCGGCTAATCACACGTCGCACCAACTCTTCAATAGTGACATTCATTGGTAAAGGAATAAAAGGCAGTGTTTAGTATATATGAAGGATCTCGCACACTTTAGATTAGTTTAGATTTCAGTAGGTATGTCTAATAGTATATTTAAATAATCCCTCCTTTTTCGTAATGGGTTGGGTTCACCACTGTCAATGTCAACACATGTCATGCCAAAGTCATTGTGTCATCCAAAACCGGAAGCGGACATATCACTGCGCCGTGAAGTTAGCGCCACGATTGTGAAAGGACGGTACTTGTGAATAAAACGGATGGCGGTTAGGTCTGAGAGAAAATTCTCTGTCAAGTTAAGAAAAACCTAGTAAAAAGCGGATAACATATATAAAACTGTGCAAGTGCATCACACACCAGAAGTTGTGGCAGTTGGGTGAGTTTAGTTGTAGCTTATTTTGTGTATTCTATGTATTTTCTGTGAACATCCCAGCACGTGGATTGCCGGTAGAACCAGATAGTTTTGGAGCCAGCAGCGGTTATGTTATTGATCGTCAAAATGAAACAGGCAGCTTGAAACTTCGGAACCCTAACTTAGCGGGGCTTGACACGTCTTGGCCAGTTTGCTCCTAGGTGATGATGCCTATTACTATATTCTGTGGCTACGCGACAGTTTATTCGGTCATGGTTAAATGATGCTGCACCGAAATAATTATAATGAATCATAATCGCAAATACATCAGGGTCTTACAACACTTAATTGTATAATTGTCTCACCGCAAGGTGAAAATACCTGCTATTTTACTAAGTATTCGAAGCCAGATGAAGAATTCCTGAACGAAACTGAACTCAATACACAGATATCGAGTTAATTGATTGTATATTGGAGATTGTGATTCTATAATAACACTAATTAATCATGTTGTGTAAAATATTAAATAAAAATATGTAATTTTGTTAAGTAATGTTTATAATATAATTCCACAATCATTAATTTACTCCATTTTATTAAGAATCTGTAAAAAGTGTGTTAATAGTTCAACTTTTTATTGATAAATTAGTAGTAATGATACTATTTTTTATTTTAACAAAAGCAATATAAAAGTTACTATTTTGCATTGGATGGAACCTTATTGTTTCCTTCGTCTATCTGCAGTTTTGAACACCCCCAGTTTCGCATTTTCCAAGATAGTGAAAGATATAAGTACATGGTTGGTGGGTGCTTAGTTAAGCTTCTCTATTTTCAAGCAATATGGTACAAACAAAATTCAGGGACCTAGATAATGTTACTTAGGCATATAAAATTAATATCAAATCAAAGTCACTATTAGAGTGAAAAAGCATTAAATATATTTAATATAAATACTTTTCTTGTAAATAAGGCGCACAAAGCTTTTTAGTTTACACCACAGAAGAATTATTAATAGTACCTACATAGTCTTTTTAAATGAGGAAAGAACATAGATTCTCTTGAGCCCTAGGTCAACGCTTCCACCAATAGTGTGTCATAAATAGTTGTAATTTTATTATGTTTTATGAGTCATAGTATGGTTCCTATTTTAAGATTAAATTCCTGGTGCAAGATAATGTGTCTATCTATTAGTGAGTAATATGCTGTTTATTACATAATAAGAAGTTAAAAAAAAACTAAAAAACAGCTTTTTATTGCACAATTATAATCATAAATCACCATTGCTATTATCCACCCCTGGCTCCATCAGACTCTTGTTACTAAACCCAATCTATTGGACTCGTTAAAACGAATCAATGAGCACAAACTCGAGGAGTTTACTAGTAGCCACTGAAAAATTCCACAATCCACCTCCTGGCTCCATGATCAGATCAGCTCCAAGATACCAAATTATAGTATTGTCATCTGAACTATATATACATACAATCCATCCATCCATTGACCCATCAATACCATTATAATCGTGAATCCGGGGACAATGGGAAAAATACATTTCCGCTGTCCCTTGATGGAGCCGAAGATCGGGAATAACCCAGTTTCATTTCATACGACTATAAGAAGTAGGTTAAAATGAAATCCAAGATTTAATTGCAATGTTTGTTAGTTAGTTACACAAGTGAAGCTAATATAAGTGTGTATTATTAAAAACTTACTCAAATTGTAAAAACACAAGTAGATTTTAAAACGAGACATGTATTCAATGGTCTATTGCAGCACCCCCTTACTTGTGGCAACTATGAACCATACTTGAAGTCAAATTGATTGCATAAAACCATTTCAATCAGCTGAGCTGTTTAGGTGGCCTAGACAAATACTTCACGCCAACTTAAATTTGTCAAGGAAAAACTTGGCAGTACAAACATGACATTTCCATACAATTCAATCTTTCCGCAGGCGTTAAAGCTCACAAAGTGGTATTTGTCTAGACTTCTTATGGCTAATGTATAAACAGATTTCTTATGTGGTGGGTAAAAATAGCAAGACATATTTAAAGTAAGGCTTAACATGCATATTAATTAATTGGCTAACAACATAGCGTGACACTTCTTAAGCATGGCAGATACTGGCATTAGACCACAACAGTACTACAACTATCTGGTTAAATCTGGTTTCAACCTCTGTGGCGCTATGGGTGAAGGTCTGCCTGAGATGCAGAACTTTATGGGTTAAATTCCCGCTGCCGAACAAATGTTTGTGTAACTTGCAAATATTTGTTTCGAGTCTGGGTGTTTTCTATGTATAATATGAAGGTATTTACAAAAAAAAAGTATGTAAGTAGTATATCATGTAGTTCCCATAACACAAGCTCTGCTTACTTTGGAGCTAGACGATGTTGTGTGAAAATGTCTAGAATTATTATTTATTTATTTATGGTATGTGTACCAAATAGATACCACATCCCAGAAAGTATCTCATTATGGCCGAAAAAGTTATTGTAGATACATAATAACATTCATATAAACAAAGCTATGATATGGTTTTTTCTATGTATAATATGTATGTATTTAAAAAAAGTACATAAATGAGTAGTATATCAGTCATGTAGTTCCCATAATACAAGCTTTACTTAGTTTGGGACTAGTCCCAAAGTTTTTGGTGACGCTGTGTGAAAACGCTGGATTACAACTTTGTGGCAGTGATTCCAGCAAAACATCATCCAGCGAAATAACTAGCTACTTAATTTTTAAAGTTTATCTATGCAAATCAAAGAAGCAAAATGTACCTACTTAAGAAGTAAAAACCTATGTACCTACTTACAGATAATTAATAAATAATGCTGGACATTTTCACAGCATCATCTAGCCCCAAAGTAACCGTTATAGATGAGTTCCAAACTCAGGTTATGGTGTATATTCCAACACAGTTGCAAAATAATTATTTAAGCTTCGCGTAATCTGCAACGTTATCTTGCAAAATAACTGGGAAGAGATTGCTTAAAATTTTGCAATTTGTGTAGAATAGTTGGTTTACTATGGAATAGTACAATTACAACTTATTGAGTCATTCTAAATCCAAAAACTCCACATTTCATGCAGGGTTATGACAATAGGAACGAGTTCTATGCTAATTTTATACTTTACGTCATTTGTAAACAATTTTCAGACTTTGATTAAAAACATGATTTTACGTAAATATATTAATTACCGCCGATATAGCTTACCTTTCCATTGATACCAAGGCCGAGCACCGTATTTGAGATATCGTAGTCCTCCGTAATAGGCGTAGTTTTGATTATTTTCGTGAAATTACTCATTTTGGATAACACTTCACTATTGCAACATAAACATTCGGATTTTTTTAACAATTCCTGACACACTCTCACTTGAAAAGTACACACTTGGCACACAGTTTTTGTGATGAAGATATTTAGATAGTATTTACTCAGTGCGATGATTATAATTCTAAAGTTTTATCTAATTTGTATGTCAATTATTAGCAATCACGGCGCAACGCGGTAGTCCGTTGTTGAGAATTGCTCATATTTGCCAACCGAACAACACAGAAAGAAAGAAACGTCACCACTCTACGGGTTACGACATACGTCATTCCACCGAGTATTCGTTCAGGAAAAGTACTTCCCAAGAATTTGGGCTTCACTGAACCATTTTCACAAGAATTAAGGCATCTTTTCATTATGTAAATAATTATCAAAGGAAAATGAATTATTTTCGCAATATTTTTCTACTTTTAGTATGTAAATATTATCAAAGGAGAACGAATTAGTTCTCGTTATTGAACGAAACATTGTATTTGGTTTGGTTGACAAACTTATAAATTCATTAGTATTGTTTTCGCTAGATAGCGCTAAGTACAATCATACAAAAAGTTGCCATAATACCTTGTAAGATGGTGCTATCACTGATCATCGTATTTTGTCTACCGTGAGATGCCGCTTTTATCAATAATAATTTAGTTCGAGAAACCTGATATATAAGATAGCGCTATTGCGAAGTTTATCAATCTACTGGAAATTACTAGGTAAGTAAGTCAGTCGGTTAGGAACACATTGCAAAATTGATTGGTAGGTACTGATCGCCGCCGTCAGTCACCCAGTTACTTATGTACAAGGAATGAAACAAGAGAAAACTTTTTTTATTTCAAAACCCACTTCTGAAAGCGTAAACATTTGTACGTAGGTAACTACCTACATAATAGCTTTTAACTGACTATGTACGCCATTTTAGAACAGTTTGTTGCAGTTATCGTATGACCAGTTAGGATACCTGTCTTGTGCAATTTGGGATTGAATTTATGTCGAAAGCGATGCACGGATAAGGACACCGCCACCCGCCCACTGTAGTGGAACGGGTCAATGGGATGAGATAATCGAAGTTTCACTTTTCAAATTGGTTGGTACAGTCAGCGACACAATTAGATAGGTAGCCACCAAGGGCAACGATTCTCTAGGAAGGGACACCTATCTACTAAACTTAATTTAAACTGTTGCTCTCTTACTGATAGGTACGTACTTAGTGCATGCAAGAAATAATTTTACGTCTGTCTAATTACTTACCTAGGGTGTCGTTATTCTTTTTTTGAAATCACGACACGATGGAAAACTTAAATCTGACTAGTAAAATAGAGCGATATATAAAATTAGGTTTAGTTGGCTAGTATCTTGTCCAGCCGTGGACTGCGAATGCTTGATGATGATGATTTTAATAGGCGAATAACAGATAAATTATATCATTTTAAATTGCAAATAGTCAAGGCCAAAGTGAATCCTGTAGCCTAATATGTTGAAGTGAAGTCTACACGGGATCCAACATAAAATTCCAAAAAGCAAATGTTTATCTTCTTTAGTCGCTTACTGTATGTATTTAGGTAAGTAAGTACCTACAGTAACTAATAACAGTGACTAATAGTATAAAATTGGTACGAACATAATAATAATCAGCCTTTCACAGTGATATCGAGCCCGATCATCAATATTCACAATTTTGACTCGATACCTAGGTAAGTACCTACAACTTAGATTATTCCAGTAAATTTTCGGTCAGCTATAAAACAGCCGTGTTGGCCTACCCTGACTTTCGATCTGACTGTTATGGCTTCGAACACTGCCGCGCACGAATTGATTTTCAAATAAAGAAACAAAAAGGTTCTCAATTCGAATTGAGAACCTTGTTGTTTCTTTATTTGAATAGTGTAATGGATAGTCGTTTTCATCGATATTTCTTTTGGAGATACGCAATTGTTTTTATGGCCATTTTCTATCGAGTAAGTACCTAGTTAAACTTTGTCATATCTTAGTCAGATAATTTTGAAACAGAATTTGGTTTCAAAATTAATGAAACAACAAGATTTGTGGTAATATTATGGATTATAATATAAGTAAGTACCTATACCAATTAGCTGTTTTTCACCTGTTGTAGTTTATGTTTGCCACAAACTAAATCGATCTTGTTAAAATATATTTTTAGTAAAATAGGTTTATAGAATTCCATACCCCGTCACTGGACCTTAACTATCGTATTTTATCGGCCATCGATGGATCGGTTGGTGTGATAACATCTTTGACTCCTGTGAAGATTTATGAGGGGCATACGAATTTATTTTACCATCTCCAATCCATTATTTTCGGTATGATCTAGAAATGTCGGTCATTTCGCAAGCATGTCGTGTTTTGAAACAATTATCTACAACGATATCTCGTGTGTATAATCTCGTGTGTATCCATATTTTGGGTCCGCATTGCTTCAGTGTAATCGTTTCCTTATTACAGAACATGCAATTTTAACTTTCATTCAATCAAACTTCGGAAATCTGAAGTAACTGAAATAGTTCCAAGTTAAAGTGGGCAGGTTATTTATTTAGATTGTAGAAACCAATCCGGCGATGAAAAAGGTTCTCGAAATATCGACCACCAAACCAACCAAAGCTGACATGGAAGCCTTGCATTGCCGAGATCAGCCGCAAAAATGTTTGCGTCTTCTGCTTCGTTGCGAATATCGCGTTACTTCGTAACTTTTTGCCAACCGCTACCAAAATTACGATTGCACAATCCCTTCTACCTACTGCATAAATTATTTTATGACGCCAGCTACCTCGATCTCACCAAAGGCCAGTTGAACAAACTTAAGCGCTTTCAGAATCTTTGTATCAGGTTCACATTTGTCTAACGTAAATATGACCATATTTCAAAATTCCGAGCAAAACTCAAATGGCTGGCTTACCAAGCGTCTTCGCCGGAATGCACTTATTCTTTCCCTTCTTTACAGATGCGTTTTGAGTTTTTACACCACGCACATGATTGAAACCTTCGCTCTTCCGAAACTCTACAGCTTCATACTCCTGTCCATAGCTCACAATTCTATGGTAACTCCTTTAATATTAAAGCTGTACGACTATGGAACGCCTTACCTATTGCTTTAAGATCATCAAAATAACTCGCTATTTTTTTAAAGTTATGGTATACTTGCAACTATTTTCTTTCCATATGAGCTGATAAGTTAATCGTTTTATTATTACATACTTAGTATAACACTATTATTATTAAAACATATTTATTCTCTAGTATATTTATAATATTATTTTAAGTATGTAGGTACCTATATATTACGAAAATTATATTTTATAATAATAGGTTTACACGTACTTACACTGCCGTCTTTTGATTTCATTGTATCTTGTCCAGCTTAAGGTTGTCTAGAAGAGATCGCTTTTAGCGAAAAGGCCTTCCATGCACCTTCTATGTATATTAATTCTTGTTTTGTATCTTTGGAGTAAAATAAAGAATTGATCTATCTTATCAAACCGGACGGAACAATGTAAATACCCTTAATTATTTTTATTAAAGGTCAATTTTAAAAACCTCGACGTATTTTCCATCTTTGATTGCAACGCCTTCCAGTGACTTGTGGAGATAAGACCTACCTAAGAACCATTCTAGAAGACCTACTAATCGATTGCGAAAAGAACATTCAAGAGTCTTGTCAAGAATCTAGAGACACATTCCTTCATCAATTAGAAAAGAGTTCTTTTGAGAGATCTTCAAACGGCTGAAAAGATTTTTTGAATCATAGCTAAGAACAATCTCGATGAAGTCACCTTTCATACAAACAAACTAAATCAAAATCGGTTCATCTATTTGGGAGCTTCTATGATTCCACAGACATATCTTATAGTAAAATCACTCGCTATTTTAAAGTTACCTACAACCATTTCCTTTCCATGTCACAGAGCTGCTAGTCAATGCATGTATATTATATAGGATATGTAGATATTTATTATTAAAATTATATTTTATTATAGTTTTCATTGCCCATTGCACCTTTTACGTTTATGAATTCCTGTATTTTTTATTTTGTGCAATAGAAAGAAAGAAAATACATTTATTTGACATACATACATATTTTTACATAGAGGATATAATAAAGGTAGGAAGGAACATAAATCTATACATAATATTGCTACCTATTACGGTAGGTACCGATATTATGTATAGATTTACCTTAGTGAGCTGAAGGCACAAAATTACCTAGGTACTTACCGTGTTGGCCTGGTGGGCGATACCCCGACTTCTGATCCGGAGGTCGTGGGTTCGAACCCGGTCGTGCACCAATGGATTTTTCCACTCGAAAAATGTATGTGCGCATTAACACGTGCTCAAAACGGTGAAGGAAAACATCGTGAGGAAACCGGCTACCCCCTACTTGGTATCCTCAAAGATCTACTCACGGAGTATGTATCTGATGATGTCCACCATGGGGAAGACAGTCGTGAGCGTGTTTGTTTGTTTGTTTTGTTTTACTTACTCCTCTCCGCAACGTGTGGGCAAAACAGGTCCGCTCTCAGCAAATTATGCAGCTCCACAACACCAGGATGGGAAGCTACGCTGGTTTTCAGACAGAACCTATTGGTGTGTGACTCCATGACCGACAGCGTTACTTAAAGATTTAGCTAGGTAACTACTAAAAATATAATTAAAAATAATAAAACAGAGAATAACAGGATAAAAGAAAAACATAAAGAGTTTATTTATCTATCTCTAACGCCACTACTTTAAATGTGTAGAAAAAGTAGGATTGCTTACTATCCTTCATTTAAAAACAAAAAAACTGTTTTTTGTATTAGTTCTTTAGCTCGTCTCATGTAACATTTAAAAAAAAGCAAGCTATTCATAATTTACATATGATTATGTAAATCTAAACAAAAGTCTAGTTTAGTTATGCAAAATTTAGTCAGTCAATCTTTCCATTTGCAACTGAATTATTCACAACACATTCATTATGTATGCTATCCATTATTCATGAGTTACATCACTTCTAATTTTGACAAATTGTGATCCATGACGTCGATAAAAGTTCAGAAACAAATCAAACCTATTAGTACAGCTACATTAATTAGAAATACAATCTTACTCGTTGGTATATGTCCGGAGTGCACCCTGAGAGAAAAGTACGTGTTACATTTCGCTCAAAAATTTACTCATCAATACACTGGGCCACAGATTTACAAGGGTACGATGTTATTTGATGTTGTATCTCGTCTCTTGAGTATTGTTGTTCTGTGTATCGTATACATATGTAGTGGTACGATACTTAATGCTTTTCGCGTTAGTTCTAAGTTACCATCGTACTGGAAAATGTTCCACAGAATCTATCTGTGACATTGTTCATACAAAATCTAAAATATCAGACCGGACCGTGGCGGGGGTTTTCTATTCCATACCATATTTTATGTTAACGCATGCGGAAAGACTGAATTGTATAAAAATGACATATGTCAGACAACAGTACATGCCCGTCCGCGTTTTCCAAGTAGCATTCCACGGTAGGTACCTACAGGCTGCAAGCGCATCGCAACACTAACTGATGGCACATGCCTTCGAATTTTTATTTCTTGGGCATGCTGGTTTCCTACCAATATTTTCCGTTACCGTTTTGAACCCGTGTTAGGCGCACATAAATGGAAAGATTTATTGTTGCGCGACCGGATCCCACGATACGGCGTCACATAACAAAATTTACTAAAATAGATACTTATACCTATTGCAAAATCGCATTTTGTGTCTTAAGCGAACGATAGAATGCGAGTATCTGGGCGAGCCTTAACTTTCCATTTCCTGTATAAATTATAAGGCTTCAAAACCTTATAGAATTGAGATCGAATAAAACTCTAATTTCACAAAAGGACAGTTCAATAATGGTACTCTATTCTGGAGAAATTCGAGCAGGTATAAGACGATACTCATCAAAAAGTTTATTTTTTTGTCTACCTACTCGACAATAATAAATATGATTTTTAAAAGATTCCAATTTTCTTAAAAAAATGTCTTTCCGTCAGTCGAATGTCAATTCGTCTACCAAGCTGGTGCTACTTATGTATCTACGTTGCTGTAGAAATTGCATACTAACTTTTATATAGGTCACGATTAATTATTACAAATAATGATTATATACCTACATTGAGGTAGGTACCTACCTACATTTCCTGATACATTGAGACATCCTCAATACTACTAAAAATATGTATAATTAGGTAAACAAAAGCGCCAGTCGATCACAATAAAGTCAGGAGTTTCGAAGTCCGTAGAGCTGATGCAGATCGTCCAAATGAGGATCATGAAGCGAGCACAACAAAATTCAAAATTATACAGCACCTAATTCAACATTATATTAGTATCGCCCTCCTTACAATTTTTAACGTGTCTTTTTCATTGTAATTTTCTCGCATGTATGTACAATCTTAAGAAGATTCCCGCCCTCTAAATCTATTGCACACACAGATAATAAATCACAACAGATGCTGCGAGAATTATCACCACATGCCAATGACATTCTGTCAAACTGCACGTAGGTGATACTAGAGATCTTAGACTGCCTGCGCCGACGCGCCTGCCGCCTGGCTAATTGATACAGCTCAAAAGAGGTTTCAATCTATACGCGTCATATTTTCAATCGACTTTAAAAGAGGAGGTTTTCAATTAGTCTGTATGTTTTTGTTACGCGATATCTTCGCTAGTTGAGTACCGATTTTAAAAATTAATCTTTTAATGGGTAAGGGTATACTTTTAGGGTGGTCCCATGCAAATTTTATGAAAATAATTTAACCATAAGGTTGACAAAATTGGGGATGACATTCTATATTGTACTTTAAACGTAAAATAACAAAATAATTTAGGACGGAGTGTGACGTCTGCAATGCTGACGTCACTACCATCACCAGAATGCTGGTGCTCATAGTTGACGACGAAAGTAAAGTCAAGGCGATGTTCTTCTAATTTATTCTTGGTTGTACAGAGGCTTTCGAAGTCTGCACGGTCCAACGGCTCGAACCGTACTCGGTCCGTCGCCCGTATTTATGCAAAAACACAGACTCGAGCAAGCAACTTGTGCGAACAAGTAAATAGTATTAATGCTTGCAGGTAATTTTTACCTGCAAGCATTAATCATTTAAGTTTACAAATGGTGTTGAAGGTAGCATAGTCAAAATAACAACTTGATTACGTAATTAAGTAATTACCTAATTATTATTTGATTACAACAATCATTAATAAATTAGCTATTAATAAATGATTTTACACTGTAATTTGACAGTGTAAGTGATGATTCGATAAGTAACTCATGGCTCTGCGCCGATTACTCATTGTAGAAGCACAATAACGCCGATACATATATAATATAAATATAGTCAAATAACGGGTTTTTTAAGTTAATAAATCAATGTCCCGTTAATTGAAGTCGGTTATTATTTTTTCATGAAAAAGAATGTTTACCTGAGAACTTATTATTTATTCAGGAATTCCTATCTAAGCATCTTTGTTGAATCAGACAGGGTTTAATGTTCCTGCATTTTGGTAAATTTTATGTTTTAAGAGATCGGCACATATATTTTGAATTTATTATTTAGCTAACTAACAGCTCAGCGAACATAAATGTATTCACAGTAAGTATACATTTAGTTTTTATGTTAGCTTAAAAACGACATTAGCAAAAGTGAATGTGCAAACAGTCGCGTAGACAAATGCTACGTACATATTTTAAACTATTTGATTTTTGCTCTGGTGCCTAAATCCAGCCTTCTTGTACCTACTGCGCGTGTTTAAGCATGGAGTCACAGTGACGTACGTAAGTAACTTAGGATTACTTACTGTTAATTAGGTAAACTTTCGTAAACGCGCATTACTTAATACTTTTAAAATTTGTAAATGTAATTTTTAAATGGATCATTGATTTGCTTACTATTGATTATGAGCCAAGATTAAATTTTTTGTAACACCCAACAGTCTTTTTATCAAATATATCCCACACTGATTTCCTGTACTTGTTAAGCTCGTGGGTATTAGAAACTACAAGTATCATGGCACCACAACACCAAGTGCCGGAACAAATATCTATAGACATGCAAATATTTACATATCCCGCAGCAGGAATCAAACGCGCTCCTTTTGCATCTCAGCGGGCTACTCACCCGCCGTGCCATGCGCCACCAAGAAGTGCAGTCCCAACAGACATTTCCGGTCACCCATTCGAAAGTTTACCTAGCTAAACATCATAGTTACACCACGAGCGCAGATTTAGCGTAAGAATTTTGTGAATGAATGTACTTAACACGCAGTTAATAATCCGTAGAACTAAGTACTTCAACTGCAGTTAGGTAACTCTTAACCGTCTGGGTTCAATCAAAATGTTAAGAAGGCTTTTTAGGTTAACTGCAACATGATAATTATCCGGAAGATGTCAACTGATTATACATACTTAATAATAAATAGACTGATATCAACTGATTAAACATCCTTAATAATGAATATACTGATATCCGTCTTACTAAAGTCTTCAACCAGTGCGTCCTACCCGTGATGACCTACGGTGCCGAGACATGGACACTCACAGTAGGGCTAATCCACCAGTTCAAGGTTGCACAGCGAGCTATGGAACGAGCTATGCTCGGGGTTTCTCTGAAAGATAAAATCCGCAATGAGATTATCCGACAGAGAACGAGAGTCATCGACATAGCTCAGAGTATTAGTAAGCTGAAGTGGCAATGGGCTGGTCATATATGCCGAAGAACCGACAACCGTTGTGGTAAACGAGTTCTTGAGTGGAGAAAACATAGTGGGCAAACGTAGTGTGGGGCGCCCTCCGGCTAGGTGGAGCGATGACGTAAGAAAGGCAGCTGGCAGTAAGTGGATGATAAGAGCCGAAGACCGGGCTCAGTGGCGCGTATTGGGAGAGGCCTATGTTCAGCAGTGGACTAATGTGGGCTGATGATGATGATGATATCCGTCTAATCTTAGGCAAAGACGTTTGCAATAAATATTGACACCTCCATTTTTTTAAAATTCAGTATAGATCTGTGCTATAATCTTACCTCATGGTAGGTAATTGATGATGATGAAATTATAGCTAAGTAAACAAGGATTCGCTTTGGTGTTAGAGATAATTATTTCCAATATATTACACGGCCTGACACAATCAATGGAGAGCATAAACTGTAGAGTTTGACATTAACCACGTAAAGTGCTTACACACGTCTAGTCAGTTGATCCACACACAAAATGCAATAGTATCTACATTCCTACTGATGTTATGGCCGACGATAGAGCTAGAAGGTCTAGAATATACTTATTCACTCTTTGTTTTTGAATCCTATTACGTCAAATGATATTGTCTATGTATGTTAATGCAATCTATACATGTGTGCGTGCTTATTGAATAAAGCAGTCTACATCTTATGCTCGTGTTTGATTGACGCGTCACCCGATATGGCGCAGCCGAAGTAACCTAGTAAAAGTGACGGAATACACGACAAAATGGAGTCAGTGTTATCACCACCACAACCTTTTCACTTCGACCAGAATTGTGATAATATAACGTCCGGAAATCTGAGTGAAAGCTGGAATAAATGGAGCAAAGGGTTTAAAACTTATTTCGAAGCTTGCGAGTTGTCGAAGAAATCTTCGACAATACAAGTGAACATTCTACTTCATGTCGTCGGTGAACAATGCAGGGAGCTTTATGAACAGTTAGATGCGAAATGTACCACGATCGATCAAGTTTTGGAGAAGTTCAAAGAGCATTTTGATCAGAAAAAAAATATAACGGTTGAAAGATACAAGTTTTTCTCGAGAAATCAACATGGCGGCGAATCCATTGAGCAATATGTTTACGACTTGAAGAAATTATCATCTACGTGTGAGTTTGGAGATTTGAGCGACTCCTTAATCAGAGATCGTGTGGTTTGTGGCGTGACAAACACGGGCATACGAGAACGTTTACTGAGGGAGGCAGACCTAACGTTGGAGAAGGCTATAAACATATGCCGTGCGGTCATTGTGTCAAAAACATTTGCGAAAAATGTAATAAAACCAAATGGCAACGAGCCGTCGTGTAATGTAAACAACATTGAACATAATACTGAAGGTGCAGAGCGTGTATGGCGAATACAAAATCGTGGAAAACGCGGTTCTTGGAGCGGGCTGACTCGAGGTGGAACGCAGGGACGCGGGCGTATAGCACCAGCGTCATCGTGGGCGTCCCGACAGGGCAGCTGGGGCGGAGCGCCGATGACGGCCGGTCGTGGCGCTGGTGCGGCACCAGCTCTGCCGTCAGGTGGCATGAGAGCAGACGAGAACCGTGCGGGACCCGGATGGTCGGCTCCGGTGTCATCGGAACGTGAACGTGCAATTGGGTGTAATAAGTGTGGGTTATCGCATCAAAGATATTCATGTCCCGCGTATGGAAAAAGATGTTTGCGGTGTACCGGAATGAATCACTACTCACGTATGTGTGGCGTATATTGTATTGAAGAGTCAGACGAACAGGTAATTTTTAGTTTGAGTAATAGTAAAGATGATTGGTCTATTGTTTTAAATGTTAGTGGTTCTGATGTACGTTTTAAGATGGATACGGGGGCTGATGTCAATGTTTTGCCGGAGCGTTATTTGACGCAGTTAGGTTTGAGTCGCGAGCGCTTGTTGATTACCGGCACTAAACTACACGAATATTCGGGAGCTTCGATAAAGGTTCTAGGAAAATGTTTTCTAAAAGTAAGTTGGAGAGGAGACATTTTTATTTTGGAATTTAAGGTCGCGGATGTAAATTCCACTCCAATTCTAGGTAAACATTCATGTGAACAGCTAAATCTGATAAAAAGAATATGTATGATTGCACCAGTTTCTCAACCTAGCATGTTGAATGAATATCGAGATGTATTTGAAGGCATAGGGTGTCTACCAGGTACTTATAAGATTACTTTAGATCCAGGTTTTAAGCCAGTCGTGCACGCACCCCGTAAAATTCCAATTCCTATCAAGGACCAGGTCAAAAAGAAGCTTGACGAAATGGTGTCACAGGGAGTCATAGAAAAAGTGGAAGGGCCAACAGACTGGGTGAGTAGTATAACTATAGTCAAGAAACCAAATGGTGATTTGCGAATTTGTCTAGATCCGAAAGAGCTAAACCTAGCGATTAAACGTGAACATTTTAGGCTCCCTACTTTAGAGGAAATCTTGGCGGAGCTTTCAGGTGCGAAATACTTTAGTACATTAGATGCTTCTAGTTCGTTTTGGCAGCTAAAATTACATGAGGACAGCACAGATTATTGTACATTTAACACTCCATTTGGTAGGTTTAAGTACTTGCGATTACCCTACGGAATAAGCTCAGCTAGTGAAGTTTTTCATAGAAAGCTTTCTGAGAATTTTGATGATATAGATGGTGTGTGTTTGTATGTTGATGACCTGTTGGTTTATGGTCCTACAAAAGAAATTCATGATAAAAGATTAAAAGAAGTAATGGATAGATGTCGCAAAATAAACTTGAAATTAAATTTGAGTAAATGTAAATTTGGCCTAGAGGAAATTAAATACTTAGGCCACAAGATCACTAAAAACGGGCTATATCCAGATGACAGTCATGTTTTAGCGATGATCAATATGCCAACGCCCCAGAATATAAAGGATGTTGAAAGATTTTTAGGACTTGTAACTTATTTAGGAAATTTTGTTCCTAACTTGTCAGACAAAACTGAGCCTCTTAGGGAGTTGTTAAGAAAAGAAACAGAGTGGCACTGGCTAGATGTTCATGAAAAAGCATTTAAAAAATTAAAAAAGTGTTTATCAGAAAAGCCTGTTTTAAAATATTACAGTATGCGAGAGCCTATAATAATATCAGTTGATGCAAGCAAAAGTGGTTTAGGTGCTGTACTTCTACAAAATAATCAACCTGTATGTTATGCGTCAAAAGCGTTAACGAAAACTGAACAGAGATACGCACAAATTGAAAAAGAGCTCTATGCGTGCGTGTTCGCATGTGAGAGATTTTATGCCTATATATATGGCCGAACAGATGTTATAATTGAGACGGATCATAAACCGCTAATCACAATAGTGAAAAAATCCATTGTAGACACGCCATCAAGATTGCAGAGGTTGTTGTTGCGACTGCAACCGTTTACGTTCAAGTTAGTGTATAAACCAGGTAGCCAGCTGCTGGTAGCGGACGCGCTGTCGCGGGCATACTTACCATTGGAGCAAGGTCAATGTGATGAGTGGAACGACGATGGAACTGAGGCTATACATTTCATGGCATCTGCACAATCGTTATTAGATAAACAGTTCCAAGAATTACAAAAAGAAACAGAAATAGATAATGAGATGAAAGTTTTAATGAAATATGTAAAAAAAGGTTGGCCTAAAAATAAGAATTTAGTGAACGACAAAATGTTGCAATATTGGAAAGACAAGGAAGAAATAACAGAGCGATATGGTTTATTGTGGAAAAACCATAGAATTATTGTACCTAAAACATTAAGAAAAAATATATTAGGCATGCTTCACATTAGTCATTTAGGATACGATAAGTGTTTACTCAGAGCGAAAGAATTATATTTTTGGCCCGAGTTGAACAACCAACTAAAAAACGTTGTAAATAACTGTCAAGCCAGCCTAACCTATAGAAAAGGTAATACAAAAGAAGAGTTGTGTCCGCATGAAATACCTGATAAACCTTGGGTAAGAGTAGGTACAGACCTATTTTTTTTTAATGGAAATAATTATTTATTAGTAATTGATTACTATAGTAAATTCATTGAGATTGTTATGTTAACTAGCACCCTATCAATCTCAATTATAAATCACTTAAAATGCATATTTAGTCGTCATGGTATCCCTGCCACTTTAGTGTCTGACGGTGGTCCCCAATATTCGTCAAGAGAATTTGCAAACTTTTCACGCGAGTGGTGTTTTTCGCACGTGACTACATCGCCTTATAATTCTATGTCGAACGGGCAAGCGGAACGAGCAGTACAGACTATTAAAAATATATTAAAGAAATGTTTTTATTCTGGCTCTGATTACCGTTTAGCGCTTATTGAGTATTTAAATACGCCAATCAGTAAAAATCTTCCCTCGCCGTCAGAAATATTACTTTCTAGGAAAATTCGTAGTATTTTGCCAGACCCAAAGTACTTTGAGAATTTGCCAATCACACCGGTTAGGCAGGAGCTCCAGCGCAGGCAAAATACATACAAGGCTTACTACGACTGTGGAGCGAGAAATTTAAAACCTCTTTACATAGGACAAAAAGTTAAAGCGAGGGACCACATTGCAAAAAAGTGGGTGTCTGGTGTAATCATACGTATGTTAAGAGACAGAACTTATGAATTATTGTTGTGTACTGGTAATAAAATAGTAAGAAACAGAAAGTTCATTATAATCGATTCCGAATCAACAAGTGACTCAGTTGTAAATGATAATGTAGATTACGATGACGTCATGCCGGCCGGTAATACGTTGAGCTCGGCTCCTGACCATTCCAGTGGCGGTCAAGGTCAAGCAAATCTTGACAACAATAATTACTATGTCACTCGTTCCGGCAGGATAGTGAGGCCTCCAGTTAGATGGGCCTATGGATAGATGCTTCACGCTGCCAGCCACACGCCCAAATTGTTTAATGAGTATCTTACCTACATACAACATGCCGCAAATTGTACGTGATTAGTACCTAGTTTATTTCACTGTTTTTTTTTGTTTTTGTAAGGAAGATGTCTATGTATGTTAATGCAATCTATACATGTGTGCGTGCTTATTGAATAAAGCAGTCTACATCTTATGCTCGTGTTTGATTGACGCGTCACCCGACAATATAAGTCGTTTACTTTATAAAAGGTACCCTTAGTATAGGCCACGATGGCAATGTACTAAAGTGATAAAATCTGTTTCTCCGAATATATGTCAGTTACTTACGTATGCTATTAATTAGTGTGTACAAGGAGGAATATTACCTGTCAAATTAAAGATGACAAACATCTATGTTTGATCTAAGAAACACGATAGCAAAAATGTTAATAATTATCGGCAAGTGTCCCTGATTCCCATTTTTTTAAATATTTAAGATATACCTAGTCTTTACTCGTTTCTTGAAAAAAAAAAACATTTTATTAGAAGAACAAAAAGGGTTTCCAAAAAATGTGAGTATAATGTCCATATTAAACTTCCTAAAAATAATTATGAGTAATGTGGATCACAGAACTTAAGTGTGCGCAATGTGTATGGACCTTACTAGGGCATTTGACTATGTAGAGCTCGAACTTCTACTCAGCAAACTCTGCTCGTTTAGAATCCGTGGCAATGTGTTAAGACTAATACAGAGTTTTTACAGGGTATGGTACAAGAAACGCAAACGTTTGTAATTTTGTTTAAAAACAAAAAAAATGTATCGACGGCGATACAAGTTAAATTTGGTGTGTTACAAGGAATTGTCTTAGGCCCTTTGCTTTTTTTAGTGTACATAAACGATCTTCCAGAAGCAATTAATAATTCATAGAATAATTCCGTGGTAGAAGGTCAGCTCGATGTTTGGCGAAATCGATGAACGCGTTGCTAACTAAGATCCTTGTTCGAATCCTGTAGAATTGGTATTTTCGATACACACACCTACTCATTTTCTTAAATTGACTATTGTATTTTTCGGTAGTTCGTGTAGGTATTTATAAGTTTTATCGTGGCGTGGATCGTGAACGTCTGCCAGATTTAATAATTGACCTTGCCTCTTATTACCCCCTTAATACACTAAATAAATGTTTAGCAAAATCACCAAGTTTATAGGTGTGTGTGTATTGCCAAGAATCTTGTTGATTCCAAAACACGATGAAAACATATTTTTTCTCGATAAAAACAATGACAAATTTATCGCTCTGCAATACCTGATTGTTAAAGTGAATTGCACTGTTAAGGTCCGTTCAAACTGATGCGGGGGCGGTGGCGGCGATCAAAGGAAAATGGTGGTAATGGCTAGTTGTCAAAGTTCACGTGAATGTATTCTCCGCCACCGCCATCGCGTTATTTGGACCGGGCCTTTTACAGACGATAATATTTTCCATAATGTTTGCAAAAACAAAACATTTTTTCATCAAAATTTCACAGGCTCTACCTACATTTCACGCACGCTTGGCCACTGTAGAATATGACCCTAGCAGTAAGGTCAGCAGTATTGTGTTTTTCGGAAGTGTGACAAAGATACCTCCCGTTTTTTCCGCAAATTTAAATTTAGATTCCATTGTTTTTAGTTATTTTGTGAGAACAATGTAGGTACTAGGTAGGTACATAGGTTTTGTTTCAGGTAAGCAGATTGAAATTACTTGTTTTATTAATTCATCATTATCAACTGCTAGTATGACATAAATACAAATATATTTATTTACAACTAAGTATGTTACAATTTTGAAATTCTGATGGTCCACGCACGAGCCTGTATCGCGAGAGGCCGGTTACATAAGATACCATTCCAAAAAACTAAGTTAAGTCACTGTTCCAGGGCAAACAATAAAATAAAATATCCATACTTTAAAACTTTAAAATTTACGTTATGACAATAATACCCAAATTTATTATATAATGAAGCAAATCTTTGAATAAACAACACTGAGTCAAATATCGCCTGCGTGGGAATGTTGTGTAAGGGAGTGCGAATGAACATAAGTGTGAGAGTTTGTGTGAATACGTGAGGGTTTGTGTAAATGCGTCAGGGTTTGTGTGAGTGCATGTGAGTCATGTGTGGGAGGGGGAGAGTGGGTAAGAAACTAAGACTGATTGACCTTAATTAACTTAAAATTGGAAGCAGAGCCTCAGTATCGTCATAATCTAATGTAAACAGCCACTTTCTTAACTTCTCCTTCATATAAAGAGCAAGATAAGTTGCAGTGATAACACACGACGATATAAAAATCGGAAGGAGAAGAACCTAAAACACTTTGCAAATATGATTTTAGTGATAGGGACCCTGACTCGACGACTGATAGAAATGTCTAATGAAGTAAAAGCTCTATCGTAGGAAGAGACAGCACGAGTTGTCGAACAGTTTGAGTCGTTGAAAGAATGCTTCAGTTGAGAATCTAAAAGACATGCGAAATATTACTTAAAATAAGGATTTATGAGCTTTCTCAAGGGTAATCATAATTGTTTTGGCAGCTCTACCCAGAACTAGTGATGCACCAGTGATGCAGTAACATATGATTGATTGACAGAGTGCCGAATACATAATCATCATTATATCACTTCGCGAAGGAGCTTCATTATATGGATCAGATGTTTTTATGTTTAGCTTTGTGGAATGCTTATAATAAAAGCCTTCTGAACCGGAGGTCGTGGGTTCGAACCCGGTCGTGCATCAATGGATTTTTCCACTCGAAAAATTTGTGTGCGCATTAACACATTCTCAAAACGGTGAAAGAAAAGATCGTGAGGTAACCGGCATGCCCTAGAACCAACAATTCGAAGGCATGTGCCGAAAGTTAGTGTTCCAATAAGCGGCGATGGGGTTGCAACCTGTCACCTGGAATGCTAACTTGCAAAACGCGGGCTTGTACCAAATGTAATGTTTGGACGTGCCTCGGACTACCCCCTACTTGATACTATCCTCAAAAATCTACTCACTGAGTATGTATCTGAGGCTGTTAACCATGGAGAAGAAAGTCGTGAGCGTGTTTGTTTGTTTTGTTTTTTTACCACCATACATATCGCTGCTGCCAAAAAGAAATGCTTGCATTGCTGTGTTCCATTTTGAAGGGTACGGGAGGGGGAGGTCCAGTGAAATAACAGACACATGAGACTTTTAACCCGTTATGTCTCAGGGTCACCAATTAGCGAGTGATACCTCTGGTGTTGCAAGCATACATAGGTTACGGTAACCGGTAACCAACAGGTATGATTGTTTGCCACATTTGTTTTTAAAAAAACTACTCTTACACAATCCTACTACTATTATAAATGCGAAAGTTTGTGAGGATGTATGTTTGTTACTCTTTCACACAAAAACTAATGAACGGATTTTGATGAAACTTTACAGTAATATAGCTTATACATCAGAATAACACATAGGCTACTTTTTATCCGGGTCCACGCGGGCGAAGCCGTGGGCAGAAGCTAGTATTGAGAATAATATTAAAATCATGAATTAGTCAAACATCTGAGGGTATCTACGTCCATGTCAAACCACAGATAAATCAAATATTTATTTGAACCAGTAAAACGAGTCTAGAATCTAGTTCAGGTCCTGGTGACGTAATTTGGAAACTTACTGCCAACTTGGAGAGTACCTATTTCAACCGTCACAGTATCATGTAAGACAGTAGGTCAAGTTACTAATTCAACGCACAAAATAATAAACAAAAGATTACAAAAATATTAATACAACTCTAAGAAATAACTAACAAAATATTTTACAAGGAATATAAGTCAGTTTTCTATCTGTAGGACTACTGGTAGAAAACAGAGTTTCAAGCACCGACCGGAAGTCACAAGACCCACAAGACAGGCGACATTTCCTCTAGCAAAGTCAATTAGCATTGATTAGCAAAGCTAATTTTCTGATCGAATGAGCGCTTGGTCATTTCGACCATCTGCCGCTTCGACATTTTCCCTGAAAAGGAGCCACACATCTATGCCCCACATAGATGCGTGGCTCCGGACTTAAATTAAAATGTAATAATTGTTTTACATCCCACGGGTAATTATTAATAAAAGTAAAGTACGGTATTGTTTAGCTTCAGTTGGGTTCAGATTCAGACATAAATGTACCTAGTAGTACTAATTAAATAAATGTGTTATGGGAACTATATCATTGTATACATTTTTATAAATATGTACATAGAAAACACCCAGACACATACAAACATTTGTCCCGTAGCGGGAATCGAACCTCCAACATTCTGCGACTCAGGCGGGCTTTCGCTCACTGCGCCACAGAGTCTTTAAACAAATCTGAATAAAACAGCGGTTAAATAAGTTTAAAACCATGTTAAAGTTTTTACATACATACTTATATGCATACCTCTTACTTTTTATTCATCCTTATAACATTCTCCATACAAGCTCGTCGGTTTAGTGTACCTACTCTTGACTTGGCATTTCTTCAGAATCTAACCACTTTGGTGAGAGGCTCACCGGGGCTTCCCCTTCCAACATTTTCCAATTCACGCTTAAGGTTTTTCTGAAACCGGAAATTTGTTTCCTTTTTTTTATTTATTGTCGCTTATGAAAACAACAAAATAAATTTAAACTCTTTTACTGAGTTACCAACACTGTCCTACATACACGTGTAGAATAGCACGAAGATTTTATATCACCAAATTAAATTTATTTACTTATGTATATTAGTTTAGAAGTTGTTTTAAAGTAGCTATAATAATACTTTAAAACAACTTCTAAACTAATATGGAGACTTTTAGAGTAGACTTTTACAGTCTGAATCGAGTGTTGGTATGTAGAATCTGTAAAATTCATTTTTTTAATCTGTGTTCTATGCGCTTATGTTCGCATAGAGTGACACTGACATAAACAATAAGAGCGGATACTCTTCAGCTTCAGTGGAATATGACTTGTTCTACTGTTAGCACATTTGCTGTGACTAACCTATCACTGAACCGTATCTATTGTCCAAGCTTAGTCACAAGCTCCTTTGTGATTGAAACATATCCGTGGAAACCATTGTTATTAGCTATAGTTACATTAAATATTAACTACTACCATAGATACGAAACTTATTTTAAATATGTACATAGTTGCTTGGTTGTGATTCTTTTCGCTATTTGCCTATGTTTGTATAGTGTGCGGCAGGGTCTAGTGGTTTTAAATACCCACTTACTCATATATGTATGTACAGTCCCAAACAATAAATAATGTATACATTAAAAAGATGTTATATATTATTGGCATAGTATTATAATTCAGAAAGATATATAGCAAAAACTCTAAAATTATTACTGTACCATCAAATTATGCCAAAATTATATTATCTACTAATGTTATTATAATCCTTCGAATACTTATTATAAATTTTAAAGTTTCGAGTTTGTTGTTGGATGAAATTTAGAAGAAATATAAGTTCGTGTTCTGAAATGATACAGGTACCGGGTACCGAGCAGTCGAAGCCGTGGGTAGAGCTAGTCTATAATATGAAATAATATGACACCATATTTGAAAAATATTGTAAATGTATACAGATATAGTATATGATATACATACTATTATCGCTTGCAACTGTACCTACGTTTCCGAAGTTTACAAACAATATAGATTTACTATTTTAAAAAGGGCAGCACGTAGGATTTGTTAAAAATCACATAACTATACAGGGAAATCGTAATCATGAATATCAATATACTAACATGAATCAAAAAACAACAGAGAACAACGGTGGCAGTCGGAAGTGAATGTATACATGCATAGTATATAGTACCCTTCACTAGGTTTGCTTGCACGTGTGAGTTTCTAATCTACACGTTTCTAATTGCATAATTTACCTATGCCATTGTGTTCTGCATTGGTACAGTAAATAGGAATGACCTTTTAACAATAATCCATAGAATAGAATTACGAAAAAAAACAGGAGTGTTGAAATGCTTTTTAGTCGCTATTCATTAGCTGGTTAAAATAATGGTCTTACCGTCAATTTTATTGTTGAGATAACTTTGCTATTAATTAAACTCGTTCATGTCTGTTCGCTTTTATGGAAGAAACCAGCGAATGTCTACCTAAAAATTGGTGTACAACTACTTTTCAGTCAATAAGTACAAAACACACGCGAGTACGTATGTGCACACACGTTACGCAAAAAAAATATTGTTCGATTTTTCAACATGTTTTTATGGTTGGTACAAAAATGTTTAATTACCTTGATACTGATCATGGAATTGAACTACATGCTGTTAATAACCCTAATTTTGAAGAAGGTTTTCTAAAGGTACTAAACCGTATTGCGTAACATACAGGGTGATCTAAAACAAGTATACTAAACCAAAAGGGAGTGATGTTGGCCATGCAAGTGAACAAGTTTTACTAAACACAAAGTTTTTTTTTTTTTCTTAATAGGTACCCAATCTCTCTTGATACCCAAGATACAAGCTCACGCTTAGTTTGGGTCTCGTTAGGGATTCCACTGAGTAGGTAGTACTTATCCTATCTGAATATTCTGTATGCATTGTTAATCTGTATCTGTACACTTTTTTTGGTAATAAACAATTTTATATTTTTATTATATTTATATTTTCATTTATTTTGAAATTGTTTGGAACATCTTTTAATCAGCTGTGAAGTACAGCTTATTGGTAGGTTATTCAGTGATAAAATAGCAAAATTACTTATTTTAATATTATTGTACAGAATTATCTTTTTCAGGCATGTAAATAACAAACATGACAGAATTCTGGCCCACCCTTTAGAAACTAGATGTTAAGTAGGTTGTTCACTGGCCCAGTTTTGATGGTCGCTGACTGTAATAACCATGAGGAAAATGTAAGGGTGTGGACACACCCGATTTGAGATCGGTTCTTCTGACCGACTTTATGAAATCACCACCAACTCGTTGCATTTTTTATTATATTATGGAATAAATGTTTCTGTCACCATCAGTACTCTACATCTCGATGTGGCCTTTAAAATGTCCGCCATCTTCAATTTAGACGATTTAGACGATTTCAATCTGATATGAATAAATTACAGATCTGTAAATTATTACTATGAGGTATTTGTTTGTTTTTTTCGTTATTAAGAATGACTTTGAAGTTTATGTTTTGGTAAAATGTAGAGAAATACTCGTGCTTTATGATAACATAATAATAAATATCAAGATAAAAGGCATAAGGTAAGTATACAAATTGTTATTCATACAACTATGTACAAGTAGGTATATACAAAAAATACAGATGAAACAGCTAGCTATCTAAAGACCGTTGCAAACGATCTATAGATAGCTCAACTGATCCAGATCACTACCAGGCGGAATCTTTCTCAAAATACTGGCCGCATTGCCACGCTGAATGGCAATGCTAATACGTTGACCCAGATAAGAGCCAGCTCTCTTGTCACGCGTCGCTTCGACCAGTCGCCCTGAAAGAATTTTGAAAACGCGAAGTAAGTAAGTATATTATGTAATATTATATACATTTACTAATCGTAATGTAAGCAGACATCCGTGATTTCACTTAGTGTTTGGTTCCAACGGAAGATCAGCGTTGTGTTGCCAGTTGACACACAAATGCTGAGTTGGACGTCAATTTGCATCGTTGCATATTGGTAGGCATGTAAATAGTTTTATTGTTAGTATTTAGGTATTGTTTGTGTAAATCTCGTGTGTTTATTGTCTGTTTTTTTATATTATGAAAGTATACAAATAAATGTATTTTCTTTCTTTCTTAAATATACTTTTTTGTCAACGTCTACGATATGTTGGCAGGCGACCCTGTGGTTGAAAGGTACACAAAAAAAGCTATGTAGAACAGTTATATATCGTTCCGAAGTAGAACTTAAACAAGCACTTAAACGTTAAGAAAAAATAATAATAAAAAACGTTATACGCTGACACGCACAAATAAAAAGCTTGGGCAAGAAATGATTTCTGTTACGAGTGTTACCATTCAAAACAAATAATCTACCATGAATTTATTTTTATTTAATTTAAAATAAGAATTCGTTCTTTCACAGTATTTTTAAGTCCGTGTCAGCTGTATATTGCGTCTTCGTTTTTCTTCTCAAAGTTTAGAGACCTGTGCAATGGTGTGACCGTACCTTTATGAAAACACGCACCAGTGACTCACTGTAACAATGAGCACGTACCGGGCCGTCATATTCCCTGGACAGTACTTTTTATACATTTTAAAACCTTCAGTGCCCCTTATTTAGGCACGGTGGAAAGGTCTTTGTCTGACGTCATCAACATCACAATGTAAGGTACCCCGGAAAGGGGGCTATTAAAGGGGGCTATTAGGTAACCATTAAAATTCTTAAATAGAGTTTTGTTTAATTCTGTTGAATTTTAAATGACGCATATATGAATGGTAACCAACTAATTAATTAATTCATATTAGTAAGGCCCTAAAACTTAAGTGTTTTTTATTTCTTTTAACATTCAAACAAACACGCTCACAACTTTGATTCCCATGATAGTCATCATCAGATTTTTACTCGGTACTTAGAAGGATACTAGGTAAGTAGGGGGTATTCAGAGGCAAATTCAAACATTATATTGTAACAAAGCGATAAGTCTGCCAGTTGTACTTTTTTGATTTTTAAAGTAGTCTGAATTGTATATTATTTAACCGATTTCAAATAGGTTATATTGTTATTTATTTTATAGTATTTTTGATATTAAAACACATGAATTAGTCGAGCAGTCGGCAGAGACGCAAAAGGTGCGGGTTCGATTCATACTAATGAAACAATGTTTTCATTTTCTGCAGATATTTGTACTCGTAGTTTCTGATACTCACGATACAGGAAATCCTAGCGTCGGGTCAGAACTGCGTATGCGACTGATGTGTAAAAAAAAAAAGTGCAACAAAGAATGTTTCTCTCAGGACACCCTGTATAACTAAATAATGCTACACATTTTTCACACAGCATCATCTAGCCCCAAACTAAGCAGAGCTTGTATTTCGGGAACTACATGATTTATATATTAATTACTTATATACATTTTTTATTTGTAAATCCATACATAGAAAACACCCAGACCCAAGACAAATATTTGCAGATCATACAAACATCTCTACCGCGGCGGCAATTGAACCCGCAACCTTCTGCGTCTCAGGCGGGCCTTCGCCCAATGCGCCACAGAGGTCGCCTGACATAAAATACTGCTTGGAAACATTAGCATTCACCTTCCATTTGATACACGATATACTTTTAACTCGTCGACTAATAAAGATGTTATAACCAATAAATAAAACAATAAAAAAAATTATATACGTTGATTTATTGACAGAGTAACGTCAACATTTTATGAAAATGTCAAATGTCGTCGAAATGTTAATTTTGATTTATGACTGTAACAAATTTTATAAATAAACTAGATGATAGAAAATACTAGCCTCTGCCCATGGATTCGCCTGCCTAAAACCAGAATTAAAATATGGATATCTATGACACAGGTTGCCAAGGATTTGTGCGCGGTGAGTTGCTAAGCCCACGCATTCCAGGATTACGTGGACAGCTGATTCCTCTTCGGTTAGACACCCTCTGCAGAGTGGGCTGTCTGTGGCTCCGATGTTGTAGAAGCGTTTGTTCAGGGGGCAGTGACCGGTTAGGGTCCCCACGATGATCCGGAGATCTGAGACTATATAATTGCCTGTTGTAGGTATGTTTAAAAAGTAGCTTATGTGTTATTCTAAGTCACAAACTATACCTGTTCCAAATTTCATCTAATTCGGTCCCGCCGTTACGGAAATTATTAGCAACAAACATTAAAACATTCACAAATATTCTTTTCATAAAAGGATAGGTACTAGTTTTTTTGTCCGCTTGAGTGCGTTAAAAACGCAGGCATGTGTCAAATGTAAAGTTGGGACGTGCCTCTGACTATCCCCTACTTAGTATCCTCAAGATCTACATGCTGTCAATTCTCCAACTGCAAATGTATTTTGTAATTACAAAAAAAAAAATACAAAATATTTTTTTTTTACTTTTTCCGTTACTTGTGTTGTGAGACCTTGCTTCTTACCAAATTTTATTATTGTAGGTCAATATTGTAGGAAGTACCATAAAGGTTTTGAATTACTTTGCAAGTGTCCAAATATAAGGCTTAAATGGCTGTATTTTTTGATCGCGTTGACTTAGAAGCTTGATATTTTTACAGCCAAAGACCGCAGACCTAGGTATTTATTAATATTAATTTCAACTTATACCTCCACGCGTACCTGAGATAAAGGGTCTTGACAGACATACGGATGGAAAACGAAGCGATCCGTTAAGCGTTCCTTTTTTCCTTTTGAGGCACGGAACCCTAAAAACGACTTAAAGTCGTTGTATATATATAGGGTTGATTCGGACGGTTCTTGCCGTTATGACTCATACGGTATATTTGTACCTCTTTGTTGCTTATGGAACATCTGGCGTGAAATAAATAAATAACTATTAAATGTTATTAGGTATGTTCAGTAGGATACTTGATAACCTTAAAGTACCCTAGCGGGATGTTGGATTAAAATTAACGGGGTGTCGGTAGACGCGACTTGATATTTTAAGTAACATAGGCAAATTTAAAGGAAATGGTTATCTGGAAGAAATCGCTGGTTGTGATTAGATCACCAATTGTAGGACAATTTTATATGAGACATAACAAATTTTAAGTATATTGTAATGAGTAGGTGCCTATATTATTATTAAATAATATTATTAATAAAATTAAATATGGCCGCCATCAGCCAATTGTTATTAATTTAAAAGATTCTACTAACTAATCTATTTGTTTGTAATTCATAAAATAAATTTGTTTGTTTCTAAAAACTATTTTCATAAAAGAAAGCTACACTATCCCTGATTAATATAAGTAGTTTACATTTTATTTCGATAGAAATATTTTTTTTGGTCCGAAATCTCATATTTTTGTATAATTGAACTCGGAACAAAAAGTGCTACTTGGTTGCCTAATCCGTGTGTGCTGTTGGTGGTGGAAATGGTTAAAAAACCACAGAAATATAAGTCATCAGGAGATCTAAAAATAGTAAACTACACAATACCTAGCTTTTACATTTAAACCATAAAACACGTTTTGTATGCTTAGTATAATAAAAAATACAGACAAAACATCTAAAAGACTCTAATAACGTTCTAGAAAGGTCAACTGATCCAGATCACTACCAGACGGTAGTGATCTTAAGTACATATATTTGTATCAACTTCTCGTTATTTGGAGTTGGTTTTAAATTTATGCTTGTTTGTTTCTAAATGTTCGTAATAGCCCGAATTAAGTTTTTTGGGAAGAAAAATTTGAAAAATTGGAGCAACATGGAAAACTAAGTTAATACTTTCTGTTTACCTACGGGGGCGAAGCCGTGGGCAGAAAATATCTACTATACTTTTGTTCTCAAGTAGGTAAGCGGGTACCTACTAGATAACGATCATACCTGGCCTAGACAACAAAATACCTACTCATTTTTTGGTCTAGGCCAGGTATGAACGTATTGTTTATTGTTTTATTCCCCATGACGACCACTGTGGCGGGGAAAGGCCCGCCTGAGACGCAGAAGGTTGCGGGTTCGATTCCCATTGCGGGACAAATGTTTGCATCTGCAAATATTTGTCTCGGGTCTGGGTGTTTTCTATCTATAATACGTATGTTTTTACAAAAATAAATGTATTATGTAAAGTAGTATATCAGTCATGTCGTTCCCATAACACAAGCTCTGCTTACTTTGGGGCTAGATGATGTTGTCTGAAAATGTCCAGCATTATTTATTTATTTTATTTATAGACATCCACGTATTCATACTCAGTATTATTTAGAATACCTAGTAGGGGGTAGTCAGAACATTACGTCAACACGTCCAGACATTATATTTTTGCATGTTCTACAGATATGTCTTCCGGGTCTGGGTATTGTGTAGGTGAGTCCATACAGTATCTAGGTGTTTTGAAGATTTATTTTTGGTTATTGTAAAACCTTCTCACAAAAAAATCTGAGAAAGTGTTTCAAGCCAAAATATCTACCTTGCTTAGTTTTGAACGTAGGGGAACTTATCCAAAATATTATATGATTTTATGACAAATTCCCAGAACATTAGTCGATTACCTTGAAGTCTAGAATTTGAAATGACAATAGGTACTTATTTTGAATCGCTGAAAGCTTTTAGTCTGATGTCATTATGATAATAATCGCAAAAGTAATAAAGCGGGCCAACACCGTAAGTCACCCTACGTTATCGAATACCAGAATTGGACATGAGATGGAAGGTCACATAAAGTTGACGTAAGTGTAAAATTTCTTGTGTTGCTTAGCAAAATCAAGAAGTTTCCTAAACCAGGCAAATTATTTTATTCGTTGTGAAAAAGATCGGCCAGGGACCACTCCATACCTATATCTGGAGCCAAGCAGTAGGTAATGTTCGCATTGCGAAATTTCAGGCACATGAGAATTCACCCGTTATACCTCAGGGTCGCCAACGCGTGAGTAACTCTAGTGTTGCAAGCGTCCGTAGGTTACGGTAACCGTTTAACCACAGGTAAACTTGTTGACCACTTTAATTGTTTAAAAAATGCAGTTCTATGACATTAAAGATTGGTATTTTATGAGTTAGGGTTGCTCCAGTGCTCGACCGGTCTAATATGATAACAATCAATCAAAAATAATACATTTTGCAACAAAAGACCAACCCTGAATGAGACAAAAAGCATTAAAAAAGATCCCGCCAAAATCGGCCATCTTGCCACTCACTCCCCGCCAGATTTACGGCATATAACCGCGCGAAAATCGAATTTGGAACTCAGTCGTGCCGCGCAAACCGACGCCTCGTGGAAAAGAACGCGCGTAGTTTTTGTTTTTTTTATTTTTTTTTCATTCACTCAACCAAAAATCAAAATGAAATATCTGGTGGTACTTGCCGTTTTCGCCTTGGCTTTTGCTGCAGAGGAGACGAAGGAGGATGAAAGACCGAAAACCTTCAGGAGACTGATCCCCGCAGACGTGCTCAGAGGTCAGTGTCACGTGATTTATAAAATATATAAAGGACCTTTTTGGAAATTTTTTCAATGCAGATAAAAGGATTGCAGTGGTCATAAACATATTTTGTAGCTATCCACTCAAAATATCCATCTTTTTGCCCTAAACAAAAACTCAAATAGGTATAGGTATCTAGATAGGTACTTATCCTATAATTACTTTAAATACTAATAATAAGCAATTAGTTATTATATTTTAGGTATTAGAGTAAGTTAAAATGTTCTATAGTTGGTGTACAAAATCAAACTAGGCAAAGGCATTAAATAAATTTTAATAGGTTACCTAATACTATTTAGTTTAGGTACCTACCTATATACCGATAACATGCATACCGATAAATTATCGTAGTAACTTTTATGTTAATAATTAACATAATTATTTAATTATTAATAGTTCATAACCAGTGATCGGAATTAGGTGAGCTAATTTACCTAAAGTTCAAAGAACAGAGTCAAAAAAAATGGAGACTTCCTTACCATTAACATTTTTTTCCGGGAAATCTTTCCCGGAAATTGGGAATTTGTTCCAAGTTTTAGGATATCAGTTAAGTACATTTAATATTAATGTTATTCATACAGAAAACTAACTGAATTAATTTTCCTTTTTAACAAACTTCAATAAGATTTATTTTGTTATTAACTCAGGTAAAAAACTGGATTCGCCTATGTTTTCGTTTCCCAGAATAGCCAAATCATGCTGTCCCTTTAAGTGTTTGTAGCAATACACTGCAAACCAGTGATAAACAACAACAACAAACGCTAAGAAAGGGACAGCATGCTTTGGCTATTCTGGGAAACGAATCATTGTTTAAGTAAACAATGACAAAAGGGTTGAAGGGTGAGGGTGTTTTGCATCCAAACGGCGTCATAACTTGTATGCGTGCGTGCATCACTTCTATAGTTACCTCGGCAGCGTGTGTATCTTAGACTCGTGAATATTTTATTAACCTGTTTTCGTATCGTTTATTGGATCTGCTTCACATAACTACCTTGGCTTGAATTTACGGACTGCGATTTATTGCAACCATATCACTACTTGTACCTATCTACCTTGGCTTGAATTTACGGACTACGATTTACTGCAACCAGAAATTTACTGCGCTTTACGGCAATCAAATTACTTGGTAAGTCTTTGATTTGTACTACACTTTTAAAACATTCTAAATATTAGACTGCTTTTGATAAATTTACCAAATTCAAACAATTTTATGCAACTATTTATTTATGGAATTTTATTCAGTGTTTTATATTTGAGTTCGTGCACAAATGTTGGAGCTACTGGCAATTCTATCATCAAACTATATTTTACGCGAAGACGTCCCTGGAAAAGTGTAGAAACTATATATTTGTCTCATTGTTTTCAGTAATTTTTCTGCCTCAACGCAACTAGCAAATAAATGGCGACCAAACCTACCGACGGGATTGTACAGTCGTGGATTAGAGATCACCCCGAATTGTACCACGACCCCGCTAGCAACACGATATTTTGTTCTAAATGTGAGAATTCTATTGTATGCAAAAAAAGCAATATACAGAGGCATATTGACGGACCAAAACATCAAGGTACTGCTAGGCAAGTGAACAAAGAATTTTATTTAGATTTAATACAATTTCTTATATGGTGTAACATACCCTGGTCACGAGTAAATCGACCAGAGTTTAAAACTTTTTTAATGAAATATATGTGTTGTAAATGTACAAATGTTAAAAGGATTCCCGATGAATCGTTATTGAGAAAGGTTTATTTAGACATAGTTTTTAAAAAAAAAATTGCATCAATCCATGACCATATTCTTAATCAGAAACTTTGGATATCTCTAGATGAAACTACCGACTATTTAGGTCGTTATATTGTAAATTTTCTTGTAAAACCTTTAAATCTCGCAACAAACAAACCATTTTTAATAGCTTGCAAAATGTTAGAAAAAGTAAATGGAGAGACAATAGCTCATTTTGTGATTGGATGCCTAGAAAATATGTGGGGTGACTCGTATGAAGACAAAGTAGGAGATGTTTTAGTTTTATGTTCTGATAGCGTAGCATATATGTTAAAAGCAGGAAGAATGTTAAAGAACTCCTTGCCAAATATGATACATGTTACCTGTTTAGCACACGCTCTTAACCGCGTTGCAGAAAAAATACGGACACAATATGCGGATGTGGATACTTTAATTTCAAATGTAAAAAAAATATTTTTAAAAGCTCCTAATAGAGTAAAATTGTTAAGGGAAAAATTTCCGAGCCTGCCATTGCCACCTGAACCTGTCATAACAAGGTGGGGTACATGGCTAGAAGCAGCTTCGTATTATGCTGAATATTACGAAGAAATAAAAACTATTGTAAGACTTCTAAGAAGTTCTGATTCTTTGTCTATCAGGCATGCTAAAACTGTCCTAGGAAAAGAAAGTTTAAAAACTGATTTAGATTACATTGACGAATATTTTAAAATAATTCAAATTTCATTAAAAAAATTGCAAAAGTCTAACTTATTGTTGACGGAAACTTTCCATATTTTTGATGAAGCAAGAATTGTTCTAAGCTGGTGTTCTTCTGAACCAGTAAAACAAAAATTAGAAAACGTTATGGACAGAAATCCCGATCTAGATGCATTAAGAGACATTTGTGAAAATATAGATAAAGGATTAGATAATGAAAATGAATTATTGTCATTCTATAAATATGTACCTGTAACTTCAGTTGATGTTGAAAGGTCCTTCTCTACGTATAAATGGATTTTAAGTACAAAAAGAAATCGTTTGAAAATAGATAATATGGAAAAACTCCTAATGATTTTCTTTAATTCTCCGGACGAAGATATTTCTTTATACTCCGTCCATGATGAAAACGTTAGCGATTCAGATTAAGGGACAAATTCAACATCAATGGAAATAATGTTTAGAGTTCCGACTGTTTATCTTAGGTAGGACTGGTTACTTTCTTAATTATTGATTTTGAGTTCCATTATCTGTACAAAATGA
Organism: Perizoma affinitatum; assembly: GCA_961405105.1. Taxonomy (NCBI): domain Eukaryota; kingdom Metazoa; phylum Arthropoda; class Insecta; order Lepidoptera; family Geometridae; genus Perizoma; species Perizoma affinitatum. Next base: position 3,367,276 of record OY560207.1, read on the forward strand.
ATAAATGGTACAAAAACTATAAAATGGCTTTTTTATTCCCTTGCTTAAAAAAATGTTTTTATTACTATAGCTATTTACTAAAGCTGGTTTATAAATCACATTAGCTTCCGCGCTTACTTACATCGTTCATTTTATTTGTTGAAAACAATAAAAATCGTGCTTACCGTTTTTTACAACAATCGAATTCGTTTCCTCTTCTTGTTATCAATAATAAGAAGAGGAAATTAATTCGATTGTTATTTTACTGTATTAATTTTAGATGGACCTAAGTAATTTCTCGAAACCCGGGAAAATTTTCCCGGAAAAATATTTAGTCGCAAGGCGTCTCCACTTAGTCTCTGTTATTTTTCGAACTTTAGGTATTTTAGCTCACCTAATTCCGATCACTGTTCATAACACACAAAATTCACTATTACAGAAACTATATTTGGTCAATTAAATGCGTAAACTGTATCTATGTACACACCTAGAGTATACAGGTAGGTATACAATAAATACTACTTTAGTTAACAAAAAAGGCAAAAAACACGCGACGCTTATAATTCCGTGCCAACATAATTAAAGTCAAGTTTCGATTATATAATCTGTTGTTCTGCTTGGCCGCTGAACGACAGTGAAACTTTATGCAATCGGTAAAAACCGGTGTACCGTTGCGCTGTATTTAGTGCTGCAAATTAAATACAATGGCGTCGATTAAACTAAATTAAACTTAATTAAAACTGTCGCTCTCCTTTACTGATGCGTGCACTGCACGAAAGAGATGGGAAGATATTTACTCCTGTCAAATTAGTTTACGTGTTTGTAGTCGGCATGTTTTGAAATCACGACTAAATTTGTATGGAAAACTTAAAGCTGACTAATTTGAAAGCACTAAAATTGTAACTTCTGTTACTTTTAGCTAAAGAGAGCGATAGATAAAATTTAGTTTAGGGTAGACCGGGGTCAGTAGTAACAAGGGGCAATAGTAACATTGCGAATAGCTCAATAACTAGACTACTTTTGTGTGTGTGCGAGAGCCGGGGGTACGCGCCTTTCATGTCCCGACCTGCTCACTAGTCGGCGGCGCGCTCGCTGCGGTACGCACTTTTGCACGAGGGATTCTTTGTTTTCAAGCACCCAAGGTAATTTTTTAAGCTAGATATATTACTCTATCAATCAGTGGTTACTGAGTTTTATGATATTATATATTAACCACGCGTTTGCCTAGGTAACTAGCCTTATAATTCCTAATAATTTGTGTCTAAAGCTCAACAGTGTTCTGAGATATTTCGTTATTTTTCCAAAATCTATATTTGGGGTCAATTGTACCACACTCACTGGGGTCAATTGAAACGGTACAATTAACCCCGTGGTACAAATGACCCCCAATATAAATTATTGATGTATACTGTTTAGTTAATTTTTAAGTACAAATTAGTTCACCCCGAAATAAGATCTTTACTTAAGTATTTATACCAGACAACCCTTAGATATTCATTGCACCTACACTTAAAACGCCACTTACTAATACTTATTTTTTTTAGATGCCACGGAACAGAAAAAGGAAATCTCTTCGATTACGACATTTCACTAAACTAATCATACTTTTATCTATGAATCAATAATAATTAATTTTGTGAATTCTGCCATCTTTACAATCAATGTTACTGGATAGATAATGATTTTACATAATGTTAACTTAAAGTTCAACAGGGGCAATTGTACCAGGGGTCAATTGTAACTCCATAGAAAAGAACAACTGGCAATTATTTACAATATTTTTAGATTTTTATCATATTTGTTAACTGTCAAGCAATGCTTAGACCAAAGTGATAATGCCAAATTTTTAGAATTTATAATAAGTATTTTTAAAGCGGAGAAAAGTTAATTTAAGGTTGTTTAGTTTTATCGTGAAAATTTATAAAACTGTTATTAAAATTTGAGTTCCTGATGATACAGACTGATTAATTAGTGCAACGTTAATTAATATACGATAGTATAGCTATGATTTGATCATTCATTTGTTTTTTATTTCCTTATGAAATTTTGGTACAATTGACCCAGAGAAGGGGTAAATTGTAGCACTCGACCTGTCCTCATTCTTACCTAATTTTCACTATGTTCTGTAAGCCCTACGTAAAATTCAACAAAACTATTTGTAGCTGTTGAATTTAGGTTTCTAGAAACATAATCATATAGTAAAATACTCAAGTAGATTTAGCACAATCGTTCGAAAACCAAAATATGTTACTATTGCCCCCGGTCTACCCTAATTGGTGTACAAGAGATTTGACGACAATTTTCATTATTATTTTGTGTTTCGATGTAATATTTTGCGGGAACAAAAGGCATCTTCGCGATCAGACATGGCTTCTTTGCCTCTAATGTTGAGTTGTACTTCCGATGCAGCTTTTTTCAATTATTTAGCTACGTGGGGCACTTTATATTACAGGGTTTTCTAGAATAAATAAAATCTATTGAAGAAATATTGAAACTTATTTGACAATATTTTTAAGGAAAAAATAAAAACAGAAAAGTTAAAATAAACTTAATCAAGGAAAAATCATCTCATTTTATCAGCTCAGTGCCAGACTTACAGATCGCATTTTTTTTTACGCATACGCTGTCCTGACCTTACACTAGGATTCCCTGAGTCGTGGGTATCAGGAACGAGTACCGTGGTATCATAACACCTAGCTGTTTATTACAATTAATGTTATAGACTTATAAATGCTAAATCACGAATCTAAAGGTAAAATAATGCATCTAGATTATTCCAACAACTTAGCCTTGATCTTATTTAAACGACTTCAAATGTCATTTTCATTATCTATACTTAATTTGCCATTTAGAATCCGCTATAGAAATAAATCTTTACATTATGATCTAGTTTAAAACAGGTTAGAAATATAAGGTGGCTTATATTTTATATATTACATAGCGAATGGAGATATCTTAGTCTACTTGGAAAATACGGCGTTTATATATATGTTTCAACGTATGTTTGTTTGTCCGACGATAACTGCCGACTACAATCTATATGAAACTTAGAAGGTTGGTAGGTTATACTAATAGAATTTTGAACAAAATTTTAATATCTCACATTTTTTTAATCCGAAGAATACTTATACGTTTCCTCAGCGTTAAAAAAACAAATTGTCGATGATACATCAAAGAGGTCCTGTCAAAATACGCCCGCGCCGAAACCTTGGCACAAAAAAGACGATTGTTTTTTTATTCGCGGTGAAGTATCCACTTATGGTAGTTGTTTATAACCTTTTAGAACCTTTCTTATGAAACAAAAAGGGCAACGTGAGTCAGACAGAGATGACGAAGAGAACTTAACGATTGAGAACAAGGCAATAAATTAAACGAGTGCGTTTTTTATTTTGATACTGATTATTACTCAACGTTTCGCGCGTTATTTTTTGACAAATGACAGATGTTAATGTTGACATTTGGTCGATATAAATAGTAGTTACAATAGACACGAGTTTATGTAGCTAAATGTAACTTCTTACAGTACTAAAAAGTGCTTAAATATAATATCATCATCAGTCACATCCGCTGTAGAATGTGCAATTAATATATTTATTACTGTTTAGCAAAATAGACGTTTAATTTAATTTTGTTACTAGTACTAAGTTACTAAGTAAGCTAATAGTTACTTAGTAACTTAGTGCTGTCGTTGCTAAGTTACTAAGTAACTATTAGCTAAGTTACTATTAGAAAGTCAGGATTATTAATCTATTGGCATGGATTTATGACTGAACAGCTAGTTTCAAATAATAATAGCTATTTAAAGCTGTAAAATCTAGAAATATATACACGAAGATCTTTCGAAAGTTTCAAGCGGTAGGTGGCTTTCATTCACGGAATTAGTAAATTCACTACCCTTTCACGAAACAAACAATTCGTCGTGATTTTATAGAGATTTGGATTGAATTTATAAAGAGACTGGCTTTCATTCCTCTTATTTTTTGAGCGTTCTTGTTACAAAATAGACCAACGTCATTTAGATTTTAAAATTGGTAACTTAGTAAATAAACCAAGTGATAGTAACGAGCTAATGTCAAAAATAATTGATCAAACAGTTGTTTTTTTTTCTGGTCATGGATTTTATGTAAATAAATGATTATTTTAGGCTATTCGAACACTTATGGCAAAAAATTGACCACATAAAAGATAGAGAGTAACTTGCATATTTTTTTAGGAAAACTTGTTCACTTTCATGGTCGGAGTCATCTCAGTCTTGAAATATTAGTTCCGGGACATTCTGTATTACATAATGTCCTTGTTCTTTACCTGAGAGACAATTTAAACCTGAAAAATCAAGAACCTCTAGTTTTTACAACACTCAACAGTAATCAAACTAGGGTTCCTTATATCGTGGGTATTACAACCGTATTACCACAGCACACAGAACTGGAAAAAATATCTGCAGAAAATGCAAAAAAACTCGCAGTGGGAATCGAATCTCTTGCGTTCCACCGCACAACCGAGGTCATCAGACATTTAACAGACAAAATTTAGGTTTTAGCCATCTGATGAAAAGTGGCAACCGTCACCTATTGACATCTGCAAGAGCTGGGGCATTGTTTTGAAAGCGTTTATAAATCTAATGTCAATTATTAACAGGAAGTTTTGCTTTCGACAGACCGACATGATAGGACGGCGTTGCGCGGATGTGTCGACAGAGCGCGTGCTCATTCGTGCAATACGCTTTCTGCTAGATGCTCAGTGTAATCGATATGACAGTTTAAATTCTTCCTGCCATTAATTAATTAGTACATAACTATTGTTTTGTAAAAGGATCATTAAAAAAAACACTGGTTTCTTGCCTTTCTTTCCTGGCCAGCAGGGCGATCACACTAACCCATGTCTATTGAGATGGCAATCAATCCACAAATTATCTGATTATAAGTTATGTAAAAAACGGAACGTCCAACCGGGAACCAATTTCGTTCATTTGCATTGTCCATCTATGGCACATCCAACCTACATATTAGCGTGATACGATTCATCCCATCCGTTTTAACATAATTTATAATCGGATAATTTGTGAATTGATTGCCGTATATATTATATTGCCAGTATATCTGCATAAAATACATGTAAAATACTGATATAATATCTATTGAACTTTACTTTAAAAAGTAATTATTTTTATTATTTTAAGATAATTAAATATATATAATATATATAATTATAATAAAGCATTGTTAATGTTGAATATAAAGAGTATTTAACTTTTTTTTCATTCAAATAACTAAGATCTCATATGATTTCATATGTCATGGAGGTACCTACTTTTATTGGCCAAAAAGTTTGGTAGCTATAGAAAATTAGTTTTTCAAGTTTTAAAACAATTAAGTAGTTTACGTGTTATTTTTTGTCCATGACCCCAAAATATAATAGTTTTCTGAAGACGTGATTTATAAAATGTACTTACGAAAATTATGTAAAAAACCTTGCAATAATAAAGTCAGGCCGTATCAAGATAAGTTTTTACGTAAATGACCATTATCCTCAATTTAAAGTTAAAAAACTTTGTCCTCGGTTTAAAAAAACTTGCATTTAGATTTTGAAGGCAACACAAAAATACTGAGCACATCAAAATAATTTGTTGAAATGAGTCGTCATCTTTTCTAAAGAGTTTGACGTCTATTCTATTAAAGACAATGTTAGTAATAAGTTTTTTAAGAAAATGTACATACTTATTAACTATTCGATAACATTTGGCACATGTCCGCGTTTTGCAAGTACGTAGTTAGCCTTTTATTCCACGTGACGTGGTTGCAAGCCCATCGCCGCTCTACATATACAAATAATTAAAATTTTCCGTAATTTTCCTTCTTCCTATAACGAGAATTCCAAGATTTAATTTAGTTTATAATTGATAATTTCCTGGTGTCCTTTTGGTAGTAAAAGTGAATCAGAAGTGAAGGGTAGCCTTGGTACGTTCTAGAAGCCACGTGGGTTCGTTAAGTGTTCGAATTACGAATGTTATATAAACTGTGAATCTCGAAGTTTGAATAAGGAATTAAAATCCAAAATATACTATAGAGTTTTGGTATGATGGCCGTAAAAATGTTAGAATAAAACAAAATTAAAGCACTTACGCGCTGCAGATTTGATGTAATAATAATTATTTTATTTAATATGTACATAATATAATAAAATATAGGTATATAAAAATACTATAACATAGACTCAAAAGCAGTCCAAATGTAATCATGTTTGCTCTGCTAATTCTTAAGAACAAATTTAAATTTTAAATTGTGGCCTTCTCTTATTCCAATTTAATTTTGACTTAGCAACAATATTATATGTTGCTAAGTCAACATTAAATTAAAGAGACGTACAGATTTTTCCGGTACCTATAATATTAGGTTGGGGAAAAAGTCTTTTCGCATTATTGTATGTATGAACTTGTAATAAAATCTCTTTGGCTATACTATTTGTATCTGGCTGGTTTTGGTATCATTAAAAGTTTAAATTTTAAAGAAGATAATTCCAAATTCAAATTAGGAAAATGTGTGATTTTTATTTGTTTTTCGTACTGTCAAGATGAGTGAATCTAATGAAGAAATTCGATACATTTTAAAATTTTACTACAAAAAAGGTAAAAATGCAACGCAAGCCGCGAAAAAAATTTGCGATGTTTATGGACCTAGTGCAGTGTCTGTGAGAGTAGCACAAATTTGGTTTAAGCGTTTTCAATCCGGAAATTTTGATGTCAAAGATGCACGTCGCTCTGGTCGCCCTATTACGGATAAAATGGATGCCATTTTTGAAAAAGTGGAGCAAGATCGGCATATCAGTAGTTACGACGTAGCTGAAGAACTGGGAATTGACCACAAAACAGTTTTGGCGCATTTGAAAAAAACTGGGTACACAAAAAAGCTCGATATTTGGGTACCTCACGAGCTCACTGAAAGAAACCTAATGAACCGTGTTCTCATTTGTGATTCTTTATTACGACGTAATGAAACCGAACCATTTTTGAAGAAGCTGATAACTGGTGATGAAAAGTGGATCACGTACGACAAGAACGTGCGAAAAAGGTCGTGGTCAAAGGCCGGTCAGGCTTCACAGACTGTGGCGAAACCCGGGTTAACTCGCAACAAGGTGATGCTGTGTGTGTGGTGGGATTGGAAGGGCATTATTCATTATGAGCTGTTACCACCAGGCAGGACCATCGATTCTGAACTCTACTGCGAACAACTGATGAGATTAAAACAAGAAGTTGAGAGAAAGCGGCCGGAGTTAATCAACAGAAGGGGTGTGGTTTTTCATCATGATAACGCTAGACCTCACACATCTTTAGCCACTCAGCAAAAATTAAGAGAGTTTGGCTGGGATGTGTTAATGCATCCGCCGTATAGTCCTGACCTTGCACCTTCAGATTTCCACCTGTTTCGGTCTCTTCAGAATTCTTTAGGCAGTGTCAGGTTAACATCACGAGAGGACTGCCAAAACCACTTGTCGCGGTATTTTGAACAGAAGCCCCAAAGTTTTTATAGCAATGGGATCATGTCCCTGCCTACAAAATGGCAAAAAGTTATCGAACAAAATGGTACCTACATACTTTAGTTAAATGTAAATAAACTATATTAAAAAATGTTTTGAATTTTCTTAAAAAATGCGAAGAAACTTTTTCCCCAACCTATTATAATTTGATATCTGAGCCCAATTGTTAACATAACTACATAAACAATATTTTTAAGGTTAGTTTTAATCCTGAAGGAGTCCTTATTGTGTATAAAAATAACTAACCCTTTATAATTCAATCTTTTTCATGTCATAACATCTCTCAATGTCAAAAATACTTATTCTATATTCAAAATTTACTGTCCATAACACGTTTCAAATGCTATACTAAAAAAGACTCTCTTACCCTTTCAGTTTAATGCCAACAATTTAATTAAGTTTAATTTATGACATCTTTTGGTCAGATAAAATTAATTGTGTTGGTATTTTACTTATATATAATTTTAGAATGACATTTTAATAAAATAGAGCTCAAAACTCCGTCCGAAGCGTATTAATTAGATATAGAAATTGTAATAATTATAGTGAGTAATAGTGAAGAAAGTATGTAGTATATTTTTAAATAATATAAAAAAAAATCCTCATACGTCATTCAAGCATACTAACATATCCTTCTATTCGTCTACAAACATACCGTGCGCTTGCTTTCAGATAAACATCCACACACGAACACTCTGGTTATTGAATGATCTTCCCCTGCTAAGGTTTTCTCAAGTGTCTACAATATGAGGTTCAAAAAGAGTGTCTAAAAGAGTGAGTGTGTTTGCATAGGCTACGGTAAATGCTTACCAACAGGTGAGCCGTATGCTTGTAAAGCCACTTTGGTGATATAAAAAAAAAAAGGCGGGATTGTCAGTGAAAAGCGATGAGGGCCAAAGTCTAGCCAAAGTCTTTGCCAATAATTATGCAAATCAAACTAACAATGGCTTATAAAGATGGAGATAGATGGACAGATTATAGCAACATTTCGAAACCATCTGACATAAGCTATTGTATACATAAGGAAAGATCTAGATTTGAACTGGAACTACTTTCACTTTGACTTGGAGAAGGGGCAGATAGTTGCTGCTGTGGGCAGATAGTTTAGTAAGTGGTCTCAACGTGCGTCATAATCGGAATTTCAATAAAATGTTGAGAAAATGGCATCAAAATAAATGGTGAAACATTCTGACGCTTACACTAATGATAGGATACATCGTTTAGTTAGATGATAAAAAATCTTGGGTTTGAAGGTGGCTCAAGATCGTACGTAAGTTATGGAACTCTTTGGAGGAGGCCTACGTCTAGCAGTAGATGATGATGATGATGACCAAAATAACAGGCATAAAATTGGACGGCATAAAACATGACACATCGCATTGTAAATAAATACAACATCAAATCTTAGACTAAGGTCATAGAATAAACCCGTCTGTATTTAAAGCTTTGCCTGACATTACAAAAACTAAGGACGTCCGGTGTTACGCTCATTAAAATTACATTAGATTCGGTCAAGACTTATGTGCAATAAGATTATTTACCTACAAAAGTACAATATAAACCTCTGAATTAATATAAGAAGGTTTAGGAGCGCTAACAAATTTGTTCCGTATACCAGCACCTACTAGGCTCTCATATCTGATGAAGAGAAAAATAAAATTTACAATCGACTCCAACAAGTCCTAAACAGGTGGTTTAATACTCAGCCCAACTTGTTGGAGTTGGAAGTTATTAATTCAACACTTTTTACGCTGCTATGAAACCCTGGTTCAAGGAAGTTTGAGCAACCTGTTGGGGCGTTGCGTTGCCACTTGTTGGGATAAGAAGTATTGATAATGATTTCTACACCTTTCGTCGTACACCATACCTCCTTCATGATAACCTGGTACTAGATGGGCAGAACAAGCTGTTTGTTTCATGCGTCACCACTGCCTCACTGGCTGTCATCCTTATTTAGTTTCCTTCTCCTTCTATCGGTTCATGATAGCCTGGTACTAGGTGAACTGAACAACCTGTTACATGGAGTAGCCACTTGTTGAGTCAAGAAAAAAGTATTGGTTTTGATTCCTCCACTTTCTTTCAGTTCATGATAGCCTGGTACTAGATGAGCTGAACAACCTGTTTGGGCTGCACTCTCCAGTTGTCGGGGCGATCTTTATATTGATTCCTCCACCTTTTATGCGTTCATGTTCCCTTGTACTTGGTGGACTGAACAACCTGTTTGGACCACATTCAAGTATTGAATCCATACGGTTAAGGCATCCATGCCTTAACCGTTTATCAGTTCACGATAGCCTGTTACAATACTAGGTGGGCTCAAAAACCTGTTTGGATTTCATGCGTCGCCATTGCTTCATTAGCTGTCGTTCTTTTTTCGGTTTCTTTTCCCTCTATCAGTTCATGATATCCTAGTACTAGGTGAACTGAACAACCTGTTTGAACCACATGGAATAGCCACTTGTTGGGATGAGAAAATTGGTGGTTTTGTTTCCTCCACCTTATTTCAGTTCATGATGGCCTGGTACTAGGTGGGATGGACAACCTGTTTGAGCTTCACTTTTCACTTGTGAAGGCGATTTTTATTTTGATTCATCCACCTTCTATCAGTTCATGTTACCATGTACTTGGTGGACTGAACCACCTGTTTGACCGACATGAGTAGCCAGCCACTTACTTGTTGGGACGAGAATTATTGATTTTGATTCCTCCACCTGCTCAGTTCGTGATAGCCAGGTACTCAGTGGGCTGAACAACCTGTTTGAACCACACTTGCAGATACTATGAGAAAATAATGATTTTGATTTATTTACCTCTTCTTAGTTCATGATAGCCTGACACTAGGTAGATGTACAACCTGTTTGATTCACATGGAGTACCCACGATGAGAGAGCATTGATTTTGATTTCTCCACCATCTATTACTTCATGTAGTCTGATACTTGGTATTCTGAACAACCTGTTTGGACCACATTCAGTATTCATTGCTTCAAAGTAGTCTTATAAACTTACTTAGTTACCACTTTTGAGAGGCGTAATTTATTTGGTTTCCTCATCCTTGGCTGTTATGAAAGCCTGGTATAATGTTATGAATTAACTGTTGTCTCTAGTATTATCGATCGAACACCAGTTTCATTAACCTATACATTCGGTTTCAATTAACCTGCTCTGTTGAAAGAGAATGGTAATATATATTTTTGCGCCAATACTGGTCCGACGTAGTCATCTATTTTCTGTCTTTATCATTACATACGGATATAAGCAGGTACTATTGGTAGTATTAAACATGTTGTGAATAAAACATCTTCTAATTAGTTAATTAGAAGATGTTTTATTTAGATGTTTTTTTGCCTGGAAGAGATCGCTCTCAGTGATAATGCATTCTATCATCACAATCTAGTTTATAAGATTTAATGTAAAAACATTTATTTGCACGTTGCACAAAAGAAAACAAACAAACGGTACACTTACGAGATTTACACTAACAATACCTACATAAAAAAAACAAACACGCTCACGACTGTCTTCCCCATGGTGGACATCCTCAGATACATACTCAGTGAATAGATCTTTGAGGATAAGTAGGGGATAGTCAGAGGCACGTCTAAACATTATATTTGGTACATGCCCGCGTTTTGCAAGTTTGCATTCCACGTGACAGGTTCCAAGCCCATCACCGCTTAATAGAACACTAACTGTTGGCACATGCCGGTTTCGTCACGGTGTTTTCCTTCATCGTTTTGAGCACGTGTTAATGCGCACATCATTTTTTCGAATGGAAAAATCCATTGGTGCACGATCGGGTGCGAACACGTGAACTCTGGATCAGAAGTCGGGATGTCGTCCACTAGGCCAACACGGCTTACTTTCATACAAGCATAAAACAATTATGTGCCTCCCAATATACAACGTTTCTAGTCTTCTATGATGTTATGATTGCCAAATGAAACTACTTTAGTATTAAATTTTTGTTTTATTTCATGCATCAGAAGGCCACGTTAAACTGGTGGCTTATAATGTTCAACAGTCACAGCATGTGAATGAACTAATGAATCAGTGGTATACTTCCTATTCTCACTTTCGATTTTAGCCGACCGTGAAGGCGTCTATTTACTTAGTTACCTTGATTTACTGTGTTTTGATTAGAATAATAAAGGACATTTGATGTCAAAAAACTGACTTCCTCAAAGTGCTTACGTTATTTTACTCATTCGGGATGAAATTCTTTTTTATAGAAAACAAAAGTAAAATCATCCACAAAAAGTGTTTCGGCTAGTCGTGATTCCATAAGATGATGTTTTTTTTTTAGTTTTACGGGAAAAGTAGCGATCCCTCAGGAATAAAACTTTTATGGAACCACTTCGGGATCGTTCCTCATTTTTTAAAGTTGTTTTTTTTTTAGTTTTACAGGAAAAGTAGCGATCCCTCAGGAATAAAACTTTTATAGGACTACTTCGGGATCGTTCCTAATTTTTTGAAGTCGATTAAAAAATATAATACCTTTTAAGGTAAACCAGAGAGCTGGTTCTTATCTGTGTCAACGCATTAGCATTGCCATTCAGCGTGGAATTTTGTGGTCACTTTCATTTGGTAGTAATCTAGATCAGTTGAGTTAGATAAATATTGATTGATCAATTTATACGTATATCGATTACGATGGCTTGTCTGTTTCATCTGTATAATTTTTATACTAATACCTACCTACATATAATATATACTTACAAGTGTTTTGATGATTTGGATGAAATGCGGAACATATATAAATATGTTAACATATATAATCCAGGTACTAGGACAGGCCTAGGGCAGGGTCTAGTTAGGTAACAAATACCTTTTTTTTGGTTTAATAAATAATGAGTAGAAACGTAGATACTTACAATAAAATAGGAAGGTTGCGTAAAATCTGTGAACAGAGCTATCCGTAGTTTGCCGTGGAATTTATTTTGAGAGCTGTGGACTTCAACGGCTGATAATGATGATGACAATGATTCGACTCGAAAGGAAAGCTACTGGTTTGAAAGTCAATATCTATTTTACGAGTGTTTCTTAGTAAAAAGGTAGGTACCTACGTAATCGACAAACAGAGAACTTTGGTTACTAAATCCATTGTATACTTTCTAATTGTTAACGTACAGTCATCATTATCAGCCGGATGACGTGGGTTTCAAATTAAAATTCATCAATGGAATATATATCTATTCAAAAATGTATGAGAGTACTTACACGTGTAAAGGAAATGATCTACATAGAACCAAAAGTTCGAAGGCATGTGCCATCAGGTTGTGGCTCAAAGCGGCCACAAGCTTGCAAACCTAAACTACAATGCAAATCGTAGGCATATCCTTCGGCACATTATATTCGTTTGAACAAAGTGAAATCAAATTTATTTATTCATTAAAATCACAAGAATCACTACGTCGGTTTTAAAACCGACAGTTTTAACTTGAGGCAGTAGTTAACTACTGCCAGTGCATCCGCGACCAAGCCAGGAAAGAAAGCCAATAAAACAAGGCTGGTTATTCTTTTAAATGACACTTTTACAAAACAATAGGTATTTAAATTTTTTTATCGAGTTAGAGCATTTTGGAGAACGTACCCCTGACTACCTATACTTGCTATCCTAATGGATCTGCGTACTAATTAGCCAGTCCGTACAGTTGTAGCGACATCTCTCCCCACATAATTTAACTACGTTACATTGCATCAACGCAGAGCAATAAGCATCGAACTAACTAAACAAAGAGCTACCACATACAATACACAGATGGCTATCTAAATGTCTAGATCACGTAGTGTAGTTTTAACGCAACCTCTCCCGAATACCTCTGACAAAAAAACTGCCGGTTCTAGGACCCTGGGCGAGTGGATGGATCAACATGGTGGAAGATCTTCTCCTTTGCAAATGGAGGACACACTACCAACCGTGTTCTCCATACAGTCATAAGCGTGCTTATTTTATATTTAGTTAAAGTTTATATTTCCGTCTTCCAGATTTCCCTGGCATGTGTTTCGCATCTACCCGCTGCGCGACTGTCGAGCCCGGCAACACCTGGGACCTGGCCCCATTCTGCGGCCGCTCCACCTGCGTGGTCAGCGAGGACACGCCCCCACGCCTCCTAGAGCTGGTCGAGGATTGCGGTCCACTTCCGCTGGCTAACCCCAAATGCAAGCTGGACACTGGTAAGATACTATAGACAGACATTACAGAGACCTTATTCAGATATCAAAGAGATAGGTTAACCCCAAAATTCAAGCTGGATACTGGTGATACATTAAACAGACCTTAGTAAGATAGCAAACAGATGGGCTAACCCCAAATGCAAACTGGACTCTGGTATGACACTAGACAGGTATTACACCCTACTAGACAGCAAGGGGATAGGTAAACGCCAAAATTCGAGCTGAAGTTGACTTTCATATCTTTTTTGCAGACGCTACCAACAAGACCGCTCCCTTCCCCGGATGCTGTCCGATCTTCACTTGCGAGGATGGAGTCAAGCTGGAGTACCCTGAGCTCCCCGCTACTGAAGAGGAAGAGAAGAAGGAAGTGAAGGAAGAAGCAACGGAGAAGCCCAAGGCTTAAAAAACAAAAAAAAAAACAATTGACAGTGACAGCGTTGATTATACAAACTAGCGCGTTGGATAAATTGCTCTCAAAATCCATGTTTCGTTTTTAGCAACACACTTCATCCAAAATCCTTATTAAAAATTAAACAATTAAGAAACTACATATTTTATGTAAATACAGTGTTTTGTCATCAAGGTTTCACTTAGCTCCTTCTTCCTCTAATTTGGAGAGCTTGCTTTGCTCACTCTTGAGGTTTCTGCCTTGGAAATATTTAGCACCTTTCACAATCTGTGACTGACAGCGCAGTGGAAAAATTGGTACCAAAACCCAATGTTTGCAGTAAACGAGACAAATAGATCATGGAATTTTTGTGTTTGTTAAACAGATACATACGTAATGTTTTTAATAATGAACGTTTTATAGTAATATCTAGCAGTGTGCTGACAGAATTGGTCTCAAAATCCAAATTTTTACTAATATTTTGTTATTTTTAACAATAACAACGATTTCTGTTTTCTAGAATCACTTGAAACTAGGTTGTTACTTCCTGTTAAATTGTCAATACAGAGTTAACAATAACTTTTCACTATCTAAAATCAGATTCCATACAAAAAGGACAGAAACATTAGTTTATTTTTTTAGAAGTTCAACGATTTTTTTACTTGAATACCTGTCTAATTATAATGTTTGTGATAAAATAATTTAGAAAAGTTAATCAATAAAAAAATACAAAATTTCTAAACCGTTGTGTTTTTTTCTTCTATCAACCTTGCCACATCTATATGTCTATAGTAACACATATGTGTTCATATCAGCTGTTTTTATAAAACCTAAGTCTGATATCAAAGTTGTTTCACATCAAGTCATATTAAACGATCTATAGGTATGTTTTAGCAATATTTTTCTTCAATTTAGAATTTCATATGTGTTACTTATGTATAAAATGACTCCTTCGGATAGTATACAGGGTGTGACCGAAAGGCTTCGTGATTCAACGCACATTGAGCCTTTCTTTTGATGTAGGTTTTATTTCACTTCCCTAATTGATACTGTAAACTTAATCAAAAGTCATAAAATCGTGTTTAAATTCATTTGTTAACAATCAGTGATACCTATCGACTAGGCATTCCACGGTAGCTCTACTTACCATAGGTTTAGGTGCGCTCTACAGAACGTGTAAAAAGATTAATTAATTTATTGTTGATAGTATGTATGTATGGAATGGTTACAATGTCATACGAAAAAATGCAACATTGTAAGGTTCGCGCGCAAATATTATTTCAGTCAGCTTTTTGCGAGTAATTATAAAAAATATACGTTTTCTCTATTGTTATGAATCAAAATGATCGTAAAAAAAACGTTTCCCATGAATAAAACTAGTTAGTGTAAGGATAACGTTTTTAAAAGAGCATTCGACTTAACTTGCTATTATATAAATATTTCGTTATTTTGGGATTTTTCTGTTTACAAAATAAAATTCCTTAGTAAATTAGCTTTCTGTCCATTTTATAAATGTTACCTAGCTACAATAGATATACAAGCGATTCCTTTACTGCAGGGCGTCCGTCATATTCATATAGGTACTAAGGTAACAGAGCGCGTAAGCTTGGACATGTTAGGCTTCGGCCGGCCATAAACTATCTAGTCAATATCTAACCAATAAATACTAAAAACATTCATTTTGTGATTGTGACTAGGTAACCATTAATATAGTGTCGAGGATTGGCCGTGTTAATACTTAACTACTGAAAACCGAGGAGAAGGAAAAAAGGTAATTATCTAAGTACCTAACTTTAATCAACAATGAAACAATGAGTTGTATGAATAAATATATCAATATAATTACTTATCTTCATAATTGTTTTTTAATATGTGATAACTTTCGTGATTTTTACTTCGACTTAGCTAAATAATACGAGAGGTACTTATGCAAAAACTGAGTCAACGTTCGAAGTTTAAAATTATTATTTGGTAGGCCTACATACCTTCTTAGCTATAGTAAGCGATTCAATACGGTAAACATGTTTCACGGAAAATAGAACTACCCGCAATATGATTATGAAATGAACTGGCTAGGACAATAAACAAATACTTTGGGTTTTACGCAATTTTCTAAAATAAATAAATAATGCCGGAAATATTCACACAGCGTCATCTATAGTCCATAACTAAGCAGAACTTGTATAATGAGAACTACTCATATACTACTTATATACTTATTTGTAAACACATACATATTATACATAGAAAACACCGAGACCAGAGACAAATGTTTGCATATCATACAAACATTTGTCCCACGGCGGGAATCGGACCCGCAACCTTCTGCGCCACAGATGTCGTCAATAATATTTTTACTTTTGTATGGAAATTTCAAATAACAATCCACATGTCAAAGTATTCACCTTCTTGGTCAGAATAAATCCTCTTTGGGCTAAAAGGGGTATTATGTTACACGTTGTATATATTCTAGAATACCCTCTCAGTTGTCAACCGCTTCTTTAACCAGGACCATAGAATTTACTTCAGGAATATCTCAATTGTTTCCAAGAAATTTTGGAACCGACTATGTTTAAACTATTAGAAAAACAAATAAAATTATTAACTCAATATTTATTCTGGATTAATGAACTTGATAATTATAAAATATACAATAAACGTGATGACTATCAACACTTTA
The DNA here is from genome assembly GCA_961405105.1 of Perizoma affinitatum. Taxonomy (NCBI): domain Eukaryota; kingdom Metazoa; phylum Arthropoda; class Insecta; order Lepidoptera; family Geometridae; genus Perizoma; species Perizoma affinitatum. The sequence continues at coordinate 3,384,032 of OY560207.1, forward strand.
GAATAATTTTATTATTTATTAAACATACAGCTAGATACATTAAAATAAATACATAAATTAAATAGTTAGTTATCATTTTTTTAGAACTAAATAATTCTTACTCAAATAATTGAACTACGAAGAAAATAGAACATTATATTTTCTATGGTAAAAAAAAGAATATGAATGTCTATGGTAAATCTACTTGATAAAACTGTTGAAGCAATGTAATGCATAACGGTTTTGAAAAACAAGTCTTTGAATACTTTTTAACTTCTCTAATCTAAACATTGATCTTATTTTTATTTGATATTACATATTTTTAAACATTATTATTTAGACTATACGATAAAATATAACTGACTATAATGTTAAAATCACATTTCGCCTAATTTTTAACATTTAATATTGCAGAAAATAGACACCGACCGCTTTACATTTGAGCTTTTCGATATTTCCAAAAGCTTTTATAGTACATATACTTAGTTACAATTACACACTTTAATAATGCACACAAAATACACATTTCACCAACAAACAACGGGAAACCTAGCAATTATACTTCATCCACAATGTTATTTTCTCGATGACAATTCGTCTTAGTGTTGTCTGAATTGCATTAAACCGATTCACTATTACGATGATACAGTTTTAACTATTATTAGCATTAATATATAATAAATTATATATACGACATATGTTTACATTAAAAAAATTTAACAATATTAAATATTTGATTTGATTCACGTGGTATTCATATTTTTATCGTCAGTTTTATAGAAGTTGGCTCAAAAAATGTTCTCTTCCCCCGTAACAATAAAGTCTGACATTAATTTTCTACAATATCAATACTTGACGGTCAGGAAATACAGAACTTGATAGGCGTGCAAATGTCAAGCAGAAAATAATATAGTGGATGAGTTTTAAGAGAAACTTAGCTAATACAATGTCAAATTGACAGGCAGGTTATTATAGATACAATAACTTGCAAAGGTTGTGTGTCCCAAAGTTATATGGTAAAATAAAAGATTGATACAACACGACAAAACACAGCAATAAAGTTATAAAGTGATTGAGATTAGCTAACAAACTTAAAAAAAATGCTAATTAATAAATTATAGAAGGTTTATTATTTAACTTATCAAAAACAATAGTTTATTTAGGACTAATCGTTAACTTAAGTTATTAAATAAACAAAACATGTATTTTCATTCGAACAAATCATGTTTTCGGTAAATAAGCAAGGAATTTAAAAATAGTTGCAAAAAGTAGGGTTATAAAAAAAGTCATCATCTGTAAAATACATAATATAGTAGAAAATCGGTAAAGTATTACCAGCTATTTCGACAATAGTAAGTTAAAAACTAAAGATAGGGGTCAGCTGCAAAATATTAAAATATTTTTATGACTATCTTTTTAGAATATCATTCCATGAAAATATATATTTCTTTTACACATTATTTTGAAAATTAAAATTATTTGATATGTCAGAAAGTTGTACATCACAATCGGAGAAGCTTATTAAATTTATGAAAACAAATGCGCTATGTGGTCGTTCATCTTTTAAAAAGACATTTTCTTTGCAGCTTGATTTATACAATTTCAAAAAATATTCGAAATTTTGTTAAAAAAAAAAATGCAATGTTACGGATGTTAAAAATTAAGCTTTCAATATTTAAAACTATCAAAATGGATATAGTTGGAACGTCTCGCTATATACTGCGATTATATATCTATGTTATGTACATTTTAATATAATTCCTCTCAATTTTGACCTTTCATAAAATTGCTTGCTTACAATTTTTTTTAACACATCTACTATAACACCTGGATATGCCTTCATTTAGAAACACGGCAAAAAAATCTGATCTCATGAACTTTACACTCTACCAAAAATTCACTATCAATGCATTCATAGAGCGAAAATGCATAGCAAAAATAATTTTAACAAGCTTTTAAGAACTTCGCAGCCGTAGAGAGAAACGACAGTTAAATACGAGAGTAAAAAATATAGATTTCACTATATTTTTAACTATGAATACTTTAAGTCGTATAACAAGTACTGAGCCCTTGCTACAACTATATAGAAAAAAAACAACATTTTATAATATCCATAAAATTCAAACTCGAACCAGCAAATTCATTCTTGGTACGCGGAGGCAACCATCTATGCCTTGATTTATGGGATATTACAAAATCTTGTAATTTGTAAGTGAAGGTGAGGGGTTATTTAACACGACATGAAAATCAACAAATTATGCAAGTATAGGAGTATAGTGGAATAGTTTAGAAACAAAATTGACAAATATTATAGTCAGTAAGTAAAACTGAAACTGTAATTTCGCTGACCATTTACCTAGACGATTCAATGTCTCGTCAAAAAAGGAGTCAACTCAGCATAGGTAGGGTAAGAAAAGTATTCTTTGCTGGCAATCTGGTTGCTTTAAATAATTTAAAAGACTTTATCTGACGACCTCAAACAACGGAAAATTATAAAAAAAAACAATATGAATTTTTGAAATCCATTCTTTAGACTTTTTTATAAAATTTATATGGGATCACCTTTGAAGTATCACCATTTGAAAAAGAATCATCAAAATCAGTTAAAAATTGGCGAAGATATCAAGTAACAAAAATAAAAAAAAGTACATTCAAATTAAGAAGTCCCTTTTTTTTAAGTCTGTCCAAAATAGGTACTCTTCCATTGTAATGAATTGCCAACAAAATTAAAACTTTTCACAAGGAGATCGAACTATTAGAACTCCTTGTGAAAGAGCTCGTCCGGGAAAGAACTACCACCATACCCATTTTTACCGCCAAGTAATGCTCGCCTGTGTTTCGGTCCGGAGGACTACAGGCGCATGCTACTTTTCCTCTCAGGGTCGGTACCGCGCGAGTGTTACATCTGGTGTTGCAAGCGTGTATAGGTTACGGTAACCAAACGTATGCTTGTTTACTAATTCGGTTGCATAAAAATATTTTTAAATCTGTGCGACAAGAACAGGCTACGCATAACAATGCATGCTAAACAGGTGAGGTGATTACAGCACACCTTGCGAAAGTATGCACAAGTTTGTTGCCTTGGCAAATATTCGTATAGTACATAGAGTCCAGTATTTCTTGCAAAGAAATCTCAACCTTATCTCGGACAATTTAAACTACAAATTGATTGAAAAATCAAAAGTGGTCCACACAATTTATGACCAGATTGTATAAAAACCCGTATATTTATGCCAATCGCGTACCTAGCCGATTTGTTAAGTGTTACGAAAAGTCAGTTTAGTTGACACGCGAAAGGAATTAAATTTCTTGAATAAAATAATCTAGATCCGTCATCTTTGAATCGATTCTTAACAAAAAAAAAATATTTAAATTAAATTATTACAATCTTAATACACAGTTTAATAATAATATTGTTTTATATAGAATAGTAGTGTTTTATATAGAAAGTCAGTTTAGTTTACACGCGTAAGGAATTAAATTTGTTGAATAAAATAATCTAAATCCGTCATCTTTGAATCGATTCATAACAAAAAAAAATACATTTATATTAAATTATTACAATCTTAATACATAGTTAAATAATAATATTGTTTTATATAGAATAATGAGTCCATTTTGATAGAAAAATAATGACAAAAAGCAATTTTTAGATATAATTACGACCACGTACTTTTTACTTTACTATTCTCCTGCTGACAACGTTGACCGTTTAGGGGTCGTTCGGTTCCCGTCTCACTCGCGTGCTCGCGTGGTCTCCGACGGTCCTTCCTCATGAGGAAGGACCTCTAAACGGTCAACGAAACGTCAGCAGGATAATAGTAAAGCACGCGGTATAGTAATAATATCCTAAAATGATAATAAACCACGATCATTTCAATTTCATAATAGCAATTTGATCCTCTGGATGAGTTTCCATACGAGAGGGCAACTAAATTGATCTGCAATCGCATTTAAGATAAATGCTGTTGCTACTCCCGCAGAGTTTTTGTTTTTTTTTTGTGTCAGATGACATCGAAAGGAGTATGCGAACATAATCAAAGCAAAGTAGAATCGCAGAAGACACATCAGTGCCATAAACACGTTAAAACTAGAGTGATTGCGGAAAATCGGTAAATGAGGGTAGGCCCCAGTTATCGTTGGTCATGAAGGCCTTAATCCAGCAGATTACTGCTGATGATGATTGCAATCTTAGCAAATGAATCCAGCGTTCATTTAATAGTTTAAGAATGGGCTCAGAACTTTCTAGACTATTATTACTTACATAGAAACGTGCTACACTTTCTTGGCATTTTCTCTAAAATCGATTTTTTGAAGCTCAGAGGATAAAAAAAAATCGATATTGGTATCAACTCGTTTTCAGCAGCTATTGTGTAAAAAAATTGTGAAACAAACCACTCGAGTTGTTAAGATATGAAATGTTTCTGTCAACGCAGATTAACATTTATATAACTTTTAAAACTATCAAGGTTATGAACGTAATTTTTACTAAAAACGGGATTAGTGGCAGAAGTATTGTTCGCGATTAAATATTGAGAAGGAGGATAAATCGATTCTGCCACAAACATTCACCCGCAAATACTTGAGTTCCGCCGGTGGTGGTACATGAAACTGTGCCGAAATATCGGGAAACAATCAAACTCACATACACACATACACACACACACACAAACACACACACACACACACACACACACGCTCACGACTGTCTTCCCCATGGTGGACATCCTCAGATACATACTCAGTGAGTAGATCTTTGAGGATACCAAGTAGAGGGTAGTCAGAGGCACGTCCAAACATTACATTTGTTACATGCCCGCGTTTTGAAAGTAGTAAGCATTCCACGTGACAGGTTGCAAGCCCATCGTCGCTTATTGGAACCCGATTTTAAATATTGGTAAATATCCCGATTTTAGTAAAAATATTAACAGAAATACAGACGTAGATATATGATTTCACAAACTATAAGGTTTTTTTTTTAATTACACAATAGCTCCAGGATATTAGCAACTCATGTACAGAAACATCAAAATGCACTATTAACATCTATAACAACGAACTACACATTATAACCTACCTACACTTCTATAAAAACCTTTTTATAAATGTATACAATATTTTTACTCTGATGACAATTTCAACACCGACTTGACACTACAGTTTGTAAGCATCTTTAACATTGTAACAACAAGCTTTTCATACTATTTTAAACTATTATATAAGGTACATCAAAATAAATATATTTGATAAAATAATATGAAATGGTGTTATGTATATTTTAAATGATATGCTCAAATTAAAAATTGCACAGTGTTTTATTTATATTTTAAATTGTTTCGAATATCTCATTAAAACTCTCACCTAAAATTGACAAGCCACATTCAACACACCGTTTTAGTTTTAAAATTTATAACAATTTCGAACGTTTTGTCATCAAATTCAAGCCCATTTTAAAAATAAAGGTATTTTGACACCGATTGCCTAAGATGACCATTTTGGCAGTTTTAATATTGTTTTTAAGTTAAGATTTAAATAAACAAGTTTCAGTTAATTCTTAAAATTTTCTAAAGTTTTTTGAGCAAGACGAAAAAACTTTGTTTATATTATTTGAAGGTATTATAACAGTGTCAATTTCATTTATTGATAAGATCAAAATAGTTTTATTAAAAAAAAAACTATTGTTCGTAATGATTATTGTAATAACATGAATTTTCACGTTGCTTCGGCTTATTAGGGGGAGTGATTGAAACACTCTTTTTTCGTGGATGAAGCATCGCTTATCCTGTCAAGAGTATTTTCCAAGGAAAACATGGAAATTATTTGGTTTCCCCACCGATAGTGCAGTACGTGAATAATCTTAACTTTACAAAATGATTTAAATTAATCTTCATTCTTTAAAATTTATTTCTACTCATCTTTGTGCGAACGTGAACTCGACTTTCTCAATACTCACTACATTTTAACAATTAATTTTACATTTCTAACAATTGTTAAGACTCTTAACAATAAAAACGTCAATAATTCAAGAAATAGATAATTTTGGAAAATTTATACATAATCAAATAAAATTGATAAATCTCTTACCAATTTTAATTCGACATGTATTTAGAATAGACTCATCAGAGGCAAGATTTATTTAAATCTGCTCGAATCATTTAGAGGTTAAGTAGTTAGTTTTAAGTTTAAGTTCAAGTTTAGAATACAGCGTTGTGCATTTTAAATAAAAAAACAAAACAAAAAAAAATATTTTGCAAAACTTGCGTTGAGTAAAATGTTCGATGTAGTTATTTAAAAAAAAACATTATTGTTCTTGGCTTGAGAAAAATAATATTAAATTTATTTAGAAATAGAAAACGTTGCACATCGCTGTTAGTTAAGACAGATTCAGCGAGTTAAGACTTTAAGATTATTTCGCAAATATTTTTTGAAAAGTATAATACAACCCATCACAAAGTTTCACCCAAAGTTTAGCCCTTCACGAATATTCTTTACAGGGTAAACAATTTAACTGCTTGCGTATACGTTACAATATTATGGAGGATGCCATTTATATTGTGTTATTATAAAATTATATATATATTTTAAATATACTCATGAAAATCGTAAAATAGAAACATATTTTACATAAATTTAGGTAAATAAAAAATCGGGAAAAACTTTGCCTACGCATTGCTATGACAAATTTTATATCAAGATTGGCAAAAAGATGAGAATCCAAGGCTTTCAAAATCAATATATCTATTTTTCAATCAATATCAATATATCCGTTTCAACTATCTTGTTTTTATTATAGTTTTCAAAACAACTTTGCGAAGTAACCATCAAAGTGAGAGCCAGAAGAAAGAGATTCATTTTTTTTCGTGGCCTTTTACTTTTTTTGTAACCGCTCAGTCTTATGACGTTTCTGTAACTTCTTTAACAACAATAACATAACGCGTCAAATGACTTTTTGGCGCTAAAATTAGCACCTCCCCCTCCCGGCTCCTCAGAATCGGGTCACTTTCTCTCACCTAATTACTGCCGCTAAATCATTTGACGTTCACCATGATTTGTTTATTCCGGCTTAAGGCGATGCCACTGCACAATGGTCTGCCGAGGTTTCGTGATCATATCCTGCCAGTGTTTTGTTTCGGTCGCCCCTGACCCATTTTTACCTGGAAATGTTAGAATGTTAATTACTATTTTTTTTACCTACAATAAAAAAAAAAACACGCTCACTACTGTATGATGGCCTATGATGGCCATCTTAAGGTACATACTCAGAGTGTAGATATTTTAAGATGCCAAGTATATTGGTATATTCCAGCGTTTTTGCAAGTAGTTAGCATTCAACGTGACAGGATGCAAGCTTGCTGGTCGCGTTGCTGTGTTTCAGTTTGCAGGTTTTATGAGTGCCGGTTAAATTACAGGCACAAAAGAGTTTTCACCCGTTATGTCTCAAGGTGAGAAATGCGCGAGTGATACCTCTGGTACTAGTGTATTATAATATAATGAAATGAAAATAAATCAGTCAAACACCCCACACTAGGATTCCCTGTATCAGGAAATACGAGTACCACGGTACCACAATACCAGAACCCGAAACAAATATCCGCAGAACATAAAAACATTTGTCCCGCAGCAGGAATCGAACCAGCACTTCTTGCGTTTCAGCTGGCTACTCGCCCGCTGCGCCAATCGGAAAGGTAAAGCCATGCTTGTGTCCTGGCACTCACCAGCAAGTCATATGACAACATATATCTGAGGATGGCCATCATAGGAAATACAGTCGTATTTATATATGAAAGGCATACTTGTGTCCTGGCACTCACCAGCGAGTCATATGAGAGTATATATCTGAGGATGGCCATCATGGGAAATACAGTCGTATTTGTATATAAAAGGTAAAGACATACTTGTGCCCTGGCACTCACCAGCGAGTCATATTAGAGCATATATCTGAGGATGGCCATCATGGGAAATACAGTCGTAGTTGTATATGAAATGTAAAGTTATGCTTGTGTCCTGGCACTTACCAGCGAGCAGGATCCTGCCGATGAGTTCGTTCCGGCCGATGTTGTCGAAGTCCATGACCTGCACGTCGAGTGAGCACTCCCTGATCTTCTCCCACGGCACGTTGAATGAGAACGAGTCGTTGAACACCGGGTTCAGGGTGCATTTGAAGATGGCCGTCTTGCGCTTCTCGATACGCTTGTCGCCGAATTGCAGCCATACTTTTACGTAGGGATCTGAAATATTGAAAAAAAAAATGTAAAATCTTCATATAATAATAAACTGTAGGAATCAAATTGATAGGTAATATCAAAAAGTTTCATTAAAATTATGTGAATTTTCGTTCAAATTGCAAGTTTATTCAGAATGAGAAAATTATTTCTAAACTCTCAATAGACTCACTGGATCCTGACCCCACATTAAAATTCCCTGTGTCATTATACCGTAATAACACCTTCATTCTTTGAAATAGTTATCTCTATCTTGAGGTTGTTTGAAAAAAATTCAGCGATAAGAGCGGCCATTTTTTTTTTAAAGATTAAGATTAAGATTTACCTTTAACTTTTGGAACTTTCATGAGGATATATTTTTTCATAAAAAAAAACCAATAATAATAAAAATAATACATATTATCTATTTATCAATGATATATTTTTTTAAATTGAATTCATAAGGTTCATTTAGATTTTGTTTCTGTTTAAAATAAATCTACATCCAAAAAAAAAATATCTAAACAGGTCACTAGAGGCCGTGACAATTGATGATAGGGCCGGATTTAAATTATTTTCTAATATTATTTCAATATTAGAAATAATATTATGTTAGTGTGTTAGTGCCGACACTAATGTATGGAAGTGAAAGTTGGGTATGGCAGAAGAAACATCAAAGTCGAGTAAATGCAGTGGAGATGAGAGCTTTGAGAAGTATGTGTGGTGTAACTTTGAGCGATAGAGTGAGAAACAGCGTGATAAGAGAGCAGTGTGGAGTGAATGAAGATGTGGTAACGAGAGTTGAGAAATGTATGTTGAGATGGTTTGGGCATATAGAAAGGATGGATGAAAGAAGATTAACAAATCATGTATACAAGGCGAGCGTGAATCGGAAGGTTGGAAGAGGAAGGCCTCGGCGAACATACTCTGACCAAATTGAAGACGTTCTAGAGAATGGCCAGGTCAGAAGTACACTTAATCGCCGAGTTTGTATGAAGAATTTGATGAGGATGAACGAAGCGAAAGAAGTATGCCAGGATCGTAGCAAGTGGAAATCCTTGGTCTCTGCCTACCCCTCCGGGAAACAGGCGTGACTATATGTATGTATGTATTATTTCAATTCATACTCAGGTATTACTTTTACATACTGTAGACAAGTGTGCCTTTCATTTTCCAAAGAGCAAATAAATAATTGTGTCTGCTCTTAACTTTAAGTTCTAATATTTACTCCTAGTTTTGTCATAATATTTCTATTACTGGAATTGTACCAAACAGTATTTCGGAAAAAAAAAACTTTATCTAATCTTATCCTAATTATTGTAAATTATTTTAATAGCAGTAACACCATCTCTTTTCACATTATTTTTGATTAATTATTTCCTAAGGTTGCCTGGAATAGATCACTCTAAGCGATAAATCCGCCCATTGTCTCTCTTTTTTGTGTTTACTTGACTAATGGCTAGATATAAAACTATATTTGCATGCTAGAAAGTTTTTTATGTTAATACTATATTATAAATTAAAAAACTATATACATACCCTAATTCGCGACAAAATAATTTGATTTTAATTTGGATCACCACGAGTTAGTATAGAAAAAAAACACGCTCACGACTATATTTCCCACGGCAAACATCCTCAGATATATAATAAGTGCGGTCGTATTATTTATTGTACGCAAATAAACATATTCACTTATAAATTAATGAGAGGACATGTATAAAGGCCAGCTTACGTTAAAAAACAGTTTTCTTCCAGCAAACATTTGAGGCTATTGTTTATATATATTATAAATATAGATATTTTTTTAAATTCCTATGTAATAAGATCTTCATCTATCCATATGATTTGCAAAACAAAAATATACGAAAAAAATACCACAAGAATTAAAACATCACTGAGAAATCGAATTTCGTTTAAGATTCCAATGACCATTATTCACAAAATAGCTGAAAGTAGAGACCCGCCCTTAATGAAAGTGGAAACTCCGCTTTAATTGGACCTTCTAGACGGTATCTTGATTTATGGAGGACCATTTGAAATTTAAATTAATTTTCTTGGTTGTTTGTTCACTTTTAGTATATTTAACTTTCTAATTAAGTGACAGTCTCTCAGACTTAGGACGGGTGAACACCGTTAATAACCCTACTTATCGACTACCAGGATGAGCTATACATTGTATGAAATATGATATAAAATAATAAAAACAACGTTCCCGAGCGCTGAATATTATATATTTTTTAAATAATGCTGGTCATTTTTCACACAGCGTCATCTAGACTCAAAGTAAGCAAAGCTTGTGTTATGGGAACTACATAACTGATATACTACTTACATACATACATATTATTATACATTGAAAACACCCAGACACGAGACAATTATTTTAAGATTTAAAGGAAAAAATAGTCCCGCGGCCGAAATCGAACCCGTAACCTACTGTGTCCTCAGCTTTTGCCCACTGCGGCACAGAGGTCGTCAACGTATGTATGACCATATTGGTATTCAACGGAGAGGGTTGACATGTGTTGCCCTGCCGTCTAATTTGGTTAATTTTATAGACGATTAACGAATTTTGTATCTGAGTATGTATCTGAGGATGTCCACCATGGGGAAGACAGTCGAGAGCGTGTTTTTTTTTTTAATAACTTGAGTTGATTTGACAGGATATTTGTTAAATTGAGTAAAGTAAAGAAGGAAGGTCGACATTAACTTAAAATCGAGTTGAAAGTTTAAAATTAATAAACACTTGCATAAATACTGACCTTTCTATTTAATACTAGATACATAGGTTATAAACTCTTTACTGTGCCAGTACCAACATAATAAAAAAAAAACAGTCTATGCCCTAATGCTTGTTTCCGACTTTCTATACTCAATAAATTTATTGCTTTCACATAGTAGGTATATAGATTTTAATTAGAGGTAGGTATGACATAAACCTTGTCTGAGGTTTTTAAAACAGATAGATAGAGACAACCTCGATGGCTCTGCGGGTTAGTAGCCAGCTCTGACACAAGAGATGTATGTTCGATTACCACTGCGGGACGAATGTTTGCATGGTCGAATGTTCTGAAGATATTTGTTCCGCTAGACCCAGAAAAAATATCTGGTACCACGGTACTCGTAGTTCCTGATACTCACAACACAGAGAATCCTAGACTATGTATAATATGTCGGAAAGAAAGACCTTGCAACTTGACTTGAAAAGTTTACATTCCAAGGTAGTATTGATATATTTGGAAAAACCTGTACAATTTGAAATTGTCTTTGGTTCCTAGTTTTAGTACTTTAGTGTTATTTTCACTGGCTTTAAACTGCAACATACAAGGGCCAAGACTATTTGTAAAAAATAAAATGAGAGGTGTCAAGGGACACCCGGATGGAACGAAGTTCCTTTCGATTAATTAGTGAAGGAAATGTAATATTTTTTTTTTTAGCAAGCCAACTTAAAATAATAATAATAATAAAAAAAAATTAAAATATCTGGCTTGCTTTCTATAAGAGAGAGACAGAGACAGACAGAGAAACATGCGCACGCCGCACAGCTTACAATAGCTTACTATAGCAAAAAGTGTCGTTACAACTTTTCGTGAGATTTTTTTCCGTCTAGCCCCCTTTCACAACGCGCGATAAAGAACTTCGTTCCAAAACCTTCTAAGTCTTGAGTTCATTAACAAAATAAATTGATGTTTGAATCGTACCCCAAGGTGGTATCGATGCGTGTGCGTCTTACCTGATTTCCCATTTATGTCTTTAGCCTTCAGATTCCTGGCTTTCAATAACGTCAGCGTCAGCACACTGTTGCTGGGATGGTAGCAGAGAGATGTCAGGAGCTCACCGCACTTGTCCTTGGCTGGTGGTTTGAGGGCCTTCCAGAATGAAGGCTTCTCGCTGAAGTCAACCTGAAAAACGAGAAAAAAATATATGGGCGGAGAGCTATACTAATTGATCGTGCAAGCGAAACGAGTCTCTGGGTCTACTTAGACATTTCGGTGTTTGTAAGTATATTTTAATATTGCGGAAGTTACTTGGTATACCAAGTACATATGTATCAGAGGTTGTCTATATACCCCACACCTGTATATATGTGGGCGTGTTTATTGTTTGCACGCCAATTTATGGAAATGATGACGAAAAAGACTAGGATTCTAAGCGAAAATACCGCCCATTTTACTATACATTTTGTAGTTTTGTTAAGTTTTTTTCTTATAGTGAATAAAGTATTTTCTTACATTCACTCACTCAAAAGATAGTGTTGCTCATTTTGAGACAACAGGTTAATGCGTTTCTGTTTTAATTAACTCATCAAATGTTTAATTCAATTGCCGCAACCCATCCTATTAACCGAATAAATTGAAAGCGATCCTAACACACTTAAAGTTGCTGTGTAAACTCGCTAAGTTGTGTGTCCTTTACAGAAAACACAACTTCGCTTCAAAGTGACGCGGTGGGATGGTTGCGGTGGCGATCAGTACGTACACACGAACTTTGACAACCACTTCCCTTTTGATGACCACCGCGTTAGTTTGACCCGACTCTGAACAGAGCGAATGCCGTGGTCAGTTCAAGAAAGTTGTATCTCCTATTTAGGGGCTATGTTTTATTTTTTTATTTGCTGTGTAGTAGACGATCTTGGAGTGCTCCTGTTAAAAGAGGACACCTTATGTATTTATGCCCAGCCTATGGACGCTTGGTCTTGCCAGAGGATTCGCGCGATGTCAACCCTGAGACAACGGGTGTAAAGTCACATTCCTATAATTGCCTCAAAACACCTAAAGTTAACATTGGAAATCCTTCAAATAGTTTTTGTTGGTAGTTCCTATTAATTGCTACTCGCTAAACATTATTTAAAACTTCTATTTTTGGGAACTAGGTTAAATAAATTAGAAGGGGGGACATAACGTTAATAAGGCTACTTTGAAGGCTTATTAACGTTATGTCCCGCCTACGTTTGGTTACGTTGGTACTGGTTTACGTTTTTGAGTTAAATAGGTTCAATTTTTCAGAAAAAAATCACATTCTGAAGCTGATTTCACATTCTGAAGCGTGACACCAGGATGTACAGACTGACCGTTTATTACGTAAAAAATATTTAATGGTCTTAACTACGTGACTGGAAAATGTCACAGACCTCCATTATTATTCATCTCCCATCAGGAAAATGAATAAGTAAAAGTAAACGCTAATGTTATAGAGAATTTATGTAAATTCCGTCATTTTAACTTGAAATGGTGTCTATTATTGGCCATAAAACTTTTAATAGGTACCTAATCCCAGATAATTCTTAACAACTTAAATTTATATTTGTCCCAAAATTTACGATTTGCGGGATTTGAACTCGCATCTTCGCCACTAATCGGCAATGCTTTGGCCAACTACGCCAGGAATGTAATGATGCTGGGTCCACATTTATTAAGCACTTTATATTTAGCTAAGGTAGAAAGCACTTAATTTATTCATACAACTATGTACAAGTAGGTATATACAAAAAATACAGATGAAACAGCTAGCTATCTAAAGACCGTTGCAAACGATCTATAGATAGCTCAACTGATCCAGATCACTACCAGGCGGAAGCTTTCCCAAAATACTGGCCGCATTGCCACGCTGAATGGCAATGGGCATTAATTGTACATCAATATTGTTTACAAATCCAAACAGATAAACTTACAATTTCAATACCGTTGGATTTTTGTGACATGTTGACATATTTGTTTTTTTTTACAGCTTATAAAATTTACATCCGTTCCATTCACAAAATATAATTATTCTGTCTTCATATTTTTACTAAAGCTTCAATCTTTTTAGCTAATGCCAACGACACCGTCTTCAGATACATGTATAAACGCTCAAATTCCAACCTTATTTTGAACAGCTTTAGAGCTGTAGTAGTAACTGAACTCGTAATAAAGAGTTCAGTTACTACTACAGCTCTAAAACTGTTCAAAATAAGGTTGGAATTTGAGTGTTTATACGACTTACAAGGTTTTGAAAGTAGGTACGTTCTTGACGTCTATGTTATTCTTAAACATGGCTCAGCGTGGTTACATTTAAGCTGTAAATTTTCTGTTTTTGTCATTCGAGAAATATAAACAAGCTTTGAGGAGAACACGTGGCATGACCATGGCCACTAATACATTTTAGTAACTAGCTTAAGAGATTAGTGTCCTTTTAAACACGTTTATAAATAAGAATGTAAAAGCCCCCTGACACTCGTAATCTCAAAAACAACAAACAGTATAAAACAGTCCTAATTTTCTGAAACTTGGAAAATGGCTGACGTGAGCTCATTTATTTTCTCAAATGTCTAACAACTAGTAATTCCAAACTAACTTTGACACTAAAGTTAATTAATGTTTTTTTCTGTACGAAGGTACATTCATCACTGGTACATACAGGATGTTTATAACTTGTAAAATGATTGTGGAGGATAAAAATACCCACATCAAAAAAAGTTTGCGATCTTTAACTAAAGTTGAAATATTTCCATTTCCTCTGAACTTGTTTTTAATAGGAATTAATTTAAATTAATTTTAAATAAAAAAAACAATATCAATAAAAGGTTTGTTTTATTCTAAAAGCTGAATTTTTACAATCAAATCATTCTTTATTCTTTATTGTACACACAGATAATACAGAAAAAAAACTTAGAAACTTGTCCTATATACAAGTTACAAGGCGAGCTTAACCTTAAGAAGAGTTTTCTTCCAGCAAACCTTTGAGGATAGAGACAGCTGATAAATAGCGGTGAGAAATAAATATATAATAAAAACACAAATTTTAAAATAACGTTCAACATAATCATTGAAAAATATGTTAAGTTTTCAAACAGACCGCAAACTATTTTTGATGTGTGTGTGTGTACAACGAATTCGTGAAAGGTTAAATGAAAATTTAATTACTTAGTTTGGCCCTTTATTCAGTGTGTAGAAGGCCCATTGGGACCCAGCGTACAGAAGGCCTAATTCACAAATGATTTAATTAGCACTAAAAAGTTGGGTGAATTTGATGATAGAAGACTTACCTGACATAAAGGCAGGAACACCTCTCCGATGGAGTCATCTCTCGAGAACCGATCGTAGTCAAACACATGGAGATGGAGAACCTGACAAAAATAGAATCTTAAAATGGGGACATGATTTACAACGAAACCTAAATTATATTTATTTAATAGTGGATATGTAGGTAATGATTACCTTGATCTATAACTTTGTTGTTAATAAATACTAGGACTAAACTATGTGGAAACACTGACGCCGGCCTCTTACGTTCTGTCCACCACCACATCAGTGCGACATCGGCAGCGGAAAACCTCAAGAGGCGGAAATACGCATCCATCGGCTATGGATACATATTTCAGCCTGTTGCAGTGGATATCTTAGGTCCATGGGGCAATGCGTGACTTGTTTTCAGGAAAATCTCGAAGCGGCTGATGGAAGAAACCAATGACCAAAAGGCTGGCCCTTGCGGCGGCGGTCAGAAAATTAGCATTTCACTGAACGAAATAATGTCCCCAGCTCTGGATAGCCTGCGGTCGGTGAGATGAAATCTGTTTTCCACCAATAGTGATAGGACCTCTTTCCTAGTTTTATATTGGCGTCTTTCACTTACTTTTACTAAAAATAACAAAATAAAGATATTATCATCAATTTAAGCTGTGCTGTATAAAATTAGTTAGATTTAAGTTTTCTATACAAATTTTGTATATTTTTCAAAATATGCTGACGATAAACACGAAGAAGAGCGACACGTAAACTAATTTGACAGGAGTAAAGTTCTTGCTATCTCTTTCTTGCTTGCACTATCAGTAAAAGAGAGCAAGAGTTTCAATTAAGTTTATTTTATGTACTAGAGAATAGGCGCCATTATATAGAGTTTAATTATGTATTTTTTGTTTTTATAGTACGGGTACACATAAAACTTCTCAGTACATACTCCGGCAAGTTTGTTTAGAAAATCAGATACCTGAAAATGGGTACTGATCGGAAGCTGTGAATTGAAAAGTCAGTAGCAAAACGTACCCGACTTTGTAGCTTCTGAATCGGGAACCCTTCGAAATAGAACGTCTCGTTCCACCTCGGATTGAGGGTTCGTCTCTTGATCTTCGTCTCCAAGCGGTGCTTCTTGTCAGGTAGGAGCGTCACGCGGACGTACGGATCCGAAGTCCCACTGAGATCCTTAGCGGGAAGCTCTTTACCCTGGAAAAGTTGAAGGACTTTCTTTCATACAGATCTGCTCACAACGCGCACTGAATTGTACAACACTGAAGTTTTTAAAAGTCTGTAATTTAATGGAGGAACTCTAAAAGGTCAACGTAAAGTACATAACGTACCTAGCAGGACATTTTTCAAAATTATTCTCTCGAAAATGGCCTCCCACGACTTTTGACTTGTATTCAGCAGAATACAAATTACCAGAAACTAACTAATGACTCATTTAATACAGAGCTGGCATTTTGCACTAATTAGACTAAAAACTTTTTCTCATCTCAATAAAAACCTATTCCCTACACCTACAAAATTGTAAGAACTGAAAGTACTAAGTCCACATACAATAACACTTTGTAACACTGAGACAAAATCAACAGAGCGATCGACTTAGGCCGCTTGTACACGTTAAAAAAAGTCGCCGGGCCTACTCATGAATTACTGTCGTTTCTACACACGAACTGCCTCGGTGCTGAACAAGAAAACAAATCTTGTCTGTATTAGACATGACGCGTCATTTTTTGATTCGTAGTTAATATGATGATTTTTAAATAATCGAAAATTATCGATAGATACTCGACCAGTGCAACATAATATATCGGACGTGCGTAATATTATTACGCACGTCCGTCCGAAAACAAATTATTATGTACATATTTGTGGGACAAATGTTTGTATGACCTGCAAATATTTGTCTCGGGTCTGGGTGTTTTCTATGTATAATATGTTTTTATTTAAAGTACATATATGTATATATAAATATAGTATATTAGTCATAAAGTTTCCATAACACAAGCTTTGCTTTCTTTGGGGCTCGATGATGCTGTGTGAAAATTTCTAGCATTATAAATTATATCTTTATTTGTCCAATCCGCAGCAGATACGACAAGTTTACGAGCCTAGATCCGACAAACTCACATTTGTCTTGTCTGCAACAGGCTCAGTGTGTTTTCTTAGCGTGTAAAAGCGGCCTAATCTGGATACCGGAAAAAATCAATACTTATGGTCTTGAAATGGGAAAAGTTCGTTCTGCTCATAAAATTTCAATCAGGTGATTGGAACTTTATAGCACTGTAGTTTGGTAACTATTTATGTTATTTTGTTACGTGAACGTATTTAGATCCTTTTTGTGTCGATGATATGCAAAAATTCCAGTCAAGCCCGTTCCATACCGCACTAGCGGCTTAGCCCCTACTGTGAGTGCCCACTAACACGGGTAGGATGCACTGATTAGTTTCAAGCATTTTGAGTTGGCGGACGAGACGAGATTTTGGTGTATAGGGGTGCACTACTAAGAAATATTTTTAATAAATTCCACCTCTAGAGGGTGCAGTGTAAATATTAAGTTTGTATGGAAAACTAAACTTGGGCAAAGGCTTTCCACTATAGTAAACAAAAATATAGCTGATATAGTTAGCGAAACAAATTATAACATTACTGAACTCGTGATGATCACGTTTACACGATTATTATTTGTGTTGGATGAATTACTTTAGCTGAAGTGTTAATAACAAAGAACTATATTTAAATAAATTATAAAACTAAGTACATCCTATTCAATACTGGAAAGGCATTAGAGAAAAACAAAAATATAAATCCAACAGACTCATACTATAATTATAAGTTTAACGGGTCTTGATCGCCTTTACCTTTTTTTTCATCCTCGGAATCAGTTCGAAATGAGAATCGGATGAAATGAGGGTAGTTGCGGCTACTGCCTTTATTTCTCGACGATAGCTCCGTATACTCCAGTTATCCCTATTTTTTTCTCCAACAGACTAATAATATTATTATAAGTTTAACGGGTCTCTATCGCATTTACCTTTTTATTATTTTACCCGACGTTTCGACTGTATTGCAACAGCCGTGGTCACGGGATGACTGGAGTATACAGAGCTATCGTCGAGAAATAAAGGCAGTAGCCGCAACTACCCTCATTGTATGAGATTCTCATTTCGATCTGATTCCGAAGATGAAATGATGTTAGTCCAGTCGAAACGTCAGGAAAATAATTAAAAAAGGTAAATGCGATAATGAATCGTTAAACTTATAATTATGTTATATAATCCGACGTCGCGGTAGACCGAAAATAAGATGGAGAGATGAGCTCACGAAGTTCCGAGCAGATTGGCCCATTTTGGCGAAGGAAAGGAACGAATGGAAGGAGTGAGGGGAGGCCTTTGCCCAGCAGTGGGACATTGAAGGCTATAAATAAATAAATAAATAGAAAATGTTTGAAAAGTACTATAGACTCATATTATTCCTGACCCCACTAGGGTTTTCTTGTTTAGTATCAGGAACTACGAGTACTGTGGTAACACTAAACACGATCGCGTACTATAGAAGTGTCTGGGGAAGACTATGTTGGAATTCCGATTTCATAATCGATATCTGAACACTGAATTTTTATACAGCGTGATTCGTGCACTATAGTGAAAGAGGAGCAGGGCGATAGGGGACCAGAATACCCTAGGTTTTTTTATGAGTTCAGGAGCTAGTGATGTGCTTGTGTCTTCGAAAATAGGAGATTTCAGGAGAGAGTGAAAGCTTCGTAAAGAAAAAGGTTTTCTTGTGGTGAAGACGTTGGAATACGCCGATGAAAATTTCAGTATAAGCTAAATGGATGGTAAAAGATGTTATTTGAAAAAAATAACATTCATATAACAACTTATTATATATACTTTGTGAAAATAAAAAGTTAACTTTCATTTGTATATTATATATATATATATATGTATATACATGAACTTTTTACATGAATTTTTTATGAATAGATGTAAAAAAAAAACAAAAATTACTAAGGAAACGATGTAGATTCACAAATAGCATCTCCCTACAAAATTTTGTGGTTTTTGTGTGTTAATTAAGTACCAAAAGTAGTAGTACAGTTTAAAGAAAAAAAAATTGCTATAAGATGCCATAAACAAGATTAGAAACATCACAGAAAAATTAATGAAGGTATTTGGCCTCTATCACCTCATATATGATTGTCCTGGTACCCGATCGGTAGGGTCGACGACTGTGGCCAGCCGGTCTATGAAACTCGTGTGACTAATCAATCACCCATGAAAATCGTATGACTATTCCTAAGAATAACCCGCGGAAACGGGTTTAGTGATTTTGATTGATAAGTTACGAGATTCTTTGGACAAGTTAACAAACTTACTAAGTTGGTCCAAACAGCTGAAAAGCTCAGTAATTACTGAGCTTTGCCCGGGAAAGAATCACATAAAAAACTTAGTAAATTTTCCTTTCATTTAAATACAGTAAGTAACAAAAATACTGTCCAAATCCGTATTCCTATAACACTACACTAAAGCAACCGTTAATATTATTTTCATTTGTTCAATTCAGCTACAATGGTATTTGAAATTACTTCTATAAATATAAACAAATTAAAATAAAATTACAAAAAAAAAAAAAAAAACACATATCTGTATCTGAAAAATCTGAAACTTACCTGTCTGGGTGTTAATAATTGGTAAAAAGTACTTTTCTTGTAAATTTTTCACTTAATGAAACTGAAAATTTGGAAACTCACCTGAATGATCCTCAATATCAGAGTGGTGTTCTGGAAGTCGTACTCCAAAGAGAAGTGGATCTGGCCCACGTTCTCCGACGGCTCCGAGTTGTCGATATACATGTCCACCAGGCTGATGGAGCGGTTCTGGAGGAACGCCATCTGTTAGCGCAAAGTGGTACCACTTTAAACTAACGCTAACAAAGTGGGTAGCTTCGAAGCGTAGCAGATGGGAAGCCGCGTAATCGATGGGAAAAATATATTTCTTACTCTTGAAAAATCTAATTCATGAACTATGTTAAAAATATATATTTTACTGTAGAAAAAAATATTAATGATCGTTTGCATTATGCTTAGGCAGTGACATAAGCCTGGCTTATTTGCTGATATTATTTCATAGAAATCTGTCAATATACCATAAATTTGACATATCTGGCAGATTTCTATAAAAAATCATTAAAAAATATATATCTGAAAATATATAATTTCCCAAGACACGCAACTGTTTTACGGGTTATGTTTTTGTATTAATGTAAATTATAAAATAATTGGGTAAATCGAGAAAGGTTATATATAAGGTTAATTTTCAATTATAGGATTAATTATTATTGATTATTAAAATAACAAAACAAATCTTAAGTTTACCTTACCATAGAAACACTGGGTTCATAAAATAATAATTTAATAATAGTTTTTTTTAAGACAGGGGCACAAGGCATCAAATTCATGCAAAATGGTCACGCAGAACGGGAGTTCATGCAGTGGACTGTTAAAAATGTAAGGTAGGGGTGTGTGTTAAAAATGTGTGCTAATACCAGATGATAAAACATCATCGAAAACTGTGTAGCCACTGGTGATTTTGTGCTCGACTATTTTGGCTATTTTTGCTCTGTAGGTGTTTTTGAATTAGTTACGTGCTTGCTAATCTTCGAAACTACATTTTGGGAATTATAAAATAGTTTTATAACTTAAAAAAGTATTTTGTAGCCCTAATAAAAATTAAGTTTGAATATTTATTATAAGCGAGATTTTAATACCATAGAGCGTGGAAAATATTTATAAGTATTTCTCAGGTCCAAGAACAGAAGAATACTTTTTCCTCGCACTATGTAAACTTTTAAGTTAGTTTTAGTATCTACAATAATTTATATAAAATGGGTGTGCTTTCTACAAAACCTAGTCTAATCTAAAAATATAATTTTCTTATATGCAAAATGATCTCATTTTGTATTTTATATAAAACATCACTCCAGCTTTAAATTGGCGATGAAATGAATAAATCTAAATACATTTTCAAAGCCAAGAACTCTGTGCTATTTACAAAGTTGTTTTGCATTTTAAGAAACCTCTAATCATACCGATTTATTTTAAATGCCCTTTGTATAGACGTGGTTTATTCAAATCTATTCTGTTATTCTCATATATAATATATATTTTTCTAAAAAACAGGATCATAATTTCATTCCCGTATTAGACACCCTCAGATCTATGCATAGTACGGATCTGATATCCTTAAGTAGAGCTAGTCAGATTCAGAGGCACGCCATTATATTTGGCAAATGCCCATGTTTTTGCATAGTGTACTATTCCACGTGCCAGATTGCAAGACTTCTACCATTTATTGATGCATTAAACAACTTTTGGTTCACGTGCCCATGCATTTTATATTTGGCACATGCCCATGTTTTTGCATAGTGGACTATTCCACGTGCCAGATTGCAAGGCTTCTACCATTTATTGATGCATTAAACAACTTTTGGTTCACGTGCCCATGCATTTTATATTTGGCACATGCCCATGTTTTTGCATAGTGGACTATTCCACGTGCCAGATTGCAAGGCTTCTACCATTTATTGATACATTAAACGACTTTTGGTTCACGTGCATGTCGGTTATTTAACGACGTTTTTATTCATCGTTTTGAGCACGTGTCGTGTACAAATCGCTTTACTGAAGCTATGCAATAGCTGAACCACGTTTATAAATCAAGGCACCTAGTTCAATGATCTATGTAAATAGGCTTGTTGCTGGAAGAGCTGAAAAAATACCACTGAACTACGTTTTAACGAAAATAGGTACGATTAGCAGCTTTCTTGCTGCACTAAACTTAGGTAAAGACTTAAGCGTGTCTTAAATACATTTTTCCAAAGAAAACTGTCACTAAGACATGCCAAAGCTTTTGCCTAAGGTTAGTGCAGAGGACATTAGGGGTTTCACTGCGTCCGAAGGCTTAAAGCGTCATTTCTGAAAAGCAAATTCTATTAGTTTTCTATTTTGTTTGTATACAACCTCTTCTACCTACCATTTTTGAAGGAGAAAGCATGGAAAGAGAATCCATAGTTTAGACAACACAGCATACACACACAGTTCAAAACTAAAATACAATAAGAAAACTAAAACTACACTATTTTTACACACAATTACTACGACACAAAATACATTGTTCCCTGTATGTTTGTCGTAAGACTGATCTGGCCGTGTGACTCTGTTTTCCATTACTGTGTTTGAGTAAAGATTATACCTAGCTTCATTATTTGTCAATCGTGATCATGCAATATTTAAAAGTAAATTCGTCCATTTTAGACACATGTATTATAGTTTTTTGGTAGAATATTTGCCACAATCTTCAAGTATATGCCAAATAAATAAGTATCGAGCTGTGAAGTGCAAAGATTCTCTTCATTCCCAAAGTATAAAGGAACTTTGTTCGAGTAAATGATAAAGTCAGATGGGAATTCGTGAATATCTTTTGAAAATGATGTTCCTAAAGTTCTGCTTAGTACGAGATACAAAGGTCCCTAGACTACCGTTTTGTGAAAGAGAAGACAAAAATAATTACGTCTCTTTCTGCAATGTTTTCTGACGGATTTTGTAAACAAAACTATTGCCTAAATGGTTCGATAAAACTGACGCGATGGCGTAAAATAATGTAAAGTTTTTCAGAGCAACGCATCATTAATGTTGTTAATGATGATGTTGCAGATTCTGCTTTCCATCAGGTGGTCCGTACGCGTGTTTTTTTTAATAAAACCTACTTTTTTTGTAAAAAAACATTTTTAAAAACAAACTTTTAACCATGAGTAACATGGCAGCAACCATGCCATGGTAACACTTAAAACCAGCTATCATAATAAAATGCATACACGAAATTTCGTGTCTGTGCGGTTGACCGTTAAAGAGTTCCTTTATCTGACGCTAATCCTGGATGTCGATTCAGGTCATGCTTACCATAAAAATGTATTGTCATCGGAACTGAACCAACATGTAAAAATTTAACAAGAGAGAGGGAGTGGTTTTAATCCAATTGCAAGATTTGACCCAAACAAACAAACTAACATACTTACATTGGAAGTTAAATAAAAGAACGGGTTTGTGACACTTAATTTATTATGTTATAGAAACGTGTAGAGTAATATATATATCGGCGCAAAGGCGTTATTCTGCTTCTACGATGAGTCATCGGCGCAGAACCACGATTTATTTAACGAATCATCACTTAGATTGTCATATTACAGTGTAAAATCATTAGTTAATAGCTAGTTATCATTTGATTGTTGTAATCAAATGACAATTAGGTAATTACGTAATCAAGTTGTTATTTTGACCATGTTTACCTTCAAAACCAGTTGTAAACTTAAATGATTAATGCTTGCAGGCAGTTTTAGCTTGTTCGCACAAGTTGCTTGCCTTTGTCTTTGTTTTTGCATAAATACGGGCGACGGACCGAGTACGATTCAGAAAAATCACTTCACTGCCGGATCCCGAGCCGGCAACACGTCTCTTCTGCGCTCCTGCCAGGTACGCCGACCCGGCTACCTGCACTCCGCTCGGACCTCGCCGCCTGCTCCAGCCGCCCCGCAGGTAGTCAACCCGACTACCTGCTCGCTTCATCTACGCCCGCCGCCGCCGCCGACGCAGCTCAAGCTGTGTGACGTCGCTCCTCTACAAGCACAGAGATCGTTGCCTTTGTCAAGGCGACCCTCTCTGTTTGTTTCTTTTGACTCAAAACGTCCAAATCCACGCTTAGTGGTCAACCCAGGGATACTTAACAGTGCCAACGAACTGGGTTGGGCGCTGACCCGGAGTGCCTGCTTTCCTCCCTCAGAGGAACGCAGAATCCGGCTGGGTCTGGTACCACCGGCCTTGGGGTCTACCCTCGCCGACACCAGATATCGGTTAGGACACACCCCTTCTGCTCCGTAAGAGCGGCAGTCGGGACACATCATTTAGGTAGGACACTGAGGCCTCACCCCCTTCCGTCTAACCCGACGGGAGGGTCACTCACCCGCATCCCCCCGGGAGAAGATGGATATCTCCAGTTTGGCCCCCGAGTCAATCTGCGACTTGCTTCGTGCGTTGACCGAAGCTTATCCAAATATTTTTACCTTTGATCCGGATAGCTTTCGCAATGCCCTTCAGGCAGCCTCCACCCCTCAGGCCCCTCTGGCCACTCCCCTACCCGATTCTCCGGAGTCCCCCGACGCGTCTCCTGCTCACCCGTTCTCTCCGGACGCGATGATGGAGACCGACCCCGACCTCCGCCCGGTAACCTCCACTGACTCGGACTCTACGGACGACACTCCGTTCTCGGTTGTCGACCGTAAGAGGAAGAAGAAGCGGTCTCCTAAGTCCGACTCAGCCCCGCCTGCCAAAACGTCAGTCCCTCCAGCCACAGATCGTCAGGTCTCATCCCCCTCGCCTCCCTCCGCTCCTTCAGACGCGACTAAAAAGGAGAAACTCCCTCCTCCCATTTACCTTCGCGAGAAGGCCAAATGGGACAATGTTTCAAAGCTTCTTGTCCTCAAGAAGATCGAGTTTTCAAAAGCTCAAAACACCAAGGACGGTATCAAAGTCCAGGTACAAACCTCCGACGATCACCGTCGCCTTACCTCCATCCTCAGACAAGAGTCCATAGGTTTCCACACCTATGCTCTTGAAGATGAACGCCTCCTCCGAGTTGTGATCCGCGGTCTCCCCGCTGAACACAGCACGGACTCAATTAAAGCCGACCTTGTGGCACAGAATTTCCCCGTTAGGGAAGTTCATCGCATGTACAGCGGCAAAACCAAAGTCCCATACGAACTAGTACTAGTCGTACTAGACCTTTCGCCGGAAGGAAAGGCCATCTTTAACCTGAAGACGGTCAACCGCCTCTCCGGTCTACGTATTGAGGCCCCCCACCGTAACGGTTCTCCTAGCCAGTGCCATAGATGCCAACTCTATGGGCACTCTGCTAAAAATTGCTACGCCCGCCCGCGATGCGTCAAGTGCCTGGGTGACCACGGCACCGCTGACTGCACCCGCACACGCGATACCCCCGAGCCACCTAGTTGTGTGCTTTGCCGTGCTCAGGGACACACCGCGAACTATCGCGGCTGTCCCATGGCACCCAAGGCCAACAAAAAGGTGACCCACCGGGCCCCCAATCGTGTCCCTCCTCCAAATCAATACTCAAATGTCACTTCCAAAGTGGCAGTAGTCTCCCAGAGTAAACCGATGCCTTCCACCTCTGCATGGGCCAAGCCCCTCCCCTACACAAGTCGTGCCCCTCAGGCAAAAGCACCCCTCCACCCTTCTGCCCCTGCCCCTGTTCTAGCCACCGCTTCTCGCCCCAAAATGGTTAGCCATTCGGACCTTGTCCCCGAAGTAACTTCTCCCAAGGCTATTGACTTTACTAAGGTCAGCATGGTCCTGCGTAAACTTAATCAAGCCAAATCTGGCTTCGAAAGAATGATGATCCTTGCAGATCACATGGACATTGTCAATTACGTAGAAAACTTTAAGTTTTAGTATGTCTATACAAAAAGAAAGACTAAAACCCCGCTCCGTTAAGTTAGCGTTTTTTAACGCTAACGGGCTTGCCCATCAACGTCCCCTTATCCAAGACTTTCTGGTCAAACACCAAGTCGATATCATGCTAGTGCAGGAGACCTTCTTGAAACCCGGAACCCGAAATCCTAGAATTGCGAACTACCAAATGGTTAGGAACGACAGACCAAGCGCCTTAGGCGGTACTGTTATTTATTTCAAGAGGTCTCTGCACTGCATCCCTCTTGACCCACCTCCGCTTACTCACTTAGAAGCCTCTATCTGTCAACTCGGAATGACCGGTCATCAACCGATCATCATAGCATCCTGCTACCTTTCTCCTACCCAACCAAGAATCTTGCTCAAAAGCGATCTCGAAGCCCTCCTCAACCTAGGAAGCGCTGTCATTCTGGCTGGCGACTTTAACTGCAAAAACACCCTTTGGAATTGTACGAAAAATAATCGAAACGGTGTCATTCTAGATAACCTTGTCGAATCTCTTAACTTCGACCTTATCGCTCCAATCTGCCCGACCCGCTACCCCGTTGTCGCGGGACAGTCGCCCCAAGTCCTTGATATAGCACTTTTAAAAAATGTAGCCCTACGGTTATTTTCAATAGAAGTACATCACGAGCTAATATCCGATCATCGCCCAGTAATATTACAGCTAGGCCCCCCAACCGATCTTCCTCCTCCAACCAAGACGGTGGTGGAATGGCATAAACTTGGGAAAGCCCTCAAGTCTATACATTCACCCGACCTAGATAAAATCCCCGACGATATTAGGACCCCCAGCGATATTTCGATCGCGGTTGACTCTCTGACTAGTCACGTCTCTAACGCTATCAGCGAATCATCGAAACAGGTCCCGGTGATGGCTCACCCCCGCCTGGTCCTGCCAGATGATGTGAGGCGTCTAATCACGGAGTCAAACGCAGCGAAACGCTACTACAGCCGATGGCCCACCGAATATAATAGAGTCAAAATGCGCTCTCTACACCGCGAGGTGCGGAGACGCATTAAAGATCTCCGCCAACGTCAATGGGACAGTCTGCTTTCGGAGATCGAACCCAGTCACCTGGCTTACTGGGAACTGGCTCGGTCCATGAAATCAGACATGATCTCAACGATGCCTCCTCTCAACCGACCCAATCAGCCTCCCGCTTTCGATGACAAGGACAAAGCCAACTGCTTGGCTGAAAGCCTTGAAGCCCAATGTACCCCTAGCCATTACCCCGTTGACCCTGCTCACCTCGATACGGTGAACAGTGAAGTCATGCGCCTAATCTCCCTACCCCCCTCTGCTCCACCTTTGTCTCCTGTCAGAGCTTCAGAGGTAATGACGATTATCAAGGATCTCCGCCCTAAGAAATCCCCTGGTGCAGATGGCATCAGCAGCAGAGTACTCAAGCAGTTCTCTGTTCCCCTCATCTATCTCCTAGTCAGCATCTTCAATGCAGCCATGTCCTCATGTTCATTTCCTAATGCCTGGAAGGAAGCCATTGTCATCGGTATCCGCAAACCCGGCAAAAGTGCAAATGAACCTTCTAGCTACCGCCCTATCAGTCTCCTCAGTTCCCTGGGGAAGATTTATGAACGACTCCTTCTGAATCGTCTCTGGTCCCACGTAAACGAGTTCAGGCTCCTCCCGGACGAGCAATTCGGTTTTCGAGCCCGACACTCGTGCCCCCAGCAAGTGCTCCGCATCACGGAGCACATCCTATCGAAGAGGCACGCTATCTGGCCAGCAGATACAGGTGCAATCTTCCTCGATGTAGCGAAAGCCTTCGATAAAGTCTGGCACAACGGCTTGATTTACAAGCTATCCCAACTCGGAGTGCCAGACAGACTCGTTCTCATCCTACGAGACTATCTCCACAATCGAAGCTTCCGCTACCGCGTGGAAGGTACTCTTTCTGACCCCAGACCCATCAGAGCCGGAGTCCCCCAGGGCTCCGTCCTTGCACCCCTCCTGTTCACGCTGTATACCAGCGATATCCCTCGGACTCATCAAGTCGAACTTGCCCTTTTCGCGGACGATACAGCTTTATACGCATCCGATAACAACTCTAATCGAGTGCTCATAAAGCTCCAATCCGCTCTAGATACCTTAAGTGCTTGGTTCCGCAAGTGGCGCATAGAGGTCAATCCAACGAAAAGTGCAGCAGTGCTCTTTTCTCGGAGGAAACCCTTGCCCACAAGAACGGTCTCACTCTTTGGCAAACCCATCCCATGGGTTAAGTCAGCCCGTTACTTAGGAGTGATCCTTGATAGACGTCTATCCTTCTTCACTCACATTACGAAAGTGAGCAACCGCGCCAAGTTTATCCTTGGTCGCCTTTCCCCTCTCATTTGTGCAAAGAGTAAAATGTCCCTTAGAAATAAGGTGACACTTTACAAAACGTGCATCCGCCCTATTATGACATATGCCGCAGTGGCCTTTGGCCACTCCATTCATATAAAAAAACTCCAAGTAGTCCAAAATCGTTTCTTACGCAAGGCCACCGGTGCGCCATGGTATTCGCGTAATATAGACCTCCACCGAGACACGAAGCTCGAGTCCATAGCCCAATTCATTAAAACCGCTGCTCAGCGTTACTATGAACTGGCCCCATCCCACCCGAACCCCTTAATCTCGACTATCCCCGACTACTCGATCGAGTCACCTGAGTTGAAAACCCTCCGTAGACCAAGACACGTACTTGGTGACCCCGATGACCCCATCAGCACCGCTAATGCGGTGGTGACGTCATCAAGTCCCGCCAGAGTAAACACTTTACAGATACACCGAGCCCGCCGGCGGGCTCGACGAGTCCCCACTTCCGCCTATTCACGGTATAGATATGTACCGGGGCGTTTCTCTCCAGTTCCTCCCCCCCTGGCAACGGCCCAAGCCGAGGTCCGTACCTAAGTGGTGCCCTTGTGCTAGTTGCCCCATCCTAACTTTTTATAGGCTGAGCGCCTTCTGCGCTCGCCGTAGTCCGGTGACGCTGACCAAGGCCATCTGCGGCCCTGCAGCATTAAAGTCCTTTCAGAAAAAAAAAAAAAAAGTACGATTCATTCTCGCTCGAGCCGTCGGACCGTACAGACCTCGAAAGCCTCTGTAAAACCAAGAATAATTAGAAGAACATCTCCTGGAGTTTACTTTCGTCATCAACTATGAGCGACCAGCATGCTGGTGATGATAGTGACGTTAGCATTGCTGACGTCACACTTTTTAAAGACCACCTTGGAGCTTCTGCTACGTCATATAGTATATACTATATATATGGTACATAATTATGTAGAATTCAATTTTTTTGGAAATTTATCTCGCATTAACCCTGATATGTAATACTAAAAACCTTAATTTTAAGATTTTTATAATATCTCAAAAACATCAACCTCGAGGGGACTCGAACCCACGGTCTACCGCTTAGTACGCGGGATTCTAATATTTTGCCTAAGTATAGGCTTGATTTTTTTTTTGAGATTCTTATCATTTAGCTACGACTTTTATTGGAGCGGACAGGGGTTATCTTATATAAATATCAAGGCCTATTTAAATACACGTTCCTAATGTGAACCCTAAAGATACTGTACTAAACATTCAAATCTCTTTACTACCCATCTTTAAACTTTCATCGATGTGGATCCCTTGAATATTTATGAGCTTCGTGAACAGAGTATTTGGAATCGCGCTATGCAACAAGATCCAATATTACGTTTGTTTTCAGAGTAATGAGACGTGTTACCGTATTGTGTGAGGCAGGTATGTGGGATTTTTTCGATCCATTTTGAGTAAAGGTTGAGTAAAGGTAGAACTTTTGCTAAAATGGATAATACATTTTTTTAATAATAATAATTCATGTATTTGCCTGAATGCGGTGGTACAAAGTTATTTATAATATTTTATAAATAACACAATACAAATACAGATTCGTTTATTTGCGAAACATGGATACAGCGTGTTGTTCAAAATAAAGTTCTTAAGTACTTTATTTTAGCCATGTCAGCTCACAAACAAAAGCGATACTGCTTCGGGTTTTTGAGTCCATTGAATCACATTAGGTACTCTTAGTAGAGCAGAACTTCTCAAGCGTAATATAATTACTTTTCACTCCTGAATAGCCAGACGTTTAATGCTGCCTGACGGGAAGTAACCATGAGGTCGGCCACTGGCCTAGAAACGAAACTCTTTTATTCCTTTTCAGGTTACCCACTTAATGGTAAGTTTTTTTATCTGTGGCAGGCCAGGCTAGTTATCTAACTAGATGGCGCTGTATATAATAATGATAATAATTATTTATTTATTCCAGGCAACACAGTAAAGTACATGTACTTTCAAATACAGAGCCCATTTAAAACTAAAATATATATTTTAATTATATATAACAAAAATAACTTATTTCTCTAGCACGTGGTGACTGCGACGTGAATGAGGTTGGATTCAGTAATAGACCCCGGAAACATCTTAGGCCACAGATCTTCCTTTATGAAGAAAGTAAGTATTTATGTATATGGCTAGATAATGGCAAACAATTATGAAGCCACATTTTTGACAGTCATCCGTAGCCATTGAAAAATATCATTTAAGACATCCAAAAGGTCTTAAATGATATTTTTGAATGGCTACAAAATCACACTTGCCAAGAGAAAAGCTTTGATTTGGTTTCCCTCTAAGTACCTACACTTAATACTCAGGTACTTATAATCAGGTCCATGGGATCCACCAGGAGGTAGAAAATAAAGTACGTGTAAATTAATTTTAATAAAATACAAAATCTTTCAAATTATTTAATTCAACATTACTTGCCTTTATTTCTAGGTATAAACGATTTTATAATCAAACCGCTGGTGTATAATGATTATGTACTGAGGCGTATTTAAGTGTTTACTTAGTTATTATAGAAATAGGCTATAATATTCAGCAACGTTGCGTTGGCATTAATAGGTGCCTTATAAGACCTACTTAGCAAAACTGTACGTGTTTTTGCTAATATAATTTTGTAGGCACTACGGGTCATGCTTTTTAGGTAACCAAACTACGGTATGTCTGCAATTAGCTTAAACACAGACTTGAGCATGTCTTAGTGAAAGATTCAAATCAAATCATATATTGTTAGTGAATTTAGGTATGGTAAATTCAAACGATTTGTATCACTGAATTCTGACTTTAGGCTTAGAAACAATGAGTTAAATTAGATATCTCAAGAAACACTGAAATTTACATACCGATAAAAAAATGTTAATATATACCAACACAAAAATACTAAAACTTATTATATAAAATTAAATATTAAATGCCAGTACCTACAGTCACACAAAAACTCATCCACTGTGTATACGCATTTTTCAGAAACCAGAAGCAGAATATAATTTAGTACCCTTTGAAATAATTATTTCTTGATAAATAAGATTTCTATAAAAAAAAACTGTCAATAACACACACCTACGTCTTTGTTTAAGCTAAGTGCAGATGGGCATGTGAATCGTTCTGGAAAAAGGAAAAGACACGGACGAAAATTTAAATTATTTGCAATCGGCACATATTTTTAATCCACAATTAAATCGAACGAATAAATATATTTTACTTCACTTGATTTCATCGCCGTTGATATAAATTATACATGACAAATTGATAGCCAAAAAATTCAATTAAAAACCCAAACAATATGCCTTTTCAGAATTATTTTTTTTTCCATTGTATACGCAGTAATTTGACTCTAAATGTCCCTTCCCATTGTCCGTTACCCCTTTTCATGCCATATGAAAATAATCAGCAATATTGTATTGTTGCTTGATTTTTGTACCAATGGCATTCTGGTAACTACTGGGCGATTACGGTATGTAACCCTTTCTGTATAGTTTTCTAAAATAGTAATAGAAATAATCGTGATTGTAAGAGTTATCTGGTAGAGAGAACTAATTAGCGATAAGGCAGCCCATTGTACAACAATATTAAAGTTTGTACTATTTATTTAAGCCAGTATTTTGGGAACGCTTCCGTCCGTTGAGCTATCCATAGATCGTTTACAACGGTCTTTAGATAGTTCCATCTGTATTTTTATAAGGATATTTTTAGTGGTAGCTGTGGTAGATGTCAGCAGCTACATCAGTAGGCGGGGCTTAAAAACAGCGTGGCTGAGTCCTCGACCTTTTTACTTACAAACAGACATACCTTCTCACTATACCTACTATTTTAATTACCTACTTATAATTATATTGTACTATAGACTAGGTATGTTTGTTAAAGTGTAAGTTAATAAATGTCCTTTTTTATATATTATTATAATAACATAACCATACTATGTACATAGGTATACCCTGCTGACTTTAAAAAAAAATATCAAAAACTAACTACTGCCCACGCCTTTGGCCTCGTGGTGCCCGGAAAAAAGCCTGTGAAAAGTATATTTTCATAAGGGTTCTAGACTTATACCTCACGCTTAGTTTTCCTTTCGCGCTAACGCAAATTTGTTAGGGCAAAACATCGCAGCAGTCACGTGACGTTCCACAACAAATGTCATTTCCATACAATTCAATCTATCCGCATGCCTCAATGCCAACCTAAAGTGGTATTTGTCTATATCCTAAGACAGCGTTCGTAAGAAACGCATTCGCTCAACCGTTGTGTTCGTCGACTTACGTTGCAAAATTTGTAAACAAAAGCGGTTTTACTTTAACGGGATAATATACGTTCCCCCTAAAGGCCCATTCTAAAAATCTGTGAAATATTTTTTGAAATTTAATCATTACTTCTTACATTCAAACGTTACCTCTTTAGACTATTAAATGTAGATAACAATGTACAGTGACGAACTCTTTACTAAGTTTAAATATATATAACTTCGTTTATCGTTAAGATTTCCTTCCTTACGAGCACTTATCTATACAATCAACGAAACATCAGAAGAACAGAAGAAACCTTGACCACAGATATAGATACCTTACATTTTTTGCACTCTGTGGCGCAGTGGTCGAAGGCCCGTCTGAGACGCAGAAGATTGTGGTTTCGATGTGATTGATTGATTCGTGTTTTCTAATAATAAAAAAAACATATAAGTATAAGTAGTATATCATGTAGTTCCCATAACACAAGCTCTGCTTACTTTGGGGCTAGATGATGCTGTGTGAAAAATGTCCAGCATTATTTATTTCATTTGTTTCATTTGTTTCATTTGTTTCATTTGTTTCATTTGTTTCATTTGTTTCATTTGTTTCATTTGTTTCATTTGTTTCATTTGTTTCATTTGTTTCATTTGTTTCATTTGTTTCATTTGTTTCATTTGTTTCATTTGTTTCATTTGTTTCATTTGTTTCATTTGTTTCATTTGTTTCATTTGTTTCATTTGTTTCATTTGTTTCATTTGTTTCATTTGTTTCATTTGTTTCATTTGTTTCATTTGTTTCATTTGTTTCATTTGTTTCATTTGTTGCATTTGTTTCATTTGTTTCATTTGTTTCATTTGTTTCATTTGTTTCATTTGTTTCATTTGTTTCATTTGTTTCATTTGTTTCATTTGTTTCATTTGTTTCATTTGTTTCATTTGTTTCATTTGTTTCATTTGTTTCATTTGTTTCATTTGTTTCATTTGTTTCATTTGTTTCATTTGTTTCATTTGTTTCATCTGTTTCATTTGTTTCATTTATTCCATTTATTTCATTACCTAGGTATATACAATCCTTCCTTCATCACCTCGAAAACCTTCCTTCATTATCTGCGGACTGTAAGACGTGGACTTTTACAAAGTTCATGTTGGTAATGAACCTTCTTGTAATATTTGTTTAACCGCAGTTCATCAGGGGCACAGTTACAATAAAAATTCATGGAATCCCCGCTGGTGAGACGAGTCGTGAATTATTCAAAGCTAACCCGAGTAAAATGGCATACTGAAATCTGGCTAGCTTTTATTCGAACAAGATTTTACCGATAGCACTTACGTGAAAGTTATATAGAAGACTAGCATCTCCCCACGGGAACACATACTTAGCGTATGTGTTATTATCGGTCTCTCACTATATCTATTTCGAATTTCATTCAAATTGGTTCAGCCGTTATGGTGATATTTAGCAACAAACATTCAAACATTTAACATAGTTTCAGGCATAGTTTTTTTTGTGGAGCCTGGGTGCTCCTAGTTATTACATTCCAAGATAGCAAGATACAACTAGGCAGGTAAAAATCTAATCGCTTATTTAGATTTTTTGTTCGAGCCACGCCGAGGTTGAATTTTTGGGATAGTATAAAATCTTATCACATATAAAATCATTTAAACTTTCGTCGTTCGGTTCGTGGTCGCCATTCGAGAACCTATATATATTTAACAGCGATTATCGGTTCTGAGTAGAACGGCGCTCAGACTCAAATCGCTGACGTAAGTATCTATTTAGATTCTTGGTGTAGGCTTTGTTACTGTGTTCTCTTTGTACATGTTTAATAAAATGATAAAGTATTTTATGTCTTAAAGACGCCAAGCAACATTTAATGAATTCGACCGCCTTGTCAAAAACAGGGTGACAGGTTTGCGAAAGCCTTGAGTGCGTATAACATAAGCAGACCAACACAACGGTCGTTTATCCTGTTTGTATACCTTGTTTATATACTTTGGTAATGAGATAAGTTCTGAGAATGTTTCCCGACCCTTGCGACACGTACTTACATACATACAGGTGTACAAATTACTACATTAATAAAGTTTACTGGTGTTGTACATAGTCCGTGTGTATAAAGCACGGAAACTTTCTTCAAGTATGTCACCAAAGGATGGGTGACCAGATTTCTTGGCATTCAGACCCAAGACAAGAAATATTTTGTCCCTCTCTTTTGTTTGACAGAATATGCGACAGAAATAGTTTTTATCTTCTCTTTCGCAGATAAAACGTTGTCTTGGGATGAGCACGCTAAGCGTGCTATAGTGTAATTTATTAAAATAACCTACTTGTCAGAATGCATATCTGTAATAACATATTTTATTAACTTTAGGTTAAGCATTATTAATATAAAGCGTATCGTGTGTTGTCTAAATAACTAAGCTTGATACTTTTTAGACTTTATTTAATTCTTTGACTAGTAGGTACTCCAGTACTAGTGCGGCCAGTATTTTAGGAACGATTCCGTCTGATAGTAATACCTCCTCTGCAATGCCCTGACAGGGCTGATGTACCTACCAACCTTCTTGGAGCTACACTAGATCTAAGCTCAACCATTGTAAGAAAAATTGGATCAGTTGAGCTAGCTATAGATCGTTTGCAACGGTCTTTAGATAGCTAGCTGTTTCATCTGTATGTTTTGTACAAACCTACGTGTACATAATTGTATGAATATATCACAAAACGGTTGTAAAAACACTCTATTGGTGAAGCTGTTTTAGAGAAAAAATATAACGCAAACATTCCGTTCGATTCTCGCTACAGGAATAATTTTTCATGTTTTGCAGAAACTTGTTCCGGGCCTGGGTATTGCGGTACCACGATACTCGTGGTTCCTGATACCAACGATACAAGAAATCCTGGTGTGGAGTCAAGACTATGTATGTGTCTGCTAGGTGCTTATTTAATATAATAAATAATGCTGGACATTTTAACACATGATCATCCAGCCCCAAGCAGACCGTTTAATATGGGAACTACTTGATTGATATACTACTTTTTTTTTTTTTTTGTAAATACCTGCATATCATATATAAAAACACCCGGACCCGAGGCAAATATTTGCAGATACAAATTTGTCTCGCGGCGGGAGATGAGCCCGTAACCTTCTGCGTCTCAGACGAGCCTTTGCCCACTGCGCCACAGAGTCAAATTTATTTATCTCCAACCACTATAATTTTAATTCTTTAAACAAAAAAACTTTTACTTCAAACGCGTTATTGAAACCGATACCAACAGGTACAGCGTATGCTTGTTTGCATACCAAAAAACAAATACGGGTTCCTTAAGTTGCGGGTAAAAACGTATTTAACTCGTCTTGTGGCACGCTGCATAGTAAGTGGCCTTTCTATTTTCTCATGCATGAAATAGCTTAGAAAACCCTTCTTCCATGTTACGGAAATATATTGAAATTTATATTATTATTCACGGCTTGATCGTATCAGGATAATATACGCATTTGACCTCTACAATGGAACTAATATTTCTTTTTTTACAATGGACTTTATAAAGGAGGAGATTATCAATTCGTCTGTTTTTTTGTGTGCAATATCAATATCACAATATCTTCGCCAATTGTGAAGCGATTTATATGATTTATTTTTTAATGGGTAATGGTATACTTCAAAAGTATTACCATATACATTTTATGTGAAAAATCCCACCCCTAAGAATGATAAAATGGGGGATGTAATTTTATATTGAACTTTTTAAATCAACCTCTCGTTATTGGAAGTAGGTTTTTATTTCTTGCTGAAAATAATATATATTAGAGACCGCGGACCGCGGACTCTAAAATCGCTGGGAATAGGTTCTCGAATAGACACCACGAACTTCACAACGCAGTGTTCACGGAACTATATATATTTCAAAAATATTCAATATCTTGAAAAATAATACATAATATGAAGAAAACGTGTAATTTTTATTTATGCTTTATAGATCAAACATTTATACTGCATGTAGCATAAACAACGAAATGCCTTATACACCCCAATTAATTTAGAAGTTATAAATATTATTGGAACAAAAAACTAATGTTAAAACAAAAAAAAATGCCCGTTGCCATCACACACACAGACTATCCACAGTTATTTTCAAACACAGTCATACAAATAACAAAACAAAAGCAACTTTAAAAAACAAGCCTTCGGAAAACGCATGACTTTATATAAGAAAAAGAGTTGCGTTAAAAAATATATCGAAATTGATGCGAATTCGATGTTTGATAATAAATATTGGATATCGATATATCGTAATTAAAAAATATCGACTGCCCTCTGCCCGCGTGGTACACGAATAAAAAGTAGCCTATGTGTTATTCTGATGTATATTACTGTAAAGTTTCATCAAAATTCGTTCAGTAGTTTTAAAAGAGTAACAAACATCCATCCTCACATACTTTCGCGTTTTTGATAGTAGTAGGATATAAATGTTAAAAATAAGTTGTTAATAATAATAATAAATTAATAGCGATAATCGATACTTGCAAGCAGATTTAAAAAAAAATAGACACGCTATTATTATTATTGAATGAATTTAAAAAACAAATATCTACACAAAAAAGTAGCTACAATGATTCTACTCTCGATTCTGGTCAAACTATTTTCAGATTTTACGTTATTTCATGGGGTCATTGTATTATTAGCAAAATCAACTAAATTGTATTCTATTCCACATAGATCCACGCGAAACTAGGCCTCCACAGTCGAATACTAAAAATGGACATACATTTGAGAAACAGTGCCATCTATTAAACTTTGGAAACCAGCCCAGCCTGCCACAAATAAAAAAGAAAACCTTCCAATCCATTCCATTCCAGAGAGCGCATTCAGAGACTAAAGCGCATTTTATATTATGAGACAATTTTCAGTGCTACGAAGCTACGGTACATGCTACGCCGTAGGTTATTGCCTATTCAGCACGATCCTCTATACCCGTCTCTGTCACACCCGATACATTGCTCTTTCTATCTCACTTTTTGACTTCGCTAATGTAGTATTGTCTATTGCGCAAAAGGCTTGCTTTGAAATGCACGTCAGGTTTCGTTTTTACGTCTAACGTAGAATTAAGCTGCACAAGAGTGATTAAAATGTACAATAATACACAAAAAAAAAAATGCTGGACATTTTTCACAGCATAATCTAGCCCCAAACTAAGCAGAGCTTGTATTATGGGAACTATATAACTGATATATTATTTATATTTTTTTTTGTAAATACGTACATATTATACATAGAAAACACCAAGACCCGAAACGAATATTTGTAGATCATACAAATATTTATCCCGTGGCGGGAATCGAACACGCAACCTTCTGCGTCTCAGGCGGGCCTTCGCCCACTGCGCCACAGAGGTCAAATCGCCACAGGATCATGGGAAATACAGTTGTGAGCGTGTTTGTTTTTTGTTATGTTTCGATAACATAAAGTCGGTCAGGTAAACAGATGAATAATTCAGAGGCTGATAATAAAAGCTAAGACACAGGTGAGCTAACCATCCCTCAAACAATATTAGGGTAAAATATCGGAGCAGCTAAATAACATTTTGAAAAGGTATTAAAATCATTTGAGACCTCTGTGGCGCAGTGGGCGAAGGCCTGATTGATACGCAGATGGATGCGGGTTCGATTCCCGCCGAAGGACCAATATTTGTATCTACGAATATTTGTCTCGGGATCTGGGTGTTTTCTAAGTATAATATGTGTGTATTTACAAAAAATGTATATTAGTAGTATATCAGTCATGTAGTTCCCATAACACAAGCTCTGCTTACTTTGGGGTTAGATGATGCTGTGTGAGAATGTCCAAAATTATAAAAATCAAGCCTGAACAAAAAAAAACTCTGTTTTCTTCCTATAGTCCTATGACTACAGATACAACAGTCTTGTTTTCCTATTTTAATATTATGCAGATAATCTATTATTATTTATTTATGTTCTTAAAGCAATTCAAATATATCTTTTAATTTATTTATTTACGATTTTTATTGTTAGGTTGTAGAAACATCCAGACTTTCATACCTATTTAATGATTATTTTTTTTTTATACAAGTAGGCAAATAATGATAAATCTATTCTACTTTGTCATTGAACAAAATTGTTTCTTTATTGCCAACTCCACAATCAATATAATGCCTGTTGCTTCAACAAAAATATGTCAACGTCAAAGTCAATAGGTTTTTATTCATTGAAATCACAAGGATCATAAAGAAACGGTAACTTTAAAACTAGGTGAATTTTAAATTTTAAAGTGAATTTACGCCGATCGCGCGCGACCAAGCCTAGAAGAATCAGCCAACAAACTCTGCTTGGTTATTTTTTTGATGATTCTTCATTCAGCTTTAGTGTGGTGCCAATCGAACAAGGTGAACTCGATTATAGAAAAAAAGTACTAGTCAAAGAATTAACTAGTACTAGTCAGATGCAGACAGGTACAAGCTAATAGCAGTTTCAACTAGTATTTTGCATGTATGCGTGAACTTAACATGCAAGATCAATAAACACAAAATGTACTTTATACAAAAGCATGCCAAGTGGCCAGTATACCCTTAGAATTGAAATTATCGTGGTCTGGTATCATTTTAGGATATTATTACTATACCACGTACTTTTCTATTCTCTTACTGACGTTTCGTTTACCGTTTAGAGATCCAAACGCACCGTCCACGACCATGCTCGATAGTAGTGAGACGAGAATTGAATAGTTAAATTCGTTATTATGATAATATACTTATTTCCGATCGCCAAGTTAGTTTAATGCTAACTTGTTTGGAAATGGATCGCATAATAATAACTTTAAGTCCCCTTATATAATTAATCACTTCCTTGGTGCTAAAGAAGGTAGTTATATTATCAGTAAACTTACTAATATTATAAATGCGAATGTTTGTTGATAAAAAACTGAACTCAAGCAATGCAGAAAAATCAAGCGACTGGTCGGAACTGGAAATCATTACTGGACAATTTATCTGCATGTATATAAGTTATATGATGTTAAGAATTATAATAGGCCCTAATCTACATAAATGGTGTGCAAATGTCAATAAGTAGATTAAAAATATAGTAATTACATTTTAATACAAGATCAATTTTATAAGTCAATGTGCATTAAAAAATACTATTTCTATCATAGCAAATATCTTAATTAACGTTTGTCTCGGGTCTGGGTGTTTTCGATATATATAATGAGTAAGTATTTACAAAAAAAAAGTTTATAAGTGTTATATCAGTCATGTAGTTCCTATAATACAAGCTCTGCTTAGTTTGGGGCTAGATGATGCTGTGTGAAAAATGTCTAACATTATTATTATCTAATATTATTCAAGGATAGTTATTGGTCATAATATATCAATATTGTCTACTTTATTGTGGACAATATTGTGGACTGGCAACATTGGACCCAAAAAGCGAGACAAATCGCACAAAATAAAAGTATGTAAAAATCTTAAAAGAGATCCATTTCACTTGAGAAATGCCTGCGTAAGTAATCTTACACATCTGGGGCATTTTGTATTCTTTTTGTGAGCCACAATAATTGCCTGAAGGGTAAAAAATGTTTTAGCTTTCGAGAAAACCGCTCGGGATTGCGAAATTTGTTTAGTGTAGGAGTTACAGGTTGTCATCGAAGACGGGGTCTCGATCTTCAAAACAAAACAAACACGCTCACGACTTTATTTCCCATGATGGGCATCTTCAGTTACATACTAGGTGCGTAGATCTTTGAGGATACCAAGTAGGGGGTAGTCAGAGGCACGTCCAAACATTGCATTTTGTAGGTGCCCGCGATTGAAAGTAGTTAGCACTCCACGAGATAGGTTGCAAGCCTATCGACGCTTATTGGAACAGTAACCGTTGGCATGCCGTTGAATTTATTTGAGTTAAGACATGGCAATGTTTTAGTGCGCACGTACATTTTTTGAGTTTAATAAATGAAATATCGTTTTATGTATGTAAATGTTTTTAATTATCAAGACAGGTTCATAAATAAGTTTTAGCGCAACACGGCGCTGCGATTAATCGGGTTTTTTTTTTTATTTGGATATAAGAGGATTGTTAATTATAATTCTTGAGCTGGGTATCGGAGCTACTTACAGAGTTTGAAAATTAATTAATTAATTATTGCGAGAACTACACCCAGACAAACTATAATAATAATAAATAATGTTTATTTTCCAAATAATGTTTATATTGGAGCA
Source organism: Perizoma affinitatum (assembly GCA_961405105.1). NCBI lineage: Eukaryota > Metazoa > Arthropoda > Insecta > Lepidoptera > Geometridae > Perizoma > Perizoma affinitatum. The sequence continues at coordinate 3,424,576 of OY560207.1, forward strand.
CTTAAATGTTACAATTTTTTTTATTGGCTTTTAGTTTATTTTGTGTCACTGCGGCCGTTAGGCCTATTGTGATCGCCGCTTGTTTCCTTTTCCCCGCAGGGGGCGTTCCTAATTCACCGCTCAGCCCTGCCGCTGTTAGAAACTGCAGGATCTTTTTGGGTGTGATGAGTTTAATTTTATCTGGGCTAAGAATGTGTTTTCCCAGATGAAGGCTACATTAAATGTTACTAATACAATTTGTGTGATCTTGTTAATGAGATGAGACAGTTGAGAGTATATTTTATAAATTTACTTTAAACTTGTATGATACACAGTCAAATACTTGGGTACCTTGCTCTAACTAAGTATACAACTTGTATTTATACGTAGAGCAAGTTTATGTCTGCCATGCCTCTCGCCACCCTGTTGCGGGCGAAAGTTCTCAAGTTTAATGTAGCGTTGGGGTCGATAAAGTTGGTAGTTCACTTGTATTCTCCCAGCCTTTATAACCATAAAAGCGGCGTGGCTTCCTTGCAAAACAAATTGCAAGTGAAACGTTATCTAATCCCACGGCCATTGTGCGACAAAATGATTATTTTTTCACTTTCGTGATTCAAATCTTTTCGATGTTTAATTCGATATAGCGCCATCTATTGTTAGCATGTAGATACTTTTAACAGTTGATCACTTATTGATCTAACGTAACTCATTATTGTGGCAAGAGATGTCGCACAGACTTTGAGTGATATACGGAGACTAGAAATTTATTACGATTATCGGGTCCCAGCGCATGTAACGCTGTTTGCGAGGTGTGGGATATTAAGTTTAACGTAGCGAAATAAAGTGGGTAGTTCAGTCGTATACTTCCAGACTAGCCGTAATAGCGGCCCTACCTAAGAACACAAATTGTAGGAGAGAGGTATTAGAGACGTGCTCTAATCCCATTGCCTTGGTTTTGGTTCGACAAGTGATTTAGGACTTTCTCTGAATTGGGTTTATTTATTAACAGCTAGGTACAGTGTAGTTTTGTCCATCCATACTTTTATTTCGACTTCAAATATAGGAATTTATCGGTGTCATTGTTATAAGGAAATTGAAAGCAAATACATTTTGAAAATTGGAAAGTGTTGCCAACGCGTTCAACAAACAAAGTATCATTCATAAAAAAAAAATAGCTTGGAAATTTAATACAAAACTCTACTCCAATCTCGAATGTCAACGTCACATTTATAACTACCAAATTAAACGAATTCGATCCTAATCCCAATTGAAATTACAATCGAGTGTCAAGGGTAGCCAAAATTAGTTATTCCCTTATGGTAGTGCAATTAGAGGGCTGGTATTAAATTTGCTCGACTTTAATATTAAACGCAGTAAAACTAAACCGTATTTAAAGGTGTCTATAATTTTCCGGCAAGTTTAATTAGAATCTTAAAGTTTGTTCCCTACTTTGGACGCTCCACACGTTTTCCGGTACTTATCCGTCCAATCTTGGGTGCTCGTAACTAGACACTGGATTATATGCAACCTTAAAATGTCATATATACAAATTACATTTTAAAGTCTAACACATTTTTTTTAATAAATAATTTTCAAGTAGGCAGTTAAACCTGTAAGAAATTAGTAGTCTGATATTTATATATATTTATGTTTATATAGAAAACGTGCTTTTATACGTAAAAAAAATATGGTTTTCTGTATTCACATACCTACTGTTTATATTTTTCTGTTTTTTTTTACGAATATACATTATAAATATGGCAAACATATTAATGGTACCAATTAATTTGAATTGATATTTACAAAAACCACTTTGGCATAATTGCAGTAAAATACTTGAAAGTTTAGTATATTCGACAGTGCCCCTTTTTATATGTCATATGCACCTGCTTCTGCATATATGTAGGCTGGTCTCTAGTCATAACTTAGTCTTGAACACATCTTGGGACTTTAATTAAATATCTACCTGTGGCTTTAAACGAAAATAAAATATTCAACGCAAACATAGAAATAAGGAAATAAAATTGATAAAGGATATATTTCATTTATTCTTGGGCCTAGAGATAGAATTTTTACATTAAAAACTCTCGACGCTTTTTTCCAATATGGATTGCAACGTCTCTTGCAAATGTAGAATTACGAAAACTGCATTATAATACGGCTACGCCATTGCACATTCCATTGACGATTGCTTCCCCCCTTTAGTGACTTGTGGCAAAAAACCTATTTCAGAAGCACCTATTTATAAAAACCTATTTCTATTCTACAACCTCTAATTGAGTTAAAATATGGATTGTCAGAAAAGTAGAAAGTTTTTAAGCTTTTAAAAAAAGTTTTTATTTATTTCAGAACACTCTAAACTTTTATATAATCCACAATATTTATATTGAATCAGTTCGCTTCTAAATCGCTCATGAAGAAATTATTGGGTATTATTTTCGCTCGTGCATCCAACCCAATGGATTACCACAGATTATCAATAACGTCTCCCGTAATACCTAATAAAAGTTTGTAATCTGTACCTATCCAACGAATAAAAGGAGGTCATGCGTAAACTATTAGAGTTAGGCGCTGACCGTACTCACAGCCTTATGAAGAATTTATATTTGTACTTTTCTAATGTATAAAAAGGCTAGCAAAAACTTATGCATGACCCTGCAACATAAGTTCTTTGAGACCTGATTCTTTTCCGTTATTTGAATTCAATATATTTTTTCCTGAAAACTAAAAGCATTATATTATTGTCTCACATTCCAAAAAAAATATACGTCTAACATAACTACTCGTGATAAGGCCTGCTTTCAAATCACAGATACAAAAGATTTAAACTCCCATTTGAGGCGATATCTTCGTGGCGATTTTGGGAATACTTAGGTATGTGTCTAAAATGGACGATTTTACCGCGTTTTTATGTATGTAATTTTCTGCTATTAAAAAGATAAATTTGCTTTTTATATTATATTTAAGTATATTAAGCCTATTTAATAGGCTAACTTTGTTAACAATAAACAAAGTTTACTAAGAAAAAAAGTGTACCTATCAGCGGAATATCTTAAACTGTGTGGTAATAAAAATGTAATTTAAATACTTTCAACATTAATATGTGATTATTTAACGACATCCAACACTGAAACATACAAAACAAAACAAATAGTTCGTCAAGTTTAAAACCATATGGCCCACTTGTTGGTAAGCGGTTACCGTAACCTATGCACGCTTGGAAAACTTAAATGAGCATAATTATTGTTACAACGAGTAGGCATATAAACAACAAGCGCTAGACAGACAAACAAACACGCTTACGACTCTATTCCCAATGATGGACATCTTTAGATACATACTCAGTGAGAAGATCTAAGTACCAAGTAGGGTAATTAATTAAAACCACATCTTTTTTTAATTAGGTACACTTTGAATCTTCCATTTTATCTACTGCCTATTCCTCCGCGTGTAAGCCTGGGAGGAAAGGCAAGAAAACAAGGCTGGTTTGAAAACAAAATGCGTGTCCAATATTAATGCATTTGTAATAAAACAGAATTTTAGGTCACCTTGTATAAAAAATCGATATTATTTTATAAAGTAAGATTAGCAGCTTGTTTGTGATCGCTTTTGCTTTTATCTTTAAAAGCTTTTCAATGCTAGAGTTTGAAACGGCTTTTCCTGTTTTGAATTTAAGCCGAAGTATTTTCCATTTAGTCTTCGTGCATTTTGTATTTTATTAAAAGCAGTATTTTAAAAATTCTGACGTGTTTCAATCATCAAAAAGGCCTTAATGGACGAATCATGGATAAACTTGACGAACTAATGATACAAACAACATTTTAATTTGTGGATATTTATAAAAGTGGTTCAGTCTCGTCATAGATATTATGTTGACTGACCAAGAACGAAATAAATTATATTTATTTATTTATCCGGTTAATTAGTTCCTTCATATTAACTAGACAGATACTAGACTTTTGTCAATAATTTCATATTAAAGTCACATTTTTGAAAGCTATCCTTAAAATTGTTCCTTTTATCGTTTGGCAGGTACAGTGATTATAGGTACTTCTATGATTTAGAAGAACTGTAAACCTTGCCAGCGATCAAAGATAAGACCTCCAACTGTGACGATACTGAGCCACGTTTATAAATAACGCAGTAGGTATTCGTCCAAATAACATTGATTAACAACCATTCACATCAATATGTTTCTACATACAACAATGTTTTATACAGCAAACTGTACTCGTAGTCCCTGATACCCACGACACAGAGAATCCTAGTGGGTTAGGAAGTATGTGTCTGTTGCCTATTTGATTTATTAATATGTTAATCCTGAAATCAGTCGTGATCCCGTGTTATAATGTAGGTTATAATATATTTTTGTTGCTAACTCTCGTCTTACCTACTTACGAATGTAGCCTGGTTCCTTGATGTAAAATTCACTTTACATAGCGTTAATATTATTCAAGAAGCAACAACCTTAGTTTGAGTTTTAGAAATCGCTGGTCGCGATAAAACCGCCAACTGTAAAACCTACGAGATATTTGTTAGATTGCATTACATTAGTAACACTTTATGTCCACAATCAAGTATTATTCTTAATTAACACAGCCATTCCAGAAACGATGGCTCATCTTATTCATGTTTATTCATACTTTGGGATCACAAAGAACACTTAGTTACGTCAAATCAAAAGAGTAAAAACAATAGAAAATCACAAAGTTGCAACGACAGTTTGAAAGTTGCAGCTTTATAGGGCCTTTGTCAAATCAAGGTTAGTCTAGATAACAAAATAATAAATTACTTAATATTAACAATAATCCACTGTCTTGTCCACACTAACCCCTGCACTAAGACCTGTGAGAGGCTATACAGAAGATGTTGTAACTGTGGACACATTTTGGTCAAATAAAACGGCAAACCATTGATACGGCGAAGAAGAACTATTAAAAGTATTATATCTACTAACTCCTACTCCTATTTCTACTCTAGAGGGACTTACGGAAGGATGCGGCGGATGCTCCTGGCCCTTGACATTTTGCAGTTGCTTGTTGTGAGCTGTAGGAGTTCTCTCCCCTGTGGCTGTGGACGCGCTCGCGGCGGCCCCCGCACTGCTGCCGGCCGGAGATTTGGCTTGCGGAGAACTGGTAGATGTTGTCCTGTGAAAGAGATCTCTGTTAGGTTTTGTATACAACTAAAGTGGCAAATCTGCCTGTTGGTAAGCGGGTACCGTGACCTATGGACGCTTGAAACACCAAAGGCACTCGCGCGTTGCCCACCCTGAGACAGCGACATGAGAAGTCTCTTGTGCCTGTAATATCGAAATACCCATATACTTTTATCCGGACAACATATAACAACTAATATATAAAGATAGGTACACAAGTTTTCATTATTTTTACAGCTCTAGTTCTTCCACATGAGGACCGTGCGTGACCACGCGAGTATGCGAGTTATACGGGAAATGGAAACGTCAGCGAGAAAATAGTCAGGGACTTGGTATAGCCGTAATAATAATATCCTAAATATTGAATTGTTCTGCAAAATTATGTTCCTTAAAACACTTTTAAGAAGGATAGAAAACGTTTGGTTAATATTATTTAATTAACTTACTCGAGTTGTGCTCTGCATGGTGGTTGTAGGCGAAGACAGGACATGGAACAAAGAGAAAGACATGATACAATCAGAAGATAATAAATATTTCAACATTTACGGCTAACATCAAAGTGAAAATGATGTATTGAGGGCGAGAGCGATTGTTTGAATCGAGGTTAAATAATTTTGGTACCGTGTGGCACACTCTGAAAAATATATTTTACTTCCAGCGACGTACTTTCTCTAAAATCGTTCGTTTCGCTCTGGATTCAAATAATCGCTCTCACCCTCAATACATTATTTTGGTTGTGACACAATCCACTATTTAGGTCGAGATTACCCATCCAAATTAGTGCAGCCATTACAAACATGATTATTTACAAACATTCATAATTTCATATTTATATAAATAGTATGAGCGTCTTTCGAATCAGGTCCGAGAAGTATTCAAATCCGGAAAATTACTAAATCCCTTCGGTGTTTTCCTTGCCCGGCTAAATCTTCGGGCCACGATGAAATGTGCGCATTTATATTCAATACACGAAAATCTATCAGTAATTTAGTGGCTCGAGAAACTGTATCATTTCATACATCCAAAATGTATTTCGATAAAATGCATCATCCATCGTATTTGACTACCGCCACGGTGGCGTGGCAGACGTGTACGCAGGAGATACGGGTTCGATACCCGCTGCGGGGCATATATTCGCATGTTCTGTATATATTTTGTTCCAGGTCAGGGTGTTGTGGCAACATGGTATTCGTAGTCCCTGATATCCACAACACAAGGAATCCTAGTGTATCAAGAACTTTATACTTAGATATAATAGAAAAGACGACCTCTGTGGTGAAGAGGGCGAAGGCCCGTCTAAGATGCAGTAGGTTGCGGGTTCGAATCCCGCCGCGGGACAAATGTTTGTATGATCTGCAAATATTTGTCTCGGGTCTGGCTGGTATATGTATAATATGTATTTACAAAAAATGTAGGTATATAAGTAGTATATCAGTCATGTAGTTCCCATAATACAAGCTCTACTTAGTTTGGGAATAGATGATGCTGTGTAGCATTATTAAACTGTCTAACATTATTTATTTTAAGATAGAAAATACTTTATTGCACACATACATATTTGACACATATTTAAGCTTAAATATGTGTCAAATATGTATGATAATATATGTGCTTAAATGTGTCTGCAGGGAGTTTATTTATTTAAATATATTTTACGAGCAATCTTGGCGTGGATCCTTATAATAGATTAAATTCGAGTAACTATATTGTTTTAAATCTGTGGACCACCGGTGTGAATAATATGGGCGTACGTGTGAATAAAACATTTCCAGGCCCTTCAACACATCAGCAAAATGTCTCTAGTATTGCAAATGTCATTAAGAAATGATAATTGTATACTATCAGGAATGCCTCTCAGAAACTTAAAACAAAATCTAAGCGTATTTTATCCATATATTCCATGTTGGTTTTGTAGGGTCATTTTGTAAAAGACCGTACAAAACCAAACACAAAAAATGGAGTTGATACAAAATAAACTCTACATACATATGGTCCGGAAATACTGCACCTTTTCTCGTTATGTCCGTAAAATGGGGAAATACACTTAAACCAGACAATGTCCGGTTACTTTATAACAATGTCCCGGGAGGTAATATTTCGTATTAGACTTACATTTGAATTTATAGGAGCGCCAGATTTTTCCGTACATTTTGTAAAGACAAAATGTACGGAAAAATCTGGCTAACTGGATGGCTCTATAAATTGTAGAACTTACTGTAAGTTTCTACTACACTAGTAACCAACCCATTCTTACATACAATTCAGTTTCGTCTTAACTTGACACTGTCTTAACTTAGCTCGCTCATTCAATAAAATACATCATACGCCGGGCTTTTACCAGCGTCAACGTTCCAACTTTTCTCGAACCGAATGACCCTTGCCTCTTGGGAGAAGGGAAGGCCTAGTATGGGATGCGACATGCGCAGATACCCTAGCACCATCTCATCTGTCGGGGACATCATTTAGAGCAGATGCAGCGGCTGATTCGGCCGAGGATCTCAAGAGCCGCAAATATAGAAGCTGTGAAGACTTCTATATTTGCGGCTTACTTATTTGAGGCTCTGGGTCCGTGGCCCTTTGCCTTGTTCAAAATTCTTTCAGGGCAACTGGTCGAAGCGACGCGTGACAAGAGAGCTGGCTCTTATCTGGGCAATGGCAATGCTAATGCATTGCCATTCAGCGTGGCAATGCGGCCAGTATTTTGGGAACGCTTCCGTCTGGTAGTGATCTGGATCAGTTGAGCTATCTATAGATCGTTTACAACGGTCTTTAGATAGCTAGCAGTTTCATCTGTGGTTTTTGTACATAGTTGTACGAATGTATACCCATTTATTTTATGTATAGTATGTATTATTAAGTTGGTTAGGTTATTATTATTATTATTTCATTTTTTCTCATTTTGCTTTGTTTAAAAAAACTACTTAATTTCCGTTGTACACTTAAGGAAAATCACAAAATTTTAATATCACAAAATAGCAACCATTTATTCAAATAATATCAGGATCGGGACATCAGGATAAAAACTGAAATTTAAACAAAATAAACAGTCCTCTGTTGCGCAGTGGGCAAAGTCCTGCTTGTGACGCAGAAGGTTGCGTGTTCGATTCCCGCCGCGGGACAAATGTTTGTATCTGCAAATATTAGTATCGAGTCTGGGTGTTTTCTACGCATAATATGTATGTATATACAAAAAAAATATTTAAGTAGTATATCCGTCATATAGTCCCCATAAAACAAGCTCTGCTTAGTTTGGGGCTAGATGATGCTGTGTGAAAAATGTCCAGTATTATTTATCATTTATTAGTATAGAACCAAGCTTAAAGGAGTACCTATACAAAAAAAATACAGTTTTCGGGTGTGTATTTTTAACAAATACCACTTTCTGTTAGCGTTAACGCTTGCGGAAAGATTAAATTACAAGGAAATGACCTTCCTTGACAAATTTGCATTAGCGTAAAAGGAAAACTAAGCACGAGGTATTTGTCTAGACTCTAGAAGAACATCGAGTGTATGGATTAACTTGATGCCACCAGGATGATAAAAAAACAAAGAGGTGCAAAACGCTTACAAAATTAAAAATAAAAGTTTCACCATAAAATTGTGCGTCTCCGTACGAACATTAAAATTTAGTGGCATTATTATGTTACGAAGAAAAGTTTTTGGAGTTAAAAAAAAAGTTTATTTCACGGTTGAGCCCCGATTCGAAGATTCAGCTACAAGCAGGTAAAAACAAATAAATGTTTTTCTTTGAAGGAGACTTATGTCTTTGCAAAAAGAAAGGCCTTGTTATTTATGAGCCGCGTTGGCCTAATGGGCGGTATCTCAATTTCAGATTCGGAGCTCGTCGGTTCGAAACCGTTCATGCACTAATGGATTTTCCACTCGACATAATTTATTTTATATAGTGAAGGAAAACATCGTGAGAAAACCGGCATGCTCTGCATATAACTTCAATTTCAAAGGCGTGTGCCATCGCTTAGTGCTTTTAGCGGTGATGGGCTTGACCTGATACGTGAAATGTTGCAAGCCCATCGCTATGCAAAAGGCGGACATGTGTCAAATAAAACGTGTCTCTGACTACCCCAAACATATGCCCCATCCTCATAGATCCGCGTTGATCTGAGACTACTATGTAATTGTCCTTCAAGGGAATCACAGGCGAGAGCGTTTTTTTTAAACAAAAATCAACTGTTTAAAACTGCCCATTGTAAACTTGAGCCCTTAACTGATATTAATTAGTCACTTGAAGTTTATGTGGTCTATCTTTAATTACTCAACTTCAACTTCGGACTTAAAGTAACAAACTGAGCCACAAACCAAAATTGTAGATCGAGTTTTAGCCAATAGTTCGACCTAAGTTTCTGCCTACAGCTTCGCATGTGTTTGTTATTCTAAATCATGGAAATACCTCTTCCGATAATGGACTTTAAGAAACTCGCGTTATTTTCTAACGTAGAACTATGAACAATATAACGCTTAATTAACTAATTAGAAAACGTTTTAACGTGGGAGCAATGTCTTTCAAATGGCATCGCAATATTAATGGCATGTATGCACCTAACTTTTCCAACAAGTTGACATGCGTTGTTGGTTTAACCAATAACTCAGTTTTAATACTCAAGTATTGGTATTTTTTTATCCGGCCTCTCGCGATACAGGCTAGCCACAAATAATGGTATTTTTGTAACCGGCCTCTCGCGATAGAGACTAGCCCTCGTGCGGGGACCGCCAATAAATCAAAATTGAAATCTACTTAGTGGTAAATAAATATAATTTGTATTTGTAACCGCTTTCGTTAAAAATAATCTTGTGGTCGCCCGGAGAACAAGATTGATGATGATCTCAAACTGAGACTGAGCTTGGAACTTTTGTTGTTTATGTCCAAAACAATATTGGACCATTTGTGGCAAATCAACAAAGCAACGAAGCTAAATTGGATTATATTTTCCCGTATACAACGGTAATTTATCGGTTACGCCATGGCACATTCCATTAGCGATTGCAACGCGCCCTAGTGACTTGTGGCAAAATACTTATCTAAGAACCTTTTGAAGACATACAAATCAATTGTGAAAAAAACGCATTACAATCTGATATAACGGATATAAATAGAAAAAAAAACAAACATAAAGCAACCGCAAACTCATATACGTTCTACTATCATCGCAGGTATACATTTTAAATGAGCCTGCCAACTAGTAGACGCCTAGACGTTAGAAAAGCAGACAAAGCGCTATTGTTCTGTCTGTCCAATGTCCACAGATGAAAAACGTACGGATATTACGTCAGTATCGCCTATACAATATAACAATCGATTTTCAATCAACACAAATAGGTACTCTGATGTTTTCTGTGTGTACACTCTCATTTTACCAGACTAGTCCGGCTTGTATTTATTTTTGACAGTGAACCCTGCCTCTCTTTTCCGGGAAGGGTGGTACTGTGTGACAGCGAGCGACAGAAAAATAGTAACACCACTTACGAGCTTTCCATTCAGTCGTGATTTGGTCGAGAGCGATACCAAATGTGGTATCGCGAGAAAAAGCTAACCTGGTTACGATTCTCAGGATCTGCAATGTGTCCGTGATACCAGCTGGTATTGCAAGCGTTTGTAGGTTACGGTAGCCGCTTACCAACAGGTATGGTTAAGTTAAAACTTATAATTATGCTTACTGATCCTGAAAGCCACGATCGTTACCAGTCTGGTCAAAATACTTGGGATTAATAAATGAGAGAATTTTGGCTTGAAGCGCCGACACAAACATATACAGTGTGTCCTGATAAGCACCTTGAATCCCAGCAGTGGGGTAATAAAAGTCTGATAACAGACCAGGATTATAAAACCCCCAATAAAATATTCTAGAAAATGAAACCTCCTTTTCATACTGTGATGAAATTAGTGAAAATGGCTTTCTACTAGGGTTGTGTCCTTTTTTTGGACGGACGAATATGGTCCGCCATTTATACGTAGCATTCTAACCACTATTTAGTGCATAATTCTGAATAAGACCTCTTGCTTAAAATTGTTCCATTCACGCTCGCCTTATATTTTGTATCGTACTTTATTTTTTGTCTCAGTTCTTAAGGCAACCTTATAGTATTTATTACCTATAAATACTATCATATAAATATCTTGATAAGTGGTTGTTTAAATAAATGACCATAAAACTATCTATTTATTTTAGCATAACCTCTCAATTCGCTACACTAGTCTTCTTCCACTCCACAACGTTCTCTTATCAAATTCCTTACTTCATATTATGTTATCTGAGAAACGTCAATAATTTTACATACAATTCAAGTTCTGAAACCCTTTTGTCTTATGTCGAGGCAAAAAACGGCATACATATTGAAACGCGGTTATCGCCGCCTATTGCCATCTGCAACACTTGGGTTATTACGTTGCCTGCTCTGAAAGACTCGTATACTCCGTGAAGAATTCTTGAATTTTACGTAACAGTCAAATTATTCTCGTTCATTTCATCGATCGACGGTTCTCGTCGTGTTGATCATACGTCAAAATTTGGTATTCTACTCAAAAACCATTGTTCAGTCATTCTTAGGAAAACATCAAAATTTCGTAATTGGACAAAAAATCTGTCATTATAAGTCGAGACTTGGTTGTAAAACAATTACGAGAATCTGTGAGTCCGGCTATTCATTTTGATTAGACGCTCAGGTGAGTCCGGCTAATAATTTACCGGCCATTTTGATTAGATGCTCTGTCGCATTTCTATGTCTCACCATAAATTGCGGCACGCAAGCGAAGCCTGAACCTTATTATGTAATAAAGGAACCTCTGATATCATTTGTATTAAATTTTCCCTTTTAAATGAAAACGTTGGGGACAGCGGAACTTCACGTACTTTTCTTCTATTGAGTTTCGTTTGTAAGAGATTTTCGAAGTATACATTTATAAAATTCACACAGATAACGCATTCAAAATATTTTTTTTTTAAATAATCCTATGTGGTATTCATATAAAACAATGTATATAACATGTAACATGTTAAAATAGCCTATGTTATATATAATATAACTTGTTAAATATAACATAGGCTATTAAAAAAATATATATTTACAAATTGGTCTAGCCATCGTGACATCGTATAACAATAAACATCCAATCTTTGACATTTATAATTCTAGTAAGATGTCCAAAAACTATTCATATATTCTAAACTGTATATTTAATGATGATGATGACCTACGGTGCCGAGACATGGACACTCACAGTAGGGCTAATCCACCAGTTCAAGGTTGCACAGCGAGCTATGGAACGAGCTATGCTCGGGGTTTCTCTGAAAGATAAAATCCGCAACGAGATTATCCGACAGATAACGAGAGTCATCGACATAGCTCAGAGGATTAGTAAGCAGAAGTGGCAATGGCCTTGTCATATATGCCAAACAACCGACAACCGTTGGGGTAAACGAGTTCTTGAGTGGAGACCGTGTCTGGGCAAACGTAGTGTGGGGCGCCCCCCGGCTAGGTGGAGCGATGACGTAAGAAAGGCAGTGGGCAGAAAGTGGATGATAAGAGCCGAAGACCGGGCTCAGTGGCGCGTATTGGGAGAGGCCTATGTCCAGCAGTGGACTAATGTGGGCTGATTATGATGATGATGATGATGATGATGATGATGATGATGATGATGATGATGATGATGATGATGATGATGATGATGATGTATATTTTATATGATATTATAGGCTTTCAGTTATTTAATTAGTTTTGCATTAGGGATAAACTATAATAATAGTTGTTATATTTTGTAACCAGAAAGTTATAAAAATGTTTACTTAACATTTTTATAACTTTCTGGAGCAAGTATCAACTTGTATTGTACAAAATCGAAATACCTAGTCATATTCATAAATAGCTCTCATTTCTTTCATAATAACGACAGCATTCAACCTCGGGACCGACAGACAGACAAAAGCGAAGGCACAAAGGAACTGGGAAGTGCGGTGTTTCTGCCACAAAAGAGATAAGTAGGTATATAGCTCGTTAAATATTGGCAAAGAAGGTGAAGCTGTGTGTACCGTGTTGGCATAATAATGTGATTTGTAGGATATATTTATTCCTTAAGGAAACAAATATTATTATTAACTAGCAATCATTATTTTCCTGCGAAAGATGATCTTATATATACATAAAAAGAAAATATTTGATTTCGCAAAACGGAAACAAAACATCTTTGCGCTAAAACAGGTAACTTATAATGAAAAATAAAATAAAACTGTCACCTACCTACTAAAATATTATAGATTTATTTCTTAGGGACAACAAACAGTAATATATTATGAATTAATAGGTAGCATAAATTAAATAAAATTAAAGTATAAAGAATAAGAATATTTTTATGGAATAAAGAATATTTATTTGCAAAAACAGGTGTTACAGTTTAATATATACAGAGTAATCTCAAGGTTTTTTTAATATAGTTATCTGCGAGACCCAAACTAGGCGTGCAAGCCTGTATCTTGAGTCTCTGGAGTACCAACACAATTATCCACAATAGTTAAAAAATAGAATAAAAGAGATCTGGCTACGCTATACGTTAAGTATACTACAACTTACGTATATTTAAAATAAACAGAAAAAGTAATTGTTGCAAACGTAAACGTGAAAGTTAAAAAAAAGTAACCATTACATATTCTTATAAGTAGACAAACAACCTACTCACAAATATTTAAAACAGAAATTTGCTGCAGGGAAGCGTAAAGATGTCGATATCCTCAATATCCTACTACTATTATAAACGCGAAAGTTTGTGAGGATGAATGTTTGTTACTCTTTCACGCAAAAACAACTGAACGGATTTTGATGAAACTTTAAAGTAATATAGCTTATACATCAGAATAACACATAGGCTACTTTTTATCCGGGTACCACGCGGGCGAAGCATTGAGATATATCATAATGGGGTAAACAGGGTAGAAAAAATTTTATGGAATTTTTTATTCCTTGGTTAGATTCGCTCAAAACTCGGTACAAATAAACTTTAAAATAAATAATAAAGTACGTATTATTTATTTTTAGGTGTGCAATAAAGTTCTGAAATTTGTATGGAAAACATACAATATTGAGTGTATCAAACCAGGGAATGGTTTGATACACTCAAAAGTTGGTGGTTTATCAACATAACTAACTAGTAGGTAGGTAGGTACTGTTGTGCTAAGCGAGTCTCCCGAGCACCGCATGCCAAACAGGCCTTGTCTCAGCATGTATCTTACTTCACACCATGGGTTTAAAGCCTAGCCGGTGCGAGTGAAGTCACACGAACGCCGATAAATGCAAAATTCATCGGGAACAAAGAAAGTAAACTAATGGAATAAATAAATAAATAAATAATGCTGGACATTTTTCACACAGCATCATCTAGCCCCAAAGTAAGCAGAGCTTGTGTTATGGGAACTAAATGACTGATTTACTACTTATATAATTTTTTTTTGTTTGTAAATACATACATATTATACTTAGAAAACACCCAGATCCCGAGACAAATATTTGCAGATGCAAACATTTGTCCCACGGCGGGAATCAAACCCGCAACCTTCTGCGACTAAGGCGGGCCTTCGCTCACTGCGCCACAGAGGTCGATAAGAAGAAAGAAATAAATAGAAAAAAAGCAAGCAATTAAGTAGGTACAATTTTACAGTGTTCAGTGTGCGGTCGTTTAAGTTAGAGATGTCAGGGGTGCCATGGATACTGATAAAATTATAAAAACTTCCAGCGACGTCGTAATGGCGTACGTAGTTTAAGTTGGTAGGTAAGTACCTACCTTATTTCTGTTTTACGAGCGTTTTTGTGTTTTTCTTTTTTTATGAGTATCTAATGCTAATTAATGTTTTTAGGCCACGAATAGGGGGCTGGTCATTTCAGCGAGACGCAGCAAATCTAAAGGACCCACGGAATGTTTGTACACGCTCGCCCGTTGTAAAGAAAACCATTCCATTCTCCATATCAATTTATTATGAAGATAAGGTGGTGTTTTGTAAACTCTGACGCATAAATGGTGGCGAGATGTAGGCTCCTACTTAGTTTCATTTTGAGAAGGCTGAATGCATTTAGAAAAGGTGTGACATGTGTCCGAGGTGGAATGTGAAAGCGGAATCTCTTTTTTTTATACTTATCATTAGCTGAACCGACAGACGTTGTTCTTTCCATGAATGTGACAGATACGATACGTCAATTTGACAACCATAAAGTTACTACTACGTTCTACAATAAAGAACAGTTTGTATAGGAGAGGGAGTGTATGGTCAATTGTGTAACAATCTCTTTTTCCGACAATATCGACATGCTGTAGCACCAAAATTCTAATTGCAATATATTTTATCTAATTAAGTACAATACAAAATACATTTATAGAAAATTCTTTATTGCACATAGGAAAACTTAATGCTTAAAACTACTCATCCTAATTTGAATTCAAGCATATTTTCTAGCTAACACACTAAACACAGGAGTGACGAGGATAAAACAAGTGTTTTTTACAAAGAAGAGCTTTACGTAGTTTGATATAATTTTAGGAAACAGCAGCAGAATAACAGTAAGGTGCGTGGTATAGTCATAAAACACTAAAATGAGATTCAAATAACTAAAATATTGTTTGGTGTGTAAAAAAGTAAATCGTTATCATGACATGATAACAATAAAAGGTTTTCAACGTCAAACAATATACCTCTATTTTAATAGAAATTTAAAAGGAGGTTTTCCCAGTTCATATCACTCTCATTATATTTACACAAGGGACTATTGCGAGACCCTTTTGGTTTAATTAGTTCAGTTTTGACATTTTCCTAAGGAAGAGCACCTTTCAACAAAATTACCTATTTCAGGTTAGTTATAAATACGTGTAGCATGCATGAGTCGACCTTTTATAAAAGGGTGAAGTGGTGGAGTTATTTCTCAATAAAAACAAAACTTGATGAATTGAGAAAAAAGTCACGGTTTTTCCTAACTTTGGCTTGGTATAGTAGATTCCATTGTTTAAAAGGTTGACTTTATATGAGTACTAGCTTCGCCCGCGTAATGTCCCGGATAAGCAGTAGCCTATGTGTTATTATGATATATAAGCTGTATTACTGTAAAGTTTCATCAAAATACGTTCAGTAGTTTTTGCGTGAAAGAGTAACAAAGTTGAGGTTCTGGAATAACACATAGGATAATCTAATTTTCGATAACCAACCCCTAAGGGGTTTAAACAGGGTAGAAAAATATATATGGAAATTTTAATTCCTTGTTTAGATTCTCTCAAAACTCTGTACAAATAAACTTTAAAATAAATAATAAAGCACGTATTATTTATTTTTTCAAAACCACCCCTAGTAGATGTGCAATAAAGTTCTGAAATTTGTATGGAAAACAAATTATTCCCCGGTTTAATACACTCAAAAGTTGGTGGTTTATCAACTTAACACGCGGGCAAAGCCGCGGGCAGAAGCTATTCTTAGTATAATATAAAAATAAAGTGTCATATCAATATTATTAAAATAAGTACTGTACAAAAGACCATTTGAGGATGTAACTGCTTTCCTGCAACGAGTGCCAAACTATAACAGGAGACAGTGGCCCACCATATGTCTTGAATTATTCTAGAATAAACGATACTACATTATTGCCTTAACAAAACAAACAAAATATACCTCTATGAGTAAAAATCTTCTAGTCCTCGATTAAGAAAAATAATGTTATTTAATGTAGGAAGGTATATTATCATTCTACCTGCGAATATGTTAAACATGAAACATTTAAATTGTATATCACATTGTAAATCTGTTTGACTGACCATAAATATTCAAACTAAAAGTCAAAATTCATTTATTCATTAAAATCACAAGTATCACTTTGACTTCTATGTTTTATACAATTTATTTACCATAATTATTATTATAATTCTATTGTGTTATTTTATAATCTTATTTTTCATGCCTAGCGCAGACGAGTTTGAGCTTTTTAATTTTACAATGTAATTATTAGTTTTTTGTCTATAGTTTGATATTATACCATAATTGTAATTAAATACCGGATCAATTAAAATGATTATCACAACAGCCTTAAGCTCGATTGTAGTTCCTTGAAAGGGTATATTATGCTTGCTATTTATAAGCTAATTTAATTTCTTAGCTAACAATTAATGTTTGTGTATGCAATTAATAAATTATTATGAATATAAAACTTTGGATTGTATTTAATAATTCAAATATGTTTTTGATGGTTCGTAAGTTAGAATAACAAGGGCTGTCAACTAGGCTGACGAAGCCGTGGGCAGAGTAGTTAATTAATTAAATAGAGTTAGTTCGGAATAAATAACTATTCCCCGTAGTAAGTTGGTACAAATAAGGAATTACTAGACTAGTCACATTTGGATTATCCATTAATTTATCAAGATTATTATGTCCTACTTAACTAAGTAACCTACCTAATGGTATTACCCTGTACTGGATCTACTAGATTAATTAATTGATTGTCAAAGACTGTGATGTGGGTTAGGGTAGACATGTGTTTTATCTGCAGGGTAGAATGTGGAAGACTCCAGAAGGGGTTTCCTGTTATCCTCTGATTTTCGACCCCCTCGGGGACAGTTGGAAGTTTCTAATCAAAGATGGTTTGATGGATGAATTTTTCGTTGATACATTCTGTTCCGTTTTGGAAAGCTACACGGAAATGAATTCCATTTTGAAATAAAAGATGGCACATAGTATTTTTTTTCATATCGTACTAAATATGTTAAGTATGTTTTACTTGTTATAGGATATTGATTTAAAAGTTAACAATAGAATAGCCCCACTTCGGACTATTAAAAACCCTAGATGTATGAAGCCTGTTTAAGCGTTTGACAAAACTATACTTGAACTATACTTGATTCTTCAAGTATAATTCTTAGATAGGTTTCACATTCACTAGTCATGAACGGACGCTGAAATCGAATATTGATGATCCAAATTTTGTAAAAAATACTTGTTTCGGTCCCATAGGAAAAACGTTGAAAAATTCAACTAGGTATATTGTTATTATATTGTTTTATATAAAAAAATGTGTTAATAATGCTACGGGACTCTTAGTACGCGAGTCCGACTTGCCCTTGTCTCGTTTTAGTTTTCATAAAAAGTTTTTTTAATGTTTCTTTCTACAAAAGAAATACAACTTTCGTCGAGAGCCCCATTATCTTGCCACTCTGTATAAACTTTGGTTTTCTGTACAATACTCAATTTCGTATATGGAAATGATCGTAGGTACATTAAGTACAACATAGAACGAAATATGGCATAGTGCAGGCATCTCATTCTAACAGACAAACTGATTATATCCAAAAATGTTACATTTCGTGTTACAATGTTACATTACATCAAGCTCTTACTGACGTATTTTCTCTCGTCAATAGTAATTTGTAACACCCTTTAATTGAATTGTGGCAATAAATTATATCTAAGAATAATCCTTGAAGTCACAAATCCATATCAAAATACCGCATTTCAATCAGTTACGGTGATAAATCGTAACAAACAAACAGACAACCTCATTTGAGCAGCGAGTATAAATTAGCAAGGCGGCAGGCAGCCCAAGATCTCGAGTATCTAACCTACTTAGAGTTTCACAGTATGACATTGGCACATGGTGATATACACACGAGATCTGTGGTGATGATATATTATCTGTGAAATAGCCTTGAAGGCAGGAATCTATTCAAGATTGCACAAGAGAGAATTACAATGGAAAATTAGAATAATTTCAGAGAGCATTATAGATAACGCTACAATACTCTCTGAAATTCACGTGTTTGGAATGTTCAATAATTTGGTATTGTACGTTTTCTCATGCGAGACTTTTTACTTTCTATAAGCTACAGGTGCCATTCAATGTAATCCTTAAGTCGGCAATAAAAAGAAATACCTCTAACTTTCCACATTCAAAGAACTTTAATACTTACCTTACAAGCAATAGAGGGCAAATTTAAGGAGCAATGTCTAGGAATTCTTGCCTACCCACTTAAATAATTTTAAGGGAAGAAATGTTTCTAGGGCATACTTAAGAAATAGGTACTTAGGTATTTTTTATAAGAAAATCTGCTTATTTTGTGTGAAAAATGACGACACATCTACTTCAAAGCTATTCAAAAATAATGTTGGCGTACTCCTCAAAAGGTAAATATAAAATTGGTTTATATTTATCGCCATCCTAAGGTTAATAAATCGCTTTCAGCAATAAGACAGCCCATAGTGCGTTTCTTTTGTTTTTTTTTATTTTATTATGTTTCTGTGTTTTATACTGTAAATTGTAAATCTCTAATTATACATTGTCATATTATGTATTATTTGAGCAAAATAAAGTAATGCATGTGGCAATTAGTAGTAGAAACAGCTGGATATCTTTAAATTCCAAAATATAATCTCCACTTAGTGTAGTTTGAAGGGGAAGGCCTCGGCGAACGTACTCTGACAAATTGTAGACATTCTAGAGACCCTTCAAGAGAACCCTAATCCAAGCTTGTATGAAGAATGTGATGGGATGAATGAAGCTACAGAGGGCTGCCAGGATCGTGTATACCTACTGTACATACCTATGTATGGATACCTACTTAATAAATAAAAGTATTGAAAAAACAAACAAACACGCTCACGACTGTCTTCCCCATGGTGGATATCCTCAGATACATACTCAGTGAGTAGATCTTTGAGGATACCAAGTAGGGGGTAGTCAGAGGCACACCCAAACATTACATTTGGTACATGCCCGCGTTTTGCAAGTAGTAAGCATTCCACGTGATAGGTTGCAAGCCCATCGCCGCTTATTGGAACACTAACTGTTGGCACATGCCTTCGAATTTTTGGTTCTAGGGCATGCCGGTTTCCTCACGATGTTTTCCTTTACCGTTTTGAGCACGTGTTAATGCGCACATAAATTTTTACGCAATAAAAATATTGAAACAATGTATTATCCTCGCGTCCACATACATACAGTACATAAGTTTCGCAATTTGAGCCAAATTATGAATTCACTTTTGTCACTGTTTTAAAAGTAGAAGTTTCTCTATTTTACTACGGAACTCCAATTAGGACAAAGCCCCGTGCAATGTTCTAACTTAATTTATTATGCCTGTTCGTGACCCGTTTTGAGGCCGTAAATTATGAAATGGACCCTGAGTGGTTATTTAAAGTAGATTACGCTCCTAGGTGGGCGCTAAAATATGAAATTGTGGAAATTTTGTTTCCACTTTTAATAACTTGATAAATACAAATACAAAGAATTTCCGCGGGAAAGTACATAAATATCTTAGTCTTTGTGATAGTTTATTGAAATCTAAATTTAAAATACTCGTAACAGGGAAATAATAATTTCATCTATTTATTGTAAATTTGTATATTTTTTATATTTGCATGCTACTTAATATGGTAGAATATAATGTAATCTTAAAACCCATTGTATTACCATTATACTCGAGAAAATAAATGAATCTTAATCAAAAACTCCAGTCAATCCGCAACCACTGCTTATGCAACAGAAACGTCGGTAAAATAATAAAAAAGTAAACGCGATAAAGACCCGTATAAAACTTGTAACCTTTTAGGATTAGGAACGCCGATAAATACTCCATCATGGGGAACACAGTCGTGAGCGTGTTTAATGTTATGTTTCATAAATAGTGGTTTTATTTTATTAAGTAAATTTTTCGCAGCAAAAATGTTCATAATAATAACTTAAAAAACCAACATCAGTTTTGTTTTGCGAGCTTTTTAAAAATACGCTACCGACGAAATCTCAAGAATTTTTTTACAAAACTTCTTACCTGTTTAGACTATATTTTTATTATGTACATGGAACCATTCTGAAATCACCAGACTGAATATTGTTGTATATACAGCAAAAAATAATCTTGGAATTAAAATTACCGTGGTTTGGTATCATTTTAGAATATAATTACGACTATACCACGTACTTTACTATTCTCCTGCTGATGTTTCGTTGACCGTTTAGAGGTCCTCATGAGTACCGTCCGCGACCACGCTCGACGGTCGTGAGTCATGTGGAAGGACCTCTAAACGGTCAACGAAACGTCAGCAGGATATAGTAAAGTACGTGGTATAGTCGTAATTATATTCTAAAAAAAAAAAAAAATCTATTCAAAAAGGAACAAGTATCATAGTAACGAGAACAGAACAACGAACGAGAATGTAAACGAGAATGAATTTAACATACTTTTGAAAATGTTCCAATTCCAATTAGATGAAAAAATATAAGGACTTAGCATCGTCAACAAGTTAATACAAGTTCATTTTTCTAAAATTTCATATCCCTTTTGTGTTTTTTATCATCTATGGCAGTACCCCCTAGTGACTTGTGACGATAAAACCTATCCAAGAACCATCCTTGAAGATATATAGATTTATGAAAAAACTCTCTATTATCTTACTCTTCATTACTGAAGGTCGTACTCGTTATGTTTTTATTGACGAAATGACGAGCTGTTTCCATGCCGCCATCTTCGGCTTGTCTCAAGGCGACGGTGACAGGGAAAACAGTGAGAGCCTTACCGTTACCGTTTAATACCGTTTTAAAAAGTATACATTTATAATACTTATGATTTGATCAGATCAGCGGCTAAGTGACAGCCATCGGTTAAAACGTTATAGTAGATAATCTAGATCATTACAGCAAATACCGTTTTAAAAAGTATACATTTATAATACTTATAAAATACTTTATTTACCCATCATATTACGAATTATGCAACACTGCTAAATATACGTTAAATTGGCAAAACCTAAACTTACAAGTAAAATTATATAAGAACGACCTACTTGCAGATTAGTAATTAAGATTGTTCTTATGTAAGTGACATCTGTTTGTCTTTTGAGAATAAAGTTATGTTTGTATAATATTCAAATATTTGTCTCGGGTCTGGGTATTTTCTATGTATAATATGTACGTATTTACAACAAAAAAGTATATAAGTATTATATCAGTTATGTAGTTCCCATAGTACAAGCTATCCTTAGTTTGGGGCTAGATGACGTTGTGTGAAAATATGGCCAGCATTTTCCATTCAGCGTGGCAATGCGGCCAGTATTTTGGGACCGCTTCCGCCTGGTAGTGATCTGGATCAGTTGAGCTATCTATAGATTGTTTGCATCGTTCTTTAGATAGCTAGCTGTTTCATCTGTATTTTTTGTATATACCTACTTGTACATAGTTGTATGAATAAATGCATAATACTTAAAAAATATATATATAAACCATTAAACCTCTATTTCTATGAGCATAGCTTAAAAGCCATATATCTCTTTCTATTACATATAATTTTACAACTGATAGAACCCATGACTAGTGGTCTAAAAGATAACAGATTGCGAAATATAACATCAATTTATCTTACTTAAGATAGCCTTGATAATGATTATGCCCAGGACGGTTCAATATTTCATAAAAGACGGGTCACAGCCTCAAGAAAATGGTCAGGTCATTTTATTTAACTCAACTGAAGTGGCCAACAAGCATACGACCCAGCTATTGGTAAGTGGTTACCGTAACCTGTGGACGATAGTGAAACCAGAGCTATTAACCGCGCGTTGTTGACTCGGAGATATAACGGGTGAAAAGCCTTATGTACCTGTAATTTCACCGGCTTCCATACACTTCAATCCGGAACGCAGCAATGCGAGCATTACTCGCATTGCTGCGTTCCGGATCAATTAGAAATAGAACTATTAGTGAAAACTGTCAAAGGCCCCTCATACAAATTGTAGCTCATTAGTGTTAGTAAAAGCTGTTTGTTTTCCAACTATGTAAATAAAACTGCTTAGTTTGTAAAAATAAAATCTATTCTTCGGAAAAAATCGAACACGAAAGACATGCTTAAAGGCGCAGCGGGCGATCTACCAGCAACCGATATCAAAAATAATTTCACCAACATTTAGAATAGACCTTCAGGGTGGGCATAGGTATATTGCATTATACAACAATGTTAAAGTTTTTACTATTCATGAAATATTGTGTGCACTTAAGTATTTTCTATCTATCTATATATATTATTCTGTAGGTATATAAGTATATTATTGCTTTTCGTGGAGACCAATTTTGGAACGTAAGTTGACGAAGAAACCAGCGAGCTTTTTATCTGGGTACCACGCGGGCAGAGACGGGGGCAGAAGCCAGTTTTATGGATAAGTAACAAACGAGATGACGTATTAACATGCACCCCCTATTTAACATTACACTTTGCTCAGATGAGGGTAGTGCGTAAATAAATAACAATATACCTACTGCTTAAACTTGAACGAGATGTGATGAAATCTGTGGCGTCTGTGTTCACAGTGGCACAGGTTTGTTTAAGACGACCTCTGTGGAGCAGTGGGCGAAGGCCCGCCTGTGACGCAGAAGGTTGCGGTTTCGATTCCCGCCGTGGGACAAATGTTTGTATGATCTGTAGATATTTGTCTCGGGTCTGAGTGTTTTCTATGTATAATATGTATGTATTTACAAAAAAATATATAAGTAGTATATCAGTCATGTAGTTCCCATAACACAAGCTCAGCTTACTTTGGTGCTAGATGATGCTGTGTGAAAACGTCCAGCATTATTTATTTATTTAAGAGGGAATTCCAATAAAAAATTTAAGGACGTCTATCTGTTCGGATAGGAATCTCTTCAGATGGACCCAAAACCCCAGAATAGCTAGACATAAATAACAAGGCAATTCAAACTCGGCGGGACTCGAACCCGCGACTTCCTGATTGGTACGCAGGGGCCAACTAAGCCACGACATTATTACCAGCCCTATCAAAATTCTTGGAATGTCGCATCGACCAGTCGCCCTGAAAGAATTTTGAATACGCAAAGGGCCCTGTTTCCTAACGGCCCCAGAGTTTTGTTTTGATATCAAAGTCAAAGTCAATTCGTTTTTATTCATTAAAGTCAAAGTTTATTTCTTCATTTAAATTACAAGGATCATATAGATACACCAACTTAAAAACTACGTGAAGTTTATTTTAACGTGAATTGACGCTGATTCCAATCCATTCCAAAATTGAGGAAATTCTTTCAAGAAAGCTTGTTTTACTTGGCGGGATTGGGTTAATAATACGAGTAGTATTACTATTATTTACTACTAATACTATAAAAGTTTGTACGTTGTTATGTTTGCGCGTTTGTTGCTAATAATCTACTTACGGCTGAACCACAACTGGTGAATGAGCCTGTCATTGACCAGTTTAGTTTATTTATTTTCATCATTGTGGCTTCTGTATTCTTAACGCAGCTTTCGCCCGGGGCGACGTGTCTTAAAACGAACACAGCTTCCTAACGTTACGCAATATTTATCTACAATCATGCTACAACATGCCTCTGACTACACTCCACGTGGTATCCTTAAATATCTACTGAGTATGTATCTGAAGATGTTTACCATGTGGAATAAAGTCGTGAGCTTGTTTGTTTGTTTGTATAATCATATTTTCTTGGCAACCAGTAATTATTCAGTAAAACTATGAAGCGGATGACGCTGTGTAGGAAGGCCGCCATGGATCGAAGGAGGATGGATGGAGGTAGACCAAGATCTTTCGGCATTTGGGGACAACTATTATATAGACTTATTGATGATGATGATGAAAAAGCAGAATCTGGTTTTTGTTGACTAAACAATATTGGACACTGTTTTTTTTATTAGCTAGCTATTGCCCATGGTAAAACTGATAAAATGTCGCTCTTACCGTTAAGGCAGCGTTCGTAAGAATCGTTTTTACGTATACGTACGTAAGAGTTGGTCTCTACGAAAAGCCCTTTTATTTTAACGGGGTAATATTATACCACCTTATTGGACGAATTAATAATGGAAGAAATCGTGTTACTGGGAACCATAAGAAAAATAAATACAACTTAGCAAAACTACAAAACTTAAAGTTGGTAGGTACTCTTATCGCTTAGAAGGTAATAAATTAATAAATTAATTAATAAAAAGTATTTATTTGCATAAATAATTAAGGGTAATTATTACACAAGGACTTTTACATAGTGTTAGCTTCTCTATATTCAACATTTTGGTGGTGCAAATTTCAGTATATATCAATGACTAGCCTCTGCCCACGGCTTTGCCCGCGTGGTACCCCGATAAAAAGTCGCCTTAGTATTATTCTAATGTATAAGCTGTGTTACTGTAAAGTTTCATCAAAATACGTTCTGTAGTTTTTGCGTGAAAGAGTAACAAACATCCATGCTCAAACTTTCGCGTTTATAATAATAGTAGGATAGGATTAGTTTGATAAATCTTTAAAGTTTTTAGTTACAAAACGCTCAAGGTTTTACGTATCCAGCAACTAAAATTCAGATAGTTTCAGAGTTTCAGTTGAATCAGAACAATTTAGAATGAATTGGTTTTAAACTGTCGGATAACTAGAATTGATTGATTTTAACTTTGAGTAGGAACGAAGCAATTTCATTCAGTTTTACATATCACTGGCTTCTATCCTTTGAAATAGCTTTTCAGTCTCGCCATACGAGAGGGTTTGTAGCCATGCTAGATGTACGCTAGCTTTTGTTTTTTATTTTTGTAATGTGATTAGGTAAATGTTATTTTCCTTATTGTTTTTATTGTACAACATCGAAAAGTATGAATCATCTAATGAAGTAGTGTGATAACGACGGCTTGCCACAACAGTTCTGCGGGATTAAATCTTGCATACTTTATCAGATACGCTTTAACTTTTAAGTGGATCATAAGTAAGTTGAGAATGCTTGCGTAGAACTGAGTTTATGATGAAAAGGTATCTAACTGTGAGAATACTGCAGATCATTATCTTCAGGACTGTTATTTGAGCCCTCTCGATTGGTTGTTGGATTTCACTGATCCATCCCAAGCTGTTATACAGTAGGCCTTGACTGCGCCAAGGCGAAGAAGAAAATTTTCAGATATTTGGAATCAAGTAAATTGTGTCGTAAACAAACGCTGGAAAGACGACATTGAAAACACAGGAGGGAAATTATGGACGAGAACTGCAAAAGACAGAGAAAAATGGAATTGGAGGAGGCCTATGCTGAAAAGCACACAGACCATTATCAACAATTTAATTAAATTAGTAGATCATATTGTAGGTAGGTAATTGATAATATAATAAAATATAAATTTAAATTAATTCAATGTACTTTGATATATTTAATAAATGTTATTGGTGTCTCGTTTAGAGAAAATGTTAATCAGTTATCTAGTATGAGAAAATTCATGTTTTTTTTTGTTTTCAGGACAGAAAGCAGTCTATTGTGATACCAAGATATTTAATATAACGGGTTTGCTGAAGTAGAATACGCCTGTATTCTACTTAATGCAACCATAATCAATCTTTTCCATCCTCTTGTGCCTACAAGAGGATGACTAAGATTGATTATGGTGACAAGTATGAGAGCATATATCAAAAGATGTAGGTTGACTCAAAGCATTATGTGAAAAGGTTATAAATTTGGTTTTATTTAAGTTAAGGGTAAGCTGATTAGTCGAGAGCCAGCCTATGACGATACCAAGTGCTGATTCTGCGAATGAGTTGAGCTATCTATAGATTGTTTGCAACGGTCTTCAGATTTGCATATTCAACAAAATCAATTCAAATCAAGATTTTGGGAAAAAACCCACGAACAGACTCACAGACATACGTAACATAACGCGAAAACATAACCCTTCCCAGTCGGGTAATAACATCAGAGGTATCGTTTTCAATAAAAGAATGAAAAAGAGGGTAGAAAGATTCGTCTGCCACTAACATCCACTCGCAGACTTCAGTTCCTCCCGTGATCATGGTACATGCAACTGTACCGAAATATCGGGAAACATTCAAACTCACAAATCGCGTGAACTCTCCCGTGTTAAGTAAAAAATGTTCTAACAATGTTACTTTTAAAAGTGATCAAACTTGATATGGAGGGGCTACCATTGACAGTCGATAAAATCTAAATTCAATTCTGATCTAATCCAATTTAGTTGAAAAAAAAAACCAGTTTGTGATTGAGTTTGCGATAAAAATCTATCGCAAACCCTACTCCAATCTCGACTGTCAACGTCAAAATCGCGTCAAGAGTTGCTACCATTAAATAGCATAGTTGATTTTATTTAGAAAACAAAACAAACACGCTCACGACTGTCTTCCCCATGGTGGACATCCTCAGATACATACCCAGTGAGTAGATCTTTGAGGATACCAAGTAGGGGGTAGTCAGAGGCACCTCCAAACATTACATTTGGTACATGCCCGCGTTTTGCAAGTAGGAAGCATTCCACGTGACAGGTTGCAAGCCCATCACCGTTTATTGGAACACTAAATGTTGGCACATGCTTACGAATTTTTTGTTCTAGGGCATGCCGGTATCCTCACGATGTTTTCCTCAACCGTTTTGAGCACGTATTAATGCGCACATAATTTTTTCGAGTGGAAAAATCCATTGGTGCACGACCGGGTTTGAACCCACGACCTCCGGATCAGAAGTCGGGGTATCGCCCACTAGGCCAACACGGCTAACTTATTTTATTTAGTTCCATAAAATTCCACCAAATACTAATTCCAATCGTGCGCTAGTATTACATTCAATAGTATCAAATTCCACGAATTCTATGCCTTCCCAAATCGCGATTAGAATCAAGTGTCAAGGGTAGCCTCTTAAGTAGGGGTAACCATCTTGGCATTGATGTCAAAGGCCGATAATAATAGACGCTCCACTCCGCTTTGGTCAATACAGGCTTTTGCTGTCAATATTAGTGAATATCAATGTGGCCCACCCGATACCTTTATCTCAGTGCTACAGACATAACGGGTAAAAAGTCTGATGTATCTGCAAATTCACCGGGACTTTTCCCCTTCAAACCGGAACAGAGCAATGCGAGCATTACTGCGTGGCGACAGAAATAAGTATAGAGAAAGTCCTGCTACTTCTGTCCAAATCGATTGCAAAATACCGCATCTCAATCGGATTAGCCGTTTCAGAGGTAAATTTTCACAGACAAACAAAATGTAAAATCACTTAAGGCAAATTACGATCTCTGTCGCGCAGTGGGTGAAGGCCCGCCTGCGACGCAGAAGATTGGGGTTCGATTCCCGCCGCGGGGTATATTTGTGTGATCTGCAAATATTTGTCTCGGATCTGGGTGTTTAGTATGTATAATTATATGTATTTACAAAAAAGAAATGTTTATAAGTTGTTTATCAGTCATGTAGTTACCATAACACAAGCTCTACTTACTTTGGGACTGGATGATGCTGTGTGATATAATATGCCCAGCATTCTTTATTATTAAGGGCTCCTGACGTCACGAGTAAAAAACGCGTATAATCGTGTAAATTGCCGGTCAATTACCACATGCCCTTAATTCTAATGCATCATTGTTTTGGTATCCCCAATACAGTAATTAAGCTTGTTTGCCCCTAAATTTGGGTAATTACGGGTAAATTATGTTTTAATTGGGATATCGTAGGTCGTTTACGTGTACGGTAAAGGGGCCCAAGCATGGATGTATGGATAGATAAAATTCGACATCAATTCTCGATAAAACGGTGTTTTGTCGAGATCTTGGAACTTAGTTTATCGACGGGTTGATTCGAGAAATTATACCGTATTTATCTAATTACCGAAAATCGTAATATGATCTAATTTTTAACATTTATCATCGGTTAATTTATCGATCATAGCGATATTTTATCAGGTTTTGGTAAGTGCACGACATGTGTCGATAAAGGGAAAAAATAATATTTTGGACACATTTTTTTAGTTGAAACCGAGAGAAGGTTGCGTGAGGCGTTTACGAGGCGTCACTGATCCTCTGGACCCAGAAGAAGACATAATCATAAAACATTTTCGCCTTAAAACAAACGTTTTATTCCGCGTGCCAGCTTTATGATCGATAAACTATCGAAAAGGAAATCACTCGATAAAATATATCGAGGCTTATTATGTGCTAGCGGTTATATATATATGTATTCTAAAGATAAAATTAGTTTACGATAAATTTGTCGACCGAAGTTACATGATTGCAGGGCTAAAACGAGTAATGGCATTGAATGTTTTTTTTTTTTCGTTGGTGATCAACGAGGAATGTAAAATTATTTTTCATAAAACAAAGGAAAGAAAGCAATTTCAAGAAAGAGTCAATTTCGTGGACTCATTTTAATTTAATGATTTCTAGGTGTCTCCGTCTATTGTCGATTTTCAATTGGAACGGTTACATTTTCACGAAGATTTTTCAATTTTCTCTAAATATTATAAAAAGTTTCATAATGAAATTTATAGAAAATATGCTTCGGCCACTTCTGGCTGACTTTACAGATACAATTATCTGTAAAGTCAGCAACATAACACTTAAGAATCTGCTTAGTAATGGGAATTCTTGAATAAGAAGTTTTTGACATTGGCAATAGATTCCATTGCCAAGAGAGTGTTTACGAGTTTGGCGATCCTAGAATCAGATTCATTTCCCCTGGACGCTATCTTATTAACTAGCGCAAACGCCAATTCCTCTTTAAAACAATTACTGAACTTGTCCACGGGTTATTTCGGTATTCGCTTCCGTGATTTTTTAAGCCGTGTACCAAGAGTTTCCATTACCTTTTTAACGATCGATACGTACAATTATTTTGGAACTAAACATTCCATGTACGTCGTCTGACTTTGACCCTGAGAATAATTTGTGAGCGTTTCAAACTCCAGTCTTCGATCCGATAAAGTCTACGATCGCCCGGACTTTATTGGATTGAAAAGAGGAATATCTAGAGATAAAGATAACATCTAAAAATACATTTTCGATAGAAATGACTTCTCTATGGACAGATAATGGCGATATCTTTTTTTATACGCGAATAAAGCCTCGCACCGCGAAAGAATGGGACAGATTTTACAAATATATTTCTAGTCGTATTCCCCACAAAATATCCGAAGAAGATAAGAAAACAAATAATTTCTAAAAAAAAACATAATTTGTGGCATAAAACAAACATGGCGTGTAAGAAAAATCACGATAATTTTGCTGACAATCAATGTTTGTGGATGGAATGCTACATCAGATGGCCAGAGAGCAAAACAGTTGATTTACTTAAGGTTTTACAAAAGTATACAAGTTTTTGCAGAACCGTATATACTCCATATATCATACATAGTAACACCCAGACCCGAGACAAATATTTACAGATGATACAAACATTTGGTACGCGGCGGGAATCGAACCCGCAACCTTGTGCGTCTCAGGCGGGCCTTCGCCCACTGCGCTACTATAAGTCGTCATTA
The DNA here is from genome assembly GCA_961405105.1 of Perizoma affinitatum. Classification (NCBI taxonomy): domain Eukaryota; kingdom Metazoa; phylum Arthropoda; class Insecta; order Lepidoptera; family Geometridae; genus Perizoma; species Perizoma affinitatum. The sequence goes on from OY560207.1 coordinate 3,454,964, forward strand.
TAAGCATTATGAAAAAAAACCACACAAAACAATCTCATACACAAAATAATGAATAAGACATTAAATAATCGACTTCCTCCCGTGTTTACGTTATTTTGTACACTCGGGATGGCACCTTTTCGAAAAAAAAACAAAAGTAAAATTGTCAACAAAAAATGTTTGTGCTAGTCGTGATTACGGGAAGGTTTACGAGAAAAACAGCAATCCCCCATTTTATTCTTGAGGAATAAACTAAATAAATAATAAATTTATGGGACTGCGTGATCGGGATTATTCTCTATGCAAACATCAGAATCCGTTAAAAACTGGCGAATATATCAGGTAACAAGCACACACGATGAAAAAAAAAATACAGCCGAATTGAGAACTTCCTCCTTTTTTTAAAGTTGGTTAATAATAATTCTCAATTCGGTTTTAAAAGTTACTCTTATTATACGGAGGTTAATTATATTTTTATGCCTGCTATATATTATGCTCACAAATACCTGTTTCTTTCTCATTATTAGAAGAAATATTAGACGTTAGTTCACCCTCATGTATTTAAAGTTCACTTAAAATACATGAGGGCTAATGGCTCGTTCCTTGCTAAAGGATTTTTATGGCTTTTCAGCGGTAAAAGACATCCTGTGAATATCGCTTGGTAGTTTACTGTATGGACTGTTTTTTTTTTCAATAAAACACCAAACACATAAAACATAAAACACCATAGTAGTCCAAACGCCACACTAGGATTCCCTGTGACTGGGAGCCTCTATCAAAAAAAATGCAATTTACCACTTAATTTGTGTTTATATTATGAGTTGGTAAGAAACACTAGAGCTCGAGGCTGACTTGCACTTGACCAGTTTTAATTTAGGTTGTAATGTCTGGTTAAATAAATCATTATTCTCAAAATAAATAACATATTTCACTCATTTTTTAAATAAATATTTCTTACAGAAAGCCGTTTTAATAGGACCTTTATGTATTGTAGAAATGACATTAGCTATGGAAATGTCACGTGACAGCTGCCAAGTATTACCTTGATAAATTTGCGTTAGCGTGAAAGGAAAAGTAAGCGTGAGGTATTTGTTTAGACATCCAGGACGGGTTATACATATTTTTTTTAACTGCCATTATCCTGACCCACGTTCGTGGGTGTCAGAAACTACGAATACTGTGGTACCGCAAAACCCAGACCATGAATAAATATCTAAGAAAGAAGAAAAAAAGAAAAACATTTATTTAGCACTCCATAAAAAACACAAATTTTGATAGGATGGTAAGATAAGTTATGAAAAAATAATATTAATAGGTAGCAATATCTAAATAGGTTAGAATGATTTTATTTTCGTTACTGTATCTAATCTCGTGCTATAACCAAACCCCTTGTTTTTATTTGTTTGTGATTATAAACACCCCATTTTTAATTTCCGAAGATAAACGAAGATTATCAAGAATATAATAAAATAGAATAGAATTTATTTTGTAACAAAATAATGTACGGTACTATACAATCTATACTAATATTATAAAGAGGTAAAATTTGTAAGTTTGAGTGTAGAATCTTCGAAACAACTCACCGGATTTCAAAAGTTCTTTAACCAATATTTAGGATGGACCTTCAGGGTAAATATTGGATCAGGCTTTATATTCTCGGATTAAAATAAAAAGGTTTTTCATGGAGACCAATTTTGCAACGTATGTCGACCAAAAAACGGTCGAGCGAATGTGTTTCTAATTTTAAGCTACTCCTTCTAATATAATAAATGCGAAAGTCTGTGTGAATGTTTGTTACCACGTAGATACGTGGTGGGTTTTGATGAAATTTGGAATGGTAGTCGAGGTTCGGGAATAACAAATAGGTTAATCTAATTTTCGAAAGTAAGGGGGTTAAACAGGGTATTAAAGTTTCTATGGTTTTTCTTATTTATATATATTTTTCTCAAAACTCGGTACAAATATACTTTAAAATAAATAATAAAATTCGTATTTTTTATTTTATCAAAATTTAAAAAACGTTTGGAGTTTTGCAATAATGTTCTGAAATTTGTATGGATAAATTGAGCTTTTTGAAAATTAAAAAGCTGACGACCTCTGTGGCGCAGTGGGCGAAGGCCCGCCTGAGATGCAGAAGGTTGCGGGTTCGATTCCCGCCTCGAGACAAATATTTGTATGATCTGCAGATATTTGTCTCGGGTCTGAGTGTTTTCTATGTATAATATTTATGTATTTACAAAAAAAAGTATATAAGTAGTATATCAGTAATGTAGTTCCCATAACACAAGATCTGCTCACTTTGGGGCTAGATGATGCTGTGTGAAAAATGTCCAGCATTATTTATTTATTATTTTATTTATTTAAATTATTCCCTGGTTTTATACACTCAAAAGTTGGTGGTTTATCAACAAAAAACGCGGGCGAAGCCGCGGGCAGAAGCTAGTATGAAAATAAAGTTATGGACTAACACTCTTATTCATAATCAATCCCTAACTTTTTGGCCCGATAATTCTAACCCTTCTCTTTTCTGACACTATACAAAATAACTTTTATATGAGGTGGTTAACTTTTATCGAACCAATAAAGTTATGGAGTGATTTTGCATAAGGGGTTTAATCTACATAGTAATACAGACCATAGTAAGATTAAAAATTCAGTCTTGGCCGGTAATGACAGCTAACGGATTATCGATAATCTTCAACGATCTCGTCCTGTACCAGGTACATAGCATCAGTGTGCAATTGTGCATAGCATCGACTCTCAATAGTTTTTTTTCTAGAAAACATAATTATGGCCTATATTAGTGAAAGATTGTTCTATATAACGCGCGGAAAACACGCCTTAGCAGTCTTTGCGTGCGTGGGATATGGAATTGTCAAATTGCATATCTGTGGTACTTTTTTTTTAATATTCTTAAAAAAATATGTTACCACAGATAAGCATTTAAATAAAATAAATATATAATGCTGGACATATTCACACAGCATCATCTAACCCCAAAGTAAGCAGAGCTTGTGTTATGGGAACTATATGACTGATATACTACTTAAATACATTTTTTTTTGTAAATACATTCATATAATACTTAGAAAACACCCAGATCCCGAGACAAATATTTGCAGATGCAAACATTTGTCCCGTCGCGGGAATCGAACCAGCAACCTTCTGTATCTCAGGCGGGCCTTCACCCACTGCGCCACAGAGGTCGTCATTATTATTATTATAAAGCGTATCGTGTGTTGTCTTAAGAACTTCGGTTGATACTTTTTAGACTTTATTTAATTCTTTGACTAGTACTTTTTTTATAAACGAGTTCACCTTGTTCTGTTGGCACCACACTAAAGCTGAATGAAGGATCATCAAAAACATAAACAAGCAGAATTTGTTGCCTGATTCTTCTAGGGTTGGTCGCGAGCGAGGAATCGGTGTAAATTCACTTTCAAATTTTAAATTCACGTAGTTTTTAAGTTTCTAGTGATCCTTGTGATTTCAATGAATAAAAACCTATTGACTTTGACTTTGTCTTTGAATTTTCCGTAGTTTTATGTAAAAGTTCTACGGTAGCAATAAGGTTAGGTGGAAGAAAATGCTAATTAAGAATTAATAAGTTTGCTTATGTACTTACATGTAGGTTGTAACTATATGTTTTATATTTTACTTGGGATTTTTTGTTTCATATGATAATATGAGTGACACGCGGGCGAAGACGTACGCAGATAATAGTAATTCAATAAGACTTACAGTTGTAATTTTTCATAGAATTCGTGTCAATTATTCATGGAAATTAATTAAATACTTCGCACATGGCCTTATTTAACTCTACAATTGGCATTTTCCGTCTGTGTTATTTTATATAACTAAAGTAAGTTTTTTAATACACTTACATACAGCCTGTCTAAGCCTGAGTCTGTGTTAAGGCGGTTACTATTGATAGATTTAAATATATCAGTCAGCATAGACTGGCATTATCTGTTTAGATTGTGCGGTTCTACGGAACACTTAGTACACTAGTCAGATTCGCACTTGGCCATATTTAACTCTACAATTGTAATTTCCCAGCAATTCGTCTCGGGACAAGCAGCGATATATTATTGTTATAACCAACATATATTTTACTCGTTCTATAAATTTCGCCTCGTTTCCACAAAACGAGAAACGTAAATCACACGTGGATAATATCATATGTTCTCTGTAATGTAAAAGATGTGCCCACAATTGTTGAACGAGAATATTTTTAACAATATTACAATAAATTACAAATAAAAACAATAACTATATAACAATGGCCATTCTAATCGTTTCCTAAAACATATTTTCCTTGCGAGTACAACTTCCTTGGCACACGGAAAGTACCTTCAGACAGGCTCAAATTTAGGACATTTCAACGTGACTGACAGATGAGCGTGACAAAGTCACAAGTGTGGATGGATTTTGACATCATACTCCGTAAAATGTCACGGATAATAATAATAATACAGGACATTTTTCACACAGCATCATCTAGCTCTGCTTAGTTTGAAGCAGAGCTTGAATGCATAGAAAATACCCAGACCCGAGACATATAATGTTCGTTGAAATTACATTTCAAGGTACAGGGATATGGCAAAAAAACATTGGTACTCTAAGGTGTTAAATTTGATGCTGATTTGTTTATTATGGGATAAACCCAATTAATGTATATTTGCGTGTGTATATATTTGATACATTTTTGCGTAGGTGGGTTCTCCTGCAAACCCCCAGTCTCTGAGCAGTCTTGGCATCTCAGGGGTAACCCAACAAAACCCCAGTCTCTGAGCAGTCTTGGCATCTCAGGGGTAACCCAACAAAACCCCAGTCTCTGAGCAGTCTTGGCATCTCAGAGGTAACCCAACAAAACCCCAGTCTCTTAGGATCTTGGTATCACAGGAGTAACCCCATTAATGATTTGTGTATATATAAATGTTAGTGTGTATGTGTGTATGTGTACGTATGTATGGACGAGAGGAAAAGAGGCAGGGGGGTTGATGTAAAATGATGCATAACTCACCTCTGCGCGTAGTACTCGAAGAAAGCTACCAGTATCTCTATGGAGCGAGTCATTGCGGCCCACATTTCGTGCGTCTTGCATTTTGGGTTGATGGCAGATGAAAGTCGAGACGGACCGTCCGACATTTAGGTGGATTTTACATTATCACACAAATCAAACATTGAGAGACAGGTCTGAAAACCCTAGTTTTATTAGTCCAACTGCAACTTTTATAAGTCCAGACGAGTTTAATCTTTGAAAAACACTGTTTCTAGTTCACAAAGTGCAGACAAGTTTGAGTTTGAGAAAGCCCTGTAAATTTTCTTAGCTCACAAGTCTAGATAAGTTTGTATTTGAGAAAGCCCTGTAAATGTTCTTAGTCGGCTAGTCTAGCCAAGTTTGAGTTTCAGAAATCCCTAAGTAAATGCTCCTAGTTGACCGGTCCAGCCAAATTTGATTTTAAAAAGCCATCTATAGGTTCATAGTTTACAAACGTAGACAGACTTGAATTTGAGAAAGCCTTATATATATTCCTAGTTCACAAGTTTAGCCGAGTATCAGTTTAAATAACACTTGTCTATTGTTATTGTGGTCATAAAAAAATATTTTTATATTCGTCTGTATTGAGAGGAAGAGAAAACTACAACAAAGGAAAGAAAATCACTAACACATAAATAAAGAGACCAACAATAAATTTGTAGGGGTTCGGACTGTGTTATTGATGTAAACTATGCAACGTTTTTGGTATAGGGTAACCGATAACTACTAACATTTTGCTATATCGAAAGAATCACTCTTATCACTCGATTCCCTGCGGCAAAATTCATCTCCTAGACTACACATTTACACGCGATAAAATATGAAAATACGGAACCCAATTTTCTTTTCGCCAATATCACGCATATCGAAAACCTATTTTACCTACGGCTGGAAGGAACAACTATCGTTTGCGTAGAAAAAAAAACAGAATTTATGGTAGAGTTAGTTCGTTCTCCGTTTGGTTTTCTTTTGGACATCCTGCCTGCTAAGCATGAAGACCCAGGCAGCGGTTTTGTCTATCGCCGAGAAGACAAACATATTTTGTCCTTCTCTTTTGTTTGACAGAATAGGCGACAGAAATAGTTTTTGTTTTCTCTTTCGTAGACAAAACGTTGTCTTGGGTGCTCTTGCTAAGCGGACTGAAAGAACATTTGTCTTAGCGATTGTTGTATGCTGGCTCAACGTGTTATCTGAAGCTCGGAAGCATCATTATCCCATCGGGTGGGGGGCCTTCCTACACAGCGTCATCTGGTACATGGTTGGGAAACTGGAAAGTGCTCAACTGTAAATTATCCGTATAAAACGTATTATATAGAATTTCACCCGAAACTCATCCCACTACATATTTTTATACTAGCAACCTGCCACGGCTTCGCACGGATGCAATTTACCATCAAAATTTCTGAATATTTCGGTTTTCCCAAAAAATATATTTCATGCAAACCTTGTCCTTGCCAATTACAAACACAAAAAAAACACCCATATCGGTCTCAAGTTATGATCTTTCATACGAAATGCGAATGCGAAAATATTGATCAAAAAAAAACTTTGTAGTAACTGAACAAATTTGGTTGAAATTATTTAATGGATATATAGCTCGTGATTTAAAATAACGCGTAGGGTACTTTTTATTCAGATGCCTTGCGAAAAAAGCCATGGGAGCGTGCTAGTGGTAAAATATATCTATAGGAATACTCTTTTGTACTACTACGCTATGCCACCTACGCAGTTTACAACTTCACAATATTAACGATAAACTGACCTAGATACTGAAAATTTATTGAATGTTTACGAGATACCATATCGAAAACCTATTAATTATACCTTAATTTACTTACACTATTTTTTATAAACACAATATTTTAATCCGTTTATAACTGATGAAAATAATTTATTAAAAAAATCCCTCAATTGACTTTTGGACTAAACGATCGAAACTCAAACTCGTCTCAAGAATTATCGTTCGATTTTCAATTTACAACGATTTTTTGATACACAAAAGCGTGGGATGCTTTCCCGGGCACCGGCTACTAGAGACTGAGGGTGTAACTTCAATGCGCATGTCAACTCTATGTGACCATTTTCATGAGAGCTTCCGCGCTCCTTTGATTGCACAACTTTCCTCAAATTGGGGGGTAATTTTGTGTAGTCCAAGGGGTTTTCGTAAAGTGGTTTTCCCGCCAACATAACGCAGAAAGGTGTGCATTGTAAATACGGTTACGGAATCCACAGTTGGTTTCATTTTGGGGGCTTTTCGCGCGGTCAATAGGTTAGAGGGATAATGGAATCAAAAGCTTTCAACCGTTTAAATGGAATTGAAACTGTATTTCGTGGAAATTCTAGAAAAATAAAAGGTAGGAATAAAATTGTTTTTTTTATGGTAGAGCTTCGTTAGTTAACCTATTCGATCATAATCAAGACCTTCGTGACAATATGGTGTGCATAAAACAGGGGAATCAAGCGAGATTTATAAATTAAAATTAACAGGGTGATTGAGAACCTCATTCGTAGCCGAATAACCCTCATTGAAAATATATAAAATACCTAGGCGATTTAAAAAAAAAACAACAACACTGATTTCGATGATTTGTTTTAAGAATAATATTAATACATACATCAAAATAATTTCTAACGGTCAATTTAAGACCTTTTATTGAAAAAAAATATTGTTTTCTGAAATAACTGTCCATAAAATTTCCTCACGAAAACTAGTTTATAAGTAAAATTATAAAACAAAACGGCAATAGACATTCTGCACATATTTTTTCAGTGCTTGATTTTTTCTTTATCACAAGCTAAACAGAAAAAAAAACTCATTAGCTTCTGATTAAGACAGGAAATACTAGCGTGGGGACAGCACTGTGTATGACTATTTGTAAATTATTAAAATGCTAATATTTTCAAACATTCATAAGGTAGATTCAGATGGCCCACAAGGTTCCCCATCACTCTAAAAGTTTGAACTATCTCGCGTGTATAACTCTGTACAGCTCCCTTGTAATTGGTCAATGTAATTTAGTAGTTAATTAGTTTAATTTTAACTAGTTAAAAGTGCCTTTGTCTGCGTTTACATTATCCTTATAAAATACATTCTACTTGCCAAGGTAAAAGATAATTGGCGAGCAAAGCGAGTCCCCTCTGAGTCATAGTGTAAAAGTAGAGAGTGTAAAACCTCCAGAAACAATACATCATAGGTGTCGTTTTCGAGTATTTTGGAGAGAGATACTTTACTACAGATCGGCCAGGCGCGATGACGCTAGCGCCCATATGTTACGGTAACCGCTTACCAACGACCCCATCAACTTATTAGAAAACTTTATGCAAACACTTTTTGCAAATGTGACCGCCATCTTTCATTTCAAAATGGACGATTTTTTTTCTAATCTGCTTCTTGTTTTTTTTTTATAAAACTAAAGTAGCAAACACTCATAATTCATTATTGACCGTTAGGAAACGGCTATTAACCTAAGGAAGCTTGCAACACTGGTTATCTAACACGTTAACATCTGCTAAATAAATATAAATAATACATTAAATTAATTTATTTATAAGTTTACATGCAATAATAATGAACACAAGTGTCTCTTTTTCAAGTTAAACAAGTTTTAGATATTGCAAATCCTGTCAATAGCCGTGCTGGCCTATTGGGCGGCAGCGGTACCTCGATTTTGATCCAGATGCTGTGGATTCGAACCCGGTTATGTCGAAACACCATAAAATTACAAAATTGTCATTATGTTGCAGTAATTAAAGGGTTGGTGATTGATTTATAGGTGACCAAGAAAGAACCGACTGACGAACGTAAGCCTCTTTGGCGCAGTGGACGAAGGCTCGCCTGATACACAGAAAGTAGAGAGTTCGATTCCCGCTACGCCATGTTTATATGATCTGCAAAAATTATCGGGTCTGGGTGTTTTCTATTCTATATATAATAATACATACCTAATTTACAAAATAACATAATCTTTGCTTACTTTGTGGCTAGATGATGCAGTGTGAAAAATGACCAGCATTAGTTAAATAATAATAAATTGTTCACTAAAAAATATTTATGTGTGAATGTATTAGAAAACTTAACTGTGTACATTCCTCACAATGTAAAAACAAGAATTTTTACTTACCGTCAAGGCACTGACTTAGTTTCTACTCATTCCGAGAGTCTTCATCGGGGTGAGTGATCGCCGATAGAACGGTACATGAAAATTCCCGTTTTTACAATATGAATAATTAAATTCACGAAAGGTTTTTTGTACATGCCTGACTATATTCCACTATACAGAACACACCCATAACACATAAATAGTCCTGAAGTCCTAATCCTTAACTAGGACGCACTCTTGACGCCCACGATACAGGGCAATCTCTGTTACGTGGGCATCAAGATGGCGAGCCCGCACCTCTTGTCTCAGAGCCAGCTACTCACCCGATCCGCCATCGAAGTCGTCAAGGTAAACAACAGACAAGGTTATCGGACATTGAAGTACGCTCAGTACCTGAGTAATTTTAACCGACTGCGCAAAGGAGGGTTACGTCTAAAAGTCTATAAAAAAAATCAGAGACATAGGAAAATTACGAATAACAGTCTATCGCCCGCATTAAAGCAAAGACTAGGAATGTCTCAGTGCAAAATTCTATAAAAAAATTACATCACATTTTTCCACACTATACAAAAGTTACTGAATGTCTACCTCTCAGCTGGGTCAACCCCTCCCAAACAAAAATCCTGGATCCGCCACTGCATCGGCGTAAAACTGTTATTTTATCCAAAAACGCTCAGTACAATCAAACACATTGCACAGATGATATAGATGTGACTTTTTATGACCCTTTTATACATATATTATAATGATTAGCGAGTCAATTGTTTTGAGGTTTTACGACATAAAAGTACTACTTGTAGCGTAACCTTACAAAAATCTAACACTTCGCCGCCTGGTAACCATGACAACACTGATCGATTGATGACACCCACTACCTCTCTCGCTCAGACCTGCATCACCGGACGTATCGCTGTCTCTCTTACACACTTATTATTCGAAATTCAAAATGAGCATTATTTCTATGTTTATTTTTTGTTTTGTTTCAGAAATATCGGTTTCAAAGGGCTTCTATTTTTGAACATATCTGATCAATTGACGTTCTTTTTGTGATATCTCTTTGAAAGACTCTCGTTACAGAAAATAAATAAAATGATTGGAAACATATAAAAAGAAGCCATTGGGGCAGAAGAAGGTATTTAAGTGGTCACATTTGATCAAAGAGGTTTGAAACATGAAATTAATTTTATAACTTATTTAAAAATAATTTAAGATTATTCGCTCGACCCTTTTTGTCGTCTTTGAGTTTTAAAATTGGTATCCACGTATTTGAACGAGATAATATACAGACTATATCATCCTTATATAATATTAATATATGTATAGAAGTATAGATATATATATTAGAAACAAGCTTAAAAACCTGTACCTGCCTAATTATTAGCTTGGTATAATAATTTGTAATCAACATTTTATGATCTATCTAATATACCCTCATGAGAAGTTGAAAGTCTCATCAAAATAAGGCCACAGATATTGCTTACGATCCTAATCGAGCCAATTAAATTTTGATCGTACACTGAAATTAATGGACTGCGCCGTCTTATGACGATGGAAATAACCTTAGGAAATTAAACCACTAGACACGAATTCTATGAAGTCTTTCAATTTACCAACACATTGGGAATTTGATGTTTTAAGTTTTTTTTTGCTGGACTATTTTTTCACATATCGTCCAGCCAAAACTAAGCTGAGCTTGTATTATAAACTACATGACAGATTATACTACATAAACACTTGTTTTTTTGTAAATACACATACTATACTCTGTGGCGCAGCGGGCAAATATTTGTCTCGGGTCTGGGTGTTTTCTTTGTATAATATGTATGTATTTACAAAAAAAATAAGTATGTAAGTAGTATATCAGTCATCTAGTTCCCTGACACAAGCTCTGCTTAGTTAGAGGCTAGATGATGTTGTGTGAAAATGTCCAGTATTATTTATTTACTTATTTATTTAAAACACCATTTGTCCTGCGGCGGGAATCGAACCCGCAACCTTTTATATGATGGGGAGCAAGTTCCTCCTTTACCCAAAAAAATAAAATCGCGTGTTGAATTTTTAGTGGAGACACACTGAGCTTGGCTTTCAAAAACAAAAACATGTTCTTTGTCCTTATCTACTTGGTATGAACAGTTCTGTGGGCTAAAATCAATGTCTCAATGAACCATTTCGGTGTCCGGTGTTCACACTTATAGAAAACCGAACCAATATATACAAAAAAAGGCGCTGTGACTAAAATATGCTAGTAAGAGATATAATTTATTTTTACATTTAATTAGTAAAACCTTGACTTTTTTTCATAATCGATTGCAGCTCTCCTAGTGATTTAATAATAAAAAAATAATAAAAAATACTTTACTAAAAAAATATGCCAGCCCCGCTTACTGAAAATAGGAATAAACATAACAAGCGTAAACATATTTCTGATCCCACACTAGGATTACCTGTATCGACAACACCCAGACTAAAACAAATATCTGTAGAACATACAAACATTTTTCCCGCAGCGGGAATCGAACGGGTACATCTTGTGATCCATTCCATCTTTGTACTCAGTTAGACAATAAACGATTATTCTATTCTATATAACCTCTGTGGCGCAGTGGGCGAAGGTCCGCTTGAGACGCAGGTTACGGGTTCAATTCCAAATGATTGTATGAACTGCAAAATTAAATATTTGTCTCAGGTATGGATGTTTTCATGTATAGTATGGAAGTACTTACAAAAAAAAATCTATAAGTAGTATATCAGTCATGTAGTTCCCATAACGCAAGCTCTGCTTACTTTGGCGCTAGATGATGCTGTGTGAAAAATGTCCAGCATTATTTATTTATTCTATTCTATTGCATCGGCTTCTCACCCGCCACACCAACGAGGTTGGTAACGGAGGAGAAAATATAATCCAGTAGTTTGTAAGTCTTAGCCATAAAATTGTGTAGGTACCAGGTATGCCTAGATGCAATGCCTTGGTCGACAGAGCAGGGTAGCAGACCGAGACACCTCTTGATTAGTTCCAATCTTGGGGAATGGTATTGATGTTATAGCAATATGCTATATCTATAGCTATATAGCATATTGCTATAACATCTAGCATCATTCTAGGATAGTATAGTATAGTACGGAACTATAGCCCCTTTGGTAGTACTATTGGTGCGAACTGTTGCGCATTAAAACTCAGCTTGTTCAGCCTTTAAAATTATTAAATGCGCTCCAGGCTTTAACATCATCGTGTGAACTGTTCGCTGACTTAGGAAGAATGGTATTGTGAGTTGATTGATCGTGTTTATATTAGTTACATCTGTTAATTATTGTTATGAATTTGTGTATACTGTGATGTTATTGTTAAATAAATCAATAAATATAATAATATCATAAGGACCTAAAGAACACACAACTCCATATAATTATATCACTCTGGTTCTCACTCTATCACTCAGACCATTCATACTTCTCAAAGCTATATTCTATTACTAGCCTCTGCCCACGGATTCGCCCGCGTGGTAAACGTATAAAAAGTAGCCTGTGTGTTATTCTGATGTAAGCTATATTACTTTAAAGTTTCATCAAAATCCGTTCTGTAGTTCTAGCTTGAAAGAGTAACAAACATCCATCCTCTTTTTAAAGTCAGCATATTTTTATACTAGCCTCTTCCCACAGCTTCGCCCGCGTTATAGTAAAAAAGAGTAACAAACATCCATCCTCACAAACTATCGCGTTTTTAATAGTAGTAGTATAAGGATTACTCCGATAAGTTTCTATGTAGGTAGGTATATAGGGATTTAGACACTAGGCTTATAGCTATTGCCCACGGCTTCGCCTGCGTGGTACCCGGATAAAAAGTAGATCTTACCATTAAGGCAGCGTTCGTAAGAAACGCATTCGCTCGACCGTTTTTTCGTCGACTTACGCTGCAAAATTGGTTAACCGATTTTGAAGATTCTTTTGTTGTTATATACAGAACGATCCAGTGGTGGTCCCACAAAAATATACCTGAGGTATTGCTTTGTGTCGCGTAAAACTTAAAAAAACATCATCATCTTATGGAATTACGCGATTTTTGTTTCGTTTTTTATTCGAAAGAGTGTCATCCCATGTGAACAAAATAACGTGAGGATCAATTTCAATTTTCCGTTATTTGAAGTCGGTTTATTGACTGTTATCAATTATATTGTACATCCTATGCCTATCCTGAAAGGCCGTTCTGAAAATAGTGGAATATTTTTTTAAATCGGATTGTAGGTACTTTATAATGATAACACTAGTACCTTGTTATTGTTAAATAAAGGCTACTTTGAAATTATATTAAAATTGATATTTAGACTGCAAGAAAATCTATTGTAGGTACTTTATAATTATAACACTAGTAATACGATTGTTAAATAAAGGTTACCTATAGAAATTGATATTCAGACTGCAAGAAAATCTAGAAAAACTTTACGTTCTAGAAGCTAAAGACGCAACAGGCACTTTACAAAGTTTGCGCTTGAGAGTTTTGCCACATGTCATTTTCAGCTGGTAAAATGTAGGTCGCAGCTGTTGTCATGTCGGTCTAGGCGGCAAGGCTTTCAAGTCGCTTTCTGTTAGGCATGTTTTTTACGACAGCGATATTGTATGTATTATTTATAATTTAATAAAAGTAATTTGTAATTTGATTTATATTTCATTTATGACACCAAATCCACAGTCTTAATATAAAATAAATAATTATTACTTAAGATAATTAGGACGGTATTATGGTTTATACCTAACTACATTTTATACAACCAAAATTCATTCAGTCAAAGTTTTATAGAACCTAACTTATTTAAGTACCTATTACCTACTCTTTCTATAAAATATTTAAACGGTCCAATGTTCGGTCTCTAAAAAGGACTGGTTTCAATAGTTTTCTATATAAAATAATATTTAGATTATGATTTCATATGTAGTTTTCTTGTTGTGTGTATTTCTTTTCGGACCGAGTTGTTTTTTACATTTATTTGTATTATTCAAAAAAGAGATTAGTGTAGGTAGGTACTAATAATTAAGTGGTAACATTATACTTAATTTCACCTTTGTACACAGTAAGACTATACCTATTTTTATAGCTGTCTATTATATTTTAAGTCAGTATATTCGTATTTTAATTTTATAGGTACCTACTACAATGTAGGAACCTAGGTAATTTATCGTTAAATAAAATCTGAATGAATTATTATAATAATAATAATAATAATAATAATGCTGGTCATTTTCACACAGCATCATCTAGCCCCAAAGTAAGCAGTGCTTGTGTTATGGGAACTACATGACTGATATACCTACCTAATACTTGAAGGTATTTTTTTTTGTAAATACATGCCTAGGTATTATACTTACATAGAAAACATCCAGACCTCGAGAAAAATATTTGCAGATTATAAGGTACAAACATTTGTACCGCTGCGGGAATTGAACCCGCAGGCGGGCCTTCGCCCAATGCGCCATAGAGGTCGTACCTATAAAGGTCGACCATACCTATAATGATCAAATTCATTATTCCTACCTAGGTATGGTCATTTACCTGTACGTAACCAGATGGCGAATAAAAAAATAACCTCAAATAAAGAGTAACTTTGTGTAGAAAAATACCTAATACCTACCTAAAGTAACTTCAATTATGAATTCCTCGGAAACTAGGTAGGTACCTACCTACATATCTAATAGGTAGCTTCCGTAGAATAAATAATTTGTATGGTCGTTCTAAAAACCTAAATCTAATCTATAATTATTAGAAGGTAACCTTCCAAGCTACCATATTGATTCAAAAAACGTGACTTTAGTTTGTTTGACATAATTTACTAAGTATGTAGGTTACCTACCTACCCACACTTAAATTACTCTACCAAATGTATGAAACAGGAAATTATTCGTTAGTGGCAATTAGCAAGAGGACTAATCCAACCGAAATGTATGAATCAAATTAAACATGGACAATGCACAGTTATAATTATGAACCTTCCTACTTACCTTAATTAATACCCTCATAATTAATTTTCGTTACATAGGTACTAACGCCATCTATTTTCGAAGTTATAAAACTAGCATTGCATGACAGAACCAAGGAATAATGCTGTAAAATACCTAGCAATGCCTCGAAACCAGCCAAGTAGTTCGTACTGGTTCAGTTAGAGTCCGCTGTGCGAATCAAATTCCCGTGGCCATTTGAGGAACTAATTTAAACGGTGGAAATTGAGGCCTCACCACTGTAGACGTTTCATCTTGTTTCATGGACGGATTCTAGATGGCGCTTTACAACACAGTTTAGTGATTTAAAACTCAATAGATGGCGTTGCTAGAAGTTTGCTTGGGTTGCCAAAATAATAACACAGATGCCACTGTTTAGAAAGCTTGTTGAAGTGAAGACTGCCTAGATGGCGTTGGAAGCACGTGGTATGATTTATATTTTATTCATTTTCGATCTAAATGGGGTTACGCGGTTACGCAAAGGATTTGACGGTGTCAAGCGCTCTCAAAGTGCTCTCAATGTTAATTTAGCGAACGTGTGTTATCTCGAATACCCGTGTTTTGGCTGTACGTTCAATTGATCGTAAAATAAGGGACTCTTTTGACGTTTTATTCATATTTTTTTTATTTTGGCTTTTTATTTACATGCACCTACCCAAAAAAACCAGTGGGTAGATAAACATAGTGTCCTAGACTACCTAAGTACCTACCTAAATATACTAATTCATTTAAATATTCTACATACTAACCTATTAAAGAAGCGTTTTGCGAAAGAGACTTCTAGCTAAAAGGACTTTTTATGAAGGATATTTAGAGGGACCTTCCTGTTTAAGGAGGTAGGTACTTTTTTTTCACGACTTTTTGATTTTCTACTAAATCTACCAATCGCATTTGACTGTGACGTTGTAGGGTTACGCTCCCACATCGCACCATAGATTAAGTACTAGTGTAACTCTAAATAATAAAACTGTGCTCACTCATGTTTGGCGGACAGTCTTCAACTGGCGCTCAATTAAATCGCACGCACTTGACCGGCCTCGTAGTTTACTTTTACACGTACCTCTGATACCTCTATCCTTACCTCGGGCCTAACTAAACCAATAACTTGGTAGTTCAGGCATATAGGTAGGTAGAGTCACGAGAGACAATTGATCCTCTTAATCACCTAAGCGGTGAAGAGACTCAAAAACGTGAAATGAGCTCACTGTGGCATGAGCTGTCTTCTGAGTTGTTTCCGCTGAAATATAACACAACTCGCTTTAAAAAAAAATCAGAGTCCTTCAGATCAGGCAACGCCCCAGGTGTTGCAGATTTCGACAGTAGCCACATTCCATGCCAGGGTGTCTAGACAAATACCACTTTCTGTTGGCGTTAAAGCCTGCAGAAATATTGAATTGTATGGGAATGACATTAGCTGTGGAAATGTCACGTGACTGCCAAGTTTTACCTTGACAAATTTGCGTTAGCGTGAAAGGAAAACTAGGCGTGAGGTATTTGTCTAGACCCTAGGCCGAAAGCATGTATACCTCGACTACTAGTATAGTATTATAATATATATCGGTGCCTCGATAGAACATAACGCTTTTCCTCCTCTTTTTACGAGGAAAACTAAGAAGTGATACTCGCTTCCTACCTCTGTCTCATAGAAGAGTTAATTAGCAATTACTGAGCGATTCTGTTTAATCTAGACGGCTCTGCAATATAAAATGGAAAACACGTTGTGGGTTTTAAAATTTTACAAAAGTTAACTTGTTATAAAATCAACTGGCAACCTGAAAGTCCCGAAATAAATGACGGGACATTTTTCACAAGCTGAACAATGTGGCTGTCAATCTTCTTGGTACCAATATACCTACTTACTTGCTGTTTCGTTATTGTTCTATGATTTATGGTTTCTACATGGATTTCAGATAATTAAGTCTGAAGAGCCACAGGCTGTCCCAGAATACCTACTTAAATAATCTATACATACCGTTGGTACTTACTAGGACTTTGTAATCCGGTTATTTTTATTGAAGAAAATGTTGAAAAATGGCTGTTATCGGTAAAAATAATAATAATAACATTTACACATCATCATCTAGACTTGAACAAAGCAGAGCTTGTATTATGGGAACTACATGACTGATATGCTACATAAATAATCATCTGTTTTAGGTATAGTTTCCGCTGTCAGACATCTTCTACGTAATAGTAGTCATAAGGTTGGCACACCAACCAAAATACAGCCGACTATAGGATATTTGAAATATTTTAAATAATGCACATGAAAAAAAATGTTGGAAATTCGACTTATTTCTCAGGAAAACTTGCTGACGTTAATTGGAATAATTACCCCTTTCCAAGTTTGTATACATGTTCTGGGATACCCTGTATACTTAGACATTGAAGTAGAATTTAGGTAGGTATACCTGAGAAGCGTTAGGAAGGTAGATATTTTAACGTCGATAGATAAACATTTTCAAGTAGCAATAACATACCCAATCGACGGTCTATAAACGTGTTCACCTCGTTCGTGGGATCACACTATAACTAAATGAAGGATCATACAAAAAAATAGACCGAGCAAAGTTTGTTGCCTGATTCTTCTAGGATAGGTCGCTCGCGAGAAATCGGCTTAAAATTACTTTCAAATATTAACGTAGTTTTTAAGTTGACGATTCTTATAATGAATGAAAACCTTTAGACTTTGACTTTGAATTTGCCAAAGTTTTATGTAAAAGTTATACAGTAGAACAAAGGTTAGCTGGAAGTAAATGCTAATTTAGAATTAAAAAGTTTGTTTTAGAATATTATAACGACTATACCACGTACTTTACTATTCTCCTGCTGACGTTTCGTTGACCGTTTAGAGGACCGTTCTTCCTCATAAGGAGAATAGTAAAGTACGTTGTATAGTCGTTATAATATTCTAAAATACCAAAACACGATAATTTTAAATCCATGATTAATAAGTTTACTTACATAGTTACAAACTATGTACTTACATAGGCATTTCAAAGCATTTTACCCACCGTCGGTCGTCAGAAGCTCGTATTGCGTTTTACGTAAAAGGTTATTTGTTTGTTTCACTGTAATCCGTTAACATTGTATCCGAAACGGGTTATCCGTTCGAAATGCAATTTGCAAAATTGTCGATGTCGACATCAAAGATGATTTTTAGATAGGCCTAGTGGGCGTTACCCCGACTTCTGATCCGGAGGTCGTGGATTCGAACTCGGTCGTGCACCAATGAATTTTTCCACTCGAATAATTTATGTGCGCATTAATACGTGCTCAAACGGTGAAGGAAAACATCGTGAGGAAACCGGCATGCCCTAAAACCAAAAATTCGAAGGCATGTGCCAACAGTTAGTGTTCCAATAAGCGGCGATGGGCTTGCAACCTGTCACTTGGAATGCTTACTACTTGCAAAACGCGGGCATGTACCAAATGTAATGTTTGGACGTGCCTCTGAATACCCCCTACTTGGTATCCTCAAAGATCTACTCACTGAGTATGTATCTGAGGATGTCCACCATGGGGAAGACAGTCGTGAGCGTGTTTGTTTTTTTTTTGTTTTTTCATTACCACTAGTCACTAGAGGGCGCTGCAATTTTCTATAGTCGAAAACAGAGTAGTAAAGCTTCTGTGAAAGGTCTCGTTCGAGGAAGGGCTACCACCATGCCTATGTCTGCTGCCAAGCAGTAATGCTCTCATTGCTGTGTTCCGGTTTGAAGGGTATGGTTGCCGGTGAAATTACAGGCACACGAGATCTTTCATCTTGATATTTCAGGTAGGCATCGAATGAGTGACACCTCTGGTATTGCAAGCGTCCATAGGCTACGGTAACCGCTTACCAACAGGAGGCCGTTAGTTTGTTTGCCTCTTTAGAAGTAAAAACAAAAGTTTTATTAAAAAAAAAAAATAGCTCGTCTATAAGTCTTTTGTTTACGACTGTATCATTCTATCTATCCTCAATCCAGATGGCAAACCTCTGTTCAGAGGCATGCTAGTTTCTTCACAATGTTTTCCTTCACAGGTTTGGGCACTGTTAAGTTGATATGTACTTTTGAAGGTGATAAGGGAGGGGCTCGGGCATGTAGCTATAATCATTTATTTAAAAATACTTTTTCATTTAGGTATCTGAGGGGTTATTGTTGATTCGTACACTTAGACAAATCAGAATAGTCAAACAATAATAATCAAACAGTCGCTGTTGTAAAAAAATTACAAATAAAAAAAATAAAAATCCCACAGCTGGAATTGAACCCGCAATATTTAATACATAGGTACCTAGTATTTTTTTAAAATTAATTACCATCTGTGATTAGTTAAAAAAACCCTTATTCTTTAACTGTAAGTACTTGCAAGTGGTGGGTGATATTTTTTTTTGCAAAAACAACAGTGTATACGAAACATGAATAATCTTAGTACCTTTATCGTGATTATTTACTAAATAGTTACTTGCCATAAAAGATACTGAGTCTTATTTTCTAGATTCGAAGTATGGACGTAAAACGGGGTATAAAAGAGACGATAAAAAAACTATCGTAAAGTTTTACTAAACGTGTTTCTGTCTTTTAATTATTTGGCTTAAACTCCAACTTAGTGACCGAATAATTACGACGTAATCGACCCCTTAATTTCAACACAATTTTTCGACCTAGCTCACCATCGAATTCGATCCCTCGACCTTTGCATGGTGCCAACCGCACTAGGCGGCTCATTTAGGACGATAAAGATACTAAATTAGCTAACAATCTAATCTAATTTCAACTTTCAATTCAATTACCCGCCTCTTTTATTACTCCTTACGGGAAATTAGCTTTGATATTAATTTTACTCGTAAACTTTTATTTTGGCGAGAAGCCAAAAAGGTTGGCATTTTGTGCTTTGCCTCCTTTGTAGAGGCTTGAACTGAGAGATGGCGCGTTTTATAAAATTGCTTATAGCTTTTTAGGGTTCCAAATTCAAATCGTGAAAAGGGATTTAAAAAAAAAAACAATACGTCATGGTTCGTCTGTCCATCCCTGTGTTAAGGCCTTGTCAAATTGACGGCGTGGTGGCGATCGTTATACCTACATTCACACGAACTTTGACAAATACTTGACCGCCACCGTCATTGTGTTTCCTTTCAATACTTCACTGGCGAAGATTTAATAGTTTTTGCAAAAATGCGGGCATGTGCCAGAGTAGGAGGTGGTCCTCCTCCTACTCCTACCTCCTACTTGGTAACTTGTAAAGATCTACTCACTGAGTATGTATCTGAGGATGGATCATGAGGAATACAGACGTGAGCATGTATGTTTTGGAAAAAAAAAACTCTATTCTTATATCTAAATCCCTACGTATCTAATTACGTAGTCTGCTTTCGTGCGGAGGACCACCAGTGTTCTAAAACAGCATTTTCGGCGGTAGCTCTTATTTCAAAAACAATACTAACTCACTTTAGAAACTTCCAGACTCAGTTTCGTTTCAATAAGCAACTACAGTTATCTAGAATGCGGGCAATGCCAAACTTCGGCCATATTGGCACTTTGTTGCAAGTACTATGGGTACTCGATTGAAAATAGATCAGTCTCGCACCGATATCACGCTGATAATGAGAAATTTACCTGCAATTGAAGGTACTTTTGAATACTCTTACAAAAGATCGCATTAAAATTGAATTTTCATATTTTATATGCCCGTGTGCATAAAGCATCGTCGAAAACGTTTTACCTACTAGGTTTGAAAAGGAAAAAAACCCAAAAATGTTTTTGGGTTTTTTTACCTTTTCAAACTAGTAGCCTAATGACGTTACCTTTAATAATTGTTTTGCAAGTATCTTGTAGACCTATCATTAAAAAAGATAATGCGATTATTCTTTTCTTCCAGAGACAAAAGTAAACAGAATTTGGATTGGGCTGGAACGTAAAGTCCCATTAATCACTTTTGGGGCTCCATGAACAAAACATACATTTACAAATTGGATGCTTGTTTTTGTTTTACTATTGTTTAAATCTTTCATCTTTGTTGATATCACTTGTAAATTTGAGCAATTCCTATGAAATGTTTCAATATTTTTTCATTAAATCAACGTGGCTGTGTTCATTACACAATTCATTACACGTAAAAATACAAGCTTCAAATATTTTACAAAAAAATTAAGGAAAATTTTGGTTAAAAATGCTCGCTAAAGAAATGGAGCATGCTAAATTTCACTAATCCAATTACAATCCAGCCAAAAAATAACTACATGAGATCCAGTTCACTGCTATGTTACAAATTTCGATTGCGGAGTGGTTGTTTTATTAGAATGAAACCCTAAAATGATCATTTGGATACTATAATCTGTAACAATGCAGAATAATAGATCTGTCAAAATATCGGCCACAGACTAACTGAACAATAGGTAGTAGGTAGACTTCACTAAGCACTTGCCCAATCAAGTGTTTATCGTTGTATTGTACGTTGTATACTGTAGTATACAACGTACAATACACAATACAATGCTGTAGCATAAGTAGTTATAATTTTCAATTTGATAAAACGCAAAATAATACAAAAAAGTACTAATTTATGAAAGTTCGCAAAAGAAACTATTAAGTATGTGTAGTGGTTGGGAATTGAATTGTCCGTGGGTATAGAACATATTGAAGATCTTTAACGAGCCTTAAAATATCAGCAAAATTAAGCTGTTTGCCGCGTATTATCAATTTAAACCCCAGCCGACGAGCCGATGACAATGTTATTGCAAGAAGTTGTATTCCCAGTTGGCGTTTGGAGTAAACCATAGATTGTTCTTCACTCTTTAGTGTGGCCTATTCACAGCAGTAGACTTAGACAGTAGGCTATTGATGAAAGTATAAAATAAATACATCCAATATTTACAAATATAATCCTGCACTCTCACAATACCATGCTAGTAGTACAAAAAAAATAATCTCGCAGAAGGAATTGGACCAGCACCTTTGCTGGTTAGAGTGACTAACCAACTAAGATGCTAAGAGGGGCTGAGCTGTAGCTTGGATATAAGCGATGGGCAAAAGCTCTTTCCTGTTTTTTCCCTTATTACTTCTTCGTATTTTCGCTAGCTAGCGAACTTGAGTGAACGATTTCGGCCCTAATACTGCAACTGACATGCGAAGCCAGACTAACCGTAACCGCTTGTTGGTCAATATTTATTGTTCAAATGTCAAGTACCTAATATTTAAATTTCTTTTGAGTACGACTGTAGTGTGTTTCTCAAAATTACCCGTTCTTTATAATCCTGAAGTAATCCCAAGATAAAAATGAATAGGAGAAGTTGTTTAAAAAAAAGTAACCCTGCTTGTAAATTCGTAGTTCCTATACTATTTAATATTATCATTTTTTAATATAATATTATCTTAGTGCGCATAACATCAAACAAAAGTAAGTTTTTTGACCTAAGAATATTGTTTACATTGGAACCAAACTTATTGGTAATTTTCGTTTAATAAACTTATTGGAATGTAGGCCTACCAATATTATTTGCCAGTTAGTTCAAAAATATGTGAACTCCTAGTGAACGTTAAATAAAAGAATGAACATGGGATTAAAGGAATTATTTTTTAATGAAAAGTTAACTTGTAACAGTGAAATTCAAAGGAAAAGTTGTGACGGAAATACAATTTCAATGGATTGAGAAACTATGGCCAATCGCCTAGTGTTTGTCAAAGAGGATATCACTCAGAACCCTTTTTAGAGTTCCGTTTCCCGAGACTTCCACATTGCGTCGTAAATTCCGGGGAAAATAATCAAATCGATTTAGATTAGAGGTTCTTTGCCCTGTGTTTGGTTTCGAATATCTTTATGTTCCTAGTTTTTATGGAAAGTAAACAAGTTTATGTATTTCAAATAGTTACGAAGGAATTTTTAGTGGTAGAACTTCTTACGAGGTAAGAAAGAAAAAAGCTGCAACTGATGGAACTCTACCTCTTAAACAAAAAAGTTCTTAAAAGTGGCATTATAACACTATATTAATATTATGACAGAGATTCGATTTAAATCGACTTTAAATACAAACTAAATTCGAAAGAAAAACCAATGGTTGCGCCACATTTCAAATTTCGAACGGGCTTCGAATCCAAACCGGGCTGTTTGGAATGATACGTACTGTACACAGTGTGTTCTGAATTCCAATTCGTATTTCGAATGCCGAATTACCGCGTCTTTTGACAGTGATAGCCAATTCTGAATTCGAATTTTCATTTTGGCCGTGACTTGTTCGTTTTCTTTTTTCATAAAACGTATAATCATTAAATAATTTTAACGTGCTACGTCTTTCATTTAGGGGTCACTTGCAGAAACCTTTGGAAGTATAGTATATACCTATTTTCATTATTTTATCACCATTATTGTAGGTATAGAAGCCATTACTTGGTAGTGCATATGTCGTGACGTTTCACGCACTCCACTGCGGCTGCGTCCCTGATACAGCCTATCCGTTTTTTGTTTTGCATTCCCTTTAATTATTGTATAGTGTTACTGTTACTTTGTAGGGAATAGCCCGCACTATTGTTAAGTTTTTGTATATATTATCTGTGAACGGAAAAGGAACGTCACTAGAACGACGCCGTCTCCTTTCTCTTGGCCGGCAGTTGATTCCTTATATCCAAGACGTTATGATGTGTGAGTAATATTTTCTACAGTACAAGTATTTCTAATATTATTATATATATATATATTATTATTTATATTATTATAGTATCTGAATAACAAAAATTAAGGTTTATTATAAATATTCGTGTGTTTTTAACAAAGTAATATGGTTTGGAGTACTATAGGTACCTACATTACTAACGTTTTTTTCGGTTTTTATAAGTAAATGGACTATCTACTTATACTACAGGCTAGATGTAATTCCTTATTATAACCTACACCTACGCATATAAGGAGGAATAAATGCCCGGTCAAACTAAGGGTAACATTTACGCGAATATTTGTCAACCATTTTTCTTCATCGCCCCATCATCAGCTTTTTAAATATTTTTTAATAAATGAGTAAATACATTCTAGACACTTTCATAGTGACCCCACACTAGGATTCCCTTTGTCGTGGCTATTAGAAACTACGAGTATTATGGTTTTAGTACCAGAGCTAGAACAAATATCTGTAGAACATGCAAACATTGGTCACGCAGCGGGAATCGAACCCGCACCCTATTTTGTGGTCCCGGGAACCCGCACCCTAATTTGTTGCAGCTGGCTGATCGCCCGCCGCGTCACTGAGTTCTACTGATAGCCAGTGATATAAATTGACAAAGAAAACACAGAATATTGTATAAGTTGACGTTTCTATATTATCCCTGTGATATATTATCCAAAGAATACAAACATTCAAAGTGACTCTTTAATCCAAAAAATCTTACACAAGAGTGTATAAGATACGGAAATAGGTAGGTACCTCGTACCAATACTCTCGAAGCCACTGGAAATAAAAATAAAACGTCGAATTTTACGGCAAACATTTCGAGTCAACTAGAAAATCCGTAAAGGACAGTTACGGTTCTTGTATTTCAGATAAACAACGATTTTTATTTCAAATTGACTCCGGCTTGCAATTGCAATGTGGTCAAGATAGGTATGTTTCATAGACAGTTCACAATTATACCTACCTATAAACATTTTCACGTTTAGGTCAGTGACCATGCAAGTTAATGGTAGTAGGGGGACCAAGACAGAACCGAGGGTGAATCGAAGTAGCTTTGTAATTAATGTAGAAAAAAATATACCGACATACTATTATCGAAACAATCGGTATATACTTGATACTGATTGTTTCTTAATCTAACACTTTTTTTTTACCCGCGTTGTGTTGAGCCCTAAGTTTGCCATAGAAGTATGTTTATTTGTAACCAGGTATGTTATGAAATTATTGATAAAATATTGCTTTAGGGAATGTAGGTATAGGCAGCTGGTCTTCTACTACGAGTGGTCAGGTTCGATTTTTTATTATAGATTTTTAGTGGTAGCAGTGATGTCAGCAGGTACATCAGTAGGCGAGGCTGAAAAACAGCGTGGCTAAGTCCTTTTTACTAATATACAGACATACCTTCTTATTATACCTAATTAAATTACCTACTTATAATTATATTGTACTTAGGCTAAGTGTAAGTAAATTAATACCCTTTTATTTTATTTATTTATTTTATTTATATAAAATATTTTTTAAATTTGTACGTCTGAAAGGATTGTTTTAGTGCTACGAGACACTAGGGGGCTCTGCGATCGATGATGTAAAACACAAACAGTTTGCAAACCTAGTAGAAGTTTATGTATGTATCATCGCCAATAAAATGACTGTACACAATCAAATCTGTATCATATCATAACCTGACAAATAAAACAAACGATAAAGCCAAAATCTGATAGAAAAGTAATTACTTAGTCATAACTCTTTGGTCAGTGTAATGAATCTTTGGTTCACAAATTGTTTCAAAATGTCAACTTGCAAAGCCAAGACTGAGTATTTTACGACAGGTATAAAACGAAGCATCGAGTTTACGGGAGCTTTGGGTTTCACGAGATTTATTGGACAAAGCACTTTTATGGACATGGCACGCTGAAATCTGCAGCGTTTGTTCGTGAAATTATTTTGCCGAGAATTTATTTTACCAGTTCTATCCAAACTAAAGGCTCTAGTAGGTATGTTACCATTTATATATCAATGCTGGTAGATAACACAGGTTCAAGTGGAGATGGGTAGATCGATTGACTAAAGCAGTCACTGAATGGTGGCAAAAAGAAAACAGGGCAGCTTGCCCAATGGTTAATCTTTTTTTTATGTGAACTATAGACAAACAGGCATACCTTGTGGAAAGCGATTGCTCTCGGCTATTGAAATCTGCAACACTAAAGTATCAATAGGTGATGATACGTTGACTCTCGAAGGACTATTTTTACATTGTGGTTGTGTTTATGGCACAAGATCGCCTGCCCGCATAGCATAAGCACTCAGGACAAAGTTTTATCTATGAAAGAGAAGACATAAACAATTTCTGTCGCCTATTCCGTCAAACAAAAGAGAGGGACAAAATATTTTTGTCTTCTCAGCGGTAGACAAAACCGTTGTCTTGGGTCTTCATGCTAAGCGGGCAGGAATCACGTTATGGGAAGAAACCTTTTTTTTATCAGTAAGGTTTATCCAGACATATGCGAGTGGTAGCACCTGTACCCGGCTTCGATCGCGTGGTAATTCATTAAAGTAGTGAACCGACTTCAACAAAAAAGGAGGAACTTCTCAATTCGGTCGGTTTTTTATGTTTGTGCCTTGATATTCGTCAATTGTTAACCGTTTCTGATGATTATTTTGTTGGTGTCTATAGAATGATTCCGAAGGGGACTCGGGGGGGGGGGGGGAGAGAGGAGTTTTATTCCTAAGGGATTGCTAATTTTCCTGTAACTTCAACAAAACATCATTTCATTGGAAAGAGTCCCATCTCACAGTCTCATCTGTGCAAAATAACGTAAGCACGTAAGTCGGTTTTTTGATATTTAATATCTCATATTATTATTTACGATCGGTTCAATAGTTCTAGAGATTACAAACATCTTATATTAGTATGGACATAGTTAAATAAACAAAACAATCCTGCGGTGTTGTTCCAATACACAATTCGCACGAATGTTTCCACAAGCAAACTCAAATAGGTAGGTAGCTAGTACAAACTTAGTACAAACTATCTATTTGTTTGCAAACTCGTTACTACTGCTACATGGAGTATGAACTAGTTTTCAAACAAGGTAATAATGTATGGTAATTTAGTTTGACTATCATCAGTTACTGACGACCTCAGTGGCGAGGCAGGTCAGTAGCCAGCTTCGACGTATGAGGTGCGGGTTCCCACTGCATGATTGAATGTTCTGCAGGTATTTGTTCCGGGTCTGGGTATTGTGTTACCACGGCAAATGTAGTTCCTGATACCTATGACACAAGGAATCTTGTGTCACGTATTTTTAAAAAAAGTACGTGAGCGTATTCTAACTCATCTAGATATCATTACGCAAAAATGTCTGTACATAAGTACACTTATAAATGTTACATTTTAGTACAATCATCATTTTCTCTGAGCACCAGAGATTTTTAAAATAGAAATGGCGGGTATGCTCACAAAATAAAGATAAGAAAAAACGTATTTGACTCAAATACTGAGATACAATGAAACTGCTCTTGCATCTTTTTAGTCTAAAATACGTTAGAAAAGATTAGGGTTATTTAAAAACGCTGTTAAGGTGGGGTCGGAATAAAAAGTGTGATATCTCATTACACGTAATAATATAATATTAAATAACCAACATGATAGTAGGTTAGGTTCATTCTAATGAATGGATGTTTACGGCCTATCTAACTGAAATAATGCGATTTTCGCAATAAATTTGTATGACTTCAATGGTGGTATCCAAGGATGTATGATTTCAGTCATGATTTCAGTACACACTTCTTTTTTAACCATGCCATCCTTCAAAAAAACGATGTGTGTGAGTTATGTACCTACTCACACACATCGTTTTTTTGGTCAGCCTATCTGCTAGACTTCTAATAATAGCGTTGTTAAAAAAAAATATAGATTTATAGAATAAGTAAGTAAATTTATTCATCATCTATGTACCAGATGATGAATACCATATCTAAAGACCGTTGCAAATGATCTATATATAGCTGAACTGATCCAGATCACTACTAGACGGAAGCGTTAGCAAAATACTGGCCGCATTGCCACGCTGTATGGCAATGCTAATGCGTTGACCCTGATAAGAGTTTGCTCTCTGGTCAAGTGTCGCATCGACCAGTCGTACTGAAATAATTTTGAAAACGCGAATTGCCCCGTTAAAACATATATAAACTCTATATTGCACCTCAAATATAAATACAAAAATACAGATTTTATATTTGAACTAAAATAAACACTCAACGCTATCTCGCCTCATCCACTTAAACCTCAATGTTTTGTCCCTTTCTTTAGCAGAAGATTGTAACAGAGTAAACTATCGAAGGTTCTAGTCTGAAGTGAGGCTTGAATTGAAGGGCCATTGTCTGTAGCCGACTTCAGACGAGCGGCGCGATGGAGTGAAAATAAGCATTTTCAAATAAGTGTGTCCAAACTTGGCCCGGAATAGAGACGCGATGGAGTGAAAATAAGCTTTTTCAAATAGGAGTGTCCCAACTTGGCACGGAATGTCGATTTTGAAATAGGAATCGAAATCTTTGTGTCACATTTTCTTTCAATTTAGATTGTGTTAGAGACGTTTTTTCCTCATACAAAAACTAGTGTAGTATTTTTGGCATTTGTGTTTTAAACCTTTCCGAGAACCATCCTCAAATTTATTAAAATCGATTGCGAAAACCGTATTTCAATCGAATAAGCCATTTTAGAGATAAATGGTAACATACAAATAAACAACCTTTTACCTCAAAATCAAGTAAGAGGGGCCAATTTTAGTCCTTTTATTGCATCCTCTGATACCGTGTGGGTATCATTAAACAGATCTCTAAAACTAATTGTAGTTTTCGTTTACCATTTTTGATTTGAAGTAAATATGCGGCTTCAAAGTATCCTCAGTTGTGTATCCCCCTCGAACTTTTTAACATTGTATCTTAGAAGTAGCTAGTTACATGAATGATAGGAACTGATAACGAATATTGGTTCATCGGAATTTTAACCCCGTTTTTTTCCCTCGTTAATTTAGTCCGAAAAAATGTGAATTTTGGTTCGATACTGATTATTAAGAATTTTACTCAAAATATTCAATAATCAGAATATTGCGAAAAAAGTTTGTTTTTTACAATATTTTTTTATGACTCATTGTCATAAGCTCACTTGATGGTAAATGACCGATGATGTAGCATGAAGATCGAGAAGATGACCTATTCACTATGACCTTGAAGAGATTTTTTCCTTATAATCTAGGTCTCTTCAACCTTCAAGGATACGGATAGTACCGAGCCATGCGTCTGCTTGTGCTCAGGTGAAACGGAGATGGTGGGATCTGATCATGTACCTCTTGGGCACATTCCCCAAAATGTACATAGAGATCACTTACAACACCGCCAATAATTTCTTGTAACTTACCTGAAAAAAGAAAAAAATATATTAGTAAGCTCCGGAGTCAAACAAACCGATAGAATAAAATCAATGATAAAGTCAAAATTCATTTATTCATTAAAATCACAAGGATCAATTTGAATCGTCGATTTTATAAGAAAAACCGACGTACGTCTTAAAACTGACCTAATTGATGTATCCATGAAGACTGCTCGCTAAAGTGGGATTGGGCAGGTCATGTGACTCGAATACATCCAGATTGTTGGGCAAATCTAGTTACTGAGTGGGTGCCGAATAACGGATGACATTGCCCCGGAAAACCAAGAAAAAGATGGCAAGACTATACCTGGATGCATTCGAATCCAAATGGCCAGAAGTGGCAATGGACCGAATGGTACGGAAGAAAAAAGGGGAGACCTTTATTTAACCTGGAACCCAGCATTAGGACAGTACAGGTTAATAAAAAAAAACTCCTAGGTGTGCACTGGCAACACTCACGCTAAGCCATTTAAAAACCTTAATTTGCTAGCTGCTTTTGTTCAACGAGTGTTCGTCGTGATGATTAAACTCAGATACAAAAATCCGTGTAGATATTATACTAATATAAGCCATTTTAATAAGCGATTGGCAAATATCTTCAACTTCTTAATTATGGCTTCTGTGGCAAGTTGTCATAATTCTGCCAGTGTCAGTTTGATCCATGATACATTCATAAACAATACAGAGGATGTGAAGATAAGAATATGGTCAAAGAGATCACAAACATAAAACGACATAAAGTTAGTACCTAGTTAGATTTGATTAGTAAGTATGATGTCTGTACAATGGTTGATTGGCAAGTCGCTTATTGTATGACATTGACATTAATAGTATTTGAAATTTGACGTGACGTGTTGTAACTCAGGGTCAGGGCAGATTTTAAAGAAATAGACGGCTAAGTATTTGGCGAGGAGGTAGGAATCAGTAAGATCGAATTTTAGCTTTAATTGATTTAATTTGAGAAGTAGATTCTATTTATAGTGGCGGGTAGACACAAATAGACCTTTATACACCGCAGCCAATTTTGATGAGAGCTTGTAATTTAATTAAAGTGGGGAAGTTTGGTCATAGTTTCGAATATTGGTCTAACTTTAGATAAACAAAATCTAGGGTAAGGGCAGGACTACATATATACGATGACCGTAAATATGGTTACTATGTATACTATGTATGGTTACTTTGTATGGTGACTATGCACGTGTTTATTTATTTATTATTTGGTAATCAATCTTTGTATTATATTATCCTTGATAAGTTAATTTTATTTAGATAAATATAAGTTTTCAGTTCAAATCTCAACATTTGTAAATAAAGTCGGAAGAAAAGCTTGACTTCTTTATACAAATATTTGATTAAGTATATAGCAAAATAATGTACTACAGTAATAAATATATATATATAAACAAACGATATACCTAGCTATTATATAATCCACAATAACGTTTTCTATGTTAAAAATAAATTAACACGAGCCAAGTCGCGGAGCATTCAACTAATTAAAACCAAGTTCCGTTCTCAAAATATTCATAACTAAATATTCCAGATAAACCTAAAAGAATTTATAACCTCCCCATCCTACGATAAGCTACAAGTACGACAGACTCACGCCCTTTATGTTTTTTTCATATGGTATCGATATTGTAGGATAATATATGGAATATGGGGTTGTTCACTCCTTTATAACCTAACCCTTTGGATATTGAACGCGATAGGGTAACGTCTTATTTCTAAAGAGATAAAAATGCGCTTTTCTTGCGATAAAATAGGTTTATTGACGCGATTTCTTTCGTTCGTACTTACCTAGACACATAAAATATAGATTTTGAGTTCATGGTCAACTCTTTTAATCGAGGGCGCATTAACGGTAAGTTATCAATCAATGAATCGGGTCGTCAGCAGCTTTTTGTTTCGTGCTGCGAGTAAAGGCCTCTATCTGGCACGTTTGGCCTAGCTTCATTTCTGGAGACACAAAAAAAAACTGTTACCGCCTTTAATTTGTAGTTGAACACAGGGCGTACGAGGCTGGTGTATCTTAGGTGAGCCACGAGCGGATGTAGGTCTTATAGATCCCCATCTTGGTCCTCAGTGGCAGCTTCGAAGAGAGGACAGGTCGTAGCATCGCTCGGGTGGCACATATCTGGACTAACGCGCGCTCCACCTTACAGTTCATGCTCAACGACCTCTCGATGTGAATGCCAAGATAGCGGATGGAAGTTTCCCACTTAAGCTTTAGTGGTACTAGTATTTTGCGCCGGCGAGTGACCAGTGGTGTGGCCGTTTTTCTGACATTGACAGCCATGCGCCACTTGTCCAACCACGCCTTGTAGAAGGTCGAGGACGCCCTGCATCTGATGAGCGGCGATACTTTTATCCTTAGCAGAGGAAAGGTATGCCCTGTCCTAGTGCGAGCGCGATGTCAGACTACCCGTTCTTAACAGTACCCGCCGAAATATCGTCCGTTGGAATATCGACCGTGTAAAGGACATATAGGGCAGGCGAAAGATAGCTTCCTTGTGGAACTCCAGCAGACTCTGCTTGCTAGACCGATACAAAGAAGCTCCGTTTCTCACGGTAAGTTTCAATGAACAGTACCAATTTGACTAATTGTCACTTTTGTAAATGCTTTGGCAATTTGACTTATTATAGGTACACGATATGTACAAAAATAGTAATAAAACGAACATAGCCTCCTCCTTTTCTTGAAATTAGTTAAAATGAAGAAAACAGCACAATCATGGTGTCGCTTTTCCGAGCATGCAGGTGCAGCTCCACCCACCCATTTACATTCATTAGCATTCTCAAGGTGAAGCCACGAGACTCCGAAGCCCTGCAGTCCTCAGAATACCAAAATGTTTTAATATCATGGTTCGTTTGGCAAAAAGCTCCTTATTTCCTGTCGGAAAATCGATAAACGTTTTTCACCCCTTCGCGGGTAGTCAACAATTCGGCTATGTGGCATCCGGTCAGACCCACATTTTCACCGCCATCTCGTTTCCGGTTTCCTCGTGTGTTCTATGTCATTTCGCACATCTGTTTCTGAAATATTATTTTTGCGGTTTTTTTTGGGTTGTCTTTACCAAAAATGCATTATACAACAGAAAAATCAATTAAAGTATGTGTCAATTCAACATTGAATGGGCTGTTATCCCATTTTCAACCTGTATTCCCAAACAGGTACATAAAAGGCTGGCGACATTACCTCGTTGTATAGCAATGATTATTTTTCCGACCCAAATATCGGCCAATAGAATTGCACCATTCGACGTCACGTGGTACAACCTACATGGTATTATACTGATAATTTTTTGAAAATTTTCTCGGTTGTACCACGTGACGTCGAATGGTGCAATTCTATTGGCCGACATTTGGGACGGAAAAATAATCCCCTGAATACCACACGAGCTTCAAAATTATCTGGCATTTCCCTCAAGGTTCCCTGCAAACAAATAAAGTCGTCAAGTTTTTCAGGAAAAATCACTCGCGCTTCGCGCTCGTCGCGCTTCGCGCTCGTGATTTTTTAACCTGAAAAACTTGACTCCTTCATTTGTTTGCAACGAACCTATCGGGAAATACCCGATAATTTTGAAGCTCTTGTGGTATTATATGTGATAATTTTCTGACTAAAGTAAGCGCCAGCACTTTAGTCTTTGGTTTCATTTTTTTATTTAAATATGTACTTGTACATATTCTAAGGTTAAAACGGCTAATCATTTTTCCGACGATTTTACCGACATTGATTCCTCGCGAACTACGTGGATTTCAGTAGTGAGCGTGTTCTTTGTAATTTTAGCATATTACTAGCTTCTGCCCACGTCTTCGCCCGCGTGGTACCTGATGAAATGCCTATGTGTTATTCTGATGTATAAGTATTTTTGTAAAGTTCATCAAAATCCATTTAGTAGTTTTTGCGTGAAAGAGTAACAAACTTTCGCGTTTATAATATTAGAAGTATAGTATAGTATACTATAGTATAGTATAGTATAGTATAGTATAGTATAGTATAGTATAGTATAGTATAGTATAGTATAGTATAGTATAGTATAGTATAGTATAGTATAGTATAGTATAGTATAGTATAGTATAGTATAGTATAGTATAGTATAGTATAGTAAGTATGTCTATTCTCCTGTTGGCGTTCACGGTCAACGAAACGTCAGCGGGAGAATAGTTAAGTAAGTGGTTTGATCATAATAATATCCTAAAATAATACCAAACCGCGATAATTTAAATGCTATGACTTGCTATAGTAGCATTACTTACCAAGCACTTACAAAACATTATATCACAATGTATCATCACTTAACTCAAGTCAAGTTATAGTTTAGCAAGTACTCCATAAAAGAACACCTGTTTCCTTGTTCAGTGCGAGATAGCAAGTCGAGACTTGCTTTCTTTAGGGTTGCCACATGAATAAATTTATCTTTTTATTTGTGAAAAGTCTGGTTAGAAAAAAAGGTTTCTCACAACTTTATACAACTCTAAACCATTTCCTGTGTTAACATGTAAGTTAAGATTTTTTACATTATTATAAATGGCAATGGAAAAATAAATACTAAACAATAAGGGCAAAAGAGAACATACCATTTTTTATTTATACTTTTTTTATAATTTGGAAAATACTTTTTAATTTCGTTTTGATAATAATTATTATTAACACACATATAGTACTGATTTCTCATTAAAATTACCTGAGTCGTGGGTATCAGGAACTGCGAGTACCGTGGTACCACAATATCCAGACCCGGAACAAATATCTGCAGGACATTTAAACCTTTGTCCCGCAGCTGGAATCGAACCCTCTTGCATCGCAGCTGGCTACTCACCCGCCGCGTCAACGAGGTTTGCAACGGTCCCAAGATACCTAGTCTATTCCATTTTTTTTTTAAGTACTTATACGTAATGGTATAACTATTTCATACATAAAATCCGTACCGTCGTATCTCGATCATAATATAGCGAAACCATATACATATTACGACTGTCATAAAGCTCACCACTTCGTGGCAAAACAATGGATGAAATCATTCATTTTTTATTTTCTTTTTATGGCAACCCTACTTTATTTTCCAGTAAAGTTAAAGTCGATGTAGAATGTACATTGTTTTGTTAACTTTAGATTCAGAAACTATTATAAAATAACAGAAAGTTCTGTTATTTTACTGTTTATTGGAAAATGGAGAAGACCCAGTTTTATATGGTGTAATCAATAAAAACCTTATTTTAGTTAAAAATAAAATAAAAAGAGCTTTATTTCCTTAAAACTATACATTGATATTGTATACGTCCACTATATTATATAAGTATAAGTTTATTGAAAAGAATCATCGTTCTGTTTATTTTTCAAATAAATATATATAAATCAATGATTATTTCATCCATGGCATATCAGTACATGTTGCATTCGTTTAATTCTCGATTTATTAAATATATTTATCAAATAAGTTCTATAAATATTATATTTATGTATGAAATAAATGAAAACCAAAACTTAATTTTCAATTATCATGATATGGTTAGTTATTTTTATATTCTATGGTCAAGATTATTCAGATGTTGCAACAATATAAATATAACTCTATTAGACTAAGTTAACTGTAAAAAAATATAAAACAAAGATTATAAAAGTTTTTAGTTATATTTAAATACTGAAAAGAAAAATATAGTGGACAGACTAAAAAATATGGCAAGCATAAAGGTAGGCTTAGAAAAAAATATTTTAACAAAAAAGTTACTACTGATAAACGCCACAGTAAAATAACATAACACCGTACAAATTAATTTAATCCTGGCAATCCTAGTCAGGATTATACCCAAACTCGCTGAAGGCAACAGTCAAACAACAAAACAATTTGAGATTCTACCTTCGTCTGTATACTGAATTATATCTTCATTCCCATATGCATTCGTAAGCCAATTAACGGATTATTTCGACGCCCGAGAAATTCTGTGAAGATATTTACGCTATAAATATACATCACGATGAAGAAAAAGGTTTGCAAGTCACAATTCACACGCTAATAATTGAAAACAGTATTATGTCTACCTTATAAAAGCAAAAGTTTGGATTTAAAGGGGTTCAAATGAGTTCACCTTGTTATATTGGCAACATACTTTATTTAGCTGAATAAAGGATCATAAATATAATGCTGGATACAATAATGCTGGTCATTTTCACTCAGCATCAACTAGCCCCAAACTAAGCAGAGCTTGTATTATGGGAACTACATCACTGATTTAACACTTAAATACGTGGGTACATAATAAAAAAAACACCCAAACCAAAGATAAATATTTGCAGACCATACATCCCGCGGCGGGAATCGCACCCGCAACCTTCTTCGTCTAAGAAAAAATAAACAATATTTAAACCAAGTAGAGTTGCGTGTTCCCAAATTTTTAGAGCACCATGCTTGATCGACAGTTTTACTTTGGTACTGTTTGTGAATAGTGTCTAATATTAAAAACTATTGCCGCATATACGGAGAAGTGGTTTCATTGTTAAATTAACATAACTACCTCATTAAAAAACAAATTTATTAAATTAAATACTTAAGTTCTGTTTCATAATCATTCCCTAACTTAGCAAGCCGCAGCAAGCTGTCCTTTTGTAACACTAAACAAAGTTTAGAGGCTGGCAACATTTAGCACGCTGCTAAAGTTAGCGAGTAATTTGGAAACGGAGGAATATTGTTAAATGACCGTGGAACATTATCGGTGTCACGATGAAAGATCTCTAAACGGTCAACGAAACGTCAGCAGGAAAATAGTTAAGTACGAGGTAAGTCGTAATTAGATTCCATTTTACTTAGTAGTACTTGGACTAGTGAATTCTTCCACATCACTTCACTATCCCACAATCAGAGATAACGTTATTTATTACTAGCTTCTGCCCACGGCTTCGCATATTATTACCCGGGGTAGGAATAAATAGTTCTGTATGTCCCCTTGGTAATGATGAGGGGAAAGATGTAACTTTTTCAATTAAAAAAAGTTCGTTCTGTCCCCCTGTTGCGAAAAGGGGGACAGATCGAACTTTTTTTCCCAATTGTCACCCTAGGGGGACAGAGCAGAGTGACAGATGGGAATAATTCATAAAAAGTAGCCTATGTGTTATTCTGATGTAGTTATATTACTGTACAGTTTCATCAAAATACTTTCAGTAGTTTTTGCGTGAAAGAGTAACAAACATTCAACCTCACAAACTTTCACGTTTATAACAGTAGTAGGATTACAATATTCCCGTGAGTGACGTCATTATTATGGATGGTATACCAGACTGTACTGCACTTACAATTGAAAAACAAAACTTCCTACTATCCTATTCTATCCTTCCTACTAATATAATAAATGCGAAAGTCTATGTGTGTGAATGTTTGTTACCACGTATCTCCGTAGCTAGTAAACCGGTTTTGATGAAATTTGGAATGTAGATAGTTGAGGTTCTGGAATAACAAAGGCTTATCTAATTTTCGAAAATCCACCCCTAAGTGTGTTAAACAGTGTAGTAAAGTTTCTATGGATTTTTTTATTCCTTGGTTAGATTCGCTCAAAACTCGGTACAAATAAACTTTAAAATAAATAACAAAATACGAATCTTTTATTTTTTCCAAACTACAACTAGGAGGTGTGCAATAAAGTTCTGAAATTTAGACAATACACACGCGGGATTTCACAAACAAAACCTAAATAATAACAATCAAACTATTTATATGCCTTCCGATACCTCCCAATATGAAATGACGCAAATTGGCATCCAATAGTATAGTAATAAATAATAATCCATAGACTATAAACCTCAGTTTGATCGTCATCGTAAACCAAGCAGAGTTTACTGCCTAATTCTTCTAGGTTTGGTCACGCGTGAGGAATCGGCGTAAATTCACTATAAAATTTTAAATTCACTTAGTTTTTAAGCTGACTTTTGTGATTTCATTGAATAAAAACCTATTGACTTTGAATTGTATTTTAAGTACAATTTACCTAGAATAACACTTTAGGTAAGGCAGCTTTTATTTGGATACTACGCGGGTGAAGCCGTGAGCAGAGGCTTGTGTCTTAGGTCTGGGGTCTGGGTTTTGGTAGCTTTGTTCGTTTTTGCCAGAAAAGTGTTCCGAAAAGATCTTCCTTACCTGGCAAAATTGGTTCCAATTTATATGATGTAAAAAATTTCAGATCTTCAGGACTTAGGGCTTAGGCTGTGTGTGGTCCTCAGTTAGTCATGCAACTATTTCATTGATCGAGCGAGCGAAGTGAGTAAAAATCTCCGAGTCTTTTTAGAAGATCCGCTGTAGTAGTTTGTATGTATGTTTGTTTGTCCAATGATAACTGAGGAACCGTTCATTTAATCCTAATGAGACTTTGGAAGGAAGTAGATAATGCTAAAATACTTTCAAGTTCAAATATTAACTAATATCTAGTGTTTGAACTATGAGGTCGTGAGATCTTTATTCGTGGTGACCTAAAAAGTTAAGTCTATAATAACCCGACCAATTCAAAAAGTCAACTCAAACGATGACGCTTCCTTTGACACTGCGGATATTAAAATTCAGGTTAGTATAGTCTTAGTGGGATTTTCTTGTCGAGCATAATGAAAGAAGCGGTTGATGTGTGGTGTCCACACTTTATACTATTACGCAACATTCGGTATTATAACAAGTTACAACAAATGAGTCCGTAATTTTTTTAAAAATTACGATTATTCGCAGTTTCAG
Organism: Perizoma affinitatum; assembly: GCA_961405105.1. NCBI lineage: Eukaryota > Metazoa > Arthropoda > Insecta > Lepidoptera > Geometridae > Perizoma > Perizoma affinitatum. The sequence goes on from OY560207.1 coordinate 3,492,852, forward strand.
TCGACCTCTGTGTCGCAGTGGGCGAAGGTTCGCCTGAGACGCAGAAGGTTGCGGGTTCAATTCCCGCCGCGGGACAAATGTTTGTATGATCTGCAAATATTTGTCTTCTTAAAATAATATGTATTTATTTACAAAAAGTATATAAGTAGTATATATATCAGTCATGTTCCCAGTTCCCATAACACAAGCTCTGCTTACTTTGGGGCTAGATGATGCTGTGTGAAAAATGTCCAGCATTATTTATTTTATTTATTTATTCATATGAAAAGTAAATACTAGAACTTCAAACTGGTTCAAGTGAAATTGTAAAAAAATACTCGTTAAAGGATAAAAAATCACCCAAATTACGACTATTTCTCTCGAATCACCCTGTAGATAAAATTATATATTTTTAATTTGACCTCATTATATTATGTTTGTGTGGAAACATTATAATTATACATAAGTTAACTATTTGATCACCCATAAAAATTATGTTTGCTTACGTAAATGTCAAGTTTTTGCGGATTACCATTATATTGGGAACTATTAAACTGTTCGAAACAACTAAATGTTACCACTATTTTACAAACAAATTGTCCTTCAAAATTTAGATACACAATTTATGTTGAAAGTTAGTTAAAAATATCTCACTTCACACACGAAATTGTGGAGTCTCCAGTTGACCCAGTTTTGTTGGCACTTGAAATGACTATGTTTTGTACACGAATTCATAACTTTTGACGACATGTTTACGGTTTATGACACTTAGCACCTGTCACAGTATATTTCTTTGTGCTTTGTTTACGCGTAAAATAACTTATCTATAAAACAAACTTAACATAAAGAGGTGGCAAACTTTGTTCCATTTTTGACAAGTGTTATTCTGTCATATTCTCTCTGGCTCTTAAATATACTTTAAAAACGGAGGAGATTCTTTATTCTAGTGTTTTAATCGATGCTATTTACAACTTCTAATATACTACCCACGGCTTTGCCAGTGTGAAAAGTAGCCGATAAAGGTATTACCGTTCAGGCAGCGTTCGTAAGAAACGCATTCGCTCGACTGGTTTTTTCGTCGACTTACGTTGCAAATTTTTATAGGTCTCCACGAAAAGCTCTTTTATTGTAATGGAATAATAAATTAAGCTGCGTCCACCCTGAAGGTCCATTCTAAATATTGGTCAAAGATTTTTTTTAAATCGGATAATTATTTTCAGTAATTACCTCCTACTTCCAAACTTTACATTTTAATAATATTACTAGTGGTACCACGGCCGCCCTTGGCCCCCAGCCTACCGCATCGCATCGCCCATCCGCGCTATTAATTATTTTTCTCGGTTCCTAAGGGTCGTAGCGCAATGTTTAATAGCCTTCACTTCATAACGAATAAACTTCATAACTTATAAACTTCATAACGAATCGATACAAAAAAAAAACCCGACTGGTAGTTCCAGGGATTCGCGCGTAAAAAACAAACAAATTGTTTTTTTCATGTATATTATTATAATATAAATAAGTGTAGATGATCCGCAGTGATTTCATGATTATCTAAGTCAAATAGGTAGTTTTCAAATAATCAGAAAATCATTAAGAATAAAAATTATAAATATGTATATAGTTTTTTTTTACTCAAATGTGTATGAATTATCGTAGCACTCCGGAGTAGGTACTTAAGGCTGCCTGTGGGTACTTAACACAGGCAACCTTAATCTCTAGTAGTAGAAATCACTAGAAATGAAATAGAATAAGTACCTATCAACTCACTACCCATGTATTTTGTGATTGTGCGTTTATAATTTCATAACATACCTACTTATAAAATATCGCCGTAGGTTATTTGGTTAGGTAAGATAGTTAGTTGTATCTTCCAATAATCATTGTCATTATTATAGATTTAGTTAGTGTTAGCTGTGACGTCAGCAGCTACATCAGTAGGCGGGGCTGATAAACAGCGTGACTGAGTCCTCGACCTTCTCACTATGCCTAGTACTTTTATTACCTACTATATTATTATATTGTACTTAGACTAGGTATGTTTGTTTAAGTGTAAGTAAATAAATGACCTTTTATTTCATTTTTATTTACTAAACTGGAAGACCCTTCCAATAGGCACGTCCGAACTTTGGCAGTTGGTAGCGGCGATCTTGTTGAAGCTACATCTGTCAAATTGGTTGTCATTTATTCATTCTGTTTTGCCAAATCATCATGGATAGCTATAGCATTCAACAACACGTGCAAATGATAAAATTATTTTATCAAAATGAGTGTTCTTTTCAGGCAACGCACCGCGCGCTTCGCCCATTTTACGGTCGCCATAATCGTCCTACCGAGAGGACTATTCGTCGTGTGGTGGATAAATTTGAGTCCACTGGTTCGGTAAATGATCGACCAACACCCGTACGTCAAGGTCTGCCGAAAACATCGCCGCTGTCCGTGAGAGTGTGCAGGAGAATCCGAGGCAGTCGATTTCGCGTCGCTCACAAGAACTCGGCCTTTCACAGACCACAACTGACTAGTCGTGTGACTTAACCCCGCTAGACTTTTTCATGTGAAGTTTTCTTAAGTCGCAGGTCTATGCGAATAAACCACAAACCACAGCGGCCCTCAAAGCCAACATAACCTATGCCATAGGTCAAATTCAGCCTGATTTATGCGCAAAAGTCATGGAAAATTGGATATCTCGCATGCGCTCCACCCAGAGAAGCCGTGGCGGACATTTGAATGATGTCATATTCCACACATAATGGCATCACTACATCTTTCAAATAAATAAATAATTTCGATAATATCTCACACACACTTTGTTTTATTTAAATTTAAAGATAGGATATGTTTAATGAAAGCCCTATAGTAGACTAGTAGTTTTCCGCGTTTATAAGGTCACCTTTCCTAGGCCTTGTCTGAAAATCAGTGCTGCTTCTCACTACGTGCGGAGCAGCACTAAGCTGAGACAGGAACAGTACTCACATGGCACAGATTAAAAAAACACTATTTTTCTTATTAAAATTACAGTAGATATATTTGCATGATAAGGGTTGGGAGCTTTTCTTTTCGTTGAAATAACTCTGTGGCGCAGTGGGCGAAGGCCCGCCTGAGACGCGAAAGGTTGCGGGTTCGATTCCCGCTGCGGGACAAATGTTTGTCTCGGGTCTGGGTGTGTTCTATGTATAATATGTATGTATTTACAAAAAAAAAGTATATAAGTAGTATATCAGTCATGTAGTTCCCATAATACAAGCTCTGCTTAGTTTGGGACTAGACGATGCTGCGTGAGAAATGTCCAGCATTATTTATTATTATTATTATTAACCTGTGTTAGAAAAGTCCTCTCTTTACTGTATATGAATATTAATATTATTACAAATGTATATTAATAATAGGAAGATAATATTTTAAAACGGAGTGTAGGTATAAAAATAATGCTGGACATTTTTCACACAGCATCATCTAGCCCCAAAGTAAGCAGAGATTGTGTTATGGGAACTACATGACTGATATACTACTTATATACTTTTTTTTAAATACATACATATTATACATAGAAAACACCCAGATCCCAGCGGCGGGAATCGAACCCGCAACCTTATGCATCTCAGGCTGGCCTTCGCCCACTGCGCCACAGAGGAGGTATATTTTTATAAGCTTATATAGTAATAGAGTACTATAGTATAGTAGAGTTGGGAATAATTAGCACAAAAAGGTTCTCTATGTCTCCGTGTTTTTTGTTAAAAGTATTAGGTACCTATTTTTTTAAAGTGTCTCTTTTTTCAATGTAAAAACGTGATTTTTCACCTACCGCACTATCGGTGAAGGCACCGACTAAGTTTCGACTCATTCCGGCACGAAGCGACGCGGAGGGAGAGCGTCGCGATCACTCACCCTGATGAAGACTCTCGGAATGAGTCGAAACTTAGTCAGTGCCTTCACCGATAGTGCGGTACGTGAAAAATCCCGTTTTTACAATGAATAATCAAATAGTTTTTGAAATAAAAGTGTCTATTTTATTTATTTATTGTGTGATAGGTAAATCTTTCTGTGATTTGTTATTGTCAAATAAATCACTTTCTATTCTTCTATCCTATAGACTGTCATGTCACAAAAGAAATGAAGAGTAGATCAACAATTCAAATGGTTCTTAATTAAAATGTCCTTCCCTCAGGAAATTCCATTAGTGTGCCACTGAATTATTTTGCATTAACAAATGGCCGCTAACGAGTGAGATAATTAGCACAACCATTGGACTTGGTGATATTCTGAAATTTGTTACATAAGAAACGTGAAATCGAGTTGAACTTGGACTGATATAATTTTTCGTAAAATGTTTTTTTAAACATTAATGTTTCAATTATAAACAACTTGTTAAAAATGTCCAGCATTATTGTTTTTATTAAGTGTTTTGTTTTTGTTTAAGCTTCAGAATTCTAAAAATCAACAATGAATTACTAATATTTGTCTCGGGTCTGGGTGTTCTATGTATAAATATGTTCACCGATTTGTATTTACAAAAATAATAATATAAGTACTTTATCAGTCATGTAGTTCCCATAACACAAGCTCTGCTTAGTTTGGGGCTAGATGATGCTGTGTGAAACCGTCTTATTATTTATTAATATTATAATGTAAAAATTTAGATATTCGGACGTTTTGTGCCAGATTTGGATGAAATAATAATAATGATGATTCTGGTCATTTTTACCCCGTAACCTTTTGGTTCTCAGGCGGGCCTTTGCCCACTGCGCACAGAGGTCATCAAAAAATAATAATTTAGATAAGGCAATGTTCTGTTACCGACGCAAACCCCACCACTATATTGAAAGCGGTTACCTATTGACATCTACAAAACCTGGGGCATTGATGATGTGTTACCCGCTCTGAAGGACTCTTATAATTATTTTTTTTCAACGGAAACACCTCAGAAGACAGCTGTGTACATGTATGGATTCAGACTCAGATTCAGATAACGAATTGTTACATGTCAATAAAATAATACAACACAACATAATATACCAAAAACAAAACAATAGTAGGTACATATTAAAATTAATAATTCTGTAACAATGTTACAAATACTTAATTTTGTATTGTAAAAATTCGTCAACCTTGTAGAAAGCTTGCTCGATAAGCTAGTTTTTTAGCGTTTTTAAAAGATTGCGTCGACGGCGCACTGGTTATGTAATTCGGGAGACGGTTGTAGACCGCCGGCCCCATCACATGCACCAGCTTCGACGACTTTGTTAGCCGGCGCCGAATAGCCTGCAGTCTGTTCGCAGTTCTAATGGGGTATCTGTGGCCGTCCCCTAGTCTCGCGTACTCGTCCAAGTGATTACGAGCATAGATGGCTGCGTGAAAGATGACGAGAGCGGGTAAGGTCATTATGGGGAAGAAAGGATCTTGCAAAGTGGGTATATCGTGGTCTAGAAATACACATAGTCTACTTTTTGTAACGGCACCTCTCGGGCAAAGCCCAAAATTGCTAAATAAATGACTACACAGGATGTGTTAAGATAATGACTCCCATAAAAAAAGTACATTTTCTTTTGTAGTACGACAAATTTGCTATCCTTTTCAATGGGTTACGATGAAAATCAACATCATGTTAGGATTTTTTCAAGTCAGCCTAAAAAAAATAACTTATTGTAATCGGCGCATACATCTCAAGAAACAAAACTGATTAGTATAACCGGGCGCAACTAATGATTTTTCCAAAAAAAATCACGAAATCATATTGTTCGAGACAACTAAAAAGACAGATTCCATACAATTTCCATGACATCTTACACCTCAACACCTATATATTAATAATGATTTAAAAAAGAGTGACGATCAAAGAACCAGTGCGTTGATAGTAAATCTTTAAAACATTAAATCACGGAATCGTTAACGCAATGGCCCGTCTCACCTTCAGACAGAGATAACAATCGGGGTGATAAATGGAACGGACGTCTCAAATCTTGTTCCGTCACTCCGCTGACTAGATTAATGACGGCTTAGAGTTGGACTATATTAAAAGCCTGGCATCACATATACCTATAATTAAGAGTGAAATCAGACAAGGTACCTACAACTAAAGTACCAATCAAGCATAATATCCCCACCTGTTGGTTAAACAGTTACCGTAACCTATGGACGCTTGCAACACTAGATACATAGATAGATTACTCTTTTCTTAATAATAATAATAATGCTGGACATTTTTCACACAGCATCATCTAGCCCCAAAGTAAGCAGAGCTTGTGTTATGGAAACTACACGACTGTTATTGATTTTTGTAAATACATACATAATATACATGAAAACACCCAGACCCGAGACATATATTCGCAGATCATAAATACATTTGTCCCGCAATCTTCTGCGTCTCAGGCGGACCTTCGCCCACTGCGTTACGGAGGTCTAACAAATCAATTCAAACACAGCAAATTACAAGCTAATCGCGGGAGTACAATGGGCGGTATTATCGCTTATAGCGATCTCTTCAAACACCAGAGGTCTCACTCGCGCGTTGCTGACCCTGAGATATAACAGGTGAAAAGTTTCAGGAGTTTTTAAAATCACCAGCACCCATAACCTTTCAAACCTGAACACAGCAATTCGAACAATACTGCTTGTCGGTAGATTTCTGAATGTAGCCAAAAAGTTGTACTTACTTAATAATAAGTACTACAGCTTTATTGTACTACCGAGGTCACGCACGAAATATGGAAAAACAACGATACTCTATGAAAGAGCACAGCTTTACAATAACCTACCCTCCCAAATTAAAAATGTAACCTCATTCATTGTATTTAAGTCTAAACTAACCGAGCATATCATTAACGATGATACACTCCTTAAAAAATAAGCACATTGAAAGAGTAAATTTTGAACGACCATAACCTATGTAAACCTAATTTTATGTAAAAACCCTGTTCTCAAGTAAGTGACATGTAATTCTTGTCTTTTTGAGAATAAATGATTTAAAACGTAAACACTGTATGTTAATAATAAGTAAAAGCATCCTCAACCGACCAAAACGAACAAAATCGTATATAATTATCATAGGTAAGAATGTATTTCCAATAATTTCCCGACGCCCGAATCAGCTTTTTGTCAGGGTTGGCAAATTAACTAACTATCGCCCATATTTTTGTAGGTAACACAATGTAAACATTTAAGGGTTTTTAATAATGCTGGACATTTTTCACACAGCATGATCTAGCCCCAAACTAAGCAGAGCTTGTATTATGGGAACTACATAATATATACTACTTATATACTTTTTTTTGTAAATAAATACATATTATACATATAAAACACCCAGACTCGAGACAAACATTAGAAACATTTGTCCCGCAGCGGGAATCGAACGCGCAACCTTCTGCGTCTCAGGCGGGCCTTCGCCCACTGCGCCACATAGGTTTTTTTATCTAAACTCTAATAAAAACGTTTCAACGCAATAACACTATTGATTTTGTCTCAGTGTAGCTGTTAATAGGATCTGGGTAATATTGCCATAGTATTTTACAAACTTTCGCGATTATATAACATAATTATTAGCTAAAAAAGGTAAACGCGACCCGTAAAACTTATAATTAATGTTGCCATATCAAATAATATGAGCTTTTTTCAGTGAAGTTGGAATGAAACTAGGTACATACTTTTTTCATTTTCTTCTGTGTTATCGTTTATGATAGAAAAACCACGAAAGGATTGTGCACTCTTAAATGTTTATCTGTTGACTGAACTAAACTTCTACGTGCATCTGCGTAAAATATGAAAGCCTAAGACACATACAATTTTTGGATACCTAACACAACAAAAGCTGGCATCAAAACTTGATAGGACGTGTCAATGACACTACTACTATAATATTATGTGAAACTTATCTGTCAGAATATAATGAACGATAAAAAAATTGTAGATATCCAATTTTAATGATCTGACGATATCCAGATTCAATTAACCGTTGGTCGCTGGTTTCATTTTTATTTTTCAAAACAAATGACAAATGTCACTTATATCTACCGAACAATGTTACCAACGTTCTTGTTTATCTTACCCACTATGCAATATTAATATATGTCTCATATAAATTAAGCATACAAACATAGAATGAACGCATAAATTTATCGACCGACTGAGAATAGTTTAAGCAAAGCGCTGTTGTATTTTACTATTATTTTATTTTACGTCATAATATTCGTTTGAATTCGTTTGGATTTATCTATCCAAACGAATAAGCATTATTAAATCAGCATCTTTGCCCAGTCGGTGGTTATTTGAGCGAAAGACCATTCCTAACGAGATTAAGTCTCAAACTTTACTACATAGTAAAGTTCGGAGTGTCGGGTATTTCAAAATTGATACTAGAGAAAGGCCAGATTATATCTATAAAGCACAATTTTATTAACTAGCATGTAATTATATTCTAGAGTTAATAGATCAAACAAATGCGTTTTCGTTTTTCTAAAAAAAAATACCCTCATTTATTTTATTATTTTGAGTTTGTTTGTGGTGAAAACAAACTTTTGCTCGTTACTTAAGGCGTTCATTGAAATCATAAGCAATATATTTTTAGATACTTATGATTTAAATTAAAACTTGACTTAAATAAATTCGAATAGCCACTAATATATACTCACACTGCACATACCACAGATAAACAAATAATAATTTATTTAGGAACTTCGCACATCATTATCTTTATATTATAACAATAATGATATATTTATGTATTGTACATAACACTTATTTATTATCTATTTATATAATTTTTCTTTCTTATGTTGCTCCCCGTTGTTCGTGACATCACGATGCAGCCCCTGTCAGAAAATCAGCGCTACACCTTTCCCAGGTTTGGTGCAGCGTAATGCTGAGATAACACATCTTTTTATTATGATTTATTCGTTATTTTTTTTTTTTATGTTTTAATGTAACTTTTCTGCGTGTGTGTGTTTATTTGATCTGTTCTTTGTCACCTGTTGTGTTGCTTTTAATAAAAGTATTTTCTTTCTTAAAAAACTATGTGACATAAAAAAATTAAAACGCCTAGAATAATCAGATTTTTGACAATCCTTCAGTCAGCTATAGCGTCGAAAACATGGGGTTATGTGCTCGATGTGCTAATCGATCAAGGTGAAACTATTAGTTAAATTATTACTAGTTGAGAAAGAACATTCATCAAAGAATAAAACTATTTTATACGAGTTCAAAACGCGCGGACGTTGGCTCTAGTAAAATATGGCTTTGACGCGGAAAACGGCGAAGTTTGACAGCCCTAGTGAATTCAGCTGCACAAAGCACTCTGATTCCGTAATTACTGTGTTCGTCTGTGTGTTCCAATATTCACGATACGAGCTGTATTATCCTATCATTGGCATTAATCAGTTAAGGTAATGGCAGACTGACTGCGTGTGCCTGAATTTTGTTGTCCACCGACTGATAATCTTAATGTCTATACTAATATTATAAAGAGGTAAGGTTTGTAAGATTGAATGTAGGAATTAATCTCCGAAACTACACAGCCGTATTGTTAAAACGAGAATTTTCACGTACAGTTTTGGCGACGCGGAGGGAGAGCGTCGCGATCACCCTGATGAAGACTCTCGGTATGAGTCGAAACTTAGTGGGTGCCTTCACCTGTAGTACGGTACGTGAAAATTAAATTGTTTACAATATGAATAATCTAATTCACGATATTTTTTACAAAACTACACATCCGATTTCAAAAATTCTTTCATCAAAACGCTTTTCGTGTAGATCAATTTTGCAACGTTGACGAAAAAGAGGTCGTACGCTGCCCTTAACGGCCCTTAAAGAGCTACTTTGCATCGGTTCCTTTTTATCCGGGTAATACGTGGGCGAGGCCATGGCCATGCTAGTGTAAGGTACCAATGTACGTACACTAGCTTAGTTCAAGATGGCGGCGTACGATTTAGACTTCAGTCTAAATCGTGCGCCGCAAAAAAAAATAATTTTCATACCTTTGTTTATAACTTCATATCTTTATACGAAAATTATTGTTTTTTTATATACAATTGAAATTATCATGATCTGGTATCATTTTAGGATATTATTACGACTATACCACACATTTAACGCCAGTAAGTGAATAGTAAGACCGCCCATTGTAGTTTATTTGGAATAAGGTTTTGAATACAATAAAGTATTTTCATTCATTCATACGTAGTGTTGTCATAATAATATTCTAAAAAGAGTTTTTTATACAACTAAAGTGACCTGCAAGCATATGACCCACGTTTTGGTAAGCGGTTACTGTTAACTTAGAGACGCTTGCAGCCCCAAAGGTATCACTCGCCAAAGGACGACCTCTGTGGCGCAGTGGGCGAAGGTTCGCCTGGGACGCAGAAGGTTGCGATTTCAATTGTTTGTATGATCTGCGCGTTGCATTCCCTGAGACACAACGAGTGGATTTTTTTTTACCAGCATCCATACACTAGAACCGAATCACAGTTATGCTTGTATTACTGCTTGGCAGCAGAAATATATATAGCGATTTCCCCGGACGAGCTTTATAACAAAGCTCTAATAATCTCAAAGAGGTTTTTGCGTTTGTAAGTATTTATTATATGTCCAACTGTTGCTACTAAATGTTACCAATTAATTATATCTATGTACACTGTAAAACAAAAAACGATTATTCTATTTTATTCTATTATATTAATTAAAAACTTTCCAACGTATGAAATTTTACTAAAACAGTAAAATTTCAACACGGAACATGGTTGGCAAGTTCCACCAGTTTAGATCATTTGCAACGGTCTTTAAATACATAGTTAGCTGTTAAATCTGTGTTTTTGTATATAACTACTTGTACATAGTTGTATGAATAAATGTATTTGCTTTTATTTGGGAATAATTGAATCTAACATGAAATACCATTAGACTTCAAGACAAAGTAAGTGAAAGATATAGATAGATACATAGATATATTTCTATTGTACACCAGTAAATATAAAAGAAACACGAAAAAATAAATTATAATAATACCTAATGGTACAATGGGCGACCTTATCGTTAAAAGCAATCTCTTCGAGACAACCTTTGGATGGGCAGAAATTGATGTATGAATCGGAACGGTTCTGAATAAATAACATTGGAAAGTTATTTTTTTTTTAAAGATTGAAACGCCTGTCATCTAGTTACCTACGACCATGAAAACTTCGATAATTATTCAAGAAATTAAATACAATAACACAACACCATTAAAACATGTAAACGTGTATAATTCATAAAGGTCTAATGTCATCGATACGTGTTTTTTTTTTCAGATTGAATTTCCACTGTAAAATAATAAAGAAGATCGAACTGGTGGAAAAAACAACATGATTGCTAGTTCCTAACTTCTCAGGTGTAGAAAAAGAAAAAAGAGAAACAAAGACTTTTGCTTTCTTTTTTTTGCCTTGACCTAATTAACAGCTAACAAGAACAAATCTAAAACTAATTAAAACACAACTTTTTTTTCGCATTACATTCCGCTGAACAAAAATAGCATAACTTAAAAGTAAAAATAGTTTGGTAAATGTTGCCATTTGTCGTAGAATTTTTCAGGGAAAGAACAGCAGAATAAAGTTTAATACATATTCGTATTTCAGTGGAGTTTCCTTTGTGAAATAATACGTACAGAGAACAGCTGGGTCTAACATACAATTATGCAAACACACAAATCTACTAACAAACAAAATTACAAATACACAAACTCTCAAATCTCAAATCTCAAACACACAAACATAAAAAAACCCTCAAACATTTTGTATGTTTGAAAGTTTTTTTATGTATGTAGGAAAGGTGGTTTCAAACAATTCCTTAGACCTGGGAGAAATGGGAATATTATTACGTAATGCACGGCCTCGTTACATAAAAATAGTAATAAAAACATCCTATCCCAAACGCATGAAAGAGCTTTGTGCGTCGCGGGTAAAAACTATAGTATAAGATAACTCACATACAATGGTATAATAATAATAATAAACCTTTTTTTATTTCCACGACTAAATATATTTATGATTAAAAAAAATATTATTATTTTTTAAAACTAGATTTAAATAAGGGCCCTTTTTTTCCCACGTTACTCTATTTTGAGCTTTTTCCTTCCAGATTTGTCCTGCTACTTTGCCACATACAATGTTATAGCTAGCTATAAATAATATTCCTGTAAACACAGTTTGTGGACAAAGGCCCGTGTCAACTAGGTCGAACTGTGTCAACCAAGAACACGCCAATGTTTCACGTCGCTCCTTCTGTTAGCCAATATTGTTTAAGGGGAAAATAGTTATGTTAGTCCGACTTATAGGAACAGAAAATCCTCTTCATTTGAATCTTGCTGAAAATATGTAATATTTTCAGAAAATATGCAATATCTTTGCTTATACATAGCTTTTATATCTTGGTTTTAGTGTTGAATGAATGAATGAATGAATGAATAGATGGATGAATGAATGAATATATTTATTGCATAATATTATCCACATAATTATGGTATAAAATATCCAGTGTGGTGAAAGGATTCGGTGCTCCTTGAAAATACTCGTTTCATACGCAGAATAATGTTTCATGTTCGTTTCGAAGTTACAGTTTCAAGTAGAGCTTGTGAAATAAAACATCCGGGGAAGTTCTATCACCATTCCTATTTATGTCGTCAAGCAATGCTCGCATTGCTTTGTTCCGGTTTGAAAGGTATGGATGCAAGGGAAATTACATGAGACTTTACAACGTTATGTCTTAGGGTCAGCAACGCGCGTGGTGTAGATTTCCGCTGCAAGACAAATGCACGCATGTTTGGCGGTTTTTTATCGGGTCTGTGTGTTGTGGTATTGTAACGAACTACACCGCTATGTTTATTAAAAAATAAGATACTGAAACAATAGCCAAAACTCCGGATAGACACGAATACAAATGTTAGACGTAGACATTTACGGCAAATTCGCTAAATTCTAAATATAATGGATTTCAACCTTTCGAATGACAACCTTTTGATTTTATATAACTAGCTACTGCCGACTGCTTCGACCGTGTGGTAACTGTAATATTTGTGACGCAGAATAAAACACCATTCAAACGAGACTTTAATTTATGGGTAATTGACGGTATACTTCAGAAAACATATATGCGATTACCCACATCTTATCTGCTAAATACACTACAGTAACCAGATTAAAAGTAGCTCTTACCGTTAAGACAGTGTTCGTAAAAAACGCTTCGCTCGTCACCCTCAGAAATATAGGAAAATATTAGTCATATTAGTTATTTATTGATAATAATAATTGTAGGTCAAAAATGCTTTTGAGTTGGTTTTACAATATTTATTTTTAAATAATCATAGATTATACTATTTATTTTGTTAGGTATGTTTTTGTGTAGCTATTTGTAACCATAAAATTTTCCTTCAGTTAAGTTTCCAAGTACCTGCGTAGATTTTTTGGGGTTGATTATAACGATCCATGTCTCTATACCGGCGTCTGCCACTTTCACAAATATAGGGAGAATGTCTATTGGGCTGGTTTTTCAGAATTCATTTAAAAAGGCGTATTTCATTGAATAGCGAACTCCTTGTTCTAAAAGAAGATTCTTAGTGAAATTAACTTGGTGAAGTTAAATTAACACATTGTTCACAAAATATTGGTGAATAATTTTAACAAAATAATTATTTTTGAAAAATATAAAAACAAATTTAGAATTTCAAATATGTTTGTTTTGACAGTCAATGACAATCCCCGGTCGAGTAGACAGCTCCAGGCATAAAATTTGATCTGTTAGTTAAAAAACAACAAAAGAGAGGAGAGATAGAGGGGGGTCGTTAGAATTCCATGGTACTCATAGTTCCTGATACCAACAATACAGGGACTATCGTGTGAAGTGGAAAATGCCACATGGATTGTCCACTGCTGAATTTAAAAAAAACATGATTCATATTAACGGCCGTAATCCAATTTTTTGTATTCGGTTCGCAATCTCCATTAGAAAACCTATCCAGCGGTTTTCAGTTCGACAATATAATAAACCAGCGCATTCAATTATATAAATTCTTTAAAGCTACTAAACCGTGCTACTAGCCGTGTTGGCCTAGTGGGCGATACCCCGACTTCTGATCCGGAGGTCGTGGGTCGAACCCGGACGTGCACCAATGGATTTTTCCACTCGAAAAATGTATGTGCGCATTAACACGTGCTCAAAACGGTGAAGGAAATCATCGTGAGGAAACCGGCATGCCCTAGAACCAAAAATTCGAAGGCATGTTCCAACAGTTAGTGTTTCAATAAGCGGTGATGGGCTTGCAAACTGTCACGTGGAATGCTTACTACTTGCAAAACACGGGCATGTACCAAATGTAATGCCTCTGACTACCCCCTACTTGGTATCCTCAAAGATCTACTCACTGAGTATGTATCTGAGGATTTCCACCATGGGGAAGACAGTCGTGAGCGTGTACTAAAAAATAAAGTATAGTAAGGAAAGAAAAACATGACGTGGTATTTGATTTGGCATTTTGTACATTATGGCTTCTTTTGCCATAATGTCACATCAAATACAAATTTGTATTTGATGTGACATTTTTTATAAAGCAAATTTGTATAAAGCATTATTTTTTTCATTTAATAAGGAAAAGCATTCACGTAAAACAAGCTAAATCTTTACTCAACACGCTCAAATAAAATAAAGCAACGTTATAAACCTGAGTCGGAGGTTAATTTACTTCCATACGCCGTATTTGAACTAGACAAAAGAAGCAATCGCTCTCTGAAAAGTACAGATAGGGCTATGAACTATGCGAAACCTCTTAACTTTAACTAGTCGACAGTTTTATGAGTTTTGTTTATGAGATCAGTTTAGTTAGTCAATGAGCCCCATAGACTTATTATTATAAAGATAATCCTATTACTATTTCAACGCGAAAGTTTGTGAGGATGGATGTTTGTTAGTCTTTCACGCAAAAACTACTGAACGGATTTTAGTGAAACTTTACAGTAATACAGCTTATATATCAGAATAACATATAAGCTATTTTTTATCAGGGTACCACGCGAGCGAAGCCGTGACCAGAGGCTAGTTTAACATAAACTAATATAAAAAAAGAAGAAAATTTGAGCTAAAACTAACGCTGAGAGGTGCCATGAGTAGTGGCGGGATTCCCCGCTGATCGACCCTAAAAATCCTTTGAGCGAGAAAAGAGCCAGCCCTCTGGACACTTATCAATAACATATTTAAGTGAATGATTTGTCGATTTTGAAGTCGGATTTTGATTATTTTCAAAAATTACTTATAGTTACAGACTTTTAAGACGAAAACATTGTTATTCTAAAAATCGCGAATTTCGTAGCCATTCTCACAGAAATACCTTTATATTTATCCATTGATTGATCACTCCAAATATTTGGAGCTTTTCGTTAACTCCTGAAACAAATAATGATTTATATTTACCTACCCCAAGTTCAAAGTTTAAGTCTTTGAGCATCAACCATTTGAAAGTACCATTATGTGCTTTCCTTTGTAGATTGAAATGTTAAATAATGGTAATTTTTTATATTTATTTTATTGTTTATTTTGTTGTAAGTTTTTGCAGGCAAGGTATTTCAATTTATTCCGACCTACATTCTGATATATAATCTCTGATTCGGCATTTTAAAGTTTGGTCACAGATATAAGACGTGATACGTTTAGTTAAACGCGACTTTCATATACTGACTTAAGCAGACATAAATAATAAATAATGCTGGACATTTTTCACACAGCTTCATCTAGCCCCAAAGTATTATGGGAACTACATGACTGATAATATCCGTCATGTAAAAAAAAAAAGTATGTAAGTAGTATATTATACTACATACATACTTTTTTTTTGTAAATACATACATATTATACATAGAAAACTCCCCCACCCCCTTTGTACGTAAGGTTGCCCATGGATGATATAGTCGTGAGCATGTTTTTTTTTTTTACATTTTGACATTATACTTTTGACAGAGCATTCAGACGGCAAATAATTTTCGGGCACAACAGTAAATTCGACCGATAGCGTCGACGTCGGCTGAACATTACGATTTACAACTGCTATAAATGTCAGCGATGAATTACTGTGGATGCGACAGGCAAGTCCGTTCTCACTTTCATATTATAGAGTACCTACAGTAATTGTAGGAAAACGAAAAAGATATAGTTTTGGGCTTTTTCTGTTAACTGTACCTACCAATCTACCTAAAACTCGTGGTATTGGCTGGGAAAGCAAAATAATTTATTTTAAATTTAAAAAAAGGCATGGATTGCCTCACTTTCAACGGTGGTTACATATTATAGAGTACCTACAATAATGGTAGGAAAAAGAAAAAAAATGTCTTGGGCTTTTTCTGTTAACTGTACCTACCAATCTACCTAAAACTCGTGGTATCGGCTGGAAAAGCAAGATACTTTATTTTAAATTAAAAAAAAGGCATGGAATTGCCTCACTTTCAACGGTGGTTACATATCATAGAGTACCTACAATAATGGTAGGAAAACTAAAAAGATATAGTCTTGGGCTTTTTCTGTTAACTGTACCTACTAATCTACCTAAAACTCGTGGTATCGGCTGGAAAAGCAAGATACTTTATTTTAAATTTAAAAAAGGCATGGGATTGCCTCTCTTGCAACGGTGGTTACATATTATAGAGTACCTACAATAATGGTAGGAAAAAGAAAAAAAATGTCTTGGGCTTTTTCTGTTAACTGTACCTACCAACCCACCTAAAACTCGTGGCATTGGCTGGGAAAGCAAAATACTTTATTTTTATATTAAAAATGGCATGAGATTGCTTGGTAACCCATGTATAGAATTTTAAATTTGGAGAGCAATAGATTTGGCATTGGTGAGAATGGCCCGCGTAATGTCATTAGTAGACCAGTTTGATGGTGGAATTACATGGTCGTGTAAATCACCGACTGTCTATTACTGGCAGTCTCTGTTTGATAGTGTAATAAAGAGGTGGAGGGAACTATTTACGTCTGTCACTAGCAGCCTCCGTTTGGTGGTGCAATTACAGGGTCGGGGGAAACACCTGTCTGTCACTAGGAGACTCAGTATACAGTCCCTTATTACTTTTTATTATGTAACATTGTACATAATAAAAAGTAATAATGCCCTGGAGCCAAAAGAGATCGCTTTAAGCGATAAGACCGCCCATTATACCTCTTATATTCTTTTTTTTAATTTGTATAGTCAATGTACATTTTATGCAAACGTGGCGCTTCCCATAGCGCTTGCAACTTGTGTGTTTGTACTATCATTTAATTGGTTTCAATAAATCAGTCCTCGTTCAACTACGGACTCCGGTGGTTCTCATTTGAAAACCCCATCCTTACTTATCATTTATCAATATCATCGAAGTGTAAGGACTTCACCTTAAATTTTTTTGGTCATTCGAGCATTTTCCATAATTCCTGTGTTTTTGTATTTTACTTGTGCAATAAATTTATCTATCTATCTAATTAACGCGGCGATGAGCTTGCAACCTGTCTCGTGGAATGTTACCTACATAAAAACACGGGCTTGTTCAAAATGTTTAGACGTTCTTCTGACTACCCCCTTCTTGGTATCATATGGTGAATATCTACGCATTGAGTATGCATCTGAGTATATACATCATAGGGAATATAGTCGTGAGCGTGTTTGTTTTGTTTTATATCTCTCTAAACCGTCATTCAAGATGAAAATATCCACAATACGAACAATAACGGAGTTAACGACCAACCGGAACTGGCGCCATCTTGCAGCGTTGACTCATTTCCAGTTCATAATAGACGGGCGATTGTTTAGATTTGCAAATTGCTCGTTGCCGTTCTAATTAGTATGAGATTTTCTTTTTTATCTGTGGCAGAGCGACCTTGTCCCCCAATGCTTACTAGATGGCACTTTTTTACCACATTTTTACAATCATTAAAATAAATGAATAAAACACATATATAAATATTTTTTGTCATTTTTCACACAGCATCATCTAGCCCCAAACTAAGCAGAGCTTGTATTATGGAACTACATGACTGATATACTACTTATAAACTTTTTTTTTTGTAAATACATAGAAAAATCTTTACGTCATTATATCCTATTCATTCGGTATATAGCCATCTGTGTGTTCTCATTATTTATTTATCTTCTAAAACTTGTATCGTCTTTGACGAACTATAAAATAAAACTGCTATAATCAATCCTTCCCGGTCTTAGGAATAGTACAACATAACAAGTACGATTACATTATAAGAAAAATATACATTCAGACAGAAAAGGTACATTCAGGAATGCAATCTATAGCATTTCGCTACGCTGCGTAGCACCGCGGTACGTCAAGCCTGATAAGTATATATTTTTATTTAAATTTAATATGTTTTTATGCGCCCGAATACACCCAGCCCGATAAGTAACCTATACCACAAATAATCATAGATATTATAATAATAATACCTATATTAAACACGGTTCTCAGTAAAAAAAAGAAAAGAAAAAAATACATTTAGTGACCTCAACACAACAGATGACAATTTTCAAAACAAATACATAAAAATACAAAAATAATTAGATATAAAAATTTTTTTTTTTTGGGGTCGAATTGTCCCTATCTCAGCATATACGGCAACAAACCTAGGAAAGGAGGAGTATCAGTAGATGCCTTTATTAACTCTTAACTACATATAACTTGGGTATCTTTTGAAGATATCCAAGTATCTTTTTTCAAAAGTTTCAAAATAATATAAAATAATATTTCGTTATAGAAAATTTCAAAAGTTTTCTATAACGTAAATGAATATTTTGATGATGATTTCTAATGTAATAATGTTAATAATGTTTTGTTTGTTTTTGTAGATATACCTATTTTTATTATTGTATGCTGAGGTAAGGCAACTGTTGTTACTAAATCTAAATGTTACCAATTTATTCTATCTTTGTACACACATTAAGACAATAAACGATTATTCTATTCTATTCTATTATCTTCAGTTAGCATTCCACGTGAGAAGTTGCAAGCCCAACGCCGCTAATTGGAACACTAACTGATTTGATGACGCATGCCTTCGAATGTTTGATTCTAGGGCATGCCGGTTTCCTCACGATCTATTTCTTCATCGTTTTGAACTACGTAAATGCGGATGCTAGGCATGATAGAATCCGGCAAGCCCTAGAACTAAAAAAATCTAAAACACCTGCCATGAGTTAGTGCGTGCCATGAGTTATAAGCGGCAATGGGCTTGCGACCTGTCACGTGGAAAGCTAACTACTATGTAAAACGCGGGCATATGCCAAGTGTAATGCTCTGAAAACCACCTACTTGGTAACTTCGTAGATCTGGGATCTCCATCATGGGGATTACGATCGTGAGCGTGTTTTTTCTTCAGTAAAATAAAAATAATCCTTCATAAATAATACTACGAACGATCTTACATCTCACCGTCTCCATCCTTCTGCTTATTTAATAGAGTCTCACAACAACGATAACCCATTCAGAGCAATGAAAGCTTTTGTAAGCTTCAATAAAGCTTTTACTGAATAAAATTGCGCTACTTTTCTCGTGGCTATGTTTAAGCCATGAGATAGCAAGATTGCTGTTTTTAAATGAATATCATTGGGTATCAACATGAGACCTTTTAAGTAAGTTATACAGACTGTCAAGACTGACATTTCTATTATAATAATAAATAATAATGCTGGACATTTTCACACAGCATCATCTAGCCCCAAAGTAAGCAGAGCTTGTGTTATTGGAACTACATGACTGATATAGGTACTACTTATATACATTTTGTTTTGTAAATACATACATATTATACATAGAAAACAACCAGACCCGAGACAAATATTCGTAGATACAAACATTTGTCCCGCTTTTGGAATCGAATCCGCAACCGTCTGCGTCTCTGGCGGGCCTTCGCCCACTGCGCCACAGAGGTCATCGATAGTCATGACAGATCTAAAGAGAAGAGAACATAACGGAGGTTGTCTGGAAGAAATCGCTTTCAGGGATAAGCCCGCCCATTGTGCGTTTCTTTTGTATTTAGTTAATTTATTATGTTTCTGTGTTTTGTACAGTACAATGGTGTTATGCAAAATAAAGAGTTTATCTATCTATCTACCTATCTTTGCCTTATTTTCGCGTTTTGCTTAGGACATAGTTAGCATTCTACATGACAAGTTCAATAATTGGCGATTGTGCACAGTCCTTACATTATAATGATTGGACCATTAGTCCAATTAGGCCAACGAGGCTGATAGAAGATAAAGGTAATTTTTTATTTTTTATTTTTATACATAGACTTCTGTGGCGCAGTGGGCAAGGTCCTCCTGCTTGATCTGCATACGTTTGTCTCGGGTATTTTCTATGTTTAATATGTATGTATTTACATATAAAGTAGTATATCGGTCATGTAGTTCACATAACACAAGCTCTGTTTACTTCGGGGCTAGAGGATGCTGTGTGAAATTGTCCAACATTTTTTAATTAATTATATAAACATACCAGTACCAAATGAGGTAGGGTAGGTGACGGTACCAGTCTAGTCTACGTGTTTATGTCACACACGGTTAAGTGCCCGGATAAAAAGGCTTCATGCTCTCACAGATGGAACTGGGTCAAACATTCACTGTCAATACGCACTCTGTTATTTCCTGTTGGTTTTTTTTGTTGAAAAACAAAAACACTGTTTTAAACTCTGTCTCCAAGTTCTGTGGCTCTAGTTTTGTTTGTTTCTCTAGTTTTAGTTAGGAACTATTGTTTGTATTAAAAATAAAAACAAGAGAGGGGTATATTTATATTTATATATTTACACTAAAATGAGTCATTAATATACCTATAAATAAGTCAAATCGATATACATAGCTTTTATACAGGGTGTAATCGTTAAGTGTGCACAGGCGATTATTCCGTAACTATTGCAGATATCAAAAAACTTTAAACTGATATCGAAAGTACTTTACCTAATGAGTAAAATGACATTAATAACTTTTTAAAAATAAAACGAGAAATATCCAAAAAAAATACATTAATCACTCCCATACATTTAGTATGAGATAGTAGAAAGGTTTTAGTTTCCTTATTTTAAGTGGAATAGTACCTACTCATTTTACCCTTGTCATTTTATAATTATGTACGATATGAAGGTATTAATGAATTTCAAGTAGATACACGTGTAGATTAATTATCTTACCACTTCAAATTTATAATAAACCTTGTTTCAATATTGTATTGATTTGAACTAGCTGAAAAGCAACATACTAAATAAAAACAAAAAGAAAGATACTCTTTGGTGTTCGTTCTAAATTCAAATTCTTTATCGCGGGTTCTCGTTCCCGCCAATTTATTGTATTTTTCAATTTGCGTTAATAATCGTGATTGTTGCATTTATTGATTGAAAAATGGCATATTCCAATACAGAAAAGAGGGACATGTTAAAAATGTACTACAAACATGATTGTAACAATAGGGCGGCCATTATCGCCTACAGAAGAGAGTACCCAGATAGAGAAGTTCCTTCTGGTACGTATTTACGTAAGTTGGATAACAATTTGATAAATTATGGATCTTTTAACAGAAAAAAAGGTTCGAGAACAAGAGCTCCGGAATTTGATAATGACTTAGATAACAATATTATTAACTACGTAGTAGATAATCCACAAGAATCAACGCGTTCAGTGGCCCGATCATTTCCAGTGTCCCACAATTATGAACACAAGTTATTAAAAAAACACAACTTCAAAGCATTTAAGATAAAACCTACTCAAACGCTGCACAATGATGATCCTGCTCGTCGGCTGGTCTATTGCAATTGGCTAGTCAATAATTATGTCAATGTAAGGTCAATTTTATGGACCGATGAAAGTAATGTTTCAAACTGCGGCATTTACAATAGAAAAAACTCGCATTATTGGTCAATTGACAATCCTCGCTTAACTACTGAAGTTAGAGCTCAGGTGCGATTCTCAATTAATGTGTGGTGTGGTATTCTTGGAGATCGGATCATTGGGCCATATTTTTACAGTGGAACCTTAAATGGACAGAGATATTTCTCCTTTGTACAAAACGATATGCCAAGTCTCTTAGAACCAATTCCAGACGATGAAAGAAGGTCGATAATTTTTCAACAAGATGGAGCACCTGCACATAATACAAATGTTGTAAAGAATTTCTTACGAAACAATTATAATGGCTTAATAGCCAATACTAGTGCAACCCCTTGGCCTGCCAGATCCCCGGATCTCACGCCTTGTGATTTCTTCCTATGGGGATTTGTCAAAGACCATGTGTACGCTGAGAGAGTACACAGACTAGAAGAGTTACAGAATCGTGTACGACGTGCAATTGCTTTAATTACTCCGCAAATGTTAAGGAAAGTTCATTTAGAAACTGTAAATAGAGCTCGTCATTGTATTGCACAAGGAGGACGTCACTTCGAACATATGCTTTGAACACAAAATTTTGTACTTACTAAGAAATAAAATGTATGGGAGTGATTAATGTAATTTTTTTGGATATTTCTCGTTTTATTTTTAAAAAGTTATTAATGTCATTTTACTCATTAGGTAAAGTACTTTCGATATCAGTTTAAAGTTTTTTGATATCTGCAATAGTTACGGAATAATCGCCTGTGCACACTTAACGATTACACCCTGTATACGTTTTGAACTATCCTATCCTACTACTATTATAAACGTAAAAGTTTGTGAGGATGGATGTTTGTTAGTCTTTCACGCAAAAACTACTGAACGTATTTTTATGAAACTTTACAGTAATATAGCTTATAGATCAAAATAACACATAGGCTACTTTTTATCCGGGTACCACGCGGGCAAAGCCGTGGGCAGAAGCTAGTAATAATAAGAAGAAGTAAAGTTTGTAAGTTTGTACGTTTTATGTAGGGGGTGAATCTCCGAAACTACTCAACCGATTTAAAAAATTCTTTCACCAATATTTAGAATCGACTTTCAGGGTGGACATGGGTTTTTTATTATCCCGTTAAAATAAAAGGCTTTACGTGGAGACCAATTAGCAACGTTGACGAAAAACCGGTCGCGAATGCGTTTCTTACGAACGATTCTTTTCATCGGATACTTTTTATCTGATTATCTGATTACAGACGAGCGAAGACATGAGCAGTACCTAGTGTTGAAACTACTTGGTAATAGTTAGCGCGAGCATTTTGCAATAACACTAGTTAAACGCTCCGTGACTTCGTCCGTTTTGAGCATTTACGATTAAAAGTTAACTTTCCCGTTGCCTCTGTAGGGGTGGGGTCTTGTAAAATCCTTTTAACAAAAACAAAACAAACACGCTCACGACTGTCTTCCCCATGGTGGATATCCTCAGATACATACTCTGTGAGTGGATCTTTGAGAATACCAAGAAGGGAGTAGTGAGAGGCACGTCCAAACATTATATTTGGTACATGCCCGCGTTTTACAAGTTAGAATTCCGCGTAACAGGTTGCAAGCCCATCGCCGCTTATTAGAACACTAAGTATCCATTGGTGCAATACCGGGTTCGAGCCTTCCGCATCTGAATTCAGTGTATCGCCCGCTAGGCCAACACGGCTTTTAAGTGCACAAATAACACGCCAAAAGGAACTTTAATTTCAGGTATTAAGGTGTAAGCTATGATTTGATTGTCAACCATTGCACCCAGTTTTAGGAGTTGTTTTAGAAAGTTCTGTGACCTGAATTTCATAATTTCTTTGAAAGTGTATTTTTGTCAAGTTTCTCTTTGGAACTTCTGTCCACGGCTTCGCCCGAGTGGTACCCGGATAAAAAGTAGCCTGAGTTATTTTATGTCGCGAAACTGTTCCAAATTTCATCCAAATCAGTCCAGCCATTATGTAGTTCATTTGCAATAAACATCCAAAAAATATAGATAATCAACTTTGATAATTATAAAAGTAAGGATATAAGGTTTTCATTTATAATTTTCATTTGATCTCAAGTCATTAATAATAATAATAATTTATTTATTTATTCAGATAACTTGATCCATAATTTGTTAGTAAGTTACATTATGTCATAATGTTAGTAAAATTCCTTATTTAAAATACATCATTCGATACAATTCGGTTTTCTGTGAGACTATTTAATCAGGACCCGAATGAAAGATTTGAATATGGGGGAGTCATACTTTTCTGCTATTAAGTATAGCAGGATGGTATTGGTGCTGCTCCGCACTCTGCAGAGCAGGGAGGCAGTCCGTTTGCGGACGATGGCATGAAACCCATCGACCCGCGCCTCTGCAAACATGGCGGATGCACTGCAGAAGCGAGGCAGCCCCATCAACATCCGAAATCCATTATTATATTGGACACACAGAGCATTAAGCGACCCTTTAGTATAGCTGACCCACAGGCTGCTGGTGTAGAATGATTGGCTTGCCTATGTAAAGATTACACTCTAGGCTTTAAAGAGTGTAATCTTTACTTGCCTACGTAAAGATTACACTCTTTAAAGCCTAGAGTGTAATCTTTACAACGAGAGAACCTGCGTGCCAGCATATTACTCAACCAGGACTTGTTCTTTGAAAATAGGATGTCAGATGTGGCTTTTATTTATAATCTGACGACCGTATGGCGCGGCGGGCGAGAAGCTGGCTGCGATTCGAGAGGTGCGTGTTCGATTCCCACAGCTGTAAAATTTTTTCATGTTCTGCAGATATTCTGGGTCTGGGTGTAGTGGTACCACGGTACTCATAGTACCTGATACTGACGATCGGAAAATCCTAGTGTGGGGTCAGGACTATGCGTGTATTAGTTAAATTAAAGTAGATGTTAAATTATTTATAATTTGTAAAGAATACATTTACACTGAAGCTATATTTTGCTCTCATAACCTCATAATTATTGGAAAGCGTGTTTAAAATGTTAACCAAACTAAGTAGACTCTGTGGTTTATCTGTTACAGCACTCTCGGACAGAGGGAGATTAAGAGTTTGATTTCCACCGGGATTGATATGTTTGAGGTATTAAAAACTTATTAGAATTAATTAATCAACGTATTTATAGCCGTGTTGGCCTAGTGAGCGATACCCAAATTTCTGATCTGGAGGACGTGGATTCAAACTCGATCGTGCACCAATGATTTTTTCCACTCGAAAAGTGTATGTGCGTATTAGCACGTGCTCAAAAATGTAAAGGAAAAAAATCGTGTGGCATCCCCTAGAACCAAAAATTCGATAGCATGTGCCAACAGTTAGTGTTCTAATACGCGGCGATGGGCTTGCAATCTGTCACGTGGAATGCTAACTTGCAAAACGCGGGCATGTAATCAAAAATCTACTCACTGAGTATGTATCTGAGGATGTCCACCATGGGGAAGACAGTCATGAGCGTGTTTGTTTTGTTTTTTTGATTTTTATTTGTCCAATTGAGAAAATCTCAGTAACACAGTTTTAAAAACGACCATTGTTTTTCCCAAAGAGAGTTTATAGCCTCCTACATCTATCGACTTCTACATCTTCCGTTTTCAATACCTTTGGTCTATTCACAAAATACACAGTAATAAATTATCACGTTTCAACTATAATATTATAAAATAGCTTTAAATAACTCTAATAGAGTTATCTAGAACACTTCCATCCACATCCTCACTAGAAAGAATAATGGTTTAATCTCACAGCCAGACATTAAGTCCTGCGCCATGTATACACATGTAGCGGACTGACTGTAGCGGACAAACTACTTATTACTGTCCGCTACATAACGCTTGTTGCATGAACTGTCAACGAAACAACGAAGTGTCATCAAAGTGGTTCTTGAATAAACCGCGACACCCCGTTCTCAGTAAGGTCGATTTTGTTTTTCTGTATTCACCTAGTATTAATATATCTAAAAAATAAGTTGAAAATGTAAGTTTAACGCTTAGAGATTGTTTTAAGTATAAACAGAAAAGTAACTAGTCCGTGGTTTCCTAGCATTTAAAATAAGCTTTTGTGGGCCCCTGTCTTCTTTCAGGGACCGTTTAGTACCTACTTAGTTAAATGTATATTATATTAGGTTAGCAAAAAGTTTTTTCTTTGATCTGTAAATATTTGTCTCAGGTCTGGGTGTTTTCTATATGTAATATTTTACGTATGTATTTACAAAAAAATGTATATAAGTAGTATATCAGTCATGTAGTTTCCATAATACAAGCTCTGCTTACTTTGGGGCTAGATGATGCTGTGTGAAAAATGAACAGCAATATTTATATATTAAATTTAATATTTTCACAAATTAAAATTAGTATTTAGGTTTAACCAATAGTTTTCAACTACGAACCTTTGAAACTACGCATTTTGGCGTTTGCCTGTAACTAGTTTCTGATGTAGCATAAGACTGCTAGTCGTTCATACCAAACGTTATGTATCAATGTGTTAACTGTTGGCAAACTTATAAATAAATTTCGAGTTTAAATTTATTTATACTTCTAAAGAGGCAAACAAAGTAACGGCCCACCTGTTGGTAAGCGGTTACCCTAGCCTATTAACGCTTGCAATACCACAGATATAACTCACGCGTTGCCTTTCTAAGATAACAAGGTGAAAGATCCTTCAAATACCCTTCAAACCGGAACCCAGCAATGAACACATAACTGTTTGGCTGCTGAAATTAGCATGGTGATAGCACTTTCCCAGACGAGCCCTTTCACAGAACCTCTATTACTCGTGAAATGATGATATGAAGTGAGAAAGGCCTTAAAAAAATACTGTGAGGATTAAGAGAAGTAGTTTGATAAAGAAGGCTGAACATTATTTCAATAAACAATAATTTGCTTTGGAGTTAGAGATAATTATTTAGAAATATATAACACGACCTGACACATTCAATGGAGAGCACAGACTGTAAAGTATTGACATAACCACTAAGGTCACACGTCTTGTCTATTAAGTTAACTCCACACATAAGATGCGGTAGTATCTATATTCCAACAGTACAGTATTATTTCAAACAGTGGACTTATTTAGGCTGATTGTATGTCTACTATCAGTCTACAGTCACTGTTTGCTTGTTGGTATGTTTGTCATGTCAACCATGACAAAAAAAAAATGTTATGATGATATCAACGGGGGCGATATTGGCCTAGTGCGGTGCATCCTGACTTACGATGCGGTTCTCGTGGCTCATAATTTTTATGAGTGGAAAAATCCGTACCTATACGAAAGGATTCCAAGTAAATGTACCACCCGCTATTCCAACACGGCTGTCCGTTCGTCCGTTAGATGTGAATATTACTGTATCTAGACATTCCCCAGTGGATTATTTGGTAAAGCAGACAATTTATTACACTTTTAGCTCGGCTAGCCGGTAAGTGGACTTTATTTATGAGTTGTAAAGTTTAGAAATAAGTGTTAAGTGAAAAAATATTGAAAAGATAATGGGACGTAGGCTGATTGGATACAAACCCACGACCATAGAATAGAAAATCGGGGTACTAACAACTAATTTACGACAAGTCTCCGCCAAACACTTTTTAATATATGCTTTAGAAAATCACGTGACCTGAATTTCATTATTTCTTTGACAATTTTTTTTTCCAATTTCATGTTTTCAATTCACTAGCTTCGCCTTACGCGGGCGAAACCGATAGGTGATATAGGCGCTGCTAGATTAATGATTATATTATTAAAATTACTATTCTCAAGGATATAAACTAAGGGAGGTAATTGGGGCAGACTTTTACCCAGCAGTGGACCATGATTACCAAATCAGACCTCTCTGATTCGTAATAAAAATATTTACAACACCAACGGGGATCATTTGGCTGACGAAATATTAAAATTCGATCAGGACGTGATCGTAAAAAAATATGAAAGCCACGGTAATCTCTTTTTTTAAGTCTGACAAATAATGAAATAATGGTACTAAATTCCCTCTTTATTTAAAATCGGTAAATAAATGCTGAGCGAAAACAGGTCAAGTGGATAGCTTAGTAATGATATATGAGTCTGTAAACATACGGACGGATTTTACGACAGAGAACGCGTTTTAAAATTAGTTTGAAGAGGATGAGTTTTAGGATGACTAATGTATCTGTTTTTTATACTCAAGAGTCACATAAATAGTCCTGATCTCACACTAGGATTCCCTGTATAGTGGGTATCAGGAACTACGAGTACCAAGGTACCAAAACACCCAGAACCGGAACAAATATCTGCAAAACATTCTAGCATTTGTCCCGAAACGGGAATCGAATCAGCCCCTTTTGCGTATATCTATTCGTGTTTACATTTAATTTTAATTTGCCCGCGACTGCAGAAGCCACTATATGCATTTTCCATAAAATGTTAGTTTTATAGTCTGTTACCATATATCTACAAAAGCGATGTGCTTGCAACTTCACTTTTAATGCTAACTACTCGCAAAAAGCGGGCATGTACCAAATGTAATGTTTGGACGTGCCTGTAAATTACTACCTACTTCAAAGGTACAAAGTAAAAGGTACAAAATACTCACGAGAAATACAGATATAATATCTACATTCAAAGATACTTTTCCACGTATCTCAATAATAGGAAATACAAACATTTGAACATATTTACCCGCGCAAGATATTGTAAATTGGCTTTAAATTATATTGATATGAGATACATCTCGACTGTTGCTTTACCAATTGTATTTGAGCCATGTCTACCGGAATAGCCTTGATTCCTAAGTATCGATTTTGTGGAGCGTTTTCTCACTCTTGCTTTGCAAATTCTCTGCTAGCAAGCGTTTCAGCTGAGAGCACACTGAGCAAAGCGAGCTGTTTAAACTCTATGTTATTATAGGAGATGTTATTGTGGTGAGCGAAGCAAAAATAATGCAAATGCATAATACGCGCCGATGCGTCAGTTTTTTAATAGAGCAAAGTTAGCCGCGATTTTGTCTTGCTACTAGAAATTTCAATACTCTAGGGTAGACCTCAAAACCTCAATCCTCAAATAAATCTAAAACTATATACGATTTCGTAATTACGAGTATGCCCACAAATGGAAAGATAATATATAATATTATTTAGTGTGGATTAATTGAGAATCTTAACTACTTGTTTAAAGTTTTTGGTAGTAATCTTCCTGTAAATCCAGACTGGATTTACAAAATATTTTCTTCCGAGATTTAATTTGAAATTGTCGACTGCCAACCCTATCTATCGAGTACCAGGTCGGGTCAAACGTGAAGTGAAAGAGGACAAAGGAAATACGAAAGATCTGCCAGAGCGCTGCATGTCAAGATATTTTATGAAATACTTTTTTTTACTTTCAATTGAATTACTTTTTTTCTTGCCTGTACTGTAATCTGCATAGCATTATTATATGTATGCAATATAAACGTACTGTACCATACAGTGTTATCTGTCTGCTAGCAGGTATATCCAAATGGAAGGTAATGCGTTACAACACAAACTCACAGAACATTTTTGTCCACGGTGTACCAAAACAACGTCAGAGTATTGTACTTTTCTCAATTATTACAGGAAGTTAATGGTATTTGCACAGGCGTGAGATTGTCAATTGTGATGGAATAACGATCTGATCATGGAGCCAGGAGGTGGATAGTGGAACTCTTCAGTGGTTATTAGTAAACCCCTCGAGTTTGGGATGATACGATTCATTTTGACGAGTCTAATAGAATTGAGCTTGGTAACGAGAGTCGGATGATGGAGCCAGGATAATGGAATTATTTTAGTGGGTGACAAACAAAAGCGTATTTTTTAGTTATTTTTTACCACCAATTTACCAAACAAGCATATGTCCCTCCGTAGCCTATTAGACGCTTGCAACACCAAAGGTATAAAACGCGCGTTGAAAATTATCAAAATTCTCCTTTTGAAGAACTTCATAACAAGTCACTTCGGTAAACCTCAGCAGAGAGATCATTCTAGAAGCTGAGTGCTCGCGGTTCGCACCACCGAATTTTCCTTTGTTTTAGACAAAATTGTATGGCATCTGTTTGATGTGCTAATCAAAAGACGCCATACAAATTAAACGCAAAATAATTGTATGAACATCCTACGCAAGACTTACGTCCGCAGCCTGGCGAAAATGAAAATAACAAGTTTCTTTTTTTTTAATTTATGTCTTCTTAATTTCATCAATATTCTTTGGCTAATTTCATCAATATTCAAGTGTAAATAAATAAAAAATAATAATAATAATAATGCTGGACGTATTTCACACAGCATCATCTAGCCCCAAAGTAAGCAGAGCTTGTGTTATGGGAATACATGACTGATATACTACTTATATACTTTTTTGGAAATTTCATACATATTATGCATAGAAAACACTCAGATCCGAGACAAATATCTGCAGATCATACAAAAATTTGTCCCGCGGCGGGAATCGAACCCCGCAACCTTCTGCGTCTCAGGCGGGCCTTCGCCCACTGCGCCACAGAGGTCGTCAAGTGTTACGTAAGTGTTAACTTTTCGAGAAAATTTCATTAAATCATATTTTGAAAACAAAACGATTCTTGATATGGTAATAAAAGATGAATTAAAATATTATGTTTTTTTAATTTATCGCAAACTAAACAGAATTCGAAATGTATTTCCAGCTTTAGCTTTTAAATTATTATCATGAAAACCTTGGTAGCAGTATCGTCGGCTGAATCATGGAGTCGCTATTTTACAGTCGTGGAACCTAGACTTAAGCAATTAGCCCTGATTCATCTCACCCGGCTTTATACGCAGAGCCTCTCAGTATAATTAGTTTCATCATGGCTGAACTTTAATCTTCAAACAGAGAGGATCAGCTGAACTTTTTCGCAGAGTTAATGAAAAAATATTGCTTCTCGTCCATCTTGGTTTAAGCACTCAGGGTCTGGTAAAGTAAGTAATTTACCAATTTAAAGGCCACCGGGGCATCTGATATGGATTTGTCGCTGTTATATCCTTCCGAAACATAACTACCGAACTACCTTTATGTTAAAATGTTATGATATGACTTTTCCAATTCTACCATTCTGTTGTATCTGAAGTAATAAAATATTATGAGAATATAATAAATTTAGTAACTAGCCCGCCCTGCCCGCGGCTTTGTTTGCGTTTTTTGTTGATAAAAGTTGCGTATGACCTTCAAACTATGTCCATATAAAATAACATCACACACGGCTCAGCGGTTGAGCCTTTAAACATATAAGTATAATATAATAATATTATATAATATATTTCCGATATAAATTTACTGATTCAATTGATAGTTATCGTTATATTATGTAAAAATCACACAATATCATTATAAATTGTAGACTATTATGTTATTCTGATGTATAAGCTATAGTATTGCAAAGTTTCAAAGCATATGAAACTACGCGATTGATCTTTCATACTGATCGCGAAAGGTTTGGTAGGAAATTAATTTGTAGTATTTATTGTGTTGTTCGAACAGACAATATGTACAACAACTCTGCCGTTTGCTTTAAGGTTTATAATTACCATGTTGTGAGTGAATCGAACCAGGGAATATCTTTTTCCATACAAATTTCAGACTTTTTTAAATTTTTATTTAGTTTATTTATACCGAGTTCTGACTGAATCGAATCAGAATAATAAATAAATATATAAACTTTAGAACTCCCCAACAGGTGTTAAAACTGACTTTCAAGATTTGATTACATTGTTTGTTAATTAGTTAAAAGTGAAGCTAATATAAAACGTGTTAATAAAAATAAACATCCAGTAGTCACTTACTTACAGACCTGACCCCACACTAGGATTCTCTGTATCACGAGTATCAGAAACTACGAGAACCATGGTACCACAACAGCCAGACTTAAAAGAACTATAAAATCACACTTGTGACTGATAAAAAATCCTCTCGTAACCTTCAAGCTGGTTATCTGATTCTATCTGCATTAATTCGCTCTCCTTATAGACGCCAATGTCGGGAGAATATGTTGGGTAATTTATAATGACGCACCTAAATTATCGGTGAGCACTTAGTAACATGATTGATTGGTGTTCCATCCATCACTCCCCGACATTTATCCTCTTCGACCTTAAATTAGAAGTAGGAGACGGCTGAACTATGTTTGGAAAATTATTTATGTTTTCTATGCTGTGCACTATAAACCACGAAGGTAAACATCGTGAAAGAATCAGCTTGCCCTTAGACCAAATGTACGACTTTCGTACAGGCAGGGTCACAAGATCGAGACGGGACGCCGTTAGATATCAAAAAAACCAAGAGTTCAATCACATTTAGAGATTTATTGCCCTCTTAGTTGAGCATTCAGTTTTCGATACAAAATTTTACATTCGGCTACATTAACAGCCGTGCGTTTTCGTCAGCGCGATCTAGCATTTTTACAGATTTAGCAGCGACATCTAGTCTTGTTACTGCACAACAACTACTATAAACATTTTAGTTTAACATACCGCCCACCAAGGACAAATTGACACATATTTGTCCTTATTTAAATTTATACCGCCCACCATGACAATGGTGACGCTAAACAACCAAAGATAAATAATGCTATGTTAAAGCACAAATCAAAACCGTGGATACTAAACAGACATAAACAAAAGTAATAATTAATTCACTGGAAGAACACATAATTTAGAGGTGGGTCTTTTAATCATGGTGTTATTTTTGGTGCGCAGAGATACAACCCTCGTCAAATTGTCAGCCCCAGGATGTTTGACAACCACACGACCAAGCAGCCATCGGGCTGGTGGAAGATCCGCCTCCTTAATAAGAACTAGATCCCCAATGTTAGGTTCAGCAGTTTGAGCTGACCATTTATAACGGTGTACTAATAAGGTTAAATATTCCTGCGACCAACGCCGCCAAAAGGTTTGCATCATACGCTGTGTTAATTGCCATCTACGTAAGCTACCAATATTTGATGACTCGAAATTGTAATCTGGGACAGTAAGTAAAGATTCACCCACGAGAAAATGACCAGGGCTTAAAGCATCGAAATTCTCTGGTTCGGTATCAGCCCGTGATATTGGCCTAGAATTTAAACAAGCCTCTATCTGTCCCAGCACTGTTGATAACTCTTCATATGTTAAAGTAGAATCGCCGATAACCCTTTTCAAGTGAAATTTAACTGATTTCACCCCTGCTTCCCACAGGCCTCCGAAGTTTGGGGAAAGAGGGGGTATAAAGTGCCACGTTGTGCCAGTAATGGCCAAACTCTCAGCTATCTCTCTCGGCATTACTGATTTTTCAGCAGAGAATAGCTCTGCTAGCTCTCTCGAAGCGCCCACAAAGTTAGTCCCGTTATCGCTCCAGATATCTGTGCATTGCCCCCTACGAGAGACGAACCTCCTAAATGCTGCTAGAAACCCTTGAGTGGTTAGGTCACTAACCACTTCAATATGAACCGCCTTGGTTGACATGCAGACGAACAGACAGATATAACCTTTGTAGGCACAGTGCCCACGACCCTTAGATGTCCTTATATTGATTGGACCTGCATAATCAACCCCGCTATTTTTAAAAGGTCTCGTTGGCGTCACTCTAGCAGTTGGGAGTTGTCCCATCATTTGTGTTGATGTGACCGCATTATATCGAATGCATGTAACACATTTCCTGACAAAAGATTTTACCAAATATTTAGCGCCAAGAACCCAGAATTTTGATCTCAAGTAGGTCAGCATGAGCTGAGAACCACCGTGAAGAGTTTTAGCGTGAGCATCCGCCACCATCAAATTTGTCAAAATTGACCTTCTTGGGATCAAAATCGGGTGCTTCCTGTTTTCGGTCAGTGTCGATCTGTCCAGTCGACCTCCTACCCTAAGTATATTGTTTCCATCTAAAAATGGATTAAGTGATTTTAATGGACCCCTGAGC
The DNA here is from genome assembly GCA_961405105.1 of Perizoma affinitatum. Lineage (NCBI taxonomy): Eukaryota > Metazoa > Arthropoda > Insecta > Lepidoptera > Geometridae > Perizoma > Perizoma affinitatum. The sequence continues at coordinate 3,526,586 of OY560207.1, forward strand.
TTAAATGATTTACCACTATCACTGACCTCCAAACCTGATATTTCTTCGTTGAAATGTTCTTTTTGGCATTCCCTAATACATACTTCCATAGCTTCTCTTAATTCGTTTGTTGTTAAAAAACCCTTTTCCCTGTTTACTTTTCTTGTTAAAAATCTTCGACAATACGCTATGACCCTAATCATCCTACCCATGTTAGAAAACCGTTCCCAAAATGTAACCTGTTTTATTCCCAAATGAACCTTAATTTCTTCTATGTTTGTTTCTTCGTTGGATAATCTGTGGTAAGTAACGTTTTTGTCACGTAGAATCTCTGGACCTTTGAACCATAACTCGTTCTCAATCAGCTCTGTAGGATTCAAGCCACGTGACGCACAATCCGCTGGGTTTTGTTTGGATCTTATATGAGACCATTGCTTCGCATCGATAGTCGTCAAAATCTCGGAGACTCTATTAGCCACAAATGTTTGCCAGCGGCTTGGATGACTATTGAGCCAAGCTAATACTACCGTCGAGTCTGTCCATGCGTGAATATGATCCTGATTGATGTGCATAACTTCAGCTACTTCAACCAGCAACCTTGTTACCAAGACGGCTCCACACAGCTCCAATCTGGGGATTGATACCTGCTTGATGGGTGCCACTTTTGTTTTAGCTGTGACTAAGTTGACGTGTATACAGCCATTCCCATCAACAACACGCATGTAGACTGCTGCCGCATATGCTATTTTCGATGCGTCTGAAAACCCGTGAAGCTCGACCAGCACATTTTCCAGAGATGTATGAAACCAACGAGGCACTTGCAGAGCCGCAAGTTTTGGTAAGTCATTTCGATAAGCCAGCCACTCTTCTAATATTTTGCTTGGTACTGCCTCATCCCAATCAGCTCCTGACATCCAAAGCTTCTGTACAATGGCTTTTGCAACTATTACACTAGGTGCAACCCATCCTAGTGGATCAAATAACCGCGCGATATCTGATATGATTTTTCGTTTTGTTATAGGTTCCTGCAACTCGGTAAGGGTCACCGTGTACTGAAATGCATCGGCTTTACGATTCCAGGTAAGCCCCAGTAACTTCATTACTTCGTCTTCCTTTAGCTGTAATCCTTCTTCCCCTCCAATACCTTCTCCATTTTCCCTGATCTTCTCCAATACCTCTTCACAATTGCTTGACCATTTTTGTAGCTTGAATCCTCCCTTTAGCAGTAAGTGATTCATTTCCCTGTAAATTTGCATTGCTGTTTCTACATTTTCGCAGCCTGTTAGGAGATCATCCATATAAAAGTCACTTTTTACCTTTGCAGCTGCAGCAGGATAGTCTACTCCCTCGTCGTGCGCTACCTGCTGGAGAACTTTGACTGCTAAATACGGAGCTGATGCTGTGCCAAACGTTATTCGCAGTAAACGAAGCTCTTCTGACTTTATCGTTGCTCGATCTTCTTTCCACAGGATTCGCTGAAAGTCTACATCAGCTGCTGCTACTTTCACCTGCCTATACATCTTAACAATGTCAGCCGACAAGCAGATGCGATGCCTTCTCCAGCTCATCAGAAGATGTCTAAGTTCCGGTTGTAAGGTAGGTCCTACCATAAGCAGATCATTTAAAGAGACCCCGTTTTCTCCTTTACAGGACGCGTCGAAGACAATACGGACTTTTGTGGTATCTTTATCGTTTCTTATGACCGCAAAGTGAGGCAAGTACGCTGCTTTGGCATTCTTCGCTTCGCCCTCCGGGATCCTCTCCATATGGCCGAGTTGTAAGTATTCCGCTAATACTTCCTGATATTTAGCTTTCAACTCATCATCTTTACTCAGCTTTGCTACTAATAGATTCAATCTTCTCTGTGCTATCCTTTTGGTATTTTCTGCTTTCAGGTACGGACCTTCAGATTTAAACGGCAGCCGTACTACGTATCGTCCCTCTGCATCCCTCACAGTTGTTTCTGCGAAGAACTTTTCACAATGCTTTTCTTCTTCGGTAAGTATTGGACTTTTGTTAGCTTTAGGATCAGCTTCTAGTTCCCAAAAACGCTTGAGTTGCATATCTTCCACACATGTATGCATTGTTACCAGTGTTACATTTTGCTTAACTTGATTTGACACTATCCCTGATAGAATCCACCCGAGTGTGGTATTCTGAGCTAAAAGTGTCCCTTCTGAATTCTTCTTTACCCCCTCCTGCACCACCTGACCATAAATTTCGGCACCAAGCAGAATATCAATTTTGTTCGGCACGTCGTATTTCGGATCAGCCAATGGAATGTTACCTAAAATCCAATCCGCCGCAACTACCGCCTTGCTTGGAAGGAGTGTAGTTATAGATTTTAACACGTAGACGTTTAGATTTAGACTTACATTTTGATCGTAGATAGATTTGATTGTTATGTTAACCATCGAGTTACAAGACGCGTTTGTAACTCCTCCTAACCCAGAGATCACTCCCCTTACTGGTGTCTTTTTCAGACCCAAGTATTGAGCGGTTGCCTCAGTGACAAAGGATGCTTGCGACCCCTGGTCCAACAAAGCTCTGATGATACGAGTGTCTCCATTGCTCGATTGTGCTCTTATGAGAGCCGTTGCTAATAGGACCTGGCTGCTAGGTGCCATTCCTCCCGATGCGAAACAAACTACTGGAGCAGCTGTTTCCCGTGATACATTTCCCGTGTTTGAACCTTCACTTTCCATCTGGTGAAATCCTGAATCCGTGCTTGTAGGATGCAGGTAAGTATGATGCCTACGCCGGCACATCCGACAGGTCATCGAGCTACGACACTGACCGGCCCTATGATTGTCGCCTAAGCAATTGAAGCAGATGTTATGTTTTTCGACAAATCCCCGACGAGCCTGTACCTCTGCACCCAAAAAGTCTTTACAATGAGCCAGCTTATGCGGTTCTTTACAAAATTTACATGACAAATTAGTATTCGATTCATCTGCTACATGGAATGATTTTGGTGTATGTTGAGGTTTTGCTTTGTTGCGGTTCGATCCTGAGTCTACGAGCTCCAACGCGCGAAACCGATTCGTTAAAAACTCTTGAAATGGTTTCCATGCCGGAAGATCCTTAGAATTTGCGCTCTGCAGTTCCCACTGCTTCCGGGACTCATGATCCAACCTCAACGCTGTAATATACACAATGATAGTATCCCATCCGGACACATCCACCCCTATACTAGTCAATGCACCCAAACATTCAGAAGTAGTATCGAGCAATTCCCTAATAAAACTAGCAGACTCATTGTTTGCAGTTGATTGTGAGAGCAATCGCTTCAAAATAGTGTTACATAAATAGCGTTTATTATTGTATCTTGCTTCTAACATTTCCCAACACCGCTTGTAGTTATCTGCCGTTAAAGTTATATGTCTAACTAATTGCTCTGCCTCTCCACTTAATAAACCTTTGAGATATTGCATTTTTTGTATTGTTTCCATATCTGCTTTGTCTACGAGAGACAGGAACAGATCCCGAAATGCACTCCATTCACTATATTTTCCTGAGAATTTGGGTATTATAATTTTCGGAAGCTTTGCACTACTTCCCCTGCTACCTTTACTGTTACTAGCGTTGCCTTCCAAGTTCCGCTCCGGTTCCTCAACATATTTTGACAATGCTACTTTTAACGTACACTTGTAATCAACATAAATTTCCTCGGTTTCACTGTATACATCTTTTTCTATATAAGAGGATAATCTTAACTCTTTGGGATTACATGTTTTTAAAAGTTCCATATGATGATCTACGAAATGAGTCCACAATTCTTCTAAAGATTGTAGCCTAGACTCAATATAATCTTTACTAATACGGTCTTTTGGTGACTTTTTAAAATTAGTTCTAGCATTAGTTATACGTTTATTCGCATCTTCCTGAAGATAAAGCAGTGATTCCATTTTGATATGTTAACAAAGCCGAAAAGGTACAAAGTTTATGAGAAGCTAATACAATTACTAATGTTCAACAAAATATTCTAAAAAATTTTACAAGTCCCAAATGATCTTTTCCAATTTTTCTAAGTGTTTGAGAAGTTTGCACACCGAATAAAAATCGGGCATAGGTTCCCCGTCTGAACCTTTTTCTTAAAACTATTCTAAGTCTATGTTAGTTGATTTACGCTAAATATTAATGTTATTTTTGTCATGCAAATAAAGTTCAAATTTGCTTCTAATTTCACAAGTTAATAGTCCAAGTTTTATATCACCAAGCTGCTCGTGTTGCTCCTTCCTGTCCGCTGAAACTGATGCTATTTGATCCGCCCCTCCTGGCTGACCACCTTGCTGCTAATTGACTCCTCCACTGGTTGCGTCTTAAGCTACCTCTGAGCTGAGCTGGTATCGCGCTGGCTGATGCACCACTAGCTCCCTCCTGAGCTAAGTGGCTGCTGATCGTGAGCTATTCCCTCCTGAATAAGCTCCCACACCAATGCTTCACCGTCACTGCTCCGTTACGTTACGTCGCTGTTACGTAATCGCACAAGTCTCGTACTTGTAACTCCAAAGATGCACCGCTGTCGTCACGCACAATCTCGTACACGACACGATCCGAAACTCGAAGGACCAGAATGTACGACTTTCGTACAGGCAGGGTCACAAGATCGAGACGGGACGCCGTTAGATATCAAAAAAACCAAGAGTTCAATCACATTTAGAGATTTATTGCCCTCTTAGTTGAGCATTCAGTTTTCGATACAAAATTTTACATTCGGCTACATTAACAGCCGTGCGTTTTCGTCAGCGCGATCTAGCATTTTTACAGATTTAGCAGCGACATCTAGTCTTGTTACTGCACAACAACTACTATAAACATTTTAGTTTAACACCAAACATATTTACTAATAATTATGACTCTAGAAGAAAATGCCATTAGCATTAAGTTCGCCTATGTACTGTTTATTTTCTATCTAACGTTGTATGTTTCTCATCTAACTTTTTACGGTCATCATAACCTGATCCACAAACCACCTTGTATAGTTATCTACGACTCTTCTTAAGTCAAAAGAAATTCATAGAAATCATATGGATCAGTAGTATATCCAAATATATAAAAATATTCCGTTACTGACTGATCGATCAACACAGCCTAAACAAAATGTTCTAGAAGTAGGAAACTTGGAGGGTATATTTCTCTTATGGTGTACTAAGAAAGGAATTTGGAAAATTCTACCCATAAGAGGGTGAAAAGGACTGAAAACCTTTATATGAAAAATCGTATTCCTTGAACTTACAAACATGAAACTTCGCATAAATATTCTTCAATTAAAATTATAAGTCTGTTATACTTATTTCCCAAAACTACTCCTCAAAGTTTGTATAAAACTTTTACGTTTCTGACTGGCGGATCAACGCACAGCGTAAACCATAAGTCCTAGAAGCATGAAGGGTTTATTGCTCTTATAGTGCAGGGGTGCACTCAGAAAATAATTTGTGAAATTATGTGAATAAAATGTAAAGCAAAAATGTTGAATGTTTAAAAATGCAAAAACGTCCGCGATACCATAGTGTAAGTTTAATATTTTTATTTTATAATAAGTGAATGAAATATTACAAGATGAAGTTTGGATATGGTTTTCAAGTATTATATGAATTCTTATAAAAATTTAGTTTAGTCATTATGAAAAATTGATGTTTTCCTCTTACAGCATGACATTTGATGGAATAGTTTAAGAGATAATGTGAAATGAAAACAAGTAGGTATTGCGGCGCTATAGATAACTCTGGCAGTGCGATGCGAGCACGTGGATGAGGTAGGGCGGAGAACGGGGGGCGAGGGGCGAATGACACTCATACTATCTACCTACGTCAGCGCGGACGAAGTCACGGGCGGAAAGCTAGTTTTTTTTATATAGTTAAGTAATTTTATTATACATACACTCACGTCTATTTTCAAGAGCTGGGGCAGGCAGATACAATAGTTTTCCACTTGCTGCAATCAGGATTCATAATGTTCGTCGGATAAAGGTACTCTTGACCTGGCTTTTCTCTAGAACGTCTTTATTATTGTCAGTTTTTAAGTTTAGCTTTTGAAAATGGTGTAAAGAGTCACTCTTTGATTTTGCAAAAGTCAACCTTCAGCAGGTAATAAGTAGGTTTTGTAGGCGAGATCGAAAATTGTAGATGAAAACTGGAAAGTTTAAGAAAAAAAGGAAGGAATATACATTAATTGCCTACTTTAACACAACACAATAAAGTGAAAAGGCCTTCATACTCAGCTATATCGCTAACCTTGATAAAACAAAAAAAAATTTTTGTTCTGGATCAGTTGAGCTATCTATAGATCGTTTGGGGTGCCATGTCAGTCAACCTTCTCGTGTGCCTGTAGGCTCTTGTCGCTTAAGGATCAGCCGGATCCAAGTGAACGGAAGCTTACGGGACGGTGCGCCTCGTTTAAGCCCGATAATAACTTCTCACACGTGGGATCTTATTGTCGAGCAACTAATGGACTGACAGGAGGGGCCCCTCCGCGTGTCCCTATGAGCAGCATTGGGCACTGTGGATGGGGCAAGCATGGTGGGCTCGTGGAGGAGCACCATGAGAGGGCCGGGGCGGTGTATGCTGCTCCGGTGGGCTTGCGCGTCCCAATGATCTTCAAGGCTATGCCGGCAGGTATACCCATACCGGACAGGCTTGGAGGGAGGGATCAGCGCAAGTGGAGGGGGCGCCCTTCTTAGGGCGCGGATGAGGGCTCGGCTTGGCCTTTTATGGGCCCGTCGGGCGAGCGGGGAGTGTGCCCTTTTCAGGGCGCACTGTGGAGGGAGGGCTGGGGCGGCTTTTGCTGCTCTGGTCGGCTTGCGTGTCCCAATGATCTTCAAGGCTATACCGGCAGGGCTACCCATACCGGGCAGGCTTGGAGGGAGGGATCAGCGTAAGTGGAGGGGGCGCCCTTTTCAGTGCGCGGATGAGGGCCCGGCGAGGCCCTTCACTGGGGTCACTGGCGGAGATCGGGGAACTCCGCCGGCTTGCACGGCCCCACACATGGCCGGGGCCCGGCTGGTTTCCGGGCCACCCGTCGGGGTGAGATGGTGAATGCTAACGCGACCCCATCTTGCCCCACTACGACGGGGGACTTTTAACCGGGGGGGTTTTAGTGGGTTCGAGTCCCACAAACCCCCTTCCGTCATCCCCATGGCGGAAGGGAAATGCGTGGGCATTTCCACCCCTCAAAAAAAAAAAAAAAAAATCTATAGATCGTTTGCATCTAGCTGTTCGGCTCCCGGAACGAACGGACGTGTTAAGTTGGCCAGCGGTCGATCGTTTTTTTTGATTTTTGTGTTCTACTACGTGATTGGAGGATCCATTAAATTTTCGATTCTCGTTTCTTCTTGAACGTTTTGGACGGCAGGCTCCTCCCAGGAGGTGTGGCTAGAGAGAGACGACAGGGTGGTCGCATCATCCGCTTCGAACACGTGAGTGACCATTGCTACTTTTTGCGGTTGCACGGATTTGACCCTGCGACCGTCTGAGCGTGAAGCGGTGCCACTGGCCCCGACACCAGCGTAACGTGACCAACCGCGACGAAATTTAAGCAACACCATCCAATCTGAGTGCTACGCGGCGCTACAATTTGCACTGTTCTTTGCTACGAAAAAACCTACGCCAGTAATCTGCTACGCCGCGTTTCTGCAATTTGCTTTTCATCGCTAATTACAAACTAATCTGCTAAGCAACGTCTTTGCTACCTGCTTCCTGCATCGCAATATAATGGCTTCTACAAGATCGAGTAAAACGAGTCGCACGCCTCCTAGGCCCTTAAGTGAGGCTGTGTCACATCCAGATATATTCAGAACTCCAGAACCACACGAATCAGACCTAATCACATTTAGGAAGCGGAAGTACACAGATGACACTAACCAGTCAATGAATGATATGTTCAACAACATTCTGCAAATGTTTAAAGAGTTAAAAACTAGCCAAGACGAACAATTTTCAAGATTAAGCGAAGAAATCGGTACATTAAAGTCTCAAAATGAAGATCTGATTACCGCAAATACTGAAATAAAAACATCTCTAGCTATTATTACAGAATAACAGAAGTCATTGAAAGCACGCGTAGAAGTTCTAGAGAAGAAAGACAAATCTTTGCAGGAATACGCATGCGAACTAGAAGATCGGCTGGAAAGTGTCGAAAGAAAACTTAAGGAAAGTAGCGTTGAAATAAACAACCTGCCAACAGAAAATAACGAAGAAATGATGACTACGATTGAGAAGATCCATAAGATCCTTAAACTCGAATATGATCAACGAGATTTACGGAATGCCTACCGCATTGCAACGAAGCCCAACCGCCCAAAACCTATAATTATCGAATATAATACTACACAAAAGAAAATTGCGTTACTACGTGCAGTCAAAGATTTCAATAAGGAGCACAAAGGTAAATTTACTACTAGCTCCATAGGAATTTCAGGAGAAATAAAAAACATCTACATCAACGAGCTCCTGACCAAAAAAGGCAGACACCTCCATTACCTGGCCCGGGATCTCGTGAAGAGATCTAATTGGAAGTTCTGCTGGTCTGCACGAGGGAAAATCTTCATTAGAAAAGAAGAAGGTCAGCCAGCCATTGAAGTATGCAGCGAATACCAAATAAAAGCTCTAGAAACCACAAAGGCTACTGAGGATTGACTAGGACAATCTAATGACAATTCCTATTCATTAAGGAACCAAATCCCCATTACTTCTATTGTTTATCTTTTGTTTAATATAAGTCATAGAAATATTCTTGTTTCTACTAGTTTAAGGATTAATTATAAATTACATAGTACTAACAAAATATACACCAATGTTGCAATACACCAAACAAACATTATTCACATGCACACGCTCATCACACCTACACTTATGAAAATAACACAAACTCAAATACTCAAATGCATACAATTATTATCAGAAGGTAAGTTCAACAGAAAGAAGCACGGAAAATTGGAGAGCACGCAGATTGACCTGCGTTATTTAATCAATACCCCATGATGACAGACCTGCAAAACCTATTGACAGACATTGACCAAGTCAATGTCTCAAAATCATTTCTGTTGAAAGAACCAGAAAATTGTAAAAAGTATTTGAGTAATAATAAGAATAATCAAATTTCCATGATAACAATGAATATTCGTAGCATTAACAAAAACTTAAATGAATTCCTAGTTTTAATGGATCGTATAGTCTTGGAGTTAGATATGTTAATTTTTACTGAATGCAGATTAAACGAACATTTTAATCCAACTCAGCTTGCTAATTATAACGCATTTTATACAAGGAATTATATTAATCAAAACGATGGGATAGTAGTGTACGTTAAAAATGGTTTCAAGAATGTTAGAGTGTATGAGCCGCAATTTCGAGACGCTAGCTGTTTAATTACGCAACTAGGACAAGAGCTATGTGTTATTTCTATTTACCGCTCACCATCTTTCTGCAACACAACTAACTTCATGAATTCCCTCGATGACATCTTAGTATCGTTGAAAACATGTCCAAATATAATCGTAATTGGGGATATTAATATAAATATCTGCGAGAACAACGATGACAGACATTGCGAAGAGTACCTCACTCTACTGGCTAGCCATGGTCTTCTACCGGGACATCTATTCGTCACAAGAGAAGAGTCTTGCCTAGATCACTGTATGATTAAAACAAAAAATAAAGCTACGACATTAGTACTTCCTGCTACCATCACTGACCACTCCCCAGTCTTAGTTCAAATTCCCTTCCAAAATAAAACTACTTGCAACTTAAACAGGACATTTACTCAAATTGATTATAACGCTATATATGAGGCCTTATCTAAGATTGAATGGAGCATTGTTTTGGACTATACTGATTTAGAAAAAGCAACAGAAACATTTTTAAATATTATCACAAATATTTTGCAGAAACACACTTCTGTGAAGCCATTATCAAAGAAAAGAGCAAACATAAAACCCTGGATAACACCAGGGCTAATAAGATGCATGAGACGAAGGGACAAATTACACATTAAATACAAGAAAAACGCAGATAATGAAAACATACGAAAAACTTATATCGGTTATAGAAATACATGTACTAAAATACTTAAAAAAAATAAAACGTACTTACGAAAGACAAGAATTACAGAAACATAACCGAAACAGCAAAAAAACATGGAACATTATAAAAAGAATTTGTAATTTTCCCTCGAAAGAAAATCCGGTCGAAAACCTAATTGACCATCAAAAGTCTCCAGCTGAATCCCTAGATCACGTCAATAATTATTTTTGCAGTGTTGGCTCGAATCTTGCCAGGGAGACCCTTTTGGGCTTAAAAGTCTCTGAAAGTGATCTAGCTTTAAAAATTGACACAAATAATTATCTTACATCCTTTGGTTTAATGGCTACAGACCATTTAGAAATTTACGCCACAGTAATGTCTTTGAAAAATGAGTGCGCTCCAGGTTGGGATAAAATTACGACAAAACTACTAAAAACGGCGCTACCACTCCTCTTAATCCCCCTTACCAACATCTGCCAAGCTAGCTTTGACACTGGAATATTTCCTAGAGTACTAAAAAAATCTCTGCCCTATTTTCAAAGGAGGCGATGATGGCGATTTAACAAATTTTAGACCCATATCTCTGTTACCTGCTATTTCGAAAATATTAGAAAAACTAATGAATAAACGGCTAAAAAACTATCTAGAAAAAAAAGAGCTTCTGTCAAAAAATCAGTTTGGTTTTCGATCTGGACTATGTACTGAAGATGCGGTGTTAAATGTAACAGAACAAATTACTAGATCATTAGACTCTGGCTTTAAAACACTAGGGGTGTTTTTAGATTTGTCAAAAGCTTTTGACACAGTTTCAATCCCCATCCTGTTAGCAAAACTAGAGTCACTCGGAATAAGAGGCACACCTTTACGATGGTTTCAAAGTTATTTAACAAATAGGAAACAGAGAGTTAGGATAGGAGATTATCAGAGTAACGAAGTAGACGTAAATTTTGGAGTACCGCAGGGCAGTATTCTAGGGCCTACATTATTTTTAATGTATATCAATGATCTGTGTGATCTCAAAATACAAAATGGTAGTGTCATTACATATGCAGATGATACGGTCATTCTATTTCATGCAAAAACGTGGAACGAAGTCGAATGTTTGGCGAATAAAGGCTTGTGTACTGTCTCAAACTGGTTAAGAAGTAACCTACTTACTATAAACGTCAATAAGACTAAGTTCATAAAGTTCACTATTAACACCGGTACCCAACCAAAACACCCTCTTAAATTAAAAATACACACGACAACATGTATAAATTCCGATTCCTGCCTATGCTCTAACCTGAAATCTACGGAGGTTATAAGATACCTTGGTATTACCATAGACAAAAATCTGACTTGGGTAGAGCAGATCAAAAAATTATCAGGACGTACCAGGAAGTTAATATATGTCTTCAAACAACTGAGACATGTGTTAAACTTCAAATCATTATTAAACGTTTATCAATGCCTTGCTAAATCCATTCTAACCTACTGTAATCTGGCTTGGGGAACCGCAGCCAGAACCCACTTAATCAAACTTGAAAGAGCCCAAAGAGCGCTTTTGAAAGTTATGACTTTCAAACCTAGGAGACATCCGACTAACCTGCTGTACAAAGAATGCTCAGTGCTTAACGTGAGACAGCTCTACATAAAGGCTTTGATATTAAAACAACATCCCTCAGTAAATGAAAACATGCTGGAAAAGCTAAAAAGCCAACGCAGACAAGACAAAATATTTAAAATTACTAACACCCGTACACATTTTGGAAGGAAATCTCTAACAATTATGGGACCACGAATATATAACCGCATCAGCAAGGACATAACGATAGCTACTCTAAATCGTAACCAGCTAAAAAAAATAAATTAATCAGCTACCTAACTAATCTAAAATATAACGAAACTGAGAACCTTCTGGAAGTTGTTAAATAACATGCCCACAATATTCGCAATATATATGTATACACTCAATTATATATTACACTACACGATCACCATTTACACACCTTTCACATGTACACTTACAGCCACACACACAACCTCATCCTCACTCACTTACTCACGCGTGGTTTTTACCTGTGACACCCAGAATCCTATGGGAGTTTTCGAGGTAACTCACACTCGCACCCAATCATACACATACATCTGCAACTTAGCTTATTGGTGGTACTTACCCTATTTAACTTTATCTTTTATATTTAGTGTTACCTAATATTATTTTTAGTATAAAATTTTAATTGTTTACTGTAGACCGTAACTTCCTAAGCTACTACTACTATTTGGTTTATTTTATTTTTTTCTTAACAGTCCAACCATTACCAGTGCTTTGTACATGCATATTTAGATATGTATTATCTGGTTTGGTTTTTGTGGGAGAGTCCGTAGCGAGTCCCTGTGACCCTGCCATACAGGCTATAAAGTCCTAGTGTGGGGAACAGAGCATACCTATGGTACTGTTTTATTAGAATTAGATTATTTAATACTTACCTATGTAGAGATAACAAAATATGTACCTACGACATCTGTTTGAGATATTAATAAACATTTCATTTCATTTCAAACATTTCATTTCATTTCATTTCATTTCAACTGTACTTAGATGGCTAGCTGATTCATCTATATTTTTTGTATATACCTACTTGTCCATAGTTGTATGAATAAACTAGCTTATGCCCACGGCTTCGCCCGCGTGGTACCCGGATAAAAAGTAACTTATTTGTTATTCTGATGCATAGTCTATGTTACTGTAAAGTTTCATCAAAATCCATTCAGTAGTTTTTGCGTGAAAGACTAACAAACATCCATCCTCACAAACTTTCGAGTTTATAATATTAGTAGGATAGGATACAATAGGATAGAAGGATATATTGATAGAAATTGACAGCCAATATATCGGAAAATATAGGTGAATAAGTTTAATGTAGCATTCAGAACTGTCTCAAATTATCGCTATGCTCTACATTAGATAAATATAATGATATCGTACCACAAAATGGCTACCACTTAGCTACTTTACAAAAAAAAACTACGCAAAAATACATCACGTATTCATTTGATCCTAGAAATCACATGATCGCTACAATCTGGCAACGTATAAATCATATCCAGCCAAACTTGCGAATGTGAAATTAAATTCCATTCCACTAGCTAGTGCATAGACTAAGAGAAACAGCCGGTTCACTTCTATAAGTGTCTAATATTTTATGCTATATATCTATTTTTATGTTTATTTATCAGCTGACCTGCTTGGAGCTTCGTATGCGTGGATATCGTATTCAAATTTAAGAAAAAAGAAAGTTCCTATATTATTTTGGTGTCAACAAAGCTTATTATATAACTATTGCCATGCTGAGAACTTAATATTCTACAAGATATTGTTGTATTATAGATGTGTTACATCCTCATTAGAGGTAATTTTTAACCATCCATAAATATTGTATTTTATTTCATTTAAAAAGTAACATAGATAAACTTTCGGTATGATTTTCCCGTAAAATCTCTATACATTTGCACCCTTTATGACGGTAGTTATAAAAAAAGTATTGATATAATAACCAGACCCACCTGCGTGGTTTCTGTGATAAATAGTCTGTATTTTTTTCTAGGTAACGAACCATACGTGTTCTAAATTTAATTAAAACCAGTTCAACCGTTATGGAGATCATTAGCAAAAAACTTTCTTAACAATTAAACATTCTTAATATTAGTAGGGTTTGTATGACATTTATCAAGAGTTTAATGTTTAAAAACGTGTTTCTTTGTCAAAAGATTTTACTTTGATGCACTTATGACAAGAAGGTTTTGGGAAGTGGGAGGATGAAGGCTTTTCTGGGTTTCTACAGAATGTTGGAACTAATCTAGCCTCATGTATTTGCACTGTGTGAACATAGATTGCTGACAATGTACTCGGTGAATAGAAGTTATTTCATATTCAGACGGCGACTTCTTGACAAGCCTGATTTAGGCATCGCTTGCACGAGAGTTTTTCAATATTTTAACATATATTTTAATACTAGCCTCTGCCCACGGCCTCGCCCGTGTTAAAAGTATCCGAATAAAAAGCAGCCTATGTATTATTCTGATGTAAAAGCTATATTACCGTAAAGTTTCATCAAAATCCGTTCAGTAGTTTTTGCGTGAAAGTGTAACAAATATCCATCCTCACAAACTTTCGCGTTTATAATATTAGTAGGATTTTACGTTATTAATGTTTTGGATAGACCTTATGACTTCACATGTCTGTCATGCACGTTGTCGGTATTTTACGACCTCTGTGGCGCAGTGGGCGAAGGCCCGCCTCAGATGCAGAAGGTTGCGGGTTCGATTCCGATCGCGGGATAAAAGTTTGCATCTGCATATATTTGTCTCGGTCTCGGTGTTTTCTATCTATAATAAGAATGTATTTACAAAAAAATGTATGTAAAGTAGTATATCTGTCATGTAGTTCCCATAACAGAAGCTCTGCTTACTTTGGGGCTAGGTGATGTTGTGTGGAAATGTCCAGCATTCTTTTTTTATTTATTTTTTATACTACTTCCTAACAAAATAATATGGTCAATTGTCTAATTATATATTTGATTCTTTATTGTACACACAAATAAACACTTACAAAAAGGCATTAAATGACATGTACAAAGGCGAGTTTAACCCTAAAAAGAGTTTTCTTCCTGCAATCCTTGAGCTAGAGAGAGGTAATTATAGAGGTAGGATAAGGGTAGGGTTGATTCGATTCGAAATCTCCCAAAAGAGACTAAGGAAAAACGTAGATAAATGTTTGGACGAGCGTTTTTAGAGCCCATAAACTCCCGTGTGAACGATGCTTTAATCACAGAGTCTATTTGATATTGACATAAATTGCTTGACCATTTGAATTTCCAACAATCAAAACGCTAAAAAAAGATTTCCGATATAGTTATAGACGGTTTTGATTAAGGAGTAATGTCCATTTAATTAACGCTATTCTTGTTATAGGACGTCCAAAAATGTATGAAATTGAACCAAACTGAATGTCACGTGGCCTTTATAAACTATTCAAAAAGTAAGCTTTTGATAGTGATAGCCTACAAAGTTTTTACTTTGTTAGTCTTTTTTAGCGTTCGCAAAATAAGAGCTTGAAGGAGGGTAGATTCATCTGCCACTAACAACCTCAATGACTTTAGTTATTCCTATGATAGTCATGCAACTGTGCCAAAATAATAAATAATGCTGGACATTTTTCACACAGCGTCATCTAGCCCCAAAGTAAGCAGAGCTTATGGAAACTACATGACTGATATACTACTTATATACCTTTTTTGTAAATACATACATATTATAGAAAACACCCAGATCCCGAGACAAATATTTGCATATGCAAACATTTGTCCCGTGGCGGGACCCGAACCCGCAACCTTCTGCGTCTCAGGCGGGCCTTCGCCATACATAAAAACCTGAAATGTGATTCATTTCAATGAATTTTAAATTTAAATTGAAAGCTAATACTTATTTTTTTTATCCTTATTTCACTGGGAGTTTCATTTCTATTAGATTTTTATTTCAAGTGTAATATTAACTTTTTCTTAATAAAATTGTCGGGGCATTTTCTTTTGTCTTCGGAAACAGTAAGAATTTATCAATTGCATTTAAAATTCCTTGGATTCCTTTTCGCATAAGTGGAATAGATTTGTACTTTTTTATTATTAAACTTATTCATAGAAGATTCGTTTGCTGTTTTTTTATCCTCTAATAATATTATTATTGTTATTTACCTCGAGTTCCAATACCATTTGTAAATCAATAATTTACGTCATTTTTTACTATAAAAATCTGGCAAAACTTAGATAATATTCTAAAAATATATTTTTTTACAAAATTTTGTGAATTTTTGTCAAGTAAACGAGACTTTGTCTGCTTACGGTTGTAATTGGAACTTTGCGTTATAATGTTTTAATATGTATTTGCTGATTCCAGGGTGGCCTCATTCTGGAATCAGCCACTTCATAACTGTAAAGTAGAATGAAGCAATTATAATTATAACTGCCGTATTCAAAATCGATAAATCACATTATCGTAAAACTCACCGATCGTATCTATCATACAAGGTACACTGGCTAATAGCTGACTTACCTGAAACAATAAATTAATTACATTACATAACCAGTTCAGTAAATAACATTTCTCAATCCATTATTTTCATATTTTTTTTGTAATGGTTTTGTCATTACAAAACCATTGGTCTGCTTTAAAAAAACAGTATATTTACACAATGAAGAAAAAAAACGTAATTACGACTAAATAATAATGTATTCATACAACTATGTACAAGTAGGTATATACAAAAAATACAGATGAAACAGCTAGCTATCTAAAGACCGTTGCAAACGATCTATAGATAGCTCAACTGATCCAGATCACTACCAGGCGGAAGCGTTCCCAAAATACTGGCCGCATTGCCACGCTGAATGGCAATGTTAATGCGTTGAATAATAATGTTGGACATACGCATCATCTAGCCTCAAAGTAAGCAGAGCTTGTGTTATGGGAACTACGTGACTGATATACTACTTATATACTTTTTTTATAAATAAATACATAAATACATATTATACTTACATAGAAAACACCCAGACTAGGCTATAAAGACGTTGGATATCGTCCAACTATGAAGATAATACGCACAGCCCAACATCAAACATTTTCTGATAGATTTATTAAAAATAAAAAATAATTATGCTGAAAAATAGTCCTTTTCAATAGCATTCCATACGTTCCATCAATACGTGAAACATCTTTCAAAATTTAGCGATCAGTAAAAATAATTTGAAGTTGTTTAATCCGGGTCAGGACTATGTTGTGTGTATTCGCTTTGTGACTTTAAATCCACGTAGCGTTCAGAAAATCAAAACTTAAATTCAAAAGACGTTTATAATACTAGTGGAACGTAACTTTGTCCGCGTTCATGTTTTTCCTTACAAATGGCATCTTTCCCCTGAATCCACTAGTGGAGAAATCACGAAAAATCTATTCTTGGTGCACCCCTACACACCAAAAGGAATAAACCCTGAAAACTTCACATCTCTAAGACCTACGGTTTAGGGACGGATCAATCTCACGCATTGACGTTGGTTATCAAAGGGAAATCAATGACAGATAGTTGTCAAAGTTTACGTGGATGTACTGACCGCCACCGCCACACAAAAAGTAGCATTTGTGTTCAAAGTCAAAGTCAAAGTCAATAGGTTTTTATTCATTGAAATCACAAGGATCATATAGAAACGTCAACTTAAAAACTAGGTTAGCTATTCTATTATCCTATCCTATCCTACTACTATTATAAACGCGAAAGTTTGTGAGAATGGATGTTTGTTATTCTTTCACGCCAAATCTACTGAACGGGTTTTGATGAAACTTTACAGTAATATAGCTTATACATCAGAATGACGCATAGGCTACTTTTTGTCCGGGTACCACGCGGGCGAAGCCGTGGGCAGACGCTAGTGCGCTATATTAATGAAAAGTTTTATCAAAACTCATTGAGTAGTTTTTGCGTGAAAGAATAACAAACATACATCAATTATAACAAACTTTCGCGTTTATAATAGTAGTAGTACAGGATAACAGGATTACTAATATTGTTTCATGTTTGTATTATGGAATTAAAATTAATGCAGTTTGGTCTCATTTTAGGATATAACTTTCTACTATCACATATTTAACTGTTCTGCAGCTTGTATTTTTATTATTATTTCAAAGTATCGTTATAAAATTGTTCTCGACGAGAAAAACAAGTATGGCGACAAACCCACCATTTCCAATAATTGTTCGCGAATCATACCTGATAGTGATGGGACTATGCTCGCTTTCTAATTAAGGATCTGTCCATTCGAGACCACTTTATACGGATAGATGGTCTTTACTAAAGCGCGGAAATACCGTGTGTATTTTTAATTTATTTATTTTTTAATAGCCGCTCGCTTGCTTCTGGGTGCTACAGAACCCAAGATTTTTGACGCCAAATTGCTCCTGGGTGCTGTAGGACCCAATATTTTTTTCGTTAAGTTGCTCTTGGGTCCTATGGAACCCAATGGCATTTTATACATTTTATATTTTTTACTCTATTTCTACCATACCTAGGTGGTTTTTCACTTGTTTTATTAAATGTTTATAATGTTGGGAACGTCAAGCAAGTCAATGTAGCAACCACTTGGAACAAAATAATGTCAAAACATTCGTTGTTTTGATCAGTACACGCCGTCTGTCTGTTTCTGTGAGCAGTGAAAGTGATTCGTTTTTTTAAATATCCCGTAAGTATTCAATTTTCATGGTATTATTGTGTGTTAGATATCAAAAGAATGCTAATTTCAGGTTCTACTTGGATACAGTAATATTTTTAATCGTTTTTGTTACAAACTGTTCTTAATTTCTAATTTATTTCGATGTGATGTGGTTATGCTAACAGTAGGCCGTTTCTTGTCGACTATTTCCTGTGATAAATAAGCATTCTGCGAATTATGCATATAAAATAATTTAGTTTTATCTATTAGTTATTGGTTTTAAACATAAATTTGCAGATAAATGTTGAGATTAGGACAAAACAGTTGGATTCAGACGCACATCTACTTCAAGAATCGTTTCCGTTTCGTTGGTAACAGTAGGACCCAAGAGCAATTCGCGTTTTTGGGTGGATAAGGCTATATTACACTTTTGGTTTAGGTACTTCTTAGTTTCAAATTAAAAAGTAACTACGTAGATCGCTATTTCAGCAAGTACAACCAATAATTACTACAGTAAACCATATTTTTTTTTTGGGGATTTTTTAAACGAACTAGGAAATCGTTTTGTCTATAGGTGAAACTAACTATATTTTTGTTTGGTAGATGATATTTTTCCCCAATCTAATAATTATTGGTATATTCATAAATTACTCCAATTGATTTCCAGTTTTTATTATGTATATTTTATAAGATTTTTAGGTAGGTATCTTTAATTTTGAGTATATTTTTTATAGGTGCCCAAAGGAAAAAGGTCAGGGAAAGGAGAGTGGCGGGCAGAGTTTGGCTCCCAAAAGGCTTATTTTTACAGGATCAATACCTATGTATATTTTGTTAAAAACACTAACTTAATTAAATAAATTAAAAGAAATCTGCTGTTTTTTTTTGTCACCCTTGTATATACAATGCTAAGGAAACTAGGTAATCGATTAGGTAAATAGTTATTTTTAACACTCAATCTACAAAATATTTTAAATTAAACTTTTCATCTTACTACTTTATTAACTACTAATATGGTTTAATGTACATATTTAAAAATTCGATTACTAGGTATATTTTATAAGAAATAGATCTGGATTTATTATTATCAAAATAGTGTAAAACAAGCCTTATCGGCGGCCATCTTGCATCTTTTGACTGGTTCAAGGTCAAAGTACGCGCAAAATAAAATTATATTTTGTTTTAATGTACATAGAAAAATAACATTACAACAAATTGTTTCCTATTTTTAAATACTTTATGTATATTTTTATTCTATTGTTTTAACTTTTAGTCAAAAAGTTAAGTCTAAGTGTCTGAATTCTGCTTTTGAAAATAGCATGTTTTTTTTCAATTAAATGTAGTCACATTTCCTTTTTCATACAATAGTGATACGAATTTCAAATTAATGGTAAAACCTTATACATGATATTATAGCTATTGAACTAGTCTTTCTGAGTATGTTATTATTTTTAGTCTACACTCTCATGATATAGTGTTAATCTAGTTTCAATAACGAGCACCGTTTTGCGGCGTAATGCGCCGAACAAGAACTATTTACCAATTTTGAAAAAATGTTTCTGGGATTTTTTTCTTACTACTTCATTTATATTTATTATTAATTAGGTCAATTATAGATTAAAGTATTTTATTAAATAAAAAAATCTATACCTCATCATCACTCAAAATAATGAAATAAAGCTATTTTACTAAGTCGGGTGCGAAAATATTGTAAGTGTTAACTTTCAGCGCTGATTATTTAATATTTTATTAAATGGTTCATTGAGCTAATTCTTACAATAGATTCGTTAGGGTTTTCCCTTTTAAAAACAGTTATTGGTTTTAAAATACTCCATTTAAGACGGTCATAAATTGTATTTTATCACTAAGTGGCATCGAGTTGCGCGCGTTATTAAAACAGGGACAACTTATCGATGTGTCAAGTTTTGCGCGCATGTATTTGAGTCGTTTTGGTTTGGCGCAAAAGCAAGCGAGCGGATATGGTAATTTGTCTCCTGGATTCCTATTTGCTCAGTCCGAAACTGTTCAGTATACTGGGAAAAATAAAAATACAAGCCGATCTCAGCGTATTGATATTGTTAGTGAGCCATATGATCTAATTTAACCCTATTTCTTCTTTGTGGAAATTAGGGGTATATGCCCCATACAAAGTTCTCAGTACTTAACCTACAAAATTACAAAACGTATTTTCTCGGAAACTATTCCTATTATAAAGGATAGGGGGTGGAAAAGGTGGACTCCTTTATACCGTTTGAATAAAGGAGTCCACCCTTTGGATCCTTTTTTAAATAAAATCGTACGACGGTTGGCTTTCTAAATGCCAACCGAAATGAATGCCGTACCAAGTGATGTGACGATAATATTCTGAATAACTTATACACATCACGGGTGGGGTGACATGAGCACGCAATTTTCAGCAAATTCGTCGTTCAAGTAATTTTGAACAATATTGCGATATTTTTTAAATCATGCAAATTTTTATCGAAATAGACTATCATCTGCTCACGGCTTCTCTCAATTGTACCCGGACAAAAAGTAGTTTATTTAATAAAGCCACGAACTATACCTGTGCCAAATTGTATCCAAATAGATTCAACCGATACGAAAATTATAAGCAACGCACATCCAAACATTGAAACCTCCACCAATCAAAACTTTTCTATATACAACATTAATATCTAGAAAGTACTCGTATAATATCTTCGTAAAATATCTATTTCCATCAACTATGATAGGATTTAGCGCAAGCGAAGTACCGTAAAATGGGGTGAATGGGGATGGTTTTCAACTTTGAGTGCCCTTTTCTAATGAATTTTGTATCAACAACTATTAGTTTACTACATTAAAAGTTTAGTCTTAACTTGTATATTATGAAATTGTATGCGAAACTCATTGATAGTGAGCTTCTTTTATGTAAATACTTAAAATATATGCTATCCCTATTCATACACGTATAGGGGTTAATAGGGACGGCATTGAGAACAATAGAGAAATATGGTCAGGGTTGTCACAAACCCCCAAATAATATTATTCAGAACTAAGAATGAAAAAATAAGAAATTCAGTACTATAGAAATAATGTAAAATACATTATACCTCTACAGATTTCATTGCTTCCTTAGCGACTTACGAACGACTTTTGAATCAGATTCATTAAACTTATAAAAAAACAAAAAAAGCAACTACCTACCTATTTCGACTTTAGCCGAGTCAAAAGATTAGTAAGTGCAGAAAGTAAATATTGGAGAATCAAAATACCTACTCAAACCTACTATCCTATATACTGGACCCCAATGTCATAATTAGAAAAAAAGAGAAAAAAAAAATTTTGTTTGTTTTATTAATTTGAAAACAACGTTACAACAGTAATATTAATGGCTATGCTTACATAATAGGAACTATTAAATTTTCAATCAGTCTCAGTGTACTTAATTTAATATGTTAAAAATATTTGTTTAATTTGAATCAGTATCCATCAGATCACTTAATATTTCTTTCTCATTATTATAGTATTTCGGTCTCTTGATTTTTATTTTGTCTCTTACTTGGACTTTCTTCAAATCAAGAGTTTTCTTTGGCTTATAACTCACTTTTTCTTGAGATATGATTTCAATTTTTGGGTTTAACTTGTCGCATGAAGTTACTTCTATCTCATCACAAAAGCAAAAGTCCCTAAGTACCTAAATAAATAAGCCTAACCAAACCACCCATCATTAGGTAATAACGAATAATAATATTATTATAGACAAATACTAGCGATATTGGTGAGTGACACCCCTGTCCCTATCCATGCTTTAGTGTCCCTTTTCATACAACCACGTCCTTAGTTTGTAGGACTCTCGTCCCTATTCACCCCACAGACATCCCGATAATATCCTGTAGGCGTCTCTATTACCCTCTTTTTTTGCAAAATTTACCGGCACTCATAAATTTTCGATTTAAACTAAAATTAAACAAGAAAATTGTAGTAACATACTTGATTTGGATGGAGAACACACTAACTTTTGTTACTCAGCACGATTCATTTAATAGAAATCACTTTTTCCTGCTTGTTTTTCAAAGTTTTTGAGGGACAAAATCACGTCCTGCTGAACGGCGAACTTCAGATGTATTTTTTTCTGACTTGTGACCATCTTCACGTCAAAAAAGTGTTACCAGTATAAAAATTCAATATTCTACTATAAAACTCATAAAAAATCAGACGATTATCGGTAGATTTCTGATAGTGTTTCCGCTTCAATTTTGTTCATCGATTTTATCCCTATTGACCCCTGCATCCCTATTGACCCCGTTTTACGGTATATAAAAATTATCCTAAACCAGTTCGTGCCAAAATGAAGTCGGTCTCTAATCAGAGCCGATGGAGAATTGTGCCTAAGCTCAGCTTCCTAACTCCAAAACTGGCGGACTGCCAGAAACCATTCGCTTGATATTATCACCTTGTAATGCTAGCGGAGCATGTCACCAGAGAATTTGTGGATATGCATTTTATAGACTTTAGTTAAACACTACGCTTTTAGTAATTACTGCACGAGGCCCAATAAGATACATGGTCCTTGTAAAGCCCATGCCTCACCAACCATGGGAGTTTTTAAGGCTCACCTTTTAAAAATTACGTTTAGCGTTATTTGATTGAAACAGATTAAATATCAATGTGTGCGCCTCGACCGATCACAACGAAGTGCCGAAAAATCGAGCAACGATGATCCTGTCGGGACTAAGCCTGTATTGTGAATGATGGCGCGACATCTGTGGCGCAGTGGGCGTAGGCCCACCTGAGACGCAGAAGGTTCTGGGTTCGATTCCACGGGACAAATGTGTGTACCTATTTGCACACACATTTGTCACGAGACAAATACGCCAATATTTTTATAAATACATACATATATATAGAAAACACCTAGATCCCGAGACAAATATGCCAATATTTGTCTAGGTGTTTTCTATATATATGTATGTATTTATTAATTTTCGGTGACTTTATATGTATCACTTACTTTAAGACACATTTTACGCAACCAAAATGCAACATGAATCGATTTTAACTTGACCGCTGATTTTTTTCATGAGTGATTTTTATATAGAAAGACCCGGATAAACCAGATCACGTAATTGTTTAAACGGGAATTTTCACGTACCGCACTATCGGTGAAGGCACCGACTAAGTTTTGACTCATTCCGAGAGTCTTCATCAGGGTGAGTGATCGCGACGCTCTCCCTCCGCGTCGCGTCGTGCACATCGCGAATAATCAAATTCACGATAGTTTTTGGAATAAAATAGATCACTTAATATACTTATGACAAAATCCATTCAAATCTATTCAGCTGGTACAAATACTATTAGCAACAAACAACCAAACATAACATACATATATTAAAGTTACTCAAAATATCACGGATGACTCACAATTACGATTTATCTCTCATATGATACCCGGACAAAAAGTAGTTTAGTAATTAAAGTCACAAACTATACCTGTGCCAAGTTGTATCCAAATAGATTCAGCCAATACGAAGATTATAAACAACGAACATGCAAACATTGAAACCTCCATTAATAAAAACTTTTCTTTATACAACATTAGTAGCTAGTAAGTAATCGTTTAATATCTTCGTAAAGTACCTATTTTCATTAACCCGGGAACGGTGACCTATATGTCTGTGAGACCGGGTGACTTGAAAAATTCGAATAACTTTTTCCCTCGCCAATGATTTTCGTTGTGATTTCGAGTAGCTGCCTCATTTCCCCTCCCCCACCGTCAGTTCACCCACGACGTCGGTGCGGGCGCAAGTTCCTGAGTGTTGGTGTCAACCCGGTGCGGTAGACCGGGGTCACCGAATATGTAAGTAAAATAGGCAGGGTTGAATTATTGATTATTCGTTTTTTGACTGGTTATGTACATTTTTACCGACCTTTGTTATTGTTTTATTCAAAGGAAAAAGGTTTCACCACAGTTGGAACAATTCGGAAGAACAAGAAAGAAATTCCCCCTGACTTCAACATATTGCGTGGTCGAACTGTGAAATCAAATATGTTTGGTTTTCGCGACATGGTTTTGGTTTCACATGTTCCAAAAGCAAGTAAAAACGTTCTCCTGATTAGCACAATGCACAATTATGCTAAAGTCGATGCAGAAACTCAAAAGTCCGATATAATTTGAGCTACAATGACACCAAGGGCGGCGTTGACGTGGTAGATCGTTTTGGTGCGAATTTTCGTAAAAATTTCAAGTATTTTTTTTTATTTTATGTTTATAGTTTGCTATTTTTTGTTTATTATAAGTAAGTTCCTAGAGTCTAGAAACTGAAAAGACTTAACTTATTTCAAAAATATGTAGCATATAAAGTGTTTTTAATTTTTTAAAAAGCTATGTTTAAAAACTAACAAATTTTATAGGTTATATGTGAAGTTGTCTAATCATAATACAAATATATAAACGAGGCAGTGATTAATGAAATATCGTTGTTTTAATATCAAATAATTTATAACTAACAAAAAACATGGTCAGTAAATGAAAGATTTTGAAAAATCTTCCATTGAAAACCCCGGTGCGTGGGACCGGGGTCACCGAATATGTAAGTCAAATCGACGTTACCGTTGGCGGGTTAAGTATGATCGGATTATCAAATCAAAATTGAACGTCATACATATATACTCTGTGACGCAGTTGCGTTCCGTTATTATCCACAGAGTGACAACAAAACACATCCTAAATAACAGTTTTCGTTTCGTTCCCGTGAAACGTAACGTATTTATCAAGGTCAGTAGACTTGGTCTGAATAAAACGGTGGCACGGTGGCGTCACTGAGTGATATCAATACGAGTATGCATAAATTGAGATCGTAGATGGAAGAATTTTAGTCAGGTGAATTTTAAATAACACGAAAACACTGTCTGCGACTGTCAGCTATTTTCTGACTGAGTGATTTTATTAAATTTGATATAATTTGGTTCATACACTTTTCCACGAGTAATGATTCCACGACACCGCAAAAAACAATATCTTTATCGGATTGAGCGGCCTTAGATAAGCGCATGCGTTGACGCTGTATTCCCCATGACATCCTCTGATTCATACTCAATGCATAGACCTTTGGAGATACCAAGAAAGGGGCAGTCAGAAAGACGATCAAACATTACATTTGACACATATCGTGAAAGGTTGCAAGCCCAAAGCTGTTTAGCTTAAACAAAAATGCGTTTTAGTTAGGCCGTTAAAAGAAAATATACTTACCTTAAAGAAAACCACTTCAGAAATTATTTCTTCAAAAGCTGAGATAAATATTTTCGGAGTTTAGTTTCGTAAATCCCAAAGTTGAGTCCAGCAACTTGTTAGGCAACTTAATTAATGCAAGGTAACCATTAATTAAGTTACAACTTTAGGCGGTCGAGTGAATAACAAGTAGGGGTGTTAGAGTCGCGGTTTTTATTTGTGGACCAGTGCGCTGTCGATGACAAATGGTTACATCCTAATAGTTATTAAATACCTGCATTTAATCAAATGAGAAAAAAATGTAACCTCATTGACATTGACATATATTTTTTATGGTCGTGTGCCGCCATTTTGGTTATACATAATGGCGGCACATAAAAGCTATAGAGGACGCTGATGTTTGCAATTATTTCTGTTCTAAAAGTGATAGGGAACTACGTTTATATACATTTTTAAACATGTAGTGTCTTCAATGGCCGACAACATGCCAAAAACATAATATTTTTCACTACGTACCTGTAACTTTGAACTTGTAAACTATGGTAACGAATAAAATAGTTTACATAAAAAACAGAACAACAGAAAAAAAACACCATGTTTAGTTTTTATCTTGGCGCTCCTAATAAATACAAACGGGATATATATTTAAAGTTTTTTTGATGTTGTATAAATAAATATATAATGCTGGACATTTTTAACACAGCATCATCTAGCCCCAAAGTAAACAGAGCTTGTGTTATGGAAACTACATGACTAATATACTACTTATATAGGTACATTTTTTTTGTAAATACATACATAACATACATAGAAAACACCCGGACCAGAGACAAATATTCGCAGATACAAACATTTGTCCCGCAGCGGGAATCAAACCTTCTGCATCTCAGGCGGGCCTTCGCCCACTGCGACACAGAGGCCACCTGACCGCGCGGTTACCATCGCCTATTGACGCAACACCAGGGGCATTGCTGATGCGTTGACTACTCCGAAAGACTGTTTAATGTTTTTTGAAGCGGGTCATGTTTATGCTCATTTAATTATCTTCGAAACGGCTGAACCGATTTTTATGAAATTTAGAAAAGTTATAGTTCACATATGCAACTTTTTAATTTGTTAACATGCGAGTTTAACTATATCTGATCTATATATGTATCTGGAATAAATTAATAATAAAAGCCATCGGCAGAATCTCGTTATGAAGCTCGCGAATCATTCCGTTTAGAGAAAACTTATAAAATATAAATTTTATTCTAAAAACTTTTATTAATTGTTAAACAGAAAACTTATTCGGTGTATTCATCGATCATACGGTACGTGAAATTTCTCGTTCTATAATATAAACTTATATTTTCCGACACCAAAAAAAAGATAAACCTAACCAATAAGAAAATGTAAAGGCTTAAATCACCAGCCGTAAAATAGACGCAGTTGGTACAAAAATATATAAATTCCTCAAACGGGTAGTCGGGTACGAAGCTCGTAAATCGAAGGACCTGCTGAATAAAATCTAAGAGACATAAGATGAAAAGGAGCTTTGCACCTAAACTCATCGTAGTCTGATCATTGACCTATCGTATGATGACTAGGAAAGAACCAGAGGCACACAAAGAAGACAAAAGATGAAGATTATATATTTAAACAATCTGGATTTTATTTCGAGTTTTTGATACCCAATGAATTTCCAAAATTCTAGTAGTACATGTCAAAATATGTTTTAATTACTTTCGTTAGTAACTTTGTTTTGACGTTGAGGCAATCGAACTTTTTAATAATTTCAGCAAATCTGTGCGCAGAAATGTATGAGAAATACAGTTGTTTTTTTTTATTGGCAATAAACAATTTTGACAATTCTGCTCCCAGTAAACAATATTTCATTACATGTTTTACGCGACCAAATTAAAAAAGGTAGAAAACTATAATTAATTTCAGATAAACTAACTCCTAAAAACTTACATAATAAAATGTCCTATACGAACGTTTTTATGTCTGTATTTTCAAGGAATAAAAAAATAACTAACTATGTCGTCCAAATGAATGAAACTTCAACTCCTTACTTGCCTGCAAGTAATAATGCATTATGGAACTACTGTTCCGAATAGCCTGTGACAAATGAAAAGGCGAGCTCTATATAACTTTTACTCTGAGAGTGTGACCTAGTCCCTGAGGCATAAATTGTAGCCCGCCAAAAGTTTGTCCAGTTAGGACAATATTTAGAAAATTACGGCCAAGGTTTGATGAAAAATAGTTTCATACGATTTAATCTAATGAAACTATTTTTTATCGTTTGTGGGCCGTTCTTTGGAACGGTTAATCATTAAGCACTAAGCAGTGACTTTTAGTGCCACTAGGCCTGGAAACTAGCTCATAATTCAATTCATGTTAACACTAATAGCAGGGGGTTTTATTAAGGCGCATCCTGGAGCTTATAGGTCATTATTTGGATGAATTCTATCCCTGTCACAGTCGTTATAGTCACTTTTATTATACAATAAAATAATAATATTATTTGAATTTTACCATTATTTGATTTCTACGTAAAATTAATATAATCCTAACGAAAAAATATTTTTTTTGATAGAAAGACAACGATGCTTGATATGTATATAAATAATAAATGCCACAAAGAAGTCGGGAAGACATTAACTATATGATCATAAAAAAACGTTTTAATATAATTAATGCAAAACATATGCGTTTTTCATATTTTTAAACGGGCGTACTATTGGTGAAGGCACTGACTAATTTCTAACCCATTCCGAGAGTCTTCATCAGGGAGTGACCGCCACGCGCTTCCCCGCGTCGCGTTCGCGTGCGCGGTTCGTAGGGAGTGTGAGTGGAGGGATATATAATATGAATGATCAGTCACCATAGATTTTGTAATTCTTGCAGTTTCTTACTTTTTTCAGGGGTGAGTGTTTTGTATGTTTAATATGTACGTATTTACAAAAAATGTAGTTCCGAAAATTTCTGCTTACTATGGGATAAGATGATGCTGTGTAAAAAATGTCCAGCGTTTATTCTATTATATTATTATTCTTGGCAGATGTTACGTATGCTGTTCTAAACTTTAATGAAATTATGTTTCGTTCGTTTGTATCTTGCTACTTTCTGATGTGCTAATTAGGGTCTAGGATTCACCTTAATGGCCAAGGCTCTTCAGTATTCCGTACACATAAACAAGTGAGAATACAAAGGATTGTTATGTCTATATGTCTACGTTACATTGAGCGTCGTGTTTGCATGAAGTTGGTTTGGTTCGCGCTGTGTAGGTTTAAATGAGTAATGGACAACTTCACACGACAAACTACGACTAAATCCTGGATAGCTACAAGGTAGTCTAGGTAACTATATTTAAATTTAGAAAAGGGAAGAAATTATTACTTTCCCTTATTACCACTTATTACTATACTCTATACACGGCTATACAGCCGTGTTGGCCTAGTGGGCTATACCCCGACTTCTGATCCTGAGATGGTAGGTACGAACTCGGACCCGAAAAAATCCATTGGTGCACATCAACACGTGCTCAAAACGGTGAAGGAAAACATCGTGAGGAAACCGGCTTGCCCTAGAACCAAAAATACGAAGGCATGTGCCAACAGTTAGTGTTCCAATTAAGCGGCGACGGGATTGCAGCCTGTCACGTGGAATGCTAGGCATGTACCAAAATTAAATGTAATTTTTGGACGTGCCTCTGACTCCCCCTACTTGGTATCCTCAAAAATCTACACACGCAGCATGTATCTGAGGATGTCCACCATGGAGAAGACAGTCGTGAGCGTGTTTGTTTTTGTTTTTGGAATACCACCTTTTGTAAGCCACCGCACAAGCAATGTAAATAAGGCAGTTATTTATCATCGCTATAATAAAAAATCCTATTTTATACAAATTAATACAATAAGTTATTTACAAAAAATACAGATGAAACAGCTATCTAAAGACCATTGCAAACGAAATCGCTCAACTGCTCCAGATCACTACCAGACGGAAGCGTACCGAAAATGCTGGCCGGATTGCCATTGAATTGCTCTGTGGCGCAGTGGGCGAAGGCCCGTCTGAGACGCAGAAGGTTGTGGGTTCGATTCCCGCTGTGGGACAAAAGTGTATCTGCGAATATTTGTCTCTGGGTGTTTTCTATGTATCTTATGTATGTATTTACAAAAAAAAATGTACGTAAGTAGTATATCAGTCATGTAGTTCCCATAACACAAGGTCTGCTTACTTTGGGGCTAGATGATTTTGTGTGAAAATGTCCAGCATTATTTATTATTATTGAGAATTTAGAACGATACTTAAAATATTTTTTACATTTATTTCAAAGTGCTGTGCGCGCGTACGTTTAATTTCTAAGATAAAACCAACTCTCTGCGTAGCATTCCCAAAATATGTCTCTCATTAGGCCGCAAGGTTACCACGAATCACCTTAATCCCAAAACGCAAGATCAGACATAAAGGTGTAGCAGTAACTACGGCTTCGTGCCGCTTCGTGACTGAAATCTGTAACTGAAATGATAGAGCAGGAGCCAGTGACCCACAAATGTTTACATGTTCTTTATATTGGTGACCCACAAATGTTTACATGTTCTATATATTGGTGACCCACAAATGTTTACATGTTCTTTATATTGGTGACCCACAAGTTGCCACACCAATTGTAAAGAGGTGAGGTTTTTATTCCCGATGCGGGTCAAATGTTTACATGTTCTGCAGATATTTATTTCGGGTCTGGGTTTGGTACGACGGTCCTCGCTGTTTCTGATACCCACTATGTTGGGAATTCTAGTGTGGGGTCACTTCTGCTAAATAGGTTAAGCACTACAAGATGTTCAGTGCTTGTGACATTTCGATTACTACATTTATACCATACTTATACCATGTATATAAACCGATGTCTGTTCTCTGTTTCATTAATAGTATCTACCTAGTAAATATGCTATTTTTTTTGTTGTCATGCCTACCTGATTACAGTCTTAAGTTTAAAGATCTAAAGAATTGTTCACTTGCTTCTAACTTAGTTTGTAAAATATGTAAATACATGTAGTGAATTAATTTTCTTTAAGCTTATATAAGTACCTAGTTAAGGAACCCTTTGTTTTGTTTTATATCGAAGCTATCTGCTACTGAAATTGGGAGAGGACGGAAGATCAGCACGCTACTTACCTACACCACGTCTGCGGTGATTTATGCTGAGTTGTATCACAATTAGGGGCTACTTATGTTGTCGCCGCTATATAAAATATCCGTTGGTCGCGTGAAATAATTATATTACATGATATAATTATGGAATTAATTATTATTTAAAAAAAACATGCATTTAATAAATAATTTATTTGAAAGAGTTTAGTTTCCTGTAAAACATTTTGTTAGAATTTGTGTTTTTTTTGTAGTTTGCATTTCCTTTTACAAAGTTTATTTTATTATGATTGGTTGAATATTGTATTAGTTAGGTTGGTAGCATTGATTCATGATACGTAGTATTAGTGCTTTTTTAATAATTCGTTGAATATTGTATCGTTAAGTTGGTAGTATTGATTCGGGGTGCGTGGTACCTCTGCCGCCACGCTATTGGTCGAATTGCTAGCTTCAATGGGGAACGATACCGAGCCGTTTTTATATGGTTTTGGTGAAAAGTGGAGAGTTGACTTTATAGCACGTAACGAGCAAGATCTCATATTGAATAAGTATACTTATAAATTTACGGTAACGTATTGTCTAATCTATGTTTTAAATGTATATTGTTTATTAAAATATGTGCTGGAATTAATCCTCCTGGTTTCCTTTTCGAGAAGCTTACACTCACCTCATCAGCAGTCCAACTATATTAGTTTTATACTTCATTATTAAGTAGTCCCAAATCAATGATTTATCTATCTATCTATCTATTAATAAAAAGCGTATCTTGTTATCTGTGTTTACTTCAAACATATTAATAGGTAATGCACAAAAATAGTCATCTGCACAAAAAGTCTTAATCAAGAAATCAAGTCAACCGCACTTATTTGCGTGGTTGCGGTGGCGTAGCGGTGGATGACAGTAGCATTCATATTAGTGTCGAGCGTGGTCGCGGACGGTGCTCATGAGGAAGAACCTCTAAACGGTCAACGAAACGTCAGCAGGAGAATAGTAAAGTACGTGGTATAGTGTAATAATATTCTAAAATGCATTCATTAACTTTGATAAACTTTCGCAAACAAATTGTTTGCCATTGCTATCAACACAATGCAAATTTCCGCAGGCCTTAAGAGTTTCATGCAGGTACCGAAACACAATATCAAAGCCAAATTTATTAATGGTTAATTTATGATAGATAGATCTTTAGTGTACACCATATAATATTATGTTGCTTACAAATAACACAGCATATTACAAGCTAATCGCGGGAGTACAATGGGCGGTCTTATCGCTTATAGCGATCTCTTCCAGACAACCTATGGATGGACAGGAATTGTGCTGTATTACATAAACTAAAGCATATATACAGACAGACAGGTTGCAAGCACTTGGCCGTTTACCGATGGCACATGCTCTCAGTTTTTGTTTTAGGTCATACCGGTTTCGTCACTGTGTTTTCCTTCACCGTTTCGAGTACGTGTCAATAAGCACATACGCTTTGGAAAAATTCACTAGTGCACTCACTATGGTTCGAACCTAAGATCTCTGGATCGGAAGTCGGGGTACCGCCCACTATGCCAAAACGCGATTGCTTACACAAGAAGCTCTCAGTTAAAACTGTCATAAATCAGTGCCTTCTGGCTGTATAGTATCTTTTAAACTTTCCAAAGATTTACAACTTGCGAAGTGTCAAAAAGTTTAATAGTTTCAACTTTTAGCTTTTGCACTTTGGAAACTATCAAAAAGTTGCATTCTTCGACGACCTTAATGGCGCGGCGGGCGAAGTTCCGGCTACGACGCTAATGCGGGTACGATTCCGAAACAACAGGCTGGTAACGATATCGTGGCTTAGTTGGTATAGCTCCCGCGTATCAAGCGGGAGGGCCTTCCTACACTTCGTCGTTCGGTTCGTGATCGCCATTGAGAACCTTTCCCCTCAGCGGTTGTCGGTTCTTTGTGTTTGATCTGTATATTTGACGTTGTAGTTATACAGGTTAAGGCCAGGTCAAACAGATGCTGTGGCGGTGGCGATCAATATATTCACGTAAACTTTGACAGCCGCTTGACCGCTTGACACTTTGAGAGCCACCGCATCAGTTTGACCGGGCCTTAAATACATCACTATTAAGCTGCGATAGGCTTGCAACCAGTCACGTGGAATTCTGCAAAATGCGTAAATGTACCAAATGTAATGTTCGGACGTGCCTCTTACATTGTTTCCTCAAAGATCTACGCACTGAGTACCTACGTATATGTTGTTCGTAATGGGGAATACAGTTTTGAACGAAAAACAAACACACTCACGACTGTCTTCCAGATGGTGGACATCCTCAGATTTATACTAAGTCGATTTTCGAGGAGGGGGTAGCCAGAGGCACGTCCAAATATTACATTACATTTACCCGCGTTGTGCAGGTTTGCATTTTGCAGTTGTGAGCGTGTTTGTTGTTTCCATTACAATTGGCTCCTGGTCTATAACTGATTCGCTCGATTCGTTCCATGTCTTGCTTTACATTGAATCTTTGGTACCTCTGAGTGGAATTTACTTTATAACTGAGGTACCCTAATTTTGTATCCCGATTTTATCTACAGTTACAATATTATAAAGTTTGTAAGTTTGATGGAGGAGGTAATCTGGGAAAATACTCGTCCAATTTTCTCCAAATCGAAAATTATTTCATCAATATTAAGAATGAATCTTCACGATGGACATAAACTGTATATTATCCCGTTAAATTATAAGAACTTTTAATGGAGACCAATTTTTCAACGTAATTCGATGATAAAACGCTGCTTTAACGATGAGAACTACATTTCATCGGCTACTTTTTAATCGACCAACACGCGGACGAAGACATGGGCAGTAGTTAGTTGTAATAAAAAGTCTATATATCGCAACCGGTTTGTTTTTAGTAAAGGAAATCTTTACATAATCTGTAAGTACTGTTTGTGGTCTAAGTTGTGGAAAGTCATAGGATGGATGGAAAGCCAAAGAAGCCTTCAGGCTATCGATGGTGCTTGGAAGAGATCGCTCTTCGTGCTTAGACCGCCCTATTGTATCACCGTGATCTTTTTTATAAGATTAAGCTAAGTGATTTTTTAATTCTGGTGTTTGCAATAGAGTTATCTATTTATCTGTCTGTGTGGCAAGGTAGCATGGTCCTCATAGTTCCGTGACAAAAGAGATTTTTAACACACTTTTAAACGGTAAGACCGCACACTGTACCTTCAAAACAAAAACAAACACTCTCACGACTGTCCTCCCCATGGTGGACATCCTTAGATACTCAGTGAGTAGATCTTTGAGGATACCAAGTAGGGGGTCGTCAGAGGCACGTCCAAACATTACATTTGGACATGTACATAGGGCATGTCGGTTTCCTCACGATGTTTTCCTTCACCGTTTTGAGCACATACATTTTTCGAGTGGAAAAATCCATTAGTGCACGACCGGGTTCGAACCCACGTCCTCCGGATCAGAAGTCGGGGTATCGCCCACTAGGCCAACACGGCTCTTTTGCCTTCAATGATATGTTAATAACTGTACCTTCAATAATATGTTATTCTTTATTTTGTTTATTTCATAATTTGTAATGTAAACTAAAATAATAAATCATTTATTTGGCAAAACACGAAAAAGAAAAAAAACAATTAAATTTTGTTGCCTATCCTTTAAATAGTATATTTAATTTTGTTTGCCACCTTGGTAGTATCAAAAAAAAGATTTCTTATTTTACTCATTAACAGATTTTAGTTACGCCATTTTCAAAAACCTTAGTTCCTTAACCAAAACTGCTTGCTTTTGTAAAAAAAACGCGGCGATTCTACAAAAAGTTAATTTTAAACCTCGGTTAACAAACACGGACCTGTTAAAAACTTAAAACACGCCCTAATTCAACCTTCCTCATTTGTAAAACCGTTGAGAGTCTGCAAAATTTGGCTTAATTCAGAAACCACGGTTACGTGATGCCAAATTAAACGTTATACCTTTGTCATAAGAGTTACAGGATAGTAACAAAACGACTGCGGCCACAATGCAAGCGTCTAGGCGAAGAGGCGGCTAGGCGGCTTGTTACACATGTGGCCGGATTGCAAGCGATTAGACAGCTAGTCCATGGAGCTTGAGTGGCTACATTGCTGTCTAGCTACGATTTATGTGCACAGCTTAAAAGTTAGACAGCTTGGCTTGCTAAATCGCAGCTATATAGGCGTATTGCTACAACACACGATGGCCGCATAAGCGATTCGCTAGTCGCCTAGCTTGTCGTCTTTAGAGATCATCTTTTGTTGGGACTCAGTTTTGTCAAGTTTTAAATAGATTAATAATAATATATTAAGATAATAAGGCTAAAGAACAACGACACCAAAATAAATAAATCAAAAACATCATCTTGTTTGCCATTGTCAAAAAAAAAAAAGGTTCAAAATCTATTATGTTGTCATGTATTTTTCTACTATAAAACTATCAGTGAGCGGATTATAAAAGTTCTTAAAATAATATAATAAATATTAGGATATTGGACAAAAATCCAGTCACCCTTCCAACTGACATACATAAGTTTTCTGTAGGTCGATCTACATAACGCTAAGCTACACGCGAACAGTCCGGCCACAGTCAAATATAATTATGGGCAGTGTAATCTACCAGTCTGTAATAGGTTGGGTTATACCATTTTTAATGAGGTTTACACGTTGACTATAATAGTTTAGGTTTATAGTTCCGACAATTTAAGTCCCGTAATGTTTTTTTTATGTTATATCGAGGCAAACATTCCAGCGGCCCACCAAATTAGAATCAGTAATCGTTAGCCTATTGACATCTGCAAAACATTGGGTATTTACATTTTTTTCATTGACTTTTTAAATTTTTGAGTTGAGTCATTTTATTGTTCTGCAGATACAGCTCGTATGTTAGTTTATTCCACAGTTACGGATTTTATACGTGGAGGAAAATATCTAGTAAAGCGGACTCCTTTCACAAGATTTTATAACATCCCAAAATTTCAACCTCGGTGGGACTTGAACTTGCGACCTGCTGGACGCGGGTACACGATATCATCACCAGCTTAGAGTAGTTAGGTACCTACAGAAATACACACCCACCCCACTAACAAAATGGCGATGTGTAACGTATACGAAACTTGGCACACATTTTACCAGACCCAGGGTGGGTTTCAATTACAGCCATATCAGATAACTTTACGTTTTTTTTCCATCATGACCGAAATTCATGGTTTCTGTGTGAAACACTGTTAAAACTACTACTGTTTAAACTGTTTCTATGTATAATATGTATGTATATACAACAAAAAAAAGTAGTAGGTATATCAGTCATGTAGTTTGCATAATACAAGCTTTGCTTAGTTTGGGGCTAGATGATGCTGTGTGAAAATGTCCAGCATTATTATTATTGTTAGTTTGTAACTTTTAATTTTCGTGAATTATCAACTTAAAGTCGCAATGGGCAATCCATTTAGCTCACAGAACTGTCTATCGCTGTGGAAGAAAGTTCTCTAATTGCAACCACCAAGCGATGGACCGAGGGATGCGGGAAGTTGGCGGATGGAATTGGCCTAAGCTCACTCTTTGTGGGAGGCCTATGTCTATGGCCTAGCAGAGACATCGACAAGCTAATGTTTGTGATATTTAAAAAAAAATAAACAGACTTTTATTGTATTGCGTATAGTATGAAATGGTTAAGAAAGAAGTGAATCTAGAAATGACGGCAGAAAGAGGACTGTGGACTCCTCACTCTTTGTGTGGAGCTCACTCTTTGTAGGAGGCCTATGTTCAGCAGAGACATCGAAAAGCTAATGTTTGTGTTATTTTTTTATAAATAAACAGACATTTGTTGGATTGCGTATAGTATGAAATGGTTAAGAAAGAAGTGAATTTAGAAATGACGGCTGAAAGAGGACTGTGGACTCCTTAAAACTCCTTCTTAGATAAGAAGAAAGAAAAAGCCAAAAGTTTCATTTATTATTCGTATGTTTAAGAAACTATGAGTACATACCGTGGTAATTTCACAACCAAAAAATTAATCTGACGATCAGTCAGCCGCGTGGTAACGTCGTTATTTACTACCTATTAACCAGAAACTCGTTAAAATTTAATTTAACAAGCCTGCTGGAATGATTTGTAGGCTTTCGGTTCATATAACTTATGGCTTACCTGCATTTTATTGAGGGATTATAAACCTTGGCAAAAATCACTCTACGAAAAGCTATAACTGCTATAAATAATAACTGCTGGCTAGACTACAAAATGTATTTCGACACGTATGCAAAATACAGTGTTTTTTTTTAGTTAACAATATAATTACATATTTATCTCTTTACATGGATATTTATCGTCATCCCGTGGCTGTTACAAAAATAATAGCAAAAGGTTAAAAGCCGTTAAAAAAAAAAAAAAAAATTACATCACAAAAAACACAGCAGACAACTGAAATGTGTTTCGCTCCACCACACAGCAAACGTCGGAAAGAATGCTAGGCTGTCACGGTGTGATATATTATCGATCGGTATCAGTTTCTAAAATAGCTAGTATACAAAACAAGTCTATGAACAGATACAGCCAATTACCTATGCATTGATACCTCAATATATGTGCTGCACATGATCAAAAAAAGAAAAACATCGTGAGGAAACCCGCATGCTCTAGAACCATGTACATATGTGCCATTAGTTAAATGGGCTCACAAGTTGTCACGTGGAACACCAACTTATAGCAAAACGCAAGCATGAGCAAAATTTAACGTTTGGTCTTTGAATACCCCATACTTGGTACCCTCACTGAGTAAGTATCTTGTCCATCATGGGAAATACAATCGTGAGCGTGTTTGTTTTTTTGAAAAGCCGAGTCTATATACACTTTTACGTTATTTTTGTAGTTAGTTGATAATAACGACGAAATAATTAAAACAAATACTTTAGTTCCTAGAGGCTAAATGATTACGTGAAAATGACCCTTATTTTAAATTATATACTTTTAGAGTATGAAACTTGAATTTCTACTTCTCTTGCTAAAAAGTTCATCATTATAGTGTACCGAGGATAAAATAGCATATTTTGATGAAGAAGTAAATGTTTTTTTTTTAAATGTTTGTCTTTTACCAACAGGCCTACAAAAACGAAAAAGTATTTATTTATAAGTAGAATAATTATGAATAAAGACTCGACTTATTACCGTTTCATAAAAAAGAAGAACATTCAATGTGTAAATAATATGGCGCGAAATCTTTAGAATTTTTCTCTTATTTAAATTGTAAGGGTGACCGTAATTTATGTTACAACAGTGAAAATGTCATCGTCTACTGAAAATGGTGACCCTCATTTGCAGATGGAAGAGAAAGGAAAATAAATAATTTTCAATCTGTTGCCATTAAGGTCACAAACCATTTATTCAAATACTTACGAAAAGTTTAGGAAGTGTGTTTGCTACTGGCATCTGTGACGCACTGCGCAGGGTCAGCAGAATACCAGCGCTAAGTAGGTAGCCACCTACAAGCAAGAACTGTCTAGGTGTATGGATTACGTGTGGCATTTATGTTTCAGTTATACTTATAAGTAGGCTATTCTAACTTATTTAGATAGAAGCAAGTATCTCAGCTTCGGGCAGAAGCTTCGTCCGCGTGTTATTTTGATAAACCACCAACTTTTGAGTGTATCAAACAAGGGATTTTTTTTCCATACAAATTTCATAACTTTATAGCAAACCTCCTAGGGACAGTTTTGTAAAAAAAATGTTTTGTTATTTATTTTAAATATAATTTGTACCGAGTTTTGAACGAATCTAACCGAGGAATAAAAGATCCATAGAAACTTTACTACCCCGTTAACAACCCCTAAGGGAGTTAGATTTTCGAAAATTAGATTAGCCTTTGTGTTATTCCAGAACCTCGACTATCTACATTCCAAATTTAATCAAAACTTGTTTAATAGCTACGGAGATACGTGGTAAACTTTCACACACACAGACTTTCGCATTGATTATATTAGTAGGATTGCTACCTATTATTATATTATTATTTTCATAATTTATCCCACCATCCTAACTTACAAAATTTGTGTTTTTATGTCGTGATAAATAAATGTTTTTTTTTTCTTCTTCTTACGTATTTTGATTTACTTTACAAAAAATATCAAAGTTCAACCCTTTGGAGCACATTTTTAATGTTACGAACAACTATACAGACAAGAGATTTATTTCAATAAAAAGAAATATGTAAATTTCACGATTTTTCTCAAGAAATTATACACTGGCTTCAAGGCCAAGATATCCAAAGTTTTCACGAGGAAAGATATCAAGAATTTTCTAAATAAGCTACCAAATAATAAAACTTGGCAACAAAGGAAGTTAACAAATAAGTTACCTACTTACATTTGTAAGTATGTAACAACGTTTTTCTATTATTTGCATCAAACCAAATTGGTAGGGACCAACCAAGATACAGTTTTAAAACACTTATATTTTGTTTTTTATAGGTTGCTTTAATTTTTGCGATCAGTATGCCTGTATAGGGTCTATCCCTGGTTTTACGGAACAAGATTTACGGCAGACTGGACCACTCCAATAAAAATCTAAAAATCACAATCAAATTCCTATCAAAGCGGAAAATGCACAAGGTAAGTTATAGGCAAAAATAAATTTAGTAACATGCGAGAATAGATCACCACCTATCTAAATTTGCCTAACCTGGAACAGTACACTGGCCATTGTTTCCGAAGAACATCCGCCACCCTCTTGGCGGATTCTGGTGCATATATAACAATGCTAAAACGCCACGGGGTGGATGGAAATCCGATCAAGTGGCGAAGGCTATAATAGAGGACTCCATTCCATTGATATCACCCAGCGTATCACAGAACGCATCAACATTCTCCCAACTAGCCCACGACCATCATGGAAATATTCAACTCAGCTTATTCTCTATTGAGAACATTCGAACGAGGGACCCTCTAACCTGGAACTACGTGTATCTCCCACGTTTACCCCACAGATAACTCAACATTTATCTTCACAGAGGACATAAATCAAATTACCGGAAAAAAATGTGGATGGATGTTTGTTACTATTTCACGCAAAAACTATTGAACGGATTTTGATGTAACTTTACAGCAATATAGTTCATACATCAGAATAACACATAGGCTACTTTTTATCCGGGTACCACGCGGACGAAGCCGTGAGCAGAGGCTAGTTTTAAATAAAACAAACTATTTAATATTGTATTATTTTAGTTTCTCACAGTCGTTGTGAAAACTAGAGTGCTAAAAACCCATTATAACTCGGTTTCTATTTACTCCCTCGTTAAAGCTAAGGAGTAAAACTACCTCGTTTATAAGTCATTTTAGCCCATTGTATAACAATCTACTATTCTACACGTATATACAAGTAACACCAGAAACAACCAACAGCAGGAAATTAAAATGTGTTTCTCTTCTTCAAAAAATATGAAGCAAAAAAATTAACAACTGCATTCGAAATGATGTACAGTATGTATCCTCAGATAGCTTCACAAAAAAATCCCTCACAAGTGGTCGTTCTGAGTCTCTAGGTACTCTATTTTTAGTTATTTAAGTTTTTATTTTTGTTGCGTCTTTATATAGTTTAAAAAGTATACATAATCACTCTCATAATCTGCATAATTATCATGTATAATACTTAAATATATGCCGTGTATCGCAGTTGATGGCCCGCACGTCCACCGGCGTCACGGAAGACCAGCGTTTTGGTGGCACAAAGTGCTTCCTTAACATAGTGCTGAGTGGCGGCCGTTTTTGTTGTCAATCTCATTTTGTTTATTACTTTTACGTGTACTCCTGTATCCTTTATTTGACACAAAATAAAATATTTTTATCTTTATCTTTTTATCTTTATCTTAGATACATACTCAGATTTTTGAAAATGCCAAGTAAGGATAGTTATTTTAAATAAGTAGGGGCAGTTGTTATTACATCAAATTTGGCACATGCCTGTGCTCATGCCAAACGCGGGCACGTGCTTAATAAAATGTTTGAACGTGCCTCTGACTACCCTCTACTTGTTATCGTCATTGAACTACTTGCTGGGTATATATCGACAAATATTATCGTAGTTGTCAAAAAAATAAAAATTGAACGATTCCCTAAGCGATGGAATTTTCTCCCCTTAAAATTGTAGGTCGGTATTTTCTGGCAAAAGTCAGTCAAGCATTATTTTTCTCGTATTCCAAATTATTTTCGTCGTAAGTTCCAAATTCTCAGAATTCTCGCCGACGTAGTGTGAATGCATAAAACGTTTAACACCTACCCACACAAATTTCAGCTTGAAAATTTACCTACCCCAAGCTAAGCGTTCTCAGTTAGGTACTTGTTGACGTACTGGCGTACTGCCAACATTATAAACACGATTTTTGTAAGGGTAAGACTACACTTATCAACACTAGGTGCATACCAGATACTTTTTTTTAAATGCTGGTCATTTTTCACACTGTATCATCTAGCCTCCAAACTAAGCAGAGCTTATTATGGGAACTACATGACTGATATTCTACTTTTTTTTTTGTAAATATACATACATAGAAAACAAAAATATTTTTGCAGATCATCCGAACATTAGTCCCGCGACGTGAAACGATCCCTGCACCACACAGATCGTCATTAAAGGTACTTGTCGCTACTCATTCTAGTCACTGTTATTAACAGATGATAAAAGGCATTCATTAACATTATTCAATTAGCTGTTTAAGTATCAAAACTTTCCCTGCATTGATTATAGAATTATTGTGATTGATGTTTATTTATTTATTTATTTATTTATTTATTGAAAACACTTACATCACTTACATGTTAAAAGTATAATACTAGATAGAACGTCATCTATCGATATCTGCAATGCAAGCATTGCTTACGCATTGCCTGCAATAAAAACACCTAACGTAGGCTCAGAAAGGCCAAATCAAAAACAGCAAGGCTGGTCAAAAGTTCCTAAAAGCTTTCATTCGGGGTAGCTATAAAATAATAAACATCTGTCTCTGTTGAAAGTTTAT
Source organism: Perizoma affinitatum (assembly GCA_961405105.1). Lineage (NCBI taxonomy): Eukaryota > Metazoa > Arthropoda > Insecta > Lepidoptera > Geometridae > Perizoma > Perizoma affinitatum. The sequence continues at coordinate 3,568,181 of OY560207.1, forward strand.
TATTTTTAAAGTTACCATATGAAAAATAGTCACATTATGAGATAAATAATATGTTATTGTTTATCTCATAATGTGTACAATATAGTATTTTCATTCATTCAAGGCGATCTGCTTCGTGGAAATAGGTCCAGTGGTAAGGCCTAACGAACTTTTCTACAACTAATCAAACCATCGACGTTGGCAGTCAAGAAGTGCTTATAATGTGGTCCAACCATTATCGGCTCAGCCAGCCGCTTCCGGCGGATATGAGACTATTGTGCGCGAGAATTTCAAAACGGGATATTAAATGGGAGATGCTAGGAAGGGAGTTTCCCGGAAATAAGTTAGATTACTGTTTATCTTTGTGGCGTAAAATTATGCGTGACGCACGCACGTATGCACGTGGATGGAATCTCGCAAAAAGGATTATATCCTATCATATAATTATATATTATTAAATACAAATATTATATCTAGAGTATAAAACAATGATTTGATAATACAAACTACTGTATACAGCGAGACAGCTGTTTGTAGACAAACAATTTAAAATGTTTGTTTCATATTTAGATGTACTAGAACCCACTGTAAAAGTGTTCATCCCAGGAAGTCTACCACCATACATATTTCTCCCACCAAGCAGTAATTCTTGCAGCATGCAGCATTATTGCTGTGTTTCGGTTTGTAGGATATGATTGCCAGTGAAATTACGAACACATGAGACTTTTCACCCGTAATTTCTCAGGGTCGGCAACGCGCGAGTGTTACCTCTGGTTTTGCAAGCGTCTATAGGTTACAGTAACCTCTTACCGTGGACCGTATGTTTGTTTGCCACTTTAGTTATATGTATATAAAAACGTTTTACCCGATTATCCCCAGGTCTACAATTCACGCCAACCCCAAATTTAATTATTTTTCAATTTCAAGCCATCGTCACTAATTTGTCCACATTTCGAGAACGAAACAGCACAGTTTTGGATCTGGCATACCGCCAGATCATATCCAGGGAGTATTTCACGGCGATAGTCAGAATTAATTGCCAACTTTAAGGGAGTTTTCACACGACCTTGTTGTGTGACATGTTCAGCTGAGCCGCCACGGCAGCTATGCCAATAACAGTTTACGGATAATAGACGTACATCTACACTAATATTATAGAAAAATTCTCATCCGGATTTTCGTAAAAACCAATTTTGCAAAGTAAGACGACGGAAAAACGGTCGAGTGAATGCGTTTCTTACGAACCCTACCTTTACGGTAAGACCTCTTCATCGTCTACTTCTTATTTGGGGCCCTGGCAGGGGAAGCCGTGAGCAGTAGCTAGTTTTATATACACTGTAGTAGCAAAATCAAGATAATTATGCTTGAACGCACTATAAATATATTTTATCAAATATATTCTTCGCGGAATATATTTGATAAAACCGCTGTAAAAACCTGTTTATTTTTTTATTTTTCAAAAATTTAAGTCTGTCCTGTCTATACAATTTCCCAACTATTCCTGACGAATTAATTGGTAGATAACTTTGGATGCTTAGAGTCTTTATGTGTGCAGAGGTTTATTGATGAGTTTATGAAGTCATGGGGTGCTCCAGTTGTTGAATGCCATCGGCATGCAGCATTTACAACGTCATGTACAAGAGCCCTGCCACTCCGCCCAGTTCATTGGGAAATTGCCGAAGTTTCGCTCCGCTTGCCATTATTTATTAGAGAATGGGATCCGTGAAAGTGCCAGTCAATGAAAAGTCATTGTTGGAGTCATTGTATTGTTGCCACTGGCAACAATACAATGACTCCAACAATGCAAACTAAACCTAGCTCCAATACGACTACGTTTGAAGATAGTGCTAACCATATTTTTTTTGGACTTTCGAAAATAAAAAAATACGAACGTTTTTATGGAATTAAAATTATCGTGGTTTGGTATCATTTTAGAATATAATTACGACTATACCACGTACTTTACTATTCTCCTGCTGACGTTTCGTTGACCGTCAGCAGGAGAATAGTAAAGTACGTGGTATAGTCGTAATTATATTCTAAAACGAACGTTTTTATTTTCGCCGCCAAATTGTCATTTTCACATTGCTGTGTTCTCAAATGTGCCGATGATATTACAGTAACGGTAACAGCTTCGGTAACTCCCTTCTATTTAGAGGTTATTATGAATGTTTACCTCAAAATAATAGAAACAAATACATTTTTTTTTAATACGAAGATACTTTTGCATTGAATAAGAATAGGTTAACTTATTCTACCAGTATAGTTTTATAATATCTGTGCTCTGACCAAGTCACATTATAACGTGGAAGGATGTGAAAAGCTTGAATTATCTTAATGATAGACCAGCCAGTATCTAAACAAGAGCAAATCCATTGTTTCCTTTCCAAAGAACATGTGAATTATACCATTCTTCCGTCATAGGTCGCAATCATGATCAATAAATATTTTTATTAGGTTGGTTTAAACACGTTGTGTTATCCTCGAGGATCTGCGTGTTTTTTTTATTATAGATCTGACAGTGACTATCAATGGATTTTAAAACCACAATCTTGTTTATTTTTGAAACTGATGGAAGCAAAACAATCAAGCTAAGGAAAGGAATCTAATCGAACAAAGGCAGTACTTCTAGTGTTTCGCAAAGGAAGAATTTAATTGAAAATTTGAAATTGGAACGGTGTAACAAACCCCCGGTATTATTGCAGGACTAAACTGGATGCCTCTTGAAGTTTTGATGTCATCAATACTATTTACCGGGCGGTATTTTATTTAAAAGTTATTGCAATATTTGTGTATTGAAATTATTGAAATTATTGAAATTATCAGTGGTCAGATTTTGCAGTGCGGTGATACGGTTAGTTTAGTACGTCGTTATGTGGGAAAGTATTTTTTTCTAATTATAAAATTTATAATATTTCTAATTAGGGTTGTTGCCTCCTTTATTTCTCGACGAAAGCTTCATAATAATATACTACAGTCAACCCGTGACCCCGACTGTTGCAACTCAAACGAACGTCGGGAAAATAATAAAAAAGGTAAACACGATAAATACCCGTATAAAACTCATAAATTATATTTAGAAAGAAGAAAGAAAGAAAGTAAAACATTTATTTAGCACAACATAAAAAACACAAACTTTGTAAGTTAGGATGGTGGGATAAGTTGTGAAAAATAAATAGGTAGAAATATCTAAATAAGTTAGAATAGCCTACTTATAAGTATAACTGAAACATAAATGCCCCACGCACCTTACTAATCCATCTACCTAGATGGTTAAATGTCGCACCAAAAAGTTATCAGCTCAGCATAAAGCTAGGTATTCTGCTGACCCTGCACAGTGACGTCACAGACGCCAGAATCAAACACTACTCTCAAGAAATAAAGAGTTTAATAAGTATTATAAATGTATACTTCTTCAAAACTGTGTTTTATGTAATTATCTAGATATTCTATTACATTCTAACTTTTATAAATAAAAATTAAAAAAGTTTACTGTTCGTGATAGTTTGAAAAATACTATTAAGCTTTCTTCAGACCAATATAAACACGTTAAGCGTCCGTTTACCCTAAATCTTGGCAGGCACAAGTCTTCACAGACAAAATGACAGGATATTACGAGCAAATACGATATCCGCTATCATACTTGTTGGTTGAGCTGGCAGACTGCCACCCCTCAATGCATTTATCTACAAAACACCATGATATTCAATATGAAAAAATATGTTTCCTTGTTTAATCTACGGTTCATGATTTCATGCATAAACTCACGCTAGTTTGCCGGAGGAGTTTGACAGAGACCACAGATTCTACTTGCTATGATTCTGAAACATCTCTTTTGCTTCTCTCAGTTTAAGAAATCAGTTTACAACCATTTTCATTTAATCGTCATTGCCATCGCCACATCCACATCAGTTTGACCGAGCCCTTATAATTATGTACCTACAGACCAACAGAATTTGATATGAACGTTGCTCATACAAACTTCTACCAGTAGCAATCTCCAAAGGGTTGCTTTAATACTTACATAGTACCTTCTCACTCTACGGAAGGCAATCCCGACCTCTGAAACTTCATTAAAATGTTGATAGTCTGGTGGCCAACTCTTGATGCTTATTTGGTTTAAGTCACAGACTTACAAGGTACTACGGTCTAAGTAAACAAGCAAGCGTCATTTTAGCATCTCATGTCATACAACTGGACAGTGACAGTTCTATTTTTAAATAGAAATAAGGATTTGTCATGGAGATTGTATTTCACTATAGCATATTATGAAGGTTTTAAGCCTCGTTCTATTTTCAAATTTACTTACGACCGTAAGTAAATTTATCAAGCTATGTATTTTATATTTGTAGCACATGTATGCAAGTATGAGAAAATAATATGACAAATGAATGAAGAGAGAAAGAAAGAAATCCTTCTTTACTATTTCGTGAAAACTATTATATATTATTAAAAATAAATAATATATAATATGTTGTTTTTACTTATATTACTAATCAATGTTAAATTAAGTTATAATGAAACACTTTGTACTTGGTCACAAAGTGTATAATTAAGTACTTGGTCTCGGAGTAACAGGAAGTAGATAAAACCGACGTTACAAAGTAATCCTTGTGATTTCAATGAATAAATTAATTTTGACTTTGACTTTGACTTGGTTATTAATAATCAAAGTAATCCATGCAATAGAAATAATCATTCCAATAAGTAAAAAGCAGTGACGCTTGCGTTTATGTGTTATGCTTTGAAGGAAAGCTACGAAGAGTGCTTTCAGAGTACCTATGAGTGATGAAGGAGATATGTTCCGTATATACTTCTGTTTAAGACCATGCCCCATAAAATAGAACAGCCTTAAAACAATTAGGCTCAGTCAATTAATACGGGCTGGTTCATGTAATTTTCAGCTGCTCTTGCAATTTTAGATCATAATTTATGGACCATGTGACGCTTGAAATTAGAGGACTAACTAGATGGCGGCACTAAGTATGTTGTAACTAGTTTATACAAGCGCTGACTTCACCCAACTTGGTAATCTCAAAGATCTACGCACTTAGTATGTATCTGAGGATATCCATCATGGGAAATACAGTCAAGAGCGTGTTAGTTTTGTTTTGATTTATGTTCGTGAGCCGCTCTGAAAACTGTCACTCTTAACCATGACTTATCTGACATTTTATGAACAAGGTTGACTTGAATGAATTAATGAATGAATGAAAATATTTTATTGTAGGTACACCTTAAACAAACAACATAAACAAAATCTTATTCTGAAGAAGGTACAATGGGCGGTCTTATTGCTTAGAAGCGTTCTCTTCCAGGCAAACTTTGGATGGAGAGGATAATATGAGATTGTAAGAGTGGCGGGGGTGTAATATTTCATTATTGATAAAATAATATTAACACAACATTATATCTGTCTTGACTTCTTAAAACATAGAATATTATTTTCAATATAGATATACGAGCACGCTATTTATGTCAAAAAGTGCATTTCAAATCTGGCTTCCATCTCGTCTACATACTGTCCTGTAGACAAAGTAAATTTATACAATTTACCACGTTTTTACACTAGGCGAAGAAGTTGACTATCGTAGTTGAGTGTACATACTCTACCAGCAAACCCACAGAAGCATAAACAGCACAAGATACTGTCCTCATTCCGCCTGATGGCCCACTATCAAACCGTAATGGAACTCTTTAGAATAGTGGAGAACGGAACGTGAAAATACACGTCAAACGAAACGTAAAATTGCCTCTCCAAAGAACTAGACTTTTTTGCGCCAATTCAAACCGCTGCGCTAAATTTTATTTCTTGCTAGTTGAGATATTTAAAATGAGCGTCCGCATTTGGTTCCGCCTGGCCAGCTTGATGCCGGAATGTATGGTTGTTTTTATAATATGTTTTCTGTTTGTCTTGCGGGATATTACATTTTATAGTTCAAAAGACACAGATGGCGAACAACATTTTCCAAAATCTATTGTTGATAGTTGATAGACATAAGTACTACAATCTTTGACAGTGTTGTACAATAGGCGGTCATAAGACTGTCAAAAAAGTGTATTATTTTTTTTTCCAAAAATAAAGGTGACATTAAGTCAAAAAAAATATTTTTTTGTTTTTTATGGTCTCTATCGTTTGATTCCTCTGGTGTTGCAAGCGTCTTTAGACTACGGTACCCGCTTACCAATAGGTGGGCCGTATGTCTCTTAGCCATATTGGTGGTTTAAAAAACTAGTAATCATTAGGGGACTAGCCCGGTCTATCACAGATAATAAGCAAAACCTATCAATAGCAGGTAGATTAGTTTTCTGACGCTTACTAGATGGCACTGTTGTATGCCTGGGTTTGATTGGGTCATAAACCTGCATGCCACAGTCATAAAGATATAGTTTCGAATATTCCTATATAAGTTTCACTATTGTAACTAACTAACAAACAATGTAATCAAATCTTGGAAGTCGATTTAACCTACTTCTTATTGTCGTATCGTAATGAAACTTTGTATGTATATGTAGTTAGGATGACAATACTAGAATTTGGTACAATATGGTAATTTGGTCTTGGAGCTAATCTGATGAAGGTGGTAGTGAAACTCTTCAGTGGCTACTAGTAAACCCCCTCGAGTTTGGGCTCATATGATTCGTTTTGATGATTACAATCGATTGGGCTTGGTAACGAGGGTCTGATGATGGAGCCAGGAGGTGGATAGCAGGGCCAGGACATATGTTTTTGTCTATTGTATGTTCATTATATTATTACTTGTACAGATTAAAAAAAGTCATTCAAAAAAATACAAAACACAAACACGCTCACGACTGTTTTCCCCATGGTGGACATCCTCAGGTATATACTCAGTGAGTAGATCTTTGAGGATACCAAGTAGGGGGTAGTCAGAGGAACGTCCAAACATTACATTTGGTACATGCCCGCGTTTTGCAAGTAGTAAGGATTCCACGTGACAGGTTGCAAGCCCATCGCCGCTTATTGGAACACTAACTGTTAGCACATGCCTTCGATTTTTTGGTTCTAGGGCATGCCGGTTTCCTCACGATGTTTTCCTTCATCGTTTTTAGCACGTGATAATGCGCACATAAATTTTTCGAGTGGAAAAATCCATTGATCCACTACCGGGTTCGAACCCACGACCTCCGGATCAGAAGTCGGGGTATCGCCCACTAGGCCAAGTCATTCAAGGGCCTAAGAAATTACCCCTATGAAAACGTTCAGTTTAAACGTCATAAGCGACCTCCGATCCTAGATTAGACCGTGCTGAACATTGCATTATCACCCCTCTCTTTTTCATAACTTATACGAGCATACAGAACACTTGGTTACGCAACTAAAAATTTACAAAACTTACATTATAATTTAATAATGAGACTATCAAAATAATAATAGGCAATGAGACAAAGACGTTCACTATTTGCCAACATCTAAAACTTTAAACTGATAAATCTTTAGTTGTGAAGTGTTCCATTTTCAATATTTTAGGTACCACGATAAAAGTTATGAGCTTCGGCAATCTTCGTCTATCTTCGGAAACGGATAACCCGGGGCGTTTAAAACTCTATGCAGTTCCGAATCGTACTTTAGAATTATACATGGTATCCCCAACGATGTAGTATGTCTTGAATAACACATATTGGTTATAGCATACGCTGTTTGAGTACTTTTTAGGGTTCCGTATTCAACAAGAAACTCTTATATTTCCACCATATCCCTCCGTCTGTCTGTCTGTCTGTCCGTGGCTTAGTTCAAATACTCTTCTACTAGAACGCTGTAATTAACCATGGATATACATATTTATTACGCCGAAAAAGTTTTTTTTATTTAACCTCCCCTACACATGCGGATGTTTTTGTTCTCGTCTATCCCATGGTGTGGGGTGTCGTTGGATAGGTCGTTAGGCACATTTGTCAACTAAACGGTTATTTTTGAATATGTAAAAAAAGCAGTAGTATAAAACGAAGTTATAAGGAAAACTATCACAGATAAGTAGGCTTTACATAGTCGAACAACTTATGAAATGTACTAGGAGAAGTAAAAGGATAATTTCATACAAATTCCATTAAAAAATACTCAGACAAAGTTGTAAGTTGTGTAGTTGTGGTTTTCTGTGTCTACTGTTACATTATATAATGTTGGTTTTCCATAAAAATAAACTAGTAGTTTGTAACTAATTCATGTATGACTGTTTGTTGTTTCTAAAATAAGGACCTACTGGGCCTGTTAAGATTATCGTTCACTATCGCCATTTTGTTCTGAAGTACGCTTTAAAAGCTAGTTTAAATTATTAATCTACTTTTAATATGCAAGTGTCCCATTATGCAGACTAAAGAGTGTAACGAATAGTGAAATTGGGTCTGAAAGGGTTCTTTATCATGTCGCTGTAACCGCGCTAGTAAATTAAGCTATAGACAGTTCTTTGTCTGACTATTTTAACAGAAAACTTTCATACCTAATTCTGAATTTTTTACGTGCGATCTTTGATTTGTGGACCAATGTTATTTACATTTTTATTTGACGCCTCCATCAATATAATGTAAGGCTTTATTAATGTTTACACTCAAGTTAAGTTTAAGTATGACTTTACACACCTTTAATACTAGTACCGATTGCAGTATTAAATTTTCCTAATAGTAATAATATAATAATATTTTATCGGTCAATTAATATGTAAGTATAAGTATGTTTCTTGCGTAACCTTATAATACTTTTACCCTAGCAAAAGCAAGGTCAAGTTTTACAATTTCTCAGTAAAATTGGTTTTGTTGCATACGAAATGATGAACGCAAATATGAGGATCAAACCACAAGGGACTTTACCCAACGAACCATGCCAATTTTGTCGTGGTTGTTTATGTCTCTTCCTCCGATATATATATTTTTATATATATATATAATTTACGCTTCTTTTTGTTTCATATTTTCATAAATAAGGATAAATAGATTTATTCATACAACTATGTACAAGTAGGTATATACAAAAAATACAGATGAAACAGCTAGCTATCTAAAGACCGTTGCAAACGATCTATAGATAGCTCAACTGATCCAGATCACTACCAGGCGGAAGCGTTCCCAAAATACTGGCCGCATTGCCACGCTGAATGGCAATGCTAATGCGTTGACCCAGATAAGAGCCAGCTCTCTTGTCACGCGTTGCTTCGACCAGTCGCCCTGAAAGAATTTTGAAAACGCGAAGGGCCCCGGTTCCCCACGGACCCAGAGTCTCAACCCCAAAAGGCTCAAATAAGTAGGCTCTGTCGAGACTTCTATATTTGCGCCTCTTGAGATCCTCGGCCGAATCAGCCGCTGCACCGGCTCTAACTGAAGTCCCCGACAGATGAGATGGTGCTAGGGTATCTACGCATGTGGCGTCCCATACCAAAGGCCTTCCCTTCTCCCAAGGGACAAGAGTCATGCCGTCAGGCCGCTTACCATCGTCACGTAGTAGACCATTCGGTTCGAGAATAGCTGGAACGTTGACGCTGGTAAAAGCCCGGCGTATGATATCATTAAGGCTAGCGTGGCGGGAGATCCTACCGGCGGCTCTGGTACACGATAATCCGTGATGACCAAGCTGTTCGACCGCCGTACCGCACTGGCACTGATGAGGGGCACAGCACTGCGCACCCAACCGTAGACTAACTGCAACCCGGAATGTTAAAGGATCCATTAAAGTACCAGTATTGTTTGACGGAAGTGCTTGCAACCAAAGACCTGACTCCCATTTAGAAACGGCTAGGAGACGAGCACGATCCGTGGAGTTTGAGCACGTTTGTAACATACAATTCCGCGTCAGCTCGCACAGAGGCCCGTCCCATTGTCGTTGAGACGAAAGGGATTTAGGGGGAGCAGTATTGGGGCAAGCACTATGCCAAGCATTTCTAGCTTCGTCAAGATATGAAATTTTGATATTGTTACCAGGAAACGCCGAAAGAGAAGGAGTTAGAATTTTTTCAACCAAAGAACCAGTGCTGTAGACAGAAGACAAGAATGCTGGAAGGGCTACACTTGAAATTTTGCGAATACCTAAGCCTCCTAATTTGACAGGCAGAGAGGCCTGCGACCATGCCCTACCATCCAAATCTATATTCAAAACCGACGAGAGGGTGTTCTTTATTATGTTGTCCAAGCCTTCCACCAGCTCGCTGTGTTTCCACAGTTGACAACATCTTAAAGCGTATGTAAATTTCGGGACAAAAAGGCAAAACTTGATAATTGTAAAAGCCATATGGGCATTAATTTTGAACAATCTGTCCGAACTTCGCACAAAATTTTGAGTTTTTTCTTCAATAAAGGCCGGAAAGGACTCGTCAAGAATTGGTGAACCCAGAAGACGAAGTGAACATTTATCTACCACGGTAATGTTAGAGGCTAAAGTGTTAAATTTATCAATAACGGAATTTCTATCTAAACAAGTGTCGGAAACAAAAAGTTCGCACTTTGAAAAATTTAGTTCTAAACCAATTTGCCTAAATTCATCAATGATGAGTTTTAGATCGCCAAAAACCGTGTCCACGTCGCCACCTAAGGTTCCATCATCCAAATACCAAACATTAAGTTTGGATTGGAGACGTTGAATAATCGGATGGATGGCAAGGCTGAAAATAGCCGGACCTAGAGGGTCGCCCTGCTGACATCCAACAGCTGACGAAATAACGTTTTGCCGATAGATTAATTTAGAGGGTGAACCATAAGATTGCCAAAGAAACGGATAAATTTCTGGAATTTTGTTTTTAATTTCTTTTAGCAGAGCGCCTCTATCTACAGAATTAAAGGCGTTTTTAATATCCACCTTTAAAATAACCTCCCCACAATTTTGTTCCAAAAATGTACGTAAAGAGTGTACTGCGGCTTCACAGCCGCCACGCGAACCAAAGCCTAGCTGAAGTGGTCGGAAATAGTCGCCTAGATAGGCGGCTTTTTTCCGACAGCAGACTTTAGCCGCTAGGCGGCGGTAAGTGGTGCCCACTGCTATGGGTCTTATCCCGCCGTCTTTTTTTTTGAGTGCGCATAGGTTCGCACCATACAGGAGCTCTGTGATCTCGCTGTTGACTCGGCCTGACAACATCAGGTTGATCAGGGCCGTCATATCCTCCAGAAGGACTTCACCTGCATGGCCAGAACCGCCAGACAGCAGGTCCTTTAGATGCTGTGGAGTCACAGCATCCAGGCCGCCGGCAGAGCCACTCTGAAACGACATGACAGCACTAAGCACGTCCTGGCTGGTCGTCTCGACAGCGTCATCACTCTCTTGCGGCGGATCGGGGAGGTGGATATCAAGCCCGGGGGCTGGATGCTTACCCTCAAGAGATATGAGGGTATCATTCGAATTTGAAATAAATAGATTGATTTTTGTGGAATTTAAATTATCGTTGTTTGGTATTATTTAAAATATTATTACGAATATACCGCGTACTTTACTATTCTCCTGCTGACGTTTCGTTGACCGTTTAGAGGTCCTTCCTCATAAGCACCGTCCGTGACCACCCTCGACGGTCGTGAGATGGGAACTCTATCATCTATAAATCTTTAATCAACATCATCTAATACTTTACTGTAAATATTTATTAAATATTACTTAAGTACGTTTTTACTTAAAAATATTAAATTTTACATAGGATTTATTGGTTATTAGATTTAGATTTAAAAGTGAATTTAATAGTAATTCATTTATTGTAAAACGGTTTTTTTATGTACTGTATTATCGTTGAAGGCACCTACTAAGTCATAATAAGATTAATCATAACTAGCTTCTGTCCACGGCTTCGCCCGTGTTGTACCCGGACAAACAGTAGCCTTTGTGTTATTCTGACGTATAAGCTTCGTCGAAATCTGTTCATTAGTTTTTACGTGAAAGATTAACAAACATTGATCCTCACTTACTTTCGCGTTTATAATAGTAGGAGTATTATGTGAAGGTAAACTAAAACTAAACTATCTTGCACGTAAAATGAGTTACTTTTTTATTTTTCTATTTCCTGTTGAATTCCAATAGCTTCCTTCTCGAATTTAGTACTTACCTACATTTCGAAATTCTTTGAGATTTTTCCCACCTAGGTACCTAGGTACCGAACGTCAGTTAAGATCCAATGCCATCATGTCAGCATTGGAATATAATAAAATCCTTACTTCGACGCGAAAATATCAGAAAATCTTCCCATTGTGGCGCCAATATTGTCGGTTCCATATTGTTCGAGATGACGTAATATTTTCAGAGTTTCCGTAGTTGGAATAAACTCGTTACTGACCTATGTCACTCCCGATCAGAGTATATTCTGTGATCATAACAAGCAATGGCGTTGATTTTCTTGTTTAAAAAAACTAAATCACTAACATTCTAGCATGTACCAGTTTATGACAGCCAGGCTGATGTCAACATGAAAGCCATTGGCGCTGATTTTTAATCTATCAGTCATGTAGTTCTCATAATACAAGCTCTGCTTAGTTTGGGGCTAGATGATGCTGTGTGAAAAATTACCAGCATTATTATTATTATTATCTACTAGAGAATCAGCACGAGAGCGATAGTTTAAAATATGGTGTATTAGAGATACGGCGCCAATGGCTTTCATATTAATACCCGCCTAGATGTCACCAACTGGCACATTCCATGTGAATGATTTAGCTATTTTGCATAAACTTGAGTGACAAACAAGTGAGGTAAAATAGCAGACTCAATATAACATTTCTATTCTTGGTATTAAAGAATACAGTAGGTAGAATATTGCATAGTGACTATTCGCAGCGCTGGTCAGTGATTAACTGCCTGCTTGTCGCTCCATCGCACCACAACTCGCTTTGAGCGAGCTCGAAGCGGAAAAATATATGATTGGACACTGACTCACAGAATCACGCGCAAGTATTTAAAATGCAAGGCTGTGTTGCCATTTATAAGAAAATATTACCAAATTAAATAAAATAAATAAATAAATAATGCTGGACATTTTTCACACAGCATCATCTAGCCCCAAACTAAGCAGAGCTTGTATTATGGGAACTACATGACTGATATACTACTTATATACTTTTATTTGTAAATACATACATATTATACATAGAAAATACCCAGACCGGAGACAAACATTAGCTAATCGTACAAACATTTGTCCCGCGGCGGGAATCGAACCGGCAACCTTCTGCGTCTTAGGCGGGCCTTCGCCCACTGCGCCGCAAAGGTCGTCAAACTTTTACCTGTCACTTTGAAGTTTTTGTGCAATTAACACGTGCTCTTATTTTCTTTCTGTAAGAAAACATCGTAACCGTCATACCCAGCTATCTTATAATAAATAATGGTACCTTACAATAATAATGGTTAATGCTCTATTATTTATAAGAACCACGACACAAGCATACAACCCAAAGGTATCAGTCGCGCGTTGCTGACCCTGAGAAATAACGAATGAAAAGTCTCAAGTGCCTGCAATTTCACGGCATCCATAACCTTCAAACCGAAACATTTCAATACGAGCATAACTGCTTGGCGACATAAATATGTTTGGTAGTTGCGGATGCGTTGGATTCATAGCTATCCTACATTTTACCACAGTGAAACTTTTGTACGTTATTTAGGTAGTGTGCTGTTTCCTCGACAATTCTATTTCAAAAGAAAATTCCCAGCTTTGTTGTGGCTAGGTTAATTTATTTCTTCAATTCTCTGGTAAAATGAAATACCGATCTGTTATCTGTTGTCGAAGTGAAGACGGAATCTATTGAACTTAGTCTATTAAATGCAGCCAGCAGAGACAGTAAATATATAGTATTTTGTAAATATAAATGAAATTTTGTCTATCATTTTTATTATATTAAATTTACCTTTGTATTCGTTTGTATGATCTGCAAATATTTGTCTCGGTCTGGGTGTTTTGCTATGTATAATATGTATGTTTTTACTAAATATATTATTTAAGTAGTATATCAGTCATATAGTTCCCATAACACAAGCTCTGCTCTGCTGACTTTGGGGCTAGAAGATGCTATGTGATAAGGTCATTATTATTATTTATTATTTATTATTATGTTACAACTCCCTATCCCTTCTTGTCATCTTTCGCAACACCTGGGAGGTAGAAGAAAAAACGCTCTCTTTGACGTTCGCTACTGGTTGCGCAAGTCGAAACCTAAATTGCTCCTTAAAAAACACGGAAAGCGAACACGCTTTCGGTTAATACCCAACTAAACATTTAGCTTTAAAATCTGAAAATGAGCGCATATTTTAATCTCACCGAGCCTTTTGAACGATACCGTCGGTTAACCTAAATTCAATCCTTGTATTTAAAAATATGCTGTATTACAACATATTTTCTGTCTTAT